>CM062804.1:136776774-137376774 GCA_031772625.1 Pinus tabuliformis | reverse complement strand
AGTACTATATGTTGGAAGCAGAGTGTTAGGAAGAGATGAACATTATCATTGGTCTTTAAAGTGGTTTTTCTTACCTTTTTATTTGCAGCAACATGAGTAGTGACTAGTGCCATTAGATAGTGGTTCTTTGCTTTCAGTTTCATTTCAAGTTTATTTCTTTCAATCTTTTTCTTTGCAAGTTTAGAAGGTAGTTAGAAAACACCAGTTGCACACACTCACTCATTTAGAAATCACCTTACACACACTATCACTCATCTGTTTATAAAATCATCACTCCATCTTAGGAAGTTAAATTGACCACAACACCCCCAAACGACAAAAAGATCTAAGAGGTTGCTTAAGTACATATAGTACACCTTCACTTCATCAGCTTACGAGCCCCTGGTTGATAATTTATGATAGCAATTTAGACAACACTAAATTGACTAAACATTTTGGCGCCGTTGCTGGGGAAGTGAAATTAAGTAGCCATATTCTTAGAAAAAAAAACATAAAATTTCAAGGAAAGAAGTTGATAACCTATCAAAGTATGCTCTCCTCTTGCACTTCAAAGTGATCTGGAGGATCAGAAAAGAGAAAGTTATTGATTTAGTAGTTTCTTGAGTATGCTCTCTTCTTGCACCTAGAGTGACCTGGAAGATCAGAAAAAGAACTAATAACTTGACTTGAAGAAAAATAATAAAAAAAAAAAAAATGACATGCATAGAGCTAGAGATTCTAGGGGAAGGTTTTTAGCTAGAGCTCGAAGTTCAATTTTTACAAGTCCATCTGCTTCAAGAGATAGACAAGAGACACCTCCCTTATCTCCAACCGACACTCCTAGCCCTAGAATTCCTGGAATTCAAGAGCCAAGAATTGACTCTCCCACACCTTCTATTGAATTTGAACCAGGAAGAGACTCTTCTCTTTCTCCTACAGAAAGACCAATTGTAATTGAGGAAGTAGAATCACCTGAAGAAGAAGGAGAAATCTCTTCTCATTCACCCTTTGTAGAGGAACCAGAAGATTTTGAAATCCCTAGGAGAACCATTATGGCAGAGGAAGAAGGAGGTGGTAGAGGTAGAGGAGGAGGAGGAAATAACAACAACAATGGAGGAGGTAGAGGTCCCCTTGGAGGAGGAAATAGAGATGGGGATAATTCATTTGGGTTTCCCATTGTTAATGAGGATTCCCGAGCCACTATGAAAAACATATCGCCATCTGTCCTCCCAAATTTCCATGGGTTAAGAACTGAGGACCCTGAAACGTTTTTATTTGAGTTTGAAGTTGTGTGTCGAACTTATGACTATCTGGATGACTCTCAGAAACTCAAATTGTTCCCTTCAACACTGAAAGATCAAGCTTTGAAATGGTTCATGGGGTTACTCACTCAATCCATTAGGTCTTGGGATGAAATGAAACAAACATTTTTGGATAGGTATTTGGACTATTGTATGCCTACTAATCACAAGGACGAGGTATTTAAAATGATACAAAGAGAAGATGAGAGCTTAGAAGATTTACTTGAAAGATTTCAATATAACCTGAAACGAGCAAAAATGAGTAATTTGGATGAAGAGACCTTAAAAGCCCTCCTATTAAAGCCATTAGGGATGAATGGATAGATATCTTGAATATGATGGGGAAAGGGGATATATCTCAACTTTCACTCAATGATATAGCAGAACTATGTATCCATCTCTCAAGGGGCAAATCAAAAACTCAAAAAGGGCCTAGAGATCCTTCTCTCCTTAGAGAAAATAAATCTGCAACAGGATCAGTAAGTAGGGCTGAAATCGGCAATATGCTTGATGAATTCAAAACTGACATCTTAGGGAGTCTTAGTGAACAATTAGATACCCTTAAGATTCACAATAAACAAAAAGCAGAAGCTGAGGCTTTGGCCATTTTTTGCCCGAAATGTAGAAAGAAACATGCTTTAAGGGAATGTCCCTTGGATGCACACGTTGTAGAAACATGCGTAATTTG
The DNA here is from genome assembly GCA_031772625.1 of Pinus tabuliformis. Classification (NCBI taxonomy): domain Eukaryota; kingdom Viridiplantae; phylum Streptophyta; class Pinopsida; order Pinales; family Pinaceae; genus Pinus; species Pinus tabuliformis. Next base: position 137,374,806 of record CM062804.1, on the reverse strand, counting down.
CTCAGAAACTCATGAGACCAAGGATTGTCCTTCAATTCCTGGCCTCAAAGTAGTCTTTCAAGAGGATCCAAACACACTTGAATCTCTTTGTTTTGTTGCAAGGAGACCTTGGCAAGGGCAACAGAATCAAGGGTTTAACAACTCTATGAATTTTCAAACCCAACCAAATTGGAATCCTTGGCAACAACCTTGGCCTCAACCTCAAAATGCTTTTCAAGCATGGATGCAAAGCATGCAAAATCCTTATGGGAGACTTGCTCAATTCTATCAATATCCTCCATCTTTTCAGAATCAGCAAGCTCCACAACTTCCAAATCAAGGTCAACAACTATCATTGCCATACCCTCAACAACAACAACCTCCTCCACAAAATCAAAATTCTCAACTCTTGCTTCAATCCCAACAGAAGTCAAATCAACTTCCCTCTCAGCCATTACCAAATCCCAATAATAGGAACCCTCAAAATGCTTACATGATGGAAGGTCAACCATTCCCTACCTATATGGTTGTTCCTCTCAATGAAGTACAACTCAGATCAGGTAGAATTCTAGATCAACCTTCTACAAGTGTTCAACAACCAAGCATTTCTGAGGAAGAATCTCTCAAAGTCAATAAGGGTTCTAAAGTATCACTTCAAAACTAAAATATCCAAAAAGAAAAAGAAAAAGAATCAACCTCTACAACTCCCATAGTTGAGCAACCTACATCTTTAGCTACACCTCCTTTTCCTGAAAGATTACAAATTGACAAAGGAGTGGAAAAGCAAATTTGGTTGCCTGACTATAGTTTTCTAGATGAATTGAAGAATGTCTGTATCAAGATCCCCTTGTTACAAGCCATTAAGGAAATTCCCATTCTAGCAAAGACAATAAAGGAGTTGAGTTTGAAGAAAACAGTAAAAAGAACCAGAGATACCAAAAGGATACATCTAGTTGGAAAAATTGCAGACATTATGATGGGTAAGATTACCATGCAAAAGTATGTGGATCCCGGTAGCCCTATTGTCAAAACTCATATTAATGGGGTTGAAATCCCAAATACTTTGATTGACTTAGGAGCCGCTATCAACATCATGAGTAGACAGACCATGGATCAGTTAAAGCTTCCTAATCTTCTCTTTACACCTACTTTACTGCAACTTGCAGATCGATCAATCATTAAACCTGATGGTGTATTGGAAGACATTCCAGTCTCCCTAGACTCTTGGGAATATCCAGTTGATTTTATGATTTTAACTCCCAAGAACAATCTAGGAGGACATCCTCTTATCTTAGGAAGACCTTGGCTAGCAACAGTTGATGCTTTTATCAGTTGTAGGTCTGGAGACATGTATATATCAGATGGTAATTCCACCAAGAAATTCAACTTGTATCCTCCAGCAAAGGCAATAACAGAAATAGGAGAAGATGAGTGGGTCGATGATGAGGATACTATTCAACATGTTCTAACCATCTCTGAGATCAGTGAAGATAGTCAAATTCTAAATACATTGGAAAATTTTGAAATACCTTTAGAATATGACTCTACACAGTTTCAGTTAGATGCAGACATTGAATATCTCTCCTCTAGACAGATGTCTCTCTTCTCAATGGAAGAGTTTGGTAGTTCTACAGTTGAAATCCTTCTAGGAAAAACATTGAACATTAACAGAAACTTGGAAAGACCACAACAAGAAGAATTAACCAAACTCTTGCAAAAACATTCCACTGCATTTGCATGGGAATACACTGACATGAAAGGAATCGATCATAAGACTTGTATTCATCACATCTATATTGAAGAAAACACCAGACCTATTAGGCAACCACAAAGAAGGATGAATCCAAACCTTAGGGAAATCGTGAAAGAAGAACTCCAGAAATTACTCAAGGTAAACTTCATTTACCCCATTTCAGATAGCCAATGGGTTTCTCCCTTGGTTATAGTGCCCAAAAAGAATGGTAAATGGAGAGTTTGCATTGATTATCGAGAATTGAACAAGGCAACCTTAAAGGATCATTTCCCTCTACCTTTTATTGATCAGGTACTAGACACTTTAGCAGGTAAAAAGTATTTCTCATTCTTGGATGGTTTTAGTGGGTATAATCAAATTCAGGTAGCACCTGAAGATCAAGACAAAACCACATTTACTTGTCCTTGGGGAACTTTTGCCTACCGAGTACTCCCTTTTGGATTATGCAATGCACCTGCTACTTTCCAAAGGGCTGCATTAGGTATCTTTTCAGATCTAATCCATGATTGTGTAGAGGTCTATATGGATGATTTTACAGTTTACGGTAATACATTTGAAGAAGCTTTGGAAAATTTGGAAAAAGTACTGATAAGATGTAAGGAAACAAATCTTTCTTTAAGTCATGAAAAGTGTTTTATGATGTTTACTGAAGGGATTGTTTTAGGACATCATATTTCAGGAGATGGGATTAAGGTTGATAGATCCAAAGTTGAAGTCATCTCTAAGTTACCTGTTCCAAATTGCCAGAAGGATGTTAGAAGTTTTCTTGGGTTTACTGGATATTACAGAAGGTTTATTGAAAACTTCACCAAGATAGCATCTCCTCTTTTCAAATTGCTTACCAAAGACTGTGAGTTCAAATGGGATCCTGAATGTCAATCTGCCTTTGAAGCTTTAAAGACTGGAATATCTAAAGCACCCATCTTAAGGGGACCAAATTTGAAACTCCCTTTCCACATTTCTACTGATGCTTCAGATACAGCTCTAGGAGCTGTTTTAGGACAAAAGGATTTGATCCCTTATGCCATTTATTACACCAGTAAAAATTTTACTCCCACTGAGTTAAATTATACTGTTACAGAAAAAGAGTTCTTAGCTGTGGTACATGCGATCAATAAGTTTAGACACTACATAACCAGCTATGAAACCTTTGTCCATACTGATCACTCCGCCATAAGATATTTAATGAACAAACCTGTTACTAATGGCAGAGTTACAAGATGGCTTTTACTTTTACAAGAATTCAACATTACTGTGTTAGATAGACCTGGAAAACAAAACACAGTAGCTGATTTCTTGTCTAGAATCCAAAACACTAATGAAGATTCTCCAGTAGAAGATAAGTTTCCAGATGAATACTTGTTTGCAGTAACTACCAAGACTCCTTGGTATGCAGATATGGCTAATTATCTAGTTACAGGGAAGCTACCTCTACACTTATTTCCTAATGAGAAAAGGAAAATCATTCAGGAGAGTTCACATTATTCTTGGATTTCTAATGAATTGTTCAAAACAGGGCCAGATTGTATAATCAGAAGGTGTGTTCGGGAAGATGAAATGCTTGACATCCTTAAGGCATGTCATGATGAACCATGCGGCGGACACTTTGCTGACAAGAGGACAGCCTATAAAATCCTTTCTCTAGGATATTATTGGCCTTCTCTCTTTAAAGATGCAAAGCAGTATGTTAGAAGGTGTGACAGCTGCCAAAGAGTTGGGAGACCAACTCCTTCAAATGAAATGCCACTACAGCCACAGGTATGCATCGAACCCTTTGAGAAATGGGCTCTAGATTTCGTTGGACCTATTAATCCACCATCAAAGCAAAAGAAGTATATATTGGTTTGTACTGACTATGTTACTAAGTGGGTAGAAGCAAAAGCTTTGCCTTCTGCCACTGAAAATTCAGTTGTTCAATTTCTTTTTGAGGATATTTTCACTCGTTTTGGTGTCCCAAGGGAAATTGTGACAGATCAGGGAAGCCAATTTACATCTAAATTGATGGAGAAGCTGATGGAGGAATATAAGATCAAGCACAGAACATCTACTCCATACCATCCGCAATCAAATGGCCAAGTGGAATCTACCAATAAAGTTCTTGAAGGCATTATCACCAAGACTGTTCATCTTCATAGAAGAGATTGGGCGGAAAGGCTTCCTGAAGCCTTATGGGCCTATAGAACTACATGGAGGAACACAACAGGACATTCTCCCTATGAACTTGTTTATGGGAAGGAAGTCCTGCTCCCCATTGAGTTCCAAATCAAGACCTTCAAGATGGCAGTCCAATTGGGGATGAGCCTCTCGGAAGCCCAAAAACACAGAATGGACCAGCTAAATGAGCTAGATGAAATAAGACAAGATGCAATTCTAAGGACTGATCTAGTTCAGCACCAAAGAACTAAATGGCATGATCGTCACATCAAAGAAAGAAAGTTTCAGAAAGGAGATTGGGCTCTATTGTTTGATTCAAAGTTTAAAGACTTCAAAGGAAAATTTCAAACTCATTGGCTTGGGCCATATGAGGTTGATGAAGTCTTTAGTAATGGAGCAGTTCGAGTGAAAACTATTGATGAATTTCATACTCCTCTTATTGTGAATGGCCATCGCTTGAAGATCTATCAGAAGCCACTCTCAAAAGAGGAATTTGTCAAGTTGTTTAAAGAAGATTCTGCAATCAGGTTGGTGGAGAAGGATTCTTCTCCTCCATCAGCCTAATCTTTGGTTTTTGAAAAAAAAAAAAAAAGAATAAAAGTATAGGCCTGAAAACCAGTCTCTGATTGGCAGTCCTATGCAGAAAATCTGAGGTGAAAATCAGGGTCACCTGACACCTCACATTTTCCAAAAAAAAAAAAAAAAAATCCCTCTTTTCCTTGTTCCATCTCATTTCATTATTTCATCCATCTCATTCATCCAATCATTCTCACTCCACCTCATTTCTTTCCATCCATCCATCCATTACATTCCATCTCACCAATAAAGTCATTGTCAGATTTATTTCACACAGCTAAAGTTGTTTTGTGCAGACAGAAGGGTATCACTGCAGTTTCCGCAGCTGAGGAGCAATTCCGCAGCCAACATCCCAATTCCGCAGCCGATACACTTTCTGCACCTGTATGAAAAAAAACACAGTCTGTTTAAGAAGGAATCTGCAGTCCAAAAGTCATCAGCAAAAATTAAAAAAAAAAGGTCATGTAGCAGCAATAAACAATGAAAGGTTAGCACAGATGAGCAAAAGGAATCAAAGCGCGGATACATGAGGTATGAGCTAATTTCTAAACTTACGGTTATAACATTTTGCATGGTTTACGGATTGTGTTTTCAGCCATTTAATGTAATGATTACCAGTCCTTTCCATTACTCGACCGGAAATCCACGTATCCTTCAACCTTGACAGTCCCTATTCATCACGATTTTTAAACTCAAGCACGGCTGCTCTTCCATTTAAATCCCTGTACCTGAGTGACGTAGACAATTGTACTACGGCTCTCTGCGTTATGATTCCGCAGCCAAATGTACACTCATGACCGATGTCTAAGGGACTTAACCGTTTCTTCCCATTATTCATAACCCTCCTACGCATAATCTCATTCACGCTGTTGATTCACTTCCGCATTTCCCTTGTTTTCCACTACTCTGCCTTATTCACTACTCTGCCACCGTAACCATACTCTGTTTTCCCCTCTGCTAAACTTTGACCACTGTTGTGAGTGCATTACGGCTGTTGTGTTGAAGCCGTAAATCTATTGTGTTGAAGCCACTATTGAAGCCGTATAACCCTTTTTCCAAAAGAATTAAAACAGAGCTGTGAGAGAGCTGATGGGTAAACTTTTGAGGGCAGAGCCAGAGGGCTCTAAATTTCTGGAAGGATATCCCCAAGTCAAAGACGCTTTGCAGAAGGCAAATTGGCTCCAGTGCATCCAAAAATTCAAGGGTTATCATAGAGAGGTCACGAAGGCTTTTGCACGTTCTTTTAGAGACAAAGACAACCAAGTGGAAATAGGAGATCTGAAATTTACAGTCACCGAAAGCAGTTTGGCACAGGCCACTTCACTACCACAAACTGGGGAAAGATGGTTCAAAAACCGATCAGTACAAGACCAGCAATGGAAACAAATTCTGAAAAATCCAGGTATGGACACTAGCATTTTTACAAAGGGAATCCCTGTTAGTCTTGTTAAAGAAGAATGGACAACTTTGCTTCTGTTAATACAGAAATTCTTTACATGTGAAGGAAGATTTGGAGTTTTGTATGTCTATCATGCCAAAGTTATGATGCATTTCTTAGGAGAGCATGACATTAACCTTCCATACTTTTTACTCTCAAGCCTTAGAAAAATGTGCTCAATAGTCCAAAGAAACCCAAGAAACATTGAGCCACATTTGTACCATCATGGGCTTGTCAAGATACTGGTTGAAGAACAATTGAAAGCAAAAAGAGACACATGGGAAAGGTTTCTTGTAAGGAATCATTTCCAAGAGATAGGGGAAGCCTCTGGTAGTTCACCTCAAGTGCCTAAAAAGAGTAGAAGGAAAAGAACAGAGGAAATTATCCCAGAAACTGTTGTCCAAGAAGAAACCGTCCAAGACTTTGTTGAAGAAGAAATTGCTGCACATCATTCTGAAGAAGAAAATGACCCTGAGCCTGCTGTAGAGATTGACCAAACAGCCCAAGAAATCATTACAGAAACCCTGCAAGAAATTGTCCAAGAGGCTGCTCAAAAGAAAAAGGAGAGTAGGAAGAAACAAAAGAAAGATAAAGGAAAAGCTATAGCCCAAGAAACCTACCTTACTCCTGAAAATTCCAGTGAAGAAGACACTCAGCCATTAGCACATAGATTGGCCCAACTTCATGAGGCTGCCCTTTCCAAGAAGATGCAAAAACAAAAGCAAAAACAACAAAAGGAAAAACAGAGCATCACCACCGTGAGGAGGAGCAGCAGGCTACAAAGCAAAGTGGGGACCACAAAGGATAAAAAGTCACTCATTATTGACTTGAGCACACCTGAAAAGGTTGCTACAAGACTTGACTTTGAGAAAAGTCCTCCACATATTGAGCATGATGAGACTAGTCCTCCACGTGAGGAAAGTCCTTTTGAGCATGAACCCGAATTTGAGCATGAGCCTAGTCCAAAGAGGTCACCAGAGATTGACCCAGATCAGCAGAAGGTTTATAATTACCTGGAGACGTTAGAACAAGCTGCTGCTGGTCCAAGCACTGTTCTACCTCTTGAGCAGCAAGTTCACTCACTCAAACAGGAAATTTTTGAGCTTGAAGTTTTAAATCGCCACATCATACAAGAGAATGAAAAATTGAAAGAGCAAGCTAAGGTGGACAAGATGGTCCACGATAATACCATGCTTCATCTGGGCCTTTGGCAAAGGGAAAACAGAAAGCTAAAGAAGAAATGCAGGAAGCTAAGCAGAGCTTTGGTCAATATAAAATTCAGATGCTTGGTGAGGAAACCAAGAGTCAACATGGCTACACAGAGGAAGAGGAGAAGACTAGATGTCTTAGCAGAGGCATCTCAGCAGGTGGATTAAACAATGTTTTCATTGCATGAGGACATGCAACACCCTCGGAGTGGGGGTATGTAGAGCCTCTAATTTGCACCTAATTATCCATCATTACCTACAGCTTTTCCTCACTTATTCCTCTCTTTTGCCCTATTTTCCTCATAAACCTACCCAGATCATTACATTTGATGTCTTTAAGCATGATTGGTTAACTTTGCTAATGTTTGACCGTTTGTCTAGATTTTTGACATATGCACAGAGATTCCGCAGCTGTTTGGCCATTCCGCAGCCATTCAGCAATTCCGCAACTATCTAGTCATTCCGCAGCCTTTTCATTGATCTCTATGTTCCACGTGTCATTTTGCAAAACGAATCACATGGGCACGTAGGAATGAAGGTGTTAAAGGTTCCTGTGCTATTGGTTCAGTCAGCAATGCCACGCACACCTCCGGTCAACGTGGATCAAACTTCGGTCAACAAAGCCAGCTCAAACGGTGCTGCGTGAGCTGAAAGGTCACGTCACTCCAGATGGCGATTCCTCCAGGCTACGCAGGTTATGGGAGACAGGATCCAACCTTGGATTCAACCTCCATGACGACCGTACCCTCCAGAAAAGCACACGGACCTGTTTACGTGTTGCTGAACCATTTAATTAGCATGACTGTTAGTTAATTTTCCGTTTCATGTTTTACGCAGTAGGCAGTTGCTTCATACGCCTATAAATCCAGCGTCTGCGTACGCTTAAGGATTAGTCTTTAGTTATTTTGTTTATGTAATTGCTGCAATTTTAGCGTATCCAGAAACTCTGTTTTGAAGTTGCTGTTTCAGCACTTTTTACTGTAATTTCTGCATATGAGTTAATAGAAGACTGTGCTGTTTTGATTTCAAGTAGCTGATCTTTCCTTGGGTTTTGTGGATGGAGGGCCCCCATTCATAACAGCCTTTGTACAGTAACTTTATCTTCATGTTCTTGCCATTTCCTTCTTTCGAATTCAGCAATTTTCCTTTTATTTAACGCATGTACAGTTTTGATTTACTTTCATTTCCAGCATTTATTTTAAACTGATCAGGATTGTTTTCTGCAGGTTTTAGCACAGGATTGTGTGTCTTTGTGTATTTGCTTTATCTCTGATGGTATTTTCAGTTGTCATATTCATAGTTGCTGCCTTTACTCTGTTTTTCTAGCTTAATTTCTAGTTTAGTTTCTCAAGCTGTATGCTAACATATTGATGGTCTCCTTATCATAAGTTGTTCATCTTTAAGAGATCAGAATACTAATAAATTACAGCTTGCTTTGAGTAGTTTTGACTTATATCACTAACTCTTTCTTCACTTGTTACACATAACAATGTATGTTGGAAGCAGAATGCTGGAGAAAGGCACAGTGGTGTTATAATTTGTCATTTAGAGCTTTATCACTTTTTAGACTTATCTCTAACTACTTCTTAATCGTGTTTTACATAGTACTATATGTTGGAAGCAGAGTGTTAGGAAGAGATGAACATTATCATTGGTCTTTAAAGTGGTTTTTCTTACCTTTTTATTTGCAGCAACATGAGTAGTGACTAGTGCCATTAGAAAGTGGTTCTTTGCTTTCAGTTTCATTTCAAGTTTATTTCTTTCAATCTTTTTCTTTGCAAGTTTAGAAGGTAGTTAGAAAACACCAGTTGCACACACTCACTCATTTAGAAATCACCTTACACACACTATCACTCATCTGTTTATAAAATCATCACTCCATCTTAGGAAGTTAAATTGACCACAACACCCCCAAATGACAAAAAGATCTAAGAGGTTGCTTAAGTACATATAGTACACCTTCACTTCATCAGCTTACGAGCCCCTGGTTGACAATTTATGATAGCAATTTAGACAACACTAAATTGACTAAACATTCTTCATGAAAAAATATGTAAGCTTAAAAATGGCTGAGAATTCTGGACAAGTTCTAGGTCTCCTAAAGGGCAAAAAACACCCAAAAAATGCCCTTTCTACCACTTTTTTGCCAACAGGAAGCAGTCTTGGGAGAATCAATTTTTGGAGGGGAAAATGGAATCCAAATTCAGAAATTCAAGTTGTTCCAAAAAGTAGACTCGCCAAGATTTCCAATGAGCTATCCTGCACTTGATTTGGACTCCAGGAAGCCTTCCAGAATTGGCCTAGAAAAAGCACTGCACATAGGATCAGTGGTGCTGCGCATAGGATGAATTTTGCCAGTTTTGCCTAATTTTCCAGATTTTCGCCTAATTTTCTCTACAGTTGACTTTTTCTTACTCTTTTGGTGAAATTAGAAAAATAAATGATGTAACTTGTTGTAGTTATGGATGTAAAACACTTAATAGGATAGATACATCAAGTCAAAGGTGGTTTTGAGCTGAATGAATTGGTTTCCTTGGTTTTAGAAGCAAGCTATTCCACTTCCTATATTCCTATTCTTAGTTTAGATATGGTTGAAACCACCCCTTTTTTCATGGATTCGACCCTGATAGCTAGCTTGAGTATTTTCCTTGCCTATATATGTACCTTTTTATTCATTTGTAAAAGTTTTACTCTTGTGGATGCATTGAGCACTATTGTAAATCACTTCTGCAGTTTGGCAAGGAAATGAATCAGGGTTTTGTAGTATTTTGTGGGATTCTTGTGGTAATGTGTCTTGGCATTATTTCTTCCTTTTTTATTTAGTGTTCTTCTTATGTGTATATGTGCTAGTATCTATTTCTTTCTTTACAACTAAATGAATCAAGAGAATTAGGTGGAATTCGTTGATGTTCAATGCTCTGCCTTAAGGATACATTTAGTTTTTAATGTTTTCTGCTATTTGAAGAGGAATCATGAACTTTGCATGCCCTCTCCAACTCCTCATCAGTATTTAGACTCACCATCACATCTAATTCAAAGTGCTAAAACACTTGCCTACCTCGCCCCACAGAAACCTCTGCAAATCTGAGTTGATTTCCCAGACCCAAAGTTGCCTTCTTCATTTGATCCAACAACCAACCATCAAAATCAATCAAAACCCTAATCTACTATACCTAGCCTAAAATTAGCATTAATTTTCAGCCATCTCAAGCTCTAGTTGCCATATTTTAACTGAGAATGACAAGGAGAGAGCCCTTTCCCGACCTGGTAGGGCTAGCTACTAGGTTAAGCATGGTTTGATGTTACCCTAGACCTGCCTTTCTTCAGCCTGAGGTAGATCAAGGCTATAACGTAGTGGCGACCATATTGATGAAGTAGTTTTATGTTCCTCAGCAAAATGTAATCAAGTTCAAATCTTATTGTTGATGGTGGACAATGATCAGACACCGGAAGGCTGAAATCATTCGCATGGCGACTCCAAATCAGTGTCAAGATCAAACCCAAGGACTCCACTAGAGGATGAACCTGACCAATAGAAACATGAAAGGACAATATGGAAAGATCAAGTATTCAATTTGGAATTTCATCCAAGACATTATGTTCTTTTTGATAAATTATTTCTTCTCTTTTCCTGAGAATGTCAAGAAGGCTTTGTAAAGTATATTGTATTTGAGAAAAGATCCTCGGCCTGCATTTGATTCCTTCCCTTTGAAGATTGTGAATATCAAATATTCGCACGCCTTTGATCTTGATCAAGACCCTTTTTCTGAAGCTTGTGATGACTGTATTCAAACTGATGAGCCTCAAGAGACCAAGACTAATTCTACACTTTCTATACATACCCCTATACCTTGTAAAATTCCAGATCGATACAAGCCTCTAATTTTACCTCCTACATCCCATGATTTTCCTAAAAATCATGACCTATATCTACCAAGATTTGATGGTGAATGTGACAACATCACTGCCGAGAGACATGTATTGAATTTTGAGTATTTTCTTAACCTTTTTGAAGTTGATGAAGAAGATGTTAGTATTAGGCTTTTTTCTCTTTCTTTGCAAGGCAAAGTCAAGAGTTGGTTCAAAACCCTGCGTGATGCGAGCATCTCAGATTTCCAGTAGTTCATCAAAGTTTTCCTCGACAAGTGGGTGGTCAAACAAAACCCTTTCTTGATTATAGAAGAGTTTAACAAGCTGAAAAGACTGCCAAGGGAGACAATACAACAATTTTCTGCCAGATTTAACCAAGTCTATTTTTCAATGCCAGTTAATATAAGGCCTCCTCCTGGATCCACTCTCTTGCACTACCCGAAAGCCTTTGATCCGGAAATGGAGTTTCAGCTGAGGGAAAGGAACCTTGCAACACTTGAAGAGATGCAGAATAGTGCAGTAGATGTAGAGGCTCATTTGCTTATCAGAAGGGCAAAGCTAAAGGAAGAAGAGATGAAAAAGATAGATCTAGAGGAATCGACATATTTAGAGGTAAAGCTCGACATATTGGTAAGTGCAATGGAAGAGATGATGCAAAAGATCACTACAAGGAATGATTATGATGTTCAAGACCATGGCTCGCTAATTGAAGAGGAACGATTTGCTGATCCAAAACATTTTCTTTCTTATCCCAGTTGTCATAGATCTGATAATGATTGTTTTATAGATCATCTTGGAGAAGAGAGATATGTTGATATGACATGTATGCTTGATGATGTATTTTATACTAATGATTTGCCTCAGTTTGATCAGTATGATGATGATTATGTTCTCCAAACAGAAGCTAATCTTGCAAACAAATCAACAACTAGTTTGTGGAAGGAGGAAGTTCACTTTTAGCAGCTCGAATATAGTGATCAGCCGATGCATATCAGCTATGGAAATGAGGAGGAAAGTGAAGCAAATTTTGAAGTAAGTGAAGGATCTTTGCCTTTTTTTTTTGCTTCATTTTAGATCATCAGAGACAACCTTCATGCTATCAGAAATCAATCGTCGATAAGTTTTGATCTGAACCATTTTGAGGGAAATGAAATCCTTGTTCAAGACTTCACATATTCATATTTGCAGCCCTGAATTCCATTGATTGTCAAGTTGCGCAAGAAGATGTGGAAGCTGGACCATATGATCAAATGATGCTAGATGATTCTGTACCATTTTTTTTTGAATCATTTTAGTTTTTGAAGGGAAAATTGCATAGTATATCTTCAAATGAGAAGCCTATAGGAATTCATGTAATCTCATTGGAACCAATAGAAAATGGGTTGCAACATTCTTTTCAAGTTTTTCATGATCCAATAGCTGATGTGTTGGATGATGTCTGCAGTCAAAGTCCTTCTCCATTAGCTACTTGTGAGATTGAAACGTGTATTTATACAAACTTGATCTGATAGCCAGTTTCTTTATCATTTTCAGCGGGAGTCTCATCACAAAGCTCAGATGAAAGTTTGCATTCATGGTATGAGGAGAAGAAAATTAATCCATTGGATGAGCTAAGTCCTAGTGTGCATGAATTTCAAGATCCTTATGCAGTGTTTTTGGATTCAGATAGAGAATCCATATTATTCAATGAATCTGTTTACAAGTTTTCATGGAGGTTGCCTTTCAGTAGTTCTCTCTTGTTGTTCATAAGCAAGAACTTGTGGAGAAGGCAAACACAGCCAGAATGCTTACTTGGTTGCATTGGTTGTTTCATTTCACTTGATCAGATGATGAATGGAACAACTAGAGTAGGTTTTATTTGAATAAGCTCCATTTTGAGCATATTTTCCAGTTTGTCAGTTGTGTTTTAGTATTGCGTTAGTTTCATTTCAGTTATGAGTCTTGAGTCTCGTGTTTTTGTTGCCAAGATATTGATTCCATATTACCCAATGGATAAGGCACTGGTCTCCTCTGCTAAAGATCTGCGGTTCTTGGCACCTACAAGGAGCTACCATCCCCATTGGAGCCAATGTTAGTGTCAATCTTTGCAGCCTTCCTCCAGTGATCAAACATGCTCTTACAATGTGATTTTAGGGTGCCAAAGTCAAATTTTGTCATTTCAGTGAGTCTTCAAGTAAAATTTGGTCACTAGGTATAGGTCTAGGGTTTGTTTTCACTCCTTCCAAAGTTTCCCAAGTGTTAGTCCATGTCACCATTCAGTTGAGTGAACCATCATTCAAATAGTTTTCATCATCATTTCAGGTTCCAATGGGTCATTTTACACCTTGTTCGTGCTTCAGTTTTGCTTGGGTAAGGCTCATTTCCCTCTCCTAGGGTTTTGAAGGTAATTTCTCTTGTATGGTCAAGTCATCAACAAAACTTGTATCCTGATGTTCATACACCTTCCCCTATCCTTAATTTACCTTATTAAACACTTCCCATCACTGATATCCCTCAAATTTCTCATTTTCCCACAAACCCTAGTTTCTTGCTACAATTTGACAATTTTCTAGGCTAACCTTGTGTTTTTCCCTTTTGGACCCCTTCCCCTCACTCAATCTTTGAAATTCCACTTTCCTCTATTTCCTAAAATCCATACCTACTTCCCAAGTTTTCCTCAAGAATTTAGAAGCCCCTTATCCCCTTCATTTCCCTTCATTTCTACAAAACCCCTGTTCCACATATCGGGATAGGTTTTTCTTCAAACTGTGTTTCTGAGCAAGAAAAGATGAATTTTGAAAAAGTGAGAGAGTTTTTTGTCCCTCAGTGACCTAATAATAAACACCTCTTTCAATTTTTACATAGTTGTCATGGTTTTAGAGAAATGTCAAACATACAGTTGCCTTAGGAGGGTTGCTTCACCTCTAGAGTGGTCTTGGGAAAATCAATATTTCTCCTATCTTGGTTGGGCAAATGACTTGCTTGATGAGTCAAATGCTAAATAGATACAAAGGGCTTTCCAATTAGCTATCATGAGCTCAATTTGGAGGTGCGGAAGACCTTAAAATGTTGACTGTAATAGCACTCTGCATTTAGGCAGCCTCATTTTGCACATTTTGATGAATCTTGGGAGATTTGACTTTTGACATGGTAAATGACCTCCAAATTGGAAAAATAGAGATTCCCTAGAAAGTAGACTCGATAATCTTTCCAACAAGCTATCACAGGCCCAATTTTGACACCGGGAAGGCCTTCAAAACTGGTCTGCAAAAAGGTGTTATGCACCCGGTAGCCGGCGCTGCGCATAGAAAAGGTGCTACGCACCTATGGTAGGTTTCCAGTGTAAAATTACACTAGCAATGTGCATAGAAAATGTTTTGTGCACCTGTTTGAGGCACTGCGCACCTAGCTAGTGACCTCCAAACTGATCCAAATCATTCTAATTTGCCTGAAATTGCTAAATTGGCCTCTTGTCAAGTAAGTAAAGCTCTCCATCTGATTAAAAAAGGGTTTTTCATTAGTTTTTGTGATTTTCATCTCTCAAAAAACTAAACCCTAGTTTTCCTCAAAACTGTCTCATAGATTTGAAAGTTCACTTTTTTATTGTTGTTTTATTTCCTTCATTCACTACTCCCTAAAACCTCATTCCCTTCATCGATTTTCCCAATTCTCAAACCCTACATTAAAACCCCAACCCTATACATAAACATACCAAAACCCTACTCACTCCCCTTATTCCATAAATCCCCAAACTCTTCACTCCCTAAATCCCATTCATATCCCCTTTCACCTCACCTAATCATCCTAAAATCTCTTCATACTCATCTTTCATCCATCCACCCTATCTCATCATTCACCACAAGTGTTCACAAACAATGAAAAAGGCCAAGTGACTAGGCAACGAAGAGGCAAGGTTAGAAGAAGACAAAAGGCAAAGGAAATTGAGAATCCTAAGGAGATTTGTCTTGAGCTATTAACATACACCTGGAGAAGTTGATTGAGAGGGTTAACAGAGACAAAAAGATGCTTCATCACTTAGCCTATCACTACCTAACCTGGAACAAGATTTGTAATGCAAGGACAAAGAGGCTAAAAGCCAAAATAAGAAGAGTCTTGAGGAACAAGAAAGATCAAGATAAACTCGAGATCTTGGCTGAAGCATCACTGGCTCATCAAAGCACTTAACAAGGGTCAATCATGCCAAATTTCAAGAAATTTGGAGAATTTTTTGTCAATTTTGAAATTTTTAACGTAAAAAATAGGTTTTCTCAGTTTTGTTGGGGGCATCCATTTGCAAAAAAGTATATATTTTTGGAATCAGCATGAAAAATTATGGAAGCTCAGAAATGGCTGAGAATTTTGGACAAGTTCTAGGTCTCCTAAAGGGCAAAAAACACCCAAAAAGTGTCCTTTCTACCACTTTTTTTCCACACGGGAAGCAGTCTTGGGAGAATCAATCTTTGGAGGAGCAAATGGACTCCAAATTCAGAAATTCAAGTTGTTCTAGAAAGTAGACTCGCCAAGCTTTCCAACGAGCTATCCTGAACATTATTTAGACTCCGGGAAGCCTTTTAAAATTGGCCTAGAAAAAGCATTGCACATAGGATCAATAGCGCTGCGCATAGGATGAATTTTGCCAGTTTTGCCTAATTTTCCATATTTCTCCTAATTTTCTCTAAAGTTGACTTTTTCTTGCTCTCTTGGTGAAATTAGCATGGTAAATGATGTAACTTGATGTAATTATGGATGTAAAACACTTAATGGGGTAGATACATCAAGTCAAAGGTGTTTTTGAGCTGAATGAATTAGTTTCCTTGGTTTTAGAGGCAAGTTGTTCCACTGCCTATATTCTTGTTCTTAGTTTAGATATGGTTGAAACCACCCCTTTTCTCATGGATTCGACCCTAATAGCTAGCTTGAGTAGTTTCCTTGCCTATATCATGTACTTTTTGATTCATTTGTAAAGGTTGGACTCTTGTGGATGCATTGAGCACTATTGTAAATCACTTCTGCAGTTTGGCAAGGAAATAAACCAGGGTTTTACAGCATTTTATGGAATTTTTGTGGTAATGTGTCTTGGCATTGTTTCTTCCTTTGTTATTTAGTGTTCTTCTTATGTGTATATGTGCCAGCATCTATTTCTTTCTTCATAACGAAATGAATCAAGAGAATTAGGTGGAATTCATTGACGTTCAGTGCTCTGCCTTGAGGATACATTTAGTTTTTAATGTTTTCTGTTGTTTGAAGAGGACTCATGAACTTTGCATGCCATCTCCAACTCCTCACCAGTCTTTAGACTCACCACTACATCCATTTCAATGTGCTAAAACACTTGCCTACCTCACCCCATAGAAACCTTTGCAAATCTGAGTTGATTTCCTGGACCCAAAGCTGCCTTCTTCATTTGATCCAACAACCAACCATCAAAGTCAATTGAAACCCTAATCTACTATACGTAGCCTAAAATCAACATTAAGTTTCAGTCATCTCAAGCCCTAGTTGCCATATTTTAATTTAGATTGACAAGGAGAAAGCCCTCTCCTGGCCTGATAGGGCTCGCTACCAGGTTAGGCATGGTTTGATGTTACCCTAGACCTGTCTTTCTTCAGCCTAAGGTAGATCAAGGCTCTAATAGGGCCAACTTCAAGAATTAAAAATGAAGCAATGAAAAGATTGGATTATAAGGCGATTTGAGAATCAACTCAATGTTCCAGAGGCATAGAATAGTTAGACACTTTTCCAAAAGCTCTGAAATCTAAACTAAGAAATAAGAACTCTAAAAAAATTCAAACCCTAGGTTGACAAAATATTATTGTAAAAAGAGACAAAGAAACTAACACTATTAAGAAAAAAGATCATTCTAGATTGAAAATTACCGTAAAAGAGTAGGAAAGCTAGGCTACTCCCCCATCTGAAGGCAAAAATTTGAAAAAATTCATAATTTCCTAAATATATAAAACTGTGTATAAGAAAAGTCGTGTGTACAAATGATTGTTTCTGAAGAAACACGTGTATATGTGAGTTTATTTGGAGGAAACCACGTGTGTACGCTACTGTACATAAAACAAAGCTCATATATGTAGAAAAATAGGGAAAAATAAAGAGTATAGGCCTGATCCAAAAGATAAAATTGATTGCCCAAACTAAAAATGAATCAATAAGACTGGAAAAGTCAAGAAATAGGATAGAAAAACCCAGATCGAGGACAAAACAACCCTTCTAGGAAGTACGAGACTGTATTCCCTTGGCAGGAAAAAAATATCCTAAGGTAAGGTTTGAAAACATCAAGAGATCGAAGGCAAACTATCAACAAGAAGCATATGTTCAAGAAAGAAAACTATAAAAACTACTAAAATTGGGTTTGAGAGAAGTACCCGGAGGTCCTACATTTGATGTCGTTCTTGTAGGGTCCAAACCCTTTGCTTCCTCCAAAGTGATCAAACCTGCAACATAATTCAAAGAAGCATATACATAGCAAGTAGTTCAAAGTGCGTGCATAATAAACATGTTAGATAATCAACCATCAACATATAAATCATGATATACTAGACATGAATCATAAAAAACATGAGATCATTACATTTCAAGAACAAAACAAAGCTTCTTTGTTAATATCAGGAAATAGTAGTGGAAGAATACAACGTGATCCAACCATGGCACCAACAGAACCTTCCTCTACCTCTGTGTATCCCAACGCTCAAAGATCACCTCTCAGACATGTGAAAAAGGATGTCATACAATGGAATATGAACATCTCTGCATGGAAACAAGGGTTTCCTATGAATGGGAGTGTAGGAGGCATAGGGAAAATCACACTTGATCTGGGGACAAAGGGACTATAATGTCAATATTCTATCTCCTTCTCCCTTTAAGCCTTCCCATGAGGTGTATAAATACCACCAAAAATCAATTGATTCAGTTAGGATATGAGACCTTGTAGCTGGGCTTTCGGTGAAATCTGTAAACCCCACTTGAAAGATTGGAAATATTTTTTTTTCATATTTTAAATTATGTATGCAGGTTTTGTATTATGGTACCCACTTGTACACACGTTTTTGTAAGGGAAGAGTCATGTATGGAATTGAAAATATTATTTTTTAATAAATGATAAACTCTGAATGGGAAAGGGTTTCCCAAGTCCATATCAAAGCATCATAACTATAGGAGTGATGAATGATTATATCACAAGTGCACAGTTCAGGTTGGACTGAGGGAGAAAACTGTGCAGTTCTAGGACCCAATGAGGCAGGCTGAGGGAATGGACACTGAGTGAACACATTGCTTAGTTCCAGGAGATAAGGGAGGTTGGAAAATTATGCAACTATGCATTTCAAAGGCTCAATGAATGAGATTGAGGCTTGTGATTGTGAAGTGTGAAGTTGAGATCAGGTTGGGAGAAGGAATTCCGTAAGTCTGGGAGGCAAGGTCTGGGCTTTAGCATTGAAGTTGTGAAATGTGCAGTTCTTGGCTTGAGCCCTAAAGCTGTGAAATATTCAGTTCAAGGCTTGAGCACTGAGGTTGAAAAATGCACATTTCTAGAGGGATGGATAAGGCTAGGTTGCTGGGAAGTTTTTGAAATTTGGCTAAGTGTGGGACCGAAGAGACTTTTGTGAGCAATGAAATGAATTAACTGTGATCACACACTTGAAACACTTTGATGGTACAACAAAATATATCATCTGGAGCACATTAACAACATATTTACCTCAATGTGACAACTTTGCAACAAACTTACAACAAGTGCGACATTAAAAGTATTCTTTGCGATGACCGTGACGACACTTGTGTGAAATTTCTTAAAACTTTTCGAATGAGTGCAACAGATGTTTGCATGGTTAGAAAAAGTCATATTCACAAATATAGACCCTTTAAACCACCCAAGCAGGATTCTACACATTGTGCGATAGCCAATCATGTGAAACAATGGTTATTAGAAAAACATTATCCAAAAAATAATTAAAGAATTCACAACCAAAACCCAAAAAAGGAAAAACTCTTGAAAACCCTAGAATATCCTTACCCTATATAAAAGGAACCACAGACAAAATTGCTAGAATTCTCACCAAACATAACATCATGGTTGCCTTCACTCCCTAAAACACCATCAAAAACATGCTTGATTCTGCCAAAGACTTAATAGACCCAAAAAATCACAAAGGAATATACTTTGTTCCTTGCTCATGTGGAAAATTATATATAGGTGAAACAGGGAGATCCTTGGACATAAGGTTAAAATAACACATTAATGATATTGTAAGAAATAGCTCAGAAAAATCGGGCCTAGCAGAGCATGCATGTTCTTCCTCACTCTATATTTGTATGGAACAGGCAAAATTAATTCACAAATAAGACCATTATTTAAAAACAAGGGTGAAAGAGGCAATTGAAATTGAAAAATCTTCCAACAACATGAACAGGGATGACAAGCTAAAACTAAGTAACACCTGCAAACCCTTATTAAATAAAATAAAAACACAGTAAATATATATATATATATAATTTAATGAGTAATTAACAAACATTGATAAACTAATTATAATCAAAATTAAAACTAATCACAACTAACACCCTATTTAACTCTCTTTTAAATAAAATCAACTAAGTTTGCATAAATAAACCTTCAAACATTAACTTTAAAATTGTATATATAATTAACAAAACATTTAATACAACTCTCTTAACAACGAATTTAAATATATAACATTTAATTAACATGAATTTAAAAATAGAATCCAAAATAATAATAATAATAATAATAAATAAATTCAAATATATACATAATTAACAAAGCATGATAGAGTTTTAAATCTATCTAATGGTTTATATATTTACAATATCAGTAATTAAACAAAAAAAATTAATAATAATAATAATTAAAAAAATATAAACTTAAATAAAAATTAAATAATTATAATAACTAGTTAGTCATTTATAAGACGCCATCAAATATTTCTCTCAATAAACTATTAATAGCTCCATGATTTCATGTGCTCTCTTCTCAAAATACAAATCACATTGCCCTGATGATGGACTCACTAAGTTAGTCTGAAACGTTGGTTTCAAAAACTGTTCACAGGTTTTTCCACAAATAAAAAATCATGTGAAAAGACGACACTTTACCCAACCTGCAAAGGGAAGAAAAATACTTCAAGAAAGTACATGAAATTAGTTTCGGTGTTTGTAACAACAATGTGAAAGACCAAGGAAGGCTTTGAAATTGAGTGTAAGCCAAAATTTTGGAGGGTGTTGTAGCAGCTACAACACTTGGTGACACACTGGTAGAATTCCAATTTCTTTGCCTCAGTTAAATTCTTATGTGCAAGGCCTTGGTTCTTCAGGGAGTATTGATTCATCATGTAGATTAATTTGGCCTCCCCACTTACCCCATGAATAGACACGGTCCCCTTTATTCCTTCTCAGTTGAACACAACATAAGATTTAGTGATATCATAATGTTTCGAGTTGGAAAGGGTAGTGTAGCTCGCAAGCCTAAGATTTTCAAAGTATAATTTTTCATCTCTGGGGTTTCTCTACTACGAGCAGGCCTAGACAGTACCCCGATAGAGTCACACAGGAACAAAAACATTGCTCCATTGCCAACGAGCTTGGATAGTACCCCGGTCAAGTTTCTTGCTTCACCTATCTATGCAAGAAGTGATTCTCTTCTTTCGCCTTTATTTATTTATTTTAAAGAGGACTGTGCATCAAAACTTATTCATTTTTTGGCAGAAGAGGGACCTCGACTTATTCAGAGAAGAAGATTTTTTTCCTTCAGAGAATCATATAGATACCTTTGGTTTAGGTTTTCTCATTTATATTTTTCCCTTTCTCCTCTTATATTGATTGGATAAGCATGAAAACACTGAAACAAAAAAATCGATTGTGGGCATAAGGTTATCTTCATAGACATAGTTTCATGGTTGGATCAAAAATCTCCTTACAGATGGATCATATTTTCCATCAGAACTTCATTGGCCAAAAGATATAACCGACACAAGAAAGGTGGACTGGAGGTTGTCTAAATGTTTAAGTTTCATAAGACTCTTTAGAATTTAGCCACACACATACTAAAAAGCAAAAACATGTATAGGCACAACACTTAGTCACATGATGAAAACAAAATTATACAAATAAGAAGAAACAAAAACAAAAGAAACAAAATGAAAAGGAAAGATAACACACAACAAGGAAACAAAAACAAAAGACAAGCACAAGAAGATAAATCAAAGGATAATGCAAGAGAAAAGTAAGAAAAGACAAGAGACTAAAGAGAAAAACATGGGATGGGTGCAAGAGAAGGAAAAATAAGATGTAACTAATCATGCTCCTAACCTAACAACTAGAAGATATGGATAACATATAATGGAATTTCCAATGTAACCACCGTAATCATTCTCGAACTGCAATCACAAATATACGATCGATTAAAACAGATATAAAGCAATGTGCAAGAGAAAAGATGAGATCTTGAATAATTTTCACAAATTTTTTAAGCTCTTCCCTGTGGGCAAAAAGATGTGTCACAACCACTACTTTCATCCAATTCACATTCTTACCTCTCCAACAGAAAGCATAATTGGACAAACCTTGAATACTCTTATGAATGCACCTTCTTCTATGTCATCCTGCTTAGCAAGCATGATAAAAGGTCAAAACATGTTTTTTCCAATGGAGCTTGATGAGTAAGATTGCTCGAACCATTCAATGGTTGCATCATGAAGTTCATGATGATCCTCTTGAAAACCATGAAATCTTTCAAAATATGGATTTTCAATTAGAGGCATGGGATTATAACAATAATATTGTGAGTGAAAATAGATCTGGTCATATTCAGCAGTCATGTCGAGATAGTGAGGACATGACATAGCCATTAGTAGAGATTGAGGTGCCTCAACGGCTCGACAAAAATCTGAATAGTGAGATGTTGAATGATGAAGATCGAAGGATGTAAAACAATTGTCATTTGATATACTAGTGGGAAAATGATAACATGAATGACAGTCATCAAAGAAAAAATAATGATCATATGAGTTGATTAAAGCATCAAATTCCTAGCTTGTAATAAACACAGATAAATCAATTTAAATAGTTCTGTAAATTCTCTAAACAATCGAACCAAGTTCCTCACAAGACAAATGTGACAAACCATTTTTCTATAACTAATGAAAAATTGTGCAAGCATCGTAATCATGAAAACAATTTAAAAGGGATTTCAGCACAACAAATACATGAGACCAAGTAGGACATGGTGAATGGAGAAGAAATTTATGCAGGAAAAACCATATCTGACTTAGTTTGGGGGGCTTACCAGAGTTGCGAGATCCTGACATAACCATCAATGAAAGTTGAAGTTCCTCGACTCCCTGGAAGTTCCCATAACTTTCTATGATTGTAAAATCACATTTTGAATATTGAACCAGATCATGCATGGTTTGAGGATAGCTGCTACCACTGGTTTCAATAAAGCCACTTCTCAATAGATGTACTTGATTTCACTAGATTTTTCAACTTCAACAACCTGATTACTCAATTCGAAAGGTTCTTCTGATCGCAAATTCAAAGATGAATGAATTGGAGAAATTTCATGAGCAAGTTGATTTGAAGAGTTGTCTTCATGCAATAGAAGAGATTATGAGCAGTGGAAAGAGTACTCAATGATTCGATTACTTTAATTTACATCATGGATAATCTCATTGTCTTTTGTCAATTGAAAATATAACTCATTGGATGAAGAACTTAAAGATCATGGAGTATCTTTGTGACAGATAGATGCAACATAGACGGTAGAGAAAAAGGTATAGTGAGATGAAGACAAAGTTTTGATAAGCACATCTTCTTTAGCTAAATCAGATGCTAGATCTAAATTAAAATCTTCATGGGAAACAAAAAAAATAGTTAATGCACCTGGGAAATCGTGATCACATACAACAAAAAAGTCATCACCATTGGAATGATTGTTTCCTGGGGCTATAGATTGGTCCAAATAATTGATTTCATTTTATTCACTACTGAGATTAGCAGATTGAGAATCATCCAAGAATGGAAGCACATTGTTTTGACATAAAGGATTTTGAAAAAGAGAAGAAATATTGAAATCATATTCACCTTCCTTCTCCTTTAACTATGTAATGTGACTGCCTTGTACCTGATCGCAATTTGAACCAGCAACATGAAAATCAAAAGAGTGTGGAAGACTAGCTGGCGGAGCAGATTGATCGGGTGGATCACAGTAAAAAGAGTCATGGCATGTATATGATAGAGGACCATAGAAATATATATCATATTGGAGGCTAGAGTTATGAATGATAACATCATGTTGTGGAATGGGAACATTAGTATTCCCCATGGGCTTCATGAGCCATTTTGAGATTTCCTCCATCGAATCTGAGTCATGAGAAATGGAAGAAGAATGAGAAGATGGAATAGGAATTTTATTTGTGGATTTTTTAACTTTATTACCATCACACAAAGGCACCTTCATCGGAACTAGAAAAGGAGGAGGAAAAATTAAAAAAGGAGCAGCAAATCCCTCCTCTGAAATTAGAGGTGTCTCATGATTCACAAGAGTTGGGGAAGTAGGAAAGTCAGGGGGTTTAGGTTCACTATGTAAAGAGATAAGATCCAAGCACTTAAAATATTGTTTCAAGAAATCTTGATTCATGTCTTCTTTAGAAATTTCACAACAAAGGTGAAGGAATCAATCAGAAAAATCCTCAACTGATTCATTAGGCTTCATTCTTAAGAGATTGATTCTTTTACAAACATCTCGGTAATTATACCTATCAAAGGCTTGATGAAGCTCCCCAAGTAAATGATGAAGGGAATGGATGAAAGAAGGTGGCAAGATATGGAACCATCATTTAACAAAACCTTTAAGAGTGAGGAATAAAAGCACACAAGAAAACACTTCATCATTGATTTCGTAAGATTCACAAAATTTAAGAAAATCAGAAATGTGCTTAGTTATGGATGTTCCATCCTCACCATCAAACTTTAACTATGACAAGTGATAGAGAGGCTCATCAGGGATTGAAAATTTATAAAGGGTAAAATTAGAGAAACACCCCGAGAGTAAGATTTGAGTATGAGCCATTTTAGATAAGATATTCAAACAAGATTCAACGGGCTTAGCTTGCCATCTGGAACTCCTTCTAGAGACATTATTGATGGTGCTATAAATCTGTCAACCATGGGGTTTCCCTGATGTGAACTCCCAATTAGACCTCACACCATTTGGAGTAGGATCCCCATCTAGAATATCGGCCCAGTTTCCATATATCTTAAATATATGCATTGGCTCTAAATATCAACAAGAGAAAGGAGTGAAAATGTTCCTTTGAAAAGAAAGGGGGTGTGCCTAATGAGTTTTCGATCGTATGTGTGTCAAATTTCTTTTACTGTATAGGGGAGGAGAAGTGAGCCTCTAAGAGAGAGGTAGTATTACCACCCTAGTAGAGACACACATGAATAAGAAGGGTTTGTGCAACTCCAAGTAGAATAGTCCACAGAGATGCTACATTCATTGAAACCAATATGACGAGGAAGATCTATCTAATATCAAGCAGAATAGTCCACAAGGATGCGACAATGATAATGGAAATTACAAAACATTCTTAATATGATAGGTACCAAAATAACTAAAATAGTTCAACTAATTTAGCACAGATGAAAGAAAACATGAATTACAAACATTCATAGAATATTCTTACAAATATCCATAATCCATGCATGAAGAACGTATTGGCCATGAAGGTTTTTGTTATTAAGTGAAATTTCCAAGACACAGAGCATTGGAGCCACTACTTGCTCCTAAAAATAACTTATTTGTCTCTCTAATGCCTTGTGGGAGGATCCAAGGTGAAAATTCCTTTTCTCATATAATGAGGGAGTATATATAACCAAGGGGTCATGCTTCCCCTTCCTTGTGACTCTTTGACTACCCTCATGAATGTTTAACTACCCTCAAGACTATTTGACTACCGTCATGGTTGTTTGACTTCCTATGACTTTTCAACTTACATGATTCATTATGTTCCATGTGTGTCCTTTGGACTTCCACTTTACAATGCATTTTGAATACCATTTACATGATTCACAACACTGATGTGGCATATGACAACTCATGACATGACATGACAATGTTGACATGGATTACATGATGCTGTGGCAGTTTCAAGCCACTACTACTACTGAGTGTTTAGTGTCTACTTGAGAATGCTTTTCTTTTCACCTCCGTATGACATGGTGATAAGTAATCTTCAATGATCTTAAGTCTTGAATTGCAATCAAAAAATGATGTCCCTTTTGATTTTCTTGATTGACCAGCTTGAGTGTTCAACTACAAGTGTGCCTTTCAACAAGATTCCCTCATTCATCTCCTTCTTCATCATCTTTCCATGCTATGATACAGTACCTGCATCATCAATTCACTCATGACGAGACGACATTAGTCTGAAAAACCCCTAGTTTATGATAGTGTGCATTGATCCACTAACTAAACTGGAACTAGGTGACAGGCTGGGAAAGAGGCTCAGTAACTACACAATTTCACAACTCAAGAAGTCAAGGGTAAAACTTGAGCCTTGAGACTGCATAATGTGTAGCTTAGGCTAGGCTAAGGAATAGAACTGTGTAGTCTGGGAGCTCAAGATAATGGGCTGAGGGGACAGGAACTGGATCATATTTTTACGAAGTTCTGGAGGACAGATTAGCACAAGTGACTACACAATTGTACAATTCAATAGCTTAGGGCTGAGGCTTGAGCCTTGATACTACGTAGTGCCCAATATAGGCTAGATTGGGGGAGAAAATTGTGAAGTTCTGGGACTCAGGTAGGGTGAGGGGATAAAAACTAAGTGACCACATTGAACAATTCCAAGAGATGAGGGAAGCTCAAAAATTGCACAACAACGCATTTCAGAGGCTCATGGAATGAGCTTGAGGCTTGTGATTACGAAGTGCATAGTTGAGGCCAGGTTGGGAGAAGGAATTGCGTAATTATGGGAGGCAAGGTCTGGGCTTCATCACTGAAGTTACGAAATGCATAGTTATGGGCTTCAGTACTTAAGTTGTAAAATGTGCATTTCATGGCTTGAGCACTGAGGTTGTGAAATGTGTAGTTTTGGAGAGCTAGATGAGACTACGTTGCTAGGAATTTTTCGAAATTTGGGTAAGTGTGGGACTGAAGAGACTATTATGAACAATGATGCGACTTGAATCTGATCACACACTTGAAAAGCTTTGATGAAACAACAACATAGATCATTCGAAGCATGTTAAAAACACATTTACCTCAATGCCGCAACTTTGCAAAAACTTTACGACAAGTGCAACACTAAAATTATACTTTGTGACAACTGTGAAGAAACTTATGCGGAAATTCTTAAAAATTTGGGAAGGAGTATGAAAGATGTTTGCATGGTTAGGAAAACTCATATTCACAAATAAAGAACCTTGAAACCACCATAACAGGCTCCTACATATTGTGCGACAGCCAATCATGCAAAAAGACGACAATTTACCCAACTTGCAAAGGGGAGCAAAATACTTCAAGAAAGTACATGAAATGAGTTTTGGTCTTTGTGAAAATAACGTGTAAGAATAAGGAAGGCTCTGAAATTGAGTGTAAGCCAAAATTTTGGAGATTGTTGTAGCAGGTACAACAGGTTACATATTTGATCCAACATTATATCAATTGCCCAAAATAATGGGATTACATACATGATTTGATCCCAATAGCCCATACATGACTGAATATTACAATGAGTACAACATGGGTCTTTATGTGAAATTTACATCAAGAGATATATATGACATTGTTGTAGCAGCTACAACCACCCTCCAAAATTTTTTCCTTAGCTTCGTTTTGGAGCCTCCCTACCAACCATCCTTAGCAGCATGTCTTACACTATCAAGTACATAGGCTTCAGTTGATTTTTAGTGGCTTGCCAACCTATGCATGCCAATGTGCTTCACTCCCTTCATAGGATACCTTTCCAGACTTAGACTATTTGTTGGCTGAGAAGATCGCCCAGAAATTTGCTCAATTCTGGAGGGGAACAAGCCTTCCCTCCAAAAATTGCACAAATTTATTGGGCAACCTACTAGGTTCCAAAATTGTGCAGAAAAGTCAGAAAAGCTTCCCACATAAAACTACACAATATGGCCTGGCATTGGGCCTCATCCCAGAAATTATGCAATTCTGGGAGATAGTCACCTACTAACCCTAGAAATTTCACAATCCCTCAGGTACAGCCAGCCCAGCTCAGCCTAGAAATTGCACAAATCCCTCTCTCAGGTTTGCAAGTTGTTACATGTGCCTTCGGGTTGACTGATTCCCTCTCGGACCCATCAAACCTGATTTGCATGCATGGGCTCCCTTTCCCAAAAATTAAAAGCACATACCTATATTTTAGGGATCTATTTTTAGCAGCTAGAGGTTACATGCAAAGATTGCTTTAGAAACTGCCCTCCAAGTGTCTCGTTTTCCTATATTTGTGGCATGCGTGTCATGAGCCTCAAACTTATTTATTCGATGTTGCAGAGCGCATTCTTCACATCGATCTTGGAGCTCTAACATCCCACATCACATATAGGAGTCGTCGGCACGTTCAACTCAGCTTTTTCCAGGTAAGTATGCTTTACATGTATTTTGCAGCTTTTATGTTGCTTTTTGTGTTTTGGCTTGTGTGAGTGTTGTCTTCTTGGTTTTTTTGAACTCTTTCTGTCATTTTCATGCATGTTAGCCTCTACAAGCATCGTTTCAATTTCCCTTTGCATCTCACTGTTGTCGCATGCATGACACTGTTTTGCACTGACAGTCACTGATGCGGTGACCCATTTCACATGCATGCATGTTTTCCCGTTTTCTGAATATTGCATTCGATGTTTGCATGCATGATCATTCACTCTTTCTTACATTCACTTTCACCATGCATTCAAAGTTTCATATGTTTTCAATCGACCATTGGCGAGTTTGGGCAACCTTGGCCCAGACCATGCCTTGCCCGGACAACATTGTGCATTTCTGAGAGGGAAGGCTTTGCCTTCCTCCCAGAAAATGTGCAAAAATAGTGAGACACTGTCCTTCAGGTTTGCTCTGCATAATTATGATAGGTAGTGATCTAATGGCCCAGAAAATTTCACAATGTAGTCCCTAGGTCTACATGCCTTGCTGACTGAAATTGCGCATTGCATAATCTTAACCCCCAGCAGGTCAGCCAAGATTGCGCATTGCACAATTATAGTAGCCAACCAGCCTCCTAACAATCCAGACTATCTTTTGCGCAATCTCGGTAGTAAATCTCTCAGCCTCCCAGTGAAAATTGCGCAATACTTTCCATCAATCTCCCAAGTATGTTGCATGTCACTCCTCAAGTTTTCTTTTATTTTCAACTGAAAAACTGTTTTCCATGAATGTTTCCATGTATCCAGGTGTAGTAGGTGTTCATCTATCTCTCAACAGTTTAGGCTCAATGGCCTCCAAGAGAGCAGGGTCAAAGGAAACCGACGGAAGTGCAACTGGAAATGCATTTGAGAAAGTGTCTATGAGTTTGTTGATTTATGAAGAAACCAAGATGCTCGTAGACAAAGACATCAAGTTTAAATGGAAGGATATAAATGATACATTCTCAGGCACATTTGGGGAAGATCTAGAAGACGCAGGCTCTATGTGAATATCCACAAGTCTCGCTTGTACTGGATTGCATGCAGGTATCCCGCATTTCCATGCACAAACATGATACATTGGATCATCTCGCATAATCATCCCGAGACAGTGGTGTTAAGAAGTGTTAGTGGGACAAATATTACTACCTTCAGGGCATAGGACTATCAACAAATGTACCACTTATCATAGTCAATGATCATAATGGAAACACCCTTCAGCGAACCCAGCAGTAGTGCAAACTCCAAGGATATCTTGAAGAGTTGGGTGAAGGAGCCAGCCAAGTTCAGGATGACACCCAACTAGGTTTACACAATGAAGATATTGTGGAAGGCATATCAATACTTGGCCATCTTTGCATGTCACTTGTACGACCAAGAGAGCATGGAGACCTTCATGTAGAGTTGGGTGATCGCGTTGGACCAACTAGTTAGTGAAGGCAAACCATGCAACTGGTCCAACATGTTGGCTCACAGGCTGAAGGAATAGGTAACAGGAGCCCGACATCCACCCAAAGGTTAGAAAGCAGAGATATACATGTCTGCATATATTCTGGATGCAATCTATGCCCGTCATCAATTCTCAAGCTTGTGCTAGGCATGGACATCAGCAGAAACCTTTGTATATGTTATAGATCTAACCCAGAAATATATGATAATATAAATAAACCTAATAATAATAAGATCTGAATATAGAAAATTTTCACTTTATTGATATCAAACCCTTAAGGTAGGGCAACACCATACATTCACTCCTTAAGGAAGGAGAGCACTCCACAAGCCATATGCCTGTTCATACAATAATCCTTGACATCTCTCAATGGGGAGTCTCTAGCCTCTATATAGGCCTCATACATACAATACCATGGGCCCATTACATTATTACTAACTACTTGTGGTCCCTTACATGATATGGGTTAACCACCTTATTTATTACTATGGCCCATCCCATTATTACATTATTCCCTTAGGTACCTCCCTTTGTACCCCATATTATCCCCCCTAGGTATATAACAGTGCACACTTACTGCAAATTGTTTTCTCAATGTAGTTTCTGCAAAGTCATCACATAGTTGTCAGACCATTTTGTCACCTAGGTACAGAAGATGATATTTGAGAAGGATCTACCTTACATGTGGTAGGCAACAATGGAGGCACTGATTTACATAGAGGATTGGTATGCCTCACCTCTTGGCACCTCAGTACAGATTTATAGCGCAAAGAAGCCTCTGCATGTTCTATCAAAGTTTTACATGGACAAGCTTGTCATGTAAGAAGTGTCATACCACATCTCAATAGGAATGTTAGCTAGACTGCATCAGAAGAAGAAGGTACCCTAACCCGCTCTTCCATTGTGGATTGGGTTTTACGATATATGGAATCTCAAGCATGCTGATGTCGAGACAAAAGAGTTAAAAATATTTACTATCGGTAGTAGAAGCGTCAATTTGTATTACCTGTATTTCTTTGTAGAGGACCATTGTGCAAGAGTGAGATTTCCTTGGATCCAAGGGGCATGTCATTGGGCTGAGCAAGACCCATGGAGATATTGCCACAACTTCTCCAGGCTCAATGAACTGATCAATGTAGCTGTGGAATGGTTAGTGAAGCAACATCTAGGAGAGCACCCATCATCAACAGCAGCAGGGGGTAACATACTTATGCCTGACAAAGGTAAGAGAAATATTGTTGACAACACAGAGGAAAAACAAAGCTGCAAGTTCAAAGAAGACCCACTTGTGGAGAAAGCAGCTTTCGAGATAGAAGTGAAGAGGCAACAGCGTGACAGGAGGAATGCACAAAGGAAGAAAGATAAACAGAGGATGGAGGAAACAATGAAGGAATTGCAAGAGTTGAAGTAGCAACTCTAGGAAGAACAAGAGCTGCATAGACAAGAGAAGGAAGCACAGTAGGGACAAACACAACAGGAGGCACAACATGCACGGATTGATGAAACTGCACCTATACAGGTTGTAGACTCATCCTAGCAGTTGGTAGAAAGTAGGCAAGGTGAGCAGTCACAGTAGTAGGACTTCACTCAAGAGATTGAACAGATACTTGAGCAGATGTATATAGAGATGAAGCAGCCAGAGTCAAAACAAGATATCGACCTCATGCCTTACAACCAAGATGTTGACCAACCAGCTTCACCAGATCTGGAGGTAGAGCAAGTCCTGAGTGATCAAGGAGATACTGAGATCCTTGAAGACAATCTAAAAGAAAAGATGCACAACATATCATTTGATAAGTCACAACATAGAGTTTTGCAATCATGCAGAGTGACTACTCTGGATGTCCACATATCTCATGCACAGTTTGAAGAAAGAGTGATCGTATCTAACATGCGCAAGAATCCAGCAGCATTGGCCAATGCTACCAGAGCATATGACGAAGCCACCAACTCGAGTGTTCGCTTCTTGATAACAGAGAATGAGCAAATTGCTAAGGAGTTACAGACGTCAAAGCAGGGAGGAGAACAAGTTACAACATCCACCAGAGCAGAGTTCAAGAAAGTGATACTGGATGAAGTATCGTCCCTTGAGACAGTCATGTGGATGTTGTATTCAAGATTCAGTACCATGCATAAGGTAGTTGTCCATCTCAAAAGTTGGTAGTAGCACTCTGCTAGGAGATCACACATTTTGTCAAATATACATTTTACTATCGACCACATGCAAACATGGACAATGAGATATAAGGGAGCCCCGTTACACTTGCCCAAGTTGATGAAGCCTGAGGCGGTAGAGTTGAAGTCATGCATTTGAGTCAGATCTGGAACTATGAGGAACTCCCGCAACACATCACCAATTTACAAGCTTCACATGAACGAGTGTTCAGAAGCATGGATTTTTTTGTGTGTGCACATGTGATGCCATTTACTAGGACACTCACTGAGGCAAATACAAAGAATTAAGTCTGACTGGAGCTAGACATACTTTGATGAGTTGATGCACATAGCCACCATCGCAGACACTATGCATCAATATGTCACTGGTCTGGCCACACTCAAGAAAATTATGTACATGTTATCAGATGAGTTGGATAGAGGAGCCAAATCAATGTACCGAAATGCAACATAAGCAAGAGTTCGTTACCAGAAAGATGTCACCACAGATTACACAGACACCATCATGGAATACCAAGCTTGGCATCAGTTCGCCACCATCGACCATGGCGAGGATGTTGAAGAGTTTATCTTCCCATATTTTTCTGAGACTTAGTGATGTCTTGCATGGCTTTCTCAAGACTATTTTGTCTCACATGGTTACATGTGCATATTGTGTTAACATCTTGTAAAGTGAAATTCGAAGTGTTGATAGTTGAATGTAACAGTCATAGAGTAGTTGAAGATTCATGAGGGTAGGTGAACAATCACAAAGGGGAATGTCAAGGGTCACCCCACCCTTTGCTATTTATAGAACCTCATAACTCATTGTACAGGGTTTTAGGCAGCCAAGCTTCCGATAGGAGTATCTTAGAGAAAGCTTGGAGTGCATTGTAATGAGCCTTGACTTCTCCACAGTACAAAGCTAGTACATCTCTTTAGAGGAGCAGGCGGCAGTGATTGTAACGTTCCATTATCGGGACTAGTGGTTGGTCATGGTTGTACTGTATGTTTGGGACTTTCACTTCTTAATATAATAAAGCCAACATGTTTCATCCATATGTTGTTATTATATTTCAGTTATCTTGGTTACTCTAATGATATATGTATATGTTTGCTTACGCACGTATGTATAGATTCCTTCTGTATATGTATTGTTAGCTTGAGGGGGCCTGACCCAGGTTCAGCATTAATTAGCCAAACAAATCCCTACACTATTAGCCCTTTCAGCATCAGCCCATGGAGCGCGGATCGAAGTCTCACCTGAGGTAGTATGGGGGGATGTTGGAACCAAGTTTCTACACCCTGAGATGGTTGTGATGTCATTTGATTCCCTCTACCCCTACCTTCGCGCAGGTTTCTTCGCTCTAGGGTTTGCAAGACGAGCCCCTTATTTTTTCCTTTAATACCTCCATGAAAGGGTGTGATCGACCTTCGCGCAGCCCCAGCCTAATACTCAGGTACTTTCGCACCGCTACGGCAGCGTGCCATGCAGATTCCCAAATTATTCTAAGTGACTTGCTTATCTTATCAAATAATTATAGTTAACACTGCGTAAATAGATAATCGTAATTGCGTTCAATAATTCAACATAATTCCATTCATTCATGCATCACTTAATAATAATAAAGGAAATTCATACATAACATATCAAGATGCAATAACAGAACAAAGATATAGGAATTGCATAATATATTTCTTTATTAATATCTTCCAAGTGTTTACAACTCTGTCCACCCTACGCACACAGCTGCAGGGGTCTGCGCACTCAGCTGCGGAATTCTACCCTAGGCCTCTGTGCACTCAGCTGCAGAGCCTCTACCTACGCTATAACCCAAGACTTTGGCTTCCTACTTTAGAGCTATGACTCTCTTACATGGTGTGTCATTCCATTGATGTCTCTCAAACTACTTAGAGCTTAACTCTTTTTATACAATCTCATGGGTTGCAGACCATGGGTAGATCTCTTACAGCCGACTTTACATTACAAAAATAAGGGCGGACTACACTTTTTGACACATAACACCTTCTCTATGACCAAAAAATGCCGAGTCTTTACATTTTTATTACAAAATTTGACTCAAACATGGTCTTTTAGCCCCAAAACTACCCTTATGGGATCCCGCTCCCAACAGGACCCCAACACAAACAACGTGACTCACCCTCGAGTCACTCAGTAGGTGCGGAGATATTTGCGTGAAGCCCATCCAGCTCTACCTGTATTATTGCTACCTCGGCCGTGCACTGAGCTCCCACCTGCTTCGCATCTTCCACTGTCTTCTCAGTCACCGCTCCTGCGCTATTAGCCTGAAGACTTTGTTGCATCTCTTGCAAAGTCGCAAGCTTGCCTTCAATATTTTCTATGACTTTGTAAGCTTCCTCCAGCTCAGGCTTTAGTTGGGCCTTCAGCACTGCTTCCTTGTGCAGCACTGTGTCCACCTATTCCTTCAGCTTCTTGGCCTCCTGCATCTTGGCTAGCCTCTATGTCAGCGGGGCAGTTCACGTTGTGCCCTTAACTTCATCATAGTGTTGTTGTAGCTCATGCACTTCCATCTCCAGCCTCTATACATTTGGGTCCTCCTGCAAGCTTGTCAGGACCTCAAATGATTACTCGAACAACTGCCGGAATCCTACTACTGCACTTTCCACCGTCGCGACTACCTCTGTGATAGCGATCGCCCACTATTCCTTTACTTCTAGCGGTGTGGAGGGCTGGGCCCTCAACTGTAGCTCAGTGATTTGCAGGTTCAACTCCAGCTGAACCCCCGCCATCTCAGTCCAAGTGTCGCGCACCCCTTTGGCCAAATTGCGGATGCAGACCTTGATCGGCTCTCCCTCCGGAATGGCCAACTATGGGACCATTCTGCATGCCTCCTTAATAACCTGCATGATCTTCTTGCTCTGGTTGGTCACCTCAGTCTCAGTAGTGATGGAAGCATTTCTTTGTAGGTCCATCTGTTCACTGTTGATCTACTGTTCACAGATCACCTAGAGGGCGCGGTGCTCTCGAGCCCTCATTTCTGCAATTACTCCATCCTACAAGAGGTGGAGTGCTCGCACGAAATCACTGCCAGGTTCAGCCCAACTCCCTTTAAGGCACTGACAGTGGGCCTATCAACCTCATTTTCCATGGTGAGTGCTCCAGCCGGCAGCACTATCACACTGGAAGCCTTCATGCACAGCATATCGACAGCCTCTAAAGTGTCGATAGCCAAGCTGGTAGACATCGTGCCAGCTTACGACACGCGAGTTTACAACTCCTGCAACTTAGTCTAGATGGCCCCCAGGATGATCTGCTACTATTGTTCAAATTGTTGCAGGGTCTCTGTGGTGATATCTCTGACTGTGTCACTGATATCATGTAAGGCGCCCTCCATTAATGTGATAGGGTCCAACGAGGTCTTGGTCGCCTTGGATTTATTTTTGGGCCCTCCCTTCTCCAGCTCTCTTAGGTGCTTAATGTGGGCAGACGTCTACTGAGGCTCTGCATCGTCTTGTTCTTTGTCTTCCTCTTCTGTCGCAGGCGAAGGTGACCGCATGCCTTTTTCAGGGCCACTCTCAATGCCACCTATCTGTTTACCTACCTTCTTTTCTGCCTGCTTTTCCTAAGCCTTCTCAGTGACCTCCCTTTTCCTCTTCTCAAATAGTTGTGCCATTTTCATCTTGGCCTCCTCCTTCTTCTTCTACGTGGTGGACTTGCTTCCACCCACCGCTAAGTCCATGGTAGTGTGCCACTCCACTAGCCATTGATCAAGCACTGCATCAATGGCGTCATCCGTGGCCAGATACAGAAAGTCGTACCACTTCTGCGTAGGGTCCTTCCGTTCCCTAATAGATACTTGATGGAAATCAGCTTTAAACTCGACATAGCTCTGCAGGTTAGCATACACCGTGGGCGACAATTAAGGCTTGTGATTGATGGCCATCCTGATATTCATCTCCATCATGATCCAGAAGATCGTGTTGTCCCAAACTTGTTGCACATCCTTGGTCACCCACAACGAAGCGTACTTCACTGCTTCAGGGAGGTCTAGCGTGACCGAAGGGAATTGGCTATCCTCTGGTAGCTCCCACGCTACCAGCACAATTGGCAACAAGATCCACGCGTAGTGGAATGTCTTTCTTTTCTCTTGCACTTCACGACAGTCTGCCAAGAACTCTCCATGAAGGTAGTCTGACCAGTTAAACTGGACTCCTTCCACGCATTGTTGTGCAAGCACGATGACAAGTGGCGACACCTCATCAACATGACACTTCCGCATCACCTTCCCTACAAGGATCTGTGTTGCTACCTTCACGGCAAGGTCGCAGATGCTAGAGATAGCGTACCCGCACAGCTTCTTCACCAACTTGAATTTCTCCTTCATTGACTCTACAAGAGCCTGCTCACCACCCTTACTGCCAAAGATCATTGCTGGATTCTCACCTGTATATGCAAGGTGCATTATCCGGTGAATCAACATATCTGTGATGGGTATAGGCTCCTCCAGCCACAGACACCCATCATGCACCAAGCACAGCAGCTGCTTGATGACCAAAATTGTCACTGGGGTGTGGTTATAGTGTAACACCTAGAGTAGGTTGAGCAACCCTACCTTCTCTACTCCTTTGAGTCACCTCCGTGGCTCCAACATGGTAATTCTTGTATTTGTATCTATGATGTGGCACATCAGCTGCTCAGTCGCCACGTGTGGGAACTTCTCGTGGTCTGTCAAATCCCACTCCTCAAGCTTTAGTATCGACATTCGAGCCAAGCAAGGACCATCGAAATAAATTTCATCTGGTAGTAGAGGGGTTTGCAAGGGAGTCTTACTCTCATCAGTGTCCTTTGGTACCTCGGACTTAGGCTTGCACGGAGGGACATACTTTGACAACTGCGTAATAGGGTCCACACCCTAGGTTTCAACCTCCTCTACTTCAACTCCTACATCCTCATCGTCCATCGGGATGTCTTCGATATCCTCCTCCTCTTCTTCTAGGTTTATGGCCTTTCCCTTCTCCTATGCAGTGGGTTTTTGTGGGTTTCTTCTTGGCGAGGCATGCACCGGTATGGTAGGTTGCTTGCCCTTCTTGTCCTTCACAGTCTCCTTGGTTGGGGTTAGCTTTGGTCTTGATGTCCATGGTGATTTGGGGACTTCAGCTAATACTTCGGCAACCTCTGGGGCAACTTCTTCGGCCTCCATATCAATTTCCTACACATTCTCCTTGACTGCCACTTCTTCGGTGTCCATACCATATCCGTGTGTCGACATGACGCTATTCACTAGTTTCTATGTGTCCTTTGATAATTGTTCAAATGCCAAACTCGCTATTAGATCTTGAAAGAATTAACAGTTCACCTAAGAGCACAACAACTCAATTCTCAAAATGCCAAGTGTTTTTTGTTGGGCAGCCATTTGTAATTTATAGGGCAT
Organism: Pinus tabuliformis; assembly: GCA_031772625.1. Lineage (NCBI taxonomy): Eukaryota > Viridiplantae > Streptophyta > Pinopsida > Pinales > Pinaceae > Pinus > Pinus tabuliformis. The sequence continues at coordinate 137,338,166 of CM062804.1, read as the reverse complement.
TTCGAATTCAAATCTGATTTTTCCTCCCAAAATCGCTTCATTAATGCTGGATTGGCAACAAATTTTCAAGGAAATGAGCCATAAATTTTGTCTTAAATGAAGGCCGCCCGCTCTATTTGGCCTCACTTCTGTTGTCTTCTCATGAAAAGTGACTTTAATGGTCACTTTCCGGCCGACCTGCACAATTTCTCCCTGGGTAGCACAGATCCCTCCTCACTACTGCAGACCCAGTGACACTTCCTTGTTTCACACCATTCTCTAATCGTGCAGCTCCCCAACCTGCGCAATTTAGTTTATAGTCCCACACCTCCTCTTAGCTACTTCGAGCACTAAGGCTATGTTATCGTCATCTAGTCACATGGCTAGACTGCCGGTGTATGGCTTCAAGCGACTGCCATTCACCTTTCCTGGGAAGGGTTCTCCATTCAATTTGACCAGCTGTACTGCTCCTCCATCAGTACTCTCCTTAATGACATAAGGCCCTAACAAGTGCATCTTGAACTTCCCTGGAAATTTATCAAACTTACTATCATATAACAAAACCAAGTCATTTACCTTAAATGAGTGCATCTTAATGTGTCGATCATGCCATGCCTTCTCATGCTGCTTTTGGACCTGATGGTGAAATCCAACCAAAAATCTCTCTTCTTCGTTCTCATCTAGCTATGTGAGCCTCTCCTCTAGGGCTCCGCAATCCTTCATACCTGTGAGCATTGTTATGCATAGACTAGGCACAATATACTCCATAGGCATTACCGCTTCCACCCTAAAGGGGGATTGTTCAATCAACTTCTTGCATGTCGTTCAATAAGCCCATAATACTATAGGTATGCATAGGTCCCAATCACTTTGTTGAGCATTACAAACCTTGGTCGGCGCATTTTCAAGCACTTTGTTGAATGCTTCCACAGTCCCCTTAGCCTGCGGGTGATAAGGTGTGCTCTTCTGGTGGTATACCTAAAATTCCTCTGTCAGCACGCTGATTGTCTCATTTAGGAAGTGTGTACCACGATCACTCATCAAAATCTTCGGACATCCAAATTGTGTCAACACATGCTCAAAGAGGAACTTCGCGGCAATCGCGCCTATGTAATCCTTCACCGACTACGCCTCTGCCCAACGAGTCAAATACTCTGTCGCAATGATAATGTACCTTCCTCATATCTTTCCTTGTGGTTGAATGGGTCCTACAAAATCTATCGCCCACTTCTCGAAGGGTTGCAACGTCATTTGTGGATTCAAAGGAATCTCATCCCTCCGCGATGGCCTACCAGTCCTTTGACACACATCACACACCTTGCAATATGCTTTTGAGTCCTGATGGAGGGTTGGCCACCACAACCCTGCACGTAGAATATTTTGCGTTGTCGCTCTCCTTGCATAATGTCCTCCCACGGCACCCCCATGAGCATTTGCGAGGTTGCTTCTTCTTTCGAACTCAGGTACATACCATCGCAATATCCCATTAGTCCCCATCTTGTACAAGTGTTTAGCAATGATAGAGAAATATGCCATGCACACCACTAATTCCTTGTTTTTCTAGATATTGTATCCTTCCGGAGCAGAACCTGTCGTTAGGAAATGTATTATATCCTCAAAGTGACCATCAGCAATGTGCACTGCAAGTAGTTGCGCGTCAGGTAATCCTTCTTCCAAGTTACCGGGTTCCTCCCCTATTTCGATGCATGATAGATGGTTTGGTCATGTGTTCAATCATCTAAGCTTCAAAACAACTTGAAAATCATACTCCTGGAACAATAAGAACCACCTGCAGATTCTCCCCCCCAACACAGGCTTATTGACCAAGTACTTCAGCACTGAGTGATCTGTATACATCTTAAAATGGCCTCCCAACAAGTAGTGCCTATAATTCTAGAGTGCATACACCATAGTAGTTAGACTATGACATTCTAGTGTGTGACTCAGCTTAGTAGCCCATTCAGGCTAAATCAAGGCTAAAGGATCCTGTGGTATCCTAAAGATTGCTACTTTCACTTCTTGTAGCGCTTCATCAATACTCTCAAACCCATCCTCAAAATTGAATGTCATCATGAATCCTTCGTGCAGGATATTCCATTCTCCTGTCCCATGGCAGAGCTTGGTTTCTACATAACAGTTCATTAAGACGATATCCAAGGTGTGACAGAACAAGTGCACCCATTCAGGTTGGGGCTTTTCTCCATAAGCCTAGGTCCATTTGGCCAAATGCACATGTGGATCATCCTACCCATCATACTTGTCTATCATTTGCATCTCCGGCTTCCCAAAGCGAGTTCTTATCATTCTCCTGCATTTGTGCCAATCATCAAAGCTTCCCTTGTGCGTACCCCACCATCTTGCAGGCGTAGCACGCAGTGCCCAGTCCAATGCGTGGAAGCACTACTTTTTTGGTACCTCCCTTTCAAATGCATCTAAAAAGATATCTACCTCATTTAGACCATCATAAGTAGGCATATTTCTTACCTCTGAGGACACACAGTGTAGTGATCAAGTCATTATGTTGTATTTCAGCATAGTCACTTCATGTAACCGGTTTTGCCAGTGCTCTGACTCTTCATCGGAGTCTGAGGTGCAGGAACTCTCGCGATCCCATGTAATCCATCCATCCGTGGTGGGATTCACCCAATCTTGATCTCACGTTGTTATCTTATAGATACAATCCAAATCATCATCACTCTCATAATAGTGGACTGGTTCCGTATAGCCCAATCCCTCAGTAAGATCTGGAGGTACTATTACACGTGGCGATTTCTTCTCAAAGTTCATCTTCCACTTCTTCATATTGATTACCCTATTCATATCAGTGGCCCAATCAATTCCTAGGAGCACAGGATAGGGATTGCTATCATCCACTATCTCTATTACTTCAAAATTAGCCAGCGCAAATGTTCCCTCAATATCCACAGTCACCCCCTATAGCCGCCCCATGGGGATGATCTTTTGCTGATTGGCCATCCTTAGTTGAATCAAAGACCATTGTAGTGCGGGTCTCCTCATTCTCTCCCAAGTCTTCTTCGGTAGGACGTTTGCATTTGACCCCAGGTCCAAAATAACTTGATCCATTTCATACTCTCCTATCTGTGCGGTCAATCTCATCTCCTGTCATGTTCTTGTTTTATGCTTGCCAATCTTTCGTACTACACATGGCTCACCCGACGCGGTTCCAGTGCATCTATTGATGAGCTGTTGTAACCCTTTCACACCCTTACTATCACGCAGTAACTTAATACAAGTCTCCAGGAAATTTGTGAGAATAGACAGGTCCATTTTTTGCTTAGGCTTATCCTTGCTTCCTGAGGTGGAGGCCTCAGCGAAGCTCTTCTTAGCTTCCATGAAGGTTTCACGTGCATGCTCCAAATCAAACTCAACCTCCTTTGTCGGAGCTTTGTGAACCCATGTACTATCTTCTGGTTGTTTCCCCTTGTCATCTCCTATCACGATTCCACTTCTGAGCACTATATTTACATTTGGATCCTCTTCGTGTGGCTCAGACCTCATCATCTGTAGGTTCTGAGTCAGTGGAGGTGGTAGCGCCCCTTTATCACGTATCCTAGCTATCAATGTAGGACAATCTTTCATTTCATGATCAAACAGTGTGCAATACTTGAATGATAGACACATTGGATTAGTGAAATCACGAGAATAGTGTCCTGGCCCTCCGCAATTGTATCAAATCAACTGTCCTCGACCTCTACTAGGTCCTCCTCTACCTCAGCCTCATTCACACCCTTGAAATCCTGTCTGCACCATCCCTGCACTCTGGTCAAGGGGCCACGTTTTGGCTTGAACCCTATAGGCAGGAGTTCTATCCATCATTAATTCATAACTCTTGCAAGTTCACTCATCATGTCCTACTAACCTCCACAAGTTGCAGAATAGCCGTTGCGATGTCTATACAAACTTCTGCAGCAGATGACAGTTATCTATGGCATGCTTTCCTGCTACCTGACAAATAGTGTACCATAATGCAGGCCCTGTGCTAGGTCCTGCTTGAGCTTCTGGCCTTGAAGGAATCGATTCCCCTCCTGCAATATAGTTCTCAAAGACCATGCAATGGTCCTTGTCATGCCCCTCCCTCTTACATTTCAAACACCATACCTCCTTGCACACCTCTGGTCGAACTGTCCTATCCTACTTCAGACTTTGCATCTCAAGGCATAAATTCTTCAGCTGCGCATGGATCTATTGAACTCCTAGATTTGGATCTTGCATTGGCGTTTCATGTAGTCTCATGGAAATCTCCAAGGCCTCCACTTGAGTGGTCATCTTCTATTCTGATAGTGCAGCCCTTAAGTGTGGCAGGAGCGAAGCAACAAACCACTCGCGATATTGTTTGTCTGTTAGGTCCATGTTGGCTTCACAGATTGTACATTTCAACCTATGATCCAGTTCCCAAGGAATCTCGCCTGGTTGCATCATGATTTCTTTGAATTCCACAATCGACTGTGCCTTAAATTTAGGCCTACTGAATTCTTTATTCAATGTTGTCTGGATGTCTACCACTCCAGCATTCTAGTTATCATTAGAGTACTTAATATACCAGGTTAGCGCATGATCTCACAGAGCACTAACCAATGTCTCCTTCTTTATATGATCATCTATAACACCTTGAGCTTCCCATACAACCCTCTCAACAAACCAGAATTGGTCTGGGTCCTCATTTCCCAAGCCTTTGAATAAACGCAGCTTCACTATATTTGCCATACTGAATTGTGGTGGAGGTGGAGGCGGTACGGGTGAAGTTGGAGGTGATGGTGGTGAAGTCGGAGGCAGTGTGGGTAGAGGTGGTATTCGCAGGAATCCTTGTCTTATTAACTGAATAGCCGTGGAGAAACCTTCGCTATTTCTTCCTTGTCACCTCGTGGTGGTGAAATCAATGGACTATACTCTAGACCCTTTTTTCCTTCATTCCTGTAAGTTTTTCCACTTCGCGTAGTTCCGAACATCAAGGTAGTTGCATAACCCGTTTTTCACACAATAGCATTTTAATCCAGGTATTCAAAGATTTTACGTACTTACCTCGTGGTCCTTTGAAAAAGCGTCGCTCTGCCTCATTGTAGCTAATTGAGGTGTCAACCATGCATTCAGTCACAAATCCTCCTATGACCTCATCAAGCCAATGGTCGACAGCACAGGCAATCTTATCCTCTAATGCTTCCAACCTTCGCACTAGCTCTAGGGTTCACACAATAGGACTGTCAAGTTTCCACCTTCCTTAGCTATCTGCTAGCTTTGTGATCCACTCATATAGCTCAATAGGGAAGGAGTAGAAAAATATCTCGTGGATCTCCATATACAGGTATCTGTCCAACCACTATTCATTTTTCAGTCATGGGTTTTTGTTCTCCTGCGTCGCAAATTTGTCGATCTTCCTATCCAACCAGTCTTCGATCTCCTTCTTAGTTGGATTCCAGTGATATGACATCACACATCTCTTATGCAGATTCTGGTACTGGTAACAAAACCATTTGTTGGCTTGAGGGGGCCTAACCCAGGTTCAGTGTTAATTAGCCAAAAAAATCCCTACACTACTGGCCATTTCGACATCAGCTCGTGTAGTGCGGACCGAAGTCTCACCCGAAGCAGTATGGGGGGATGCTGGAACCAAATTTCTGCACCTTGAGATGGTTTTGATGTCATTTGATTCCCCTCCCTGCCTTCGCGCAGGTTGCTTCGCTCTATGGCTTGCAAGACGAGCCCCTTATTCTGTCCTTTAATACCTCCACGAAAGGGTATGATTGACCTTTGTGCAACCCCAGCTTGCTGCTCAAGTACTTTCGCTTTGCTATGGTAGTGTGTCGTGCAGATTCCCCAATTATTCTAAGTGACTTGCTTATCTTATCAAATAATTATAGTTAACACCGCGTAAACAGATAATCGTAATTGCGTTCAATCATCCAACATAATTGCATTCATTCGCGCATCACTTAAGCATAATAAAAGAAATTAATACATAACATTTTAGGATGCAATAATAGAACAAAGATACAGGAGCTGCAGAATATCTTTCTTTATTAATATCTTCCAAGTATTTACAACTCTGTCCACCCTGCACACATAGCTGCAGGGGTCCATGCACTAAGTTGCGGACTTCTACCCTAGGCCTGTGCGCACTCAGCTGGAGAGCCTCTACCTACACTACAACCCAAGACTTCAACTTCCTACTTTAGACCTACGACTCTCTTACATGGTATGTCATTCCATTGATGTCTCTCAAACTACTTAGAGCTTAGCTCTGTTTATACAATCTCATGGTGCACGAACCATGGGTAGATCTCTTGCAACCGACTTTACTTTACAAAACTAAGGGTGGACTACCCTTTTTGACACATAACACCTTCACGCTCCACGACCACAAAATGCGGAGTCTTCACATTTTTATTACAAAATTTGACTCAAGCATGGGCTTTTAGCCCCAAAACTGTTGTTGGGGGATCCCGCTCCCAACATGTATGTATGAATCTTACTGATATGTGTTGTTGGTTTAACCATCACTTTGGATTCTTGGTTAACCTGCCTTCCAGTTTGTGATGCATCTTTGCTAGTATGTTCCCTTCCAAGCTGTGTGTTTCCACAGGTTTCCAAGGGGCACACTCACCCCACTTTCTGTGTGTTAGAACCATTCATGCACCTTCCTTGGCTTGCTACGCATGTCATACCCTTACTACCAACAAGGAAATCTTACTTACCTTTGTGCACAACCATGGTCAGGGCGATACCGTATGACCCACTACTGGGACTCCTACACGAAATGGTCTGAGGTCTAATTGAGACTTCTTACCAGGGAGATCCCCTGACATTTTGGCAGGTCCAGCATCGCCAACAAACACTTATAACCAAAACAAGGACCTCAGCAATGATGTAGCATGATTATGATAGTCATCAACCATCATACATAAGAACCTACAACATGAACATCTGATCACAGCAACATAGAAGTAGCATGAACATCCTCATCATCAAGAAGCTATGTAAGATAAGACAATGTAGCATCAATGTTCGACATCACCAACATGTGACCAAATATGCAATGCTTCTAAGCATTACCAAGAAATTGTAATAAAAGTTCAAGATAGTGCAGTAGATCTTTGTCAACAACTCATCCCCTTGACCTCACATCATCAAGGTCAGCATGCTCTTTCCATATATAAGAAGATACATAATCCATTGGCAGCAATATCAATCTCTTGAACCACAACACCATAGGTAGTATATACATATTATTTCCATGCACCAACAACATATGTGAAAACCAAGAATACCTTCATCATCACAAGTCATAGGACTTGACTAGTCACATCATTAATCAACATCTTATATGTATCTTTCTTATCAATGTTTGACAATTTTCACATGTAGCTCTAGCAACATATAGGCATCATCCCTAAATTCACCACATGCAACCCATGCATCATTGATGACATAAAGACAACAGCATATAAATGTCAACAATCATTGAGTGAATCATAAACTCGTCATCATTAACCAATTTCAATAATGACTGTAGCATACACATCCTATTCATCAAGTGTATCAAGTAGGATCAACTTCACTAAGTGAAACTTAAGAAATATATAAGCATCATCCATGACTTCATAATCACTAGAGACAGAATGACATCAGCATATGTATCTTTTTATGAAACCAGCTCACAGAAAGATAGAAAAGATAGATCAATGCCTTAGAAATAAGCCTCTTCGAGGGGGCAACCTCCTTTACATTACACAAATGAATGATTCTTCAATGATACAAATGACAATACCTCCTTTCTATATATAAGAGTGTAAGGGGTCATAATATAATCAGAGCCGACATAACAATAATAATGTAAGGGCACAATAATAACAATAGTGGGCTTCTATGGGGCACAATAATAACAATATGGGGACTACATGGGAACAACAATATAATAAGGGGGTTGTACTAATAACAATAAGGGGTTACACTAGTAGTATAGGGACCTAACATGCCCCTCTCCTTCAAAAAGTGTTGTCCTAAATGCTTGAGTAGTTCTTGATGTTTCTGTATAAATTCTTGTCCTCTCATGTGGAATATTCATCGGGCAAGTTCTTCCACTTGATGAGATACTTTGAAATTGATCTATTTCATAGCTTTTGATTTCTCAGTTCTGTGACTGCTTCAGGTTCCAATATGATTTTTCCTTCCTTGTCAAGTTCTCGCAATATTGTTTGAACTGGGATCTTCTGCAACTTTTTAATGGGTTACCACTCCTTTGGGCATATGGATATATGTAAGGCGTGATGTTTGGAGGAACACTTCGTGGAATCAAATGAATAGCATGATCATGATCATGAATAGGTGGGAGGCCTTTGGGAGTTTCAAATACCTTGGAATGATTGTCAAAAACGTTTTGGAGATCTGGAGAAATACATTATTTTGATGTGGGATCCTCTAGTGAACATAATTGTGCAATTACACCCCGTTGTTCTTTATTTAGAAGCTTTGTCATGCTGTTAGAGTTTATTATCTTTCCAGGTTTTCCTTTGATACCCCTCAATTCAACTTCCATTCCTTCCCAAAAAAATTTCAAGAAAAGTTCTTGAAAATTAAAAGCTATCGTACCCAAAGATTGTAGCCATTGGACTCCTAGTAAAACATCAGCACCACCCATTGGCATGGAAAGCATTGGGCTACTCAATACATATTCTCCCATGGATAGCTTGATATTATGGAACTTTCCAGAGCAATTTATGGTTCCTCCACTTGTAACCATCACTTGACACTCCGGTGCTAGATATAGGAAGCAATTGAATTCCTTGGCTATCTTACAATCAATAAAATTATGGGTACTGCCCAAATCAATCAACACTCTTACCTTTTTCTTCTTGATATGTCCTTCTATCTTGATAGTTTGAGGGGTGGTAATTTCTTCCAATGCATTACAAGATATGGTCGGATTGATTTCTTGAGACTTGATGTGATCTTTCAATTCTTGAAAAATTTTCTTCTTGATATGTCCTTCTATGTTGATAGTTTGAGGAGTGGTAATTCCATCCAATGCATTACAAGATATGGTCGGATTCACTTCTTCTTTCTTGATGTAATATTTCACTTCTTGAACATTTTTCTTCTTGATATGTCCTTCTATCTTGAGAGTTTTAGGAGTGATAATTCTTTCCAATGCTTTACAAGATATGGTCAGATTCATTTCTTCTTTCTCTGGGGTTGGTTCCTGGTTATATACTCTTCTTTTGATTTTTCTTGATCCTTTTATTCCTCCTCTCCATAATCAATGTAAAATAATTTCTTCTCAGCACACTTATGACCTTTAATGTATTTGTTATCACAATTGTAACAAAGCCCTTTTTCTCTTTTTTCTTCCAATTGTTGTGGTGTAACCCTTGTAGATTGTGGAAGGCTAGGAGAAACAACACTTCCATATTTATAGTTGTGAGGGGTAGACTTCCTTGTTGCCATAATTTTTCTTTCCACTTTGTAAAAAAACCATTTTTCTCTTTTTTCTTCCAACTGTTGTGGTGTTTCTCTAAAGAAGGTGTTGCTCTTTGTATCCTCATAATGTGCTATCATTTCCTCCGTGAAAATTGGCCACGTAACAAGTTTTTTACGAGAACAAAGCCATTTATACCATAAAAATTGATCCAGTTCTAAATATGAAGATGCAATACATACCTTTTGTAATAGTGGTACACCATGTAGATCAAAATATTTCTCCATCTGCAATATCCAATTTATCGGATCCTTGCCATCAAACTTCCTCATCTCGCTTTTTCTTGATTTTAGGAGCTCAATATTGAAACGACTATAATTCTGTAATTTCAGATCTTCCAGTTCTAAAATCGCAATCTATAGTAGGCCTCTGCATCCTCTTTCCAATGCCACCAGTCTAGTCGAAATTGGATTCTCCAAGAAAGCATTATGCCCAATCTCCTAAGATGACCTGATTATATAATGTTTCAGTAGAGCGAACTTGTACGACATGCCATGTGTCACTGTTTCGACTTTCGAATCTGAGAACTATGCACAGAAAACTATAGTCCGTCCTCTTTCTGCAACTTCTTATGAAATTTCAATTTGTTGCTCAGAGAGAAGGTTATGACGATTTTCCCAAGATCACCTATTTAGGATGTAATTCGGGAGTCTGCAAAACCCTAACTTCCTCAGATCATATATCCGAAAATATAGTGAGACAAGATCTAAAATTCGAACCCGAGATGCAGAACGATTTCTTCTCAAATGGGTTTTTTATTTAGCTTCTGAAACTTCATAGAGAAATGGTTATAGCGAAAATACCATGATGACCTATTTTAGATGAAATTTTGGAGCTTGCAAAAACCATAACCTCCTCATATCATATCTCCGAAAATATAGTGATACAAGATCTGAAATTTGGACGCGAGCTTCAATGTGATTTCTGTTGGAAATAATACTGAGAGGGGGGGGTGAATCAGTATTAGCAATTTAGAAAAATTTCATAAACAAATTGATATACGCTACTTCTATTAAATAAACCTGCGTATATATGCAACTGTGTTTAGAGAAAATTGTGTATATCTTGCAGACTTATAACTTAGTTAGCTAATCTTAATCTGTGTATCAAATCCATCAAATAGTAATCAAGTGCAGTAAACAGTGTAAGCAGTCACACACATGAACACAGGATATAAGGTGGAAACCCAATGTGTGTGAAAACCACCTGCTGCAATTCGTCTCTATCTTCCTTTAATAATAATAGAATTCTGTTTAAAATTTTTGTAGTGGTGTAGCCTTATACCAATATGCAGGCCTCTACCTACAGAAGGCTACAACCTTCCCTCGTTCTCCAACTTCACTTGGAAGGGAGCTACAACCCCCTGAGCTCTTGTACTAGTTGATGTACTAGTACGTAGCTGCTGACCTACAGAAGGATACAACCTTCTCTTTTCTTCCAGGGACCACGTTTCATAAATTTTCAGACTGGATCCATCAATAATGTCAATCAAACATCAAATATATCTACGTCAACCAATTCCTTTGCACCAACCAAAAAATGAATCAAACAATCACTTCTCTAAATGTTGTAACCAAAATACAGTAACAGTAACTTGAAACCAATCCTGAACCCAGAACACTGCAGAAATAAACATAAGTAGCTAAAACATATTTTATGAAACGTACGCTACTTCAATATGTAGAACTTGCATGCATACACTGATATATTAAGGAAAACTTGTGTATACGCTATTTTGAATTACTGAACCAGCATGTATATGCACCTTTGCTATACTAAACCTGCGTATAGATCTGTAAAAGATAATTTATCCTTTTCAACTATTCAGACATCAGTTATACCCAGATCATCATATTTATAGATCAAGTCATGCGCCAAATATAAAAGATCAAAATCACACAAAGATACTTCTCTTCAATCCTTAAGATCTTGACCCATCAATAGAACTTGTCCTTCTTCTAGCACTCAGGTTCCTTCTTGATTTAGATCCAGTTATGCACCATAACCTAATGACCAGTATTCTAGATCTTGCTCTTCATAAGATATTCAATACTTGAGTGCCTTTGCCTAATGATCTCCTTCCCCTTTTATAGTCTTAGGTTTTACTCAATTCCATGGTCCAAAACCACTTAGAACCAATACCTGGGTCCAAATACCTAGGTTTAACACTTTGGATGAGATACCATGGTCCAAAACCATAGGTCCAAATACCAAGGAATAAATACCATGGACTAAAAACAAGGTCTCCCACATGTACGCGCTTTTCCTTTCATGAAAGTACGTGCATACACATACACGCCTTTTGATCAGTGATCCCACGTGTATACGTGGCTTGGTCAACAGGAACCTGCGTATACCTTCTTTTCCTTTATTCTTAGAGCTTGTGAGCCTGAACTAACATCTGAATGATTTTTCGAGTGAGTTTCCATCAAGGACAATACCTGTGTCATAGTGCCAAGCCTGTGTCATAATGCCAACAATCTCCCCCTTTGGACTTGATGGCAACTCCAAGTCACTCTCCCTCTTTGTCATCAAGGGAAAAGGGTTATGCTCCCCCTGAGTACATGTTGAAATCTCTGCTTTGTTGAAGTGTGTTGTTTATGCTCCCCCTGACTGTAAGCAAGGTCTGCAAAAAGATGTTCTACAAGAAGAACATGACTCTATACATCATAAATGACCTTCCTATTAAAAAAGAATCATACATACGTCCATCTCCCAACCAAGTGGGGATACACCATAAGTATACACATGATGAAACAAGAACATTACATCATCTTCCAGGCATAGTGGGGAAACCAAAATAGGCCGTTACATGACCTTGATAATAAAATAAATACATGACATAAAGACTAAATATCTAAGACAAGACTATGATAGTCATCAGCAACATCTGTCAATCATCATCTAGACCAACTACCATGATCTCCCTCTGCACCTGTTCCACCTGAATCAAAAACAATTGTGAAGTAGTACTAAGATCTTCTAAGATAATGCCAACAATGCATTATTTAGAAGTAAATGCTCCCCCTGAACCTATGTCAGATGGTCTTTGTCAGACCCATATGAGACTCTTTTCATCCTAAGTTTGGCCCATTGATATTCTTCAACCCAACATATACGTGACTGTATCCACAGAAACAGGTGTATGTACGTGGAAGCTCTTCATGAAACTCACGTACACCCACTTTTCTCTGAAACAGATAAGTGTCAACAAAAAGATGATGCATCAACTACTCCCAGCTTCTGTCTGAGGTATTCAAATGTCTCCTTGGGCAGTGGTTTGGTGAATATATCAACAACCTATTCCTTGGAGGGAACGTACTCTAATTTGACCTTTTGTTCAAGCACCTGTTCCCAGAGAAAATGATATTTGATAGGTATGTGCTTGGTCTTTGAATGCATGAATGGATTCTTTGAAATATTGATTGCACTTGTATTATCACATAAAATGAAGATGGGTGGAGTACAAGTGATTTGAATGTCTTGCAATGTTTGCATCATCCAAAGGAGTTGTGTGCAGCAAGATGCAGCAGCCACATATTCTGCCTCATCTATAGATAATGCAATTGAGCTTTGTTTCTTGTTGAACCAAGATACTGATCTAGAATCCATAAAGAATGCACCACCAGTAGTGATTTTTCTGTCATCCATGCTTCCTGCCCAATCTACATCTGTATATGCATGAAGTGTGAGATCTGTGTCTCTAGGATACCATAAGCCATAGTTTTGTGTTCCTTGAAGATATTTGAAAATTCTTTTAACTGCTTGAAGGTGTGCTTCCTTCGGATTTGCCTGAAATCTTCCAACTATTCCCACTGCATGCATGATGTTTGGATGGGTACCTGTTAGATAAAGCAGACTACCAATCATGGATCTATAGGTTGGTTGATGTACGAGTGCTGATTCATCATTTACATTGAGGCTGCAACCTTTTACCATAGGGGTACATACTAGTTTCGAATCTTCCATGCCATATTTATTCAAGATCTACTTGAGGTACTTAGTTTGTGATAGAAAGATAACGTCTTTGTTTTGTTGTACTTGTAAACCAAGGACATATGTGAGCTCACCAAGTAGAGACATTTCAAATTCTTTTTACATCACCAAAGCAAAGTTTTGACTCATGGCTTCTTCATTGCTACCAAAGATGATATCATCAACATACACAACAAGTATTAGCAATTTATCATTATCAATTTTTATATATAGATTGCTATCTGTTGATCCTTTTGAAAAACCTTGTTGATGGAGGTATTTGTCCAGATGATAATACCAAGCCCTTGGAGCCTGTTTAAGACCATAGAGTTCCTTTCTAAGTCTACATACAAGTTTTGGATCATTTCCAAGGATGAATCCATCTGGTTGTTCAATATACACTTCTTCTTCTAAGTCTCCATTTAGAAAGGCAAATTTCACATCCATTTGATATACTTTGAACTTCTGAAATCTAGAAAGAGCAAGGAACATTCTTATGGCTTCAAGTCTAGCAACCAGTGCAAAAGTTTCTTCAAAGTCTATACCTTCTTGTTGAGCATACCCTTTACAAACAAGTCTGGCCTTGTTTCTAATAACATCTCCATTTTCATTTAGCTTTTTTTTTAATATCCATTTGGTCCCTATGACATTCTTATCATTAGGTCTAGGAACCAATTCCCAAGTGCTATTCTTTTCAATCTGCTCAACTTCTTCATTCATGGCCTTGACCCAACATTCATCTTTGCATGCTTCACTTATATTTCGTGGTTCGACAGAGGAGAGAAATGCTAGATAGCTTGAAGCTTCTGTAATAGTTCTTCTTGTTTGTACACCTACCTCTTTCTACCCCAAAATTTGAGTCTCTAGATGGTTCTTCTGAACATACCTGGATGGGGTCCTTTCTTCTACTCTTATCTGTTCTTCTGGTGCCTCATAAGTTTCTTCTTCAGAATTAGTCTAATCTGATGTTGAAGGATAGTCCTCTTCATCTTCAAAATCTTTGGTTTTGATCTTCTCTGGATTTTCGCTGCTTCATCAACCACCACATCAATACTTTCAACAATTTTTCCAAGTCTTTTATTGTAACACTTATATCCTTTACTTCGGGAAGAGTAACCGAGGATAATGCCTTCATCTTCTCTAGGTTCAAACTTGCCAATATTTTCATCAGTCCTTTTGATGTAACATTTACTTCCAAAAACTTTGAAGTATTTAACAATAGGAGTCTTACCATACCAAAGTTCATGAGGAGTTTGAGTGTTGTTTACCCGGACGGTTTTTTTGTTGAGAATAGTGACGACAGCAAATGAAGCTTCACCCCGGAAGGTTGCAGGAGTTCCAAACTCATCAAGCATAGCATGAGCCATTTGTTGAACCGTTATATTCATCCTTTCCACCACACCATTTTGTTGAGGAGTCCTTGCAGTAGACAATTCCCTTCTTATTCCATGTTCTTCACAAAAGTCGAAAAATTCATCCAAGGCAAATTTCCCTCCTCAATCAGACTGAGACATTTGATTTTGCGATCTGATTCATTTTCAACCAAGGATTTGAATGCTTTGAACTTTTCGAAAGCTTTGTCTTTATGCTTCAGAAGTCTTATCCAACACATCCTGGAAAAGTCGTCAATGAACAATATAAAGTACTCTTCTCCTCGAGGTGACTTTTTCCTTGATGGACCACATAAATCAGTATGGACAAGTTCAAGTGGCTTACTAGATGATCCTTCCTTCTCAAGGAAATGAGTTCTGGTTTGCTTACCAAATTGACATGATTTTCATATTGTATTGTCTGGAATTCTGATGTTAGGAAGATCACGAATAGCCTGATATTTGCATGCTTTCCTTATCTGAGGGAAGCTTAGATGCCCCAATCTTTTGTGCCATAGCCAGTGTTTATCATTTTTGCTTAGATAGCATTGTTGTTGTTCTCCCTTAAGTATGTATAAATTTTTTGGAGTTCTTATGCCTTTGATCACTGTTTCTCCTGTATCAATCTCACAAACAATGCATCCATTTGATCGAAATACTACCTCATTTCCTTGATCACACATTTGACTAACACTCAATAGATTATGCTTTAAGCCATCAACATACATAACATTTCCATCTTTGACCTTTTCTTTTAAAAGAATAGAACCTTTACCTTTTATGCATGCAGGGGTGTCATTTCCAAATGAGACCTTCGTCTCCTTTTCTAAGGCACTATACGACTAAAGTTTTTCTTTATCACCTGTCATATGTTTCGAGCATCCACTGTCAATGTACCACAAATTTTCTTGTCCTTCCACATATAAGGCTATACCACATCTTTCTGGTTGCGGTTCCTTCTTTCTCCATGTTTTGGGACCCAATGAAGCTTGCTCCTTCTGAGATGTTTGCTGAAACTTACTCCTGCATTCAGAATCTTCATGACCAAAGTTGTTACAAATGGAGCATTCTATTTCATTTTCAAGCACAGAAAGGTTATTGTAGGTCCTCTTCATGATCCCAGTCACACTCCTTTGATTTCATGCTTCTCTATTCATGATGGTCTTGTAGGCAACACATTGAGCATCTTTGTGTCCAAAGTTATGACATGAGAAACATTGGCCATTGAAGAAATTACTGTGATTATCAAATCTACCAACCATGTGATTGTAGTTTCCATTGACATTCATTCTTGAGGCAAATTGAGAATGATTTACCTGCGGTTGGTTGTAGCTTTTGTTCATCCTTGAAGTATATTTTTACCTGGTGATCCGCTTTATGCCTTTGCTGACGAGTGTTGACTTGTTCACTTCTCCTTGCTGCATCAAGATAACTTTTGGAGGTGGATGGCTTCTATGCTTGAGATTCTTCCTCAGTATATCCAAGACCTATCTTGATTAGAGGAGAATGCTGCACTTTGATAATCTCATCTAAAGTTTCAGATCCTTTCGCAAATCTAAGATTAAGAGCTTTTGTTTTCTCAATATCTTTTCTATGTCCCACAATTTCACATTCTAACTTTTCATTATGTTTTTCCCTTTCAGCAAGTTGGAATGTCAGAGTATCTATAAACATACTCTTTTCTTCTAAACAAATTTTAAGTTTAGAAATTTCTTCATAGAGATCATCTTCATCTATAGCATCCAAGAAATCATCATCTTCAAAATCCATCAAAAGTCTATAATCATTACCATATTCATCTTCATCACTATTTGAAAGTCCATCGTTGTCTTCATGTGTATAATACCTCTTCTTACTTACGTTCTGTTTTCTGTTCCATTTAACTGGTTCCTTACCTTTATCAATCTTATCTTTATGAGGACATTTGGCTGCATAGTGACCGACCCTCCCACAAGCAAAGCATTTGAAGGTAGCTTTCCTCTGAATCTTCCAGAGCCTCGTTGAAGGTTCTTGACAAAGTTTGATTCTTCCTCTCCTTCTGACGTATGTCCTGTCTCATTGTCTTCTCCTTTTGAAGTTTTGAATGCGGCTTCTCTAATGTCTGATGGACCCCCTTTTCTCATTTCAAAAGCAGTGAGGATTTCGTACAGCTATGACATGGTATTACTTTGAAGATTCTGCTTTTCTTCTATGGAAGAAACTTTTGATTCAAACTTAGAAGGCAAAGATTTTAAAACCTTTTCAACTAAAGTAACTTATTTTATCTCTTCACCCAAGTTTTTCCTGTGATCAACAATCTCATCTATACATAAGAAATAATTAGCCACACTTTCATCATTGTGCATTATGAGAGTTTCATATTGAATTCTAAGAGATTGTAGTTTTGCATGTTTTACCTGATCGTCTCGTTCATAGCTTAGAATGATCTTGTCCCATATTTCTTTGGCGGTTTTGAGCTGCATAACCTTGATGAATTCTGATTGAGATAGACTCCCCAATAGAGTATTGACAGCTTTTGCATTTGTTTCATACTACTTTTTACCAGCCGTATTTGTAGGAGTTGCTGATGGGAATGTGTATTCTCCTTCTACGATATCCCAAACTTCTATACCAAGAGATTGAAGATAGGTTGTGGTTCTTACCTTCCAATAGACGAAGTTGCTCCCATAAAAGATTGGTGGCCTGATGGATGCCTCTTTTCCGTAGTTGCTCATGATGATAGATCTTCCTTCAAATGATCAAGCTTCTTCCAAAGGACCGGCTCTGATACCAATTGTTGGAAATAATACTAAGAGGGGGGGGGGGTGAATCATTGTTAACAATTTAACGATTTTTCATAAGCAAATTGATATATGCTACTTCTATTAAATAAACATGCGTATATATGCAACTGTGTTTAGAGAAAACTGTGTATATCTTGCAGACTTCCAACTTAGTTAGTTGATCTTAATCTGTGTATCAGATCCATAAAATAGTAATCAAGTGCAATAAACAGTGCAGGCAGTCACACACATGAACATAAGATATAAGGTGGAAACCCAATGTGGGTGAAAACCACCTGCTGCAATTCGTCTCTATCTTCCTTTAATAATAAGAGAATTCTATTTATAATTTTTGTACTGGTGCAGCCTTATAGCAGTACATAGGCTTCTACCTACAGAAGGCTACAACCTTCCCTCATTCACCAGCTTCTCCTGGAAGGGAGCTACAACCACCTTAGCTCTTGTACTAGCTGATGTACTAGTACATAGGTGCTGACCTACAGAAGGCTACAACCTTCTCTTTTCTTCCAGGGACCACGTTTCATAAATTTTCAGACTGGATCCATCAATAACGTCAATCAAACATCAAACATATTTGCATCAACCAATCTCCTTTGCACCAACCAAAAACTGAATCAAACAATCACTTCTCTGAATGTTGTAACCAGAATACAGTAACAGTAACTAGAAACCAATCCTGAACCTAGAACACTGCAGCAATAAACAGAAGTAGCTAAAACATATCTTATGAGATGTATGCTACTTCAATATGTAGAACCTACGTGCATATGCTAATATATTAAGGCAAACCTGCGTATACGCTATTTTGAATTACCAAACCAGCATGTATACGCGCCTTTGCTATACTGAACCTGCATACAGATCTGTAAAAGATAATTTATCCTTTTCAACTATTTAGACATCAGTTATACCCAGATCATTAGATTTACAGATCAAGTCATGCACCAAATATAAAAGATCAAAATCACACAAAGATACTTCTCTTCAAGCCTTAAGATCTTGACCCATCAATAGAACTTGTCCTTCTTCGAGCGTTCAGGTTCCTCCTTGATTCAGATCCAGCTATGCACCATAACCCAATGACCAGTATTCTAGATCTTGCTCTTCATAAGATATTAAATACTTGAGTGCCTTTGCCTAATGATCTCCTTCCCCTTTTATAGTCTTAGGCCTTACTCAATACCATGGTCCAAAACCACTTAGAACCAATACCTGGGTTCAACACTTTGGATGAGATACCATGGTCCAAAACCATAGGTCCAAATACCAAGGACTAAATACCATGGACTAAAAACAAGGTTTCCCACATGTACATGTTTTTCCTTTCATGAAAGTGCGTGCATACGTGTACGCACCTTTTGATTGGCGATCCTGCGTGTATACGCAGCTTGGTCAATGGGAACCTATGTATACCTTCTTTTCCTTTATTCTGAGAGCTTGTGAGCCTGAACTGACATCTGAATGATTTGTTGAGTGTGTCGCAATCAAGGACAATACTTGTGTCATAGTTCCAAACCTGTGTCATAATGCCAACAATTTCAGATCAAACGGTTTTTTTTTAGCTTCTGAAACGTTGCAGAAAAAAAGTTATAGTGAAAATTCCACGATGACTTGTTTAGAGCAGCGAAACCCTAGAATCGAAAGCTCTGATACCAAACGTTATGAAACCAGCTCACAAAAAGATAGAAAAGATAGATCAACACCTTAAAAATAAGCCTCTTCGAGGGGCAACCTCATTTACATTACACAAATGAATAGTTCTTCGATGATACAAATGACAAGACCTCCTTTCTATATATAGGAGTTTAAGGGGTCATAATATAATCAGAGCCGACACAACAATAATAATGTAAGGGCACAATAATAACAATAGTGGGCTTCTATGGGGCACAATAATAACAATATGGGAACTACATGGGCACAACAATATAATAAGGGGGTTGTACTAATAACAATAAGGGGTTACACTAGTAGTATAGGGACCTAACATATCTTCACCAATAACAGTAGCAAAAACTATAAATCACTAATGATATGTACTTATCATGAACAAACATGAAACAAGAAATGCTCAAGAAACCATAAATCCAAGAATTCATCATTAGAAGCATAGAATATGTTCCCCCTAAACCTTTGCCAACTCTTCATCATCATATCTAATCATATCCATAAGGAAATTCGTCAAAGAATCATAGCAGCAATAAAAGTTTGCAATACCTCATGAACCATCATGAACCAACCATCATTCTTAAGCATTATTAATAGTCTAGATCAAGTCACTATCAGAAACAGAAAGCCAATAATCAACTGATGGAAGTATATGAGAAGCTCCCCATGAGTTTGTGCCATTGTTTCTTTATCTCAGAGAAACATACTCAACCATCTAGATAAAAGCTCACGTATACACACGACTTTCCTTCATGTGATATGCATACAGGAAGTGAAATGCTAAAATTTTCATGACAACAACTCCTCCTGAACATACCATGCATGTTCCTATTCACTGTTACTCACATCACTTCTACAATCACTATTAGAAGTATGCTTTAAGAGAAATGAACTGCAATAGGGTCAATATTCCCTACGTCTCTAACTGGTGTTCCTTCTTCCTCCAAATCTTCTTTCAATTTCTAATCATGTGTTGGAACTTATCCCATCTTCTTCTTCCATTCCAGGTGCTCGACCTACAATCAGTGGCCTTATGCCCAAATGAGTTACAAGAGAAACAATATCCATGAAACCAAACGTTATGCCTAGGGATAGATCTTAACTTTGATCTAGGATATTTTATTTCAAGTGAGTGACTTAATTTAGTTTCATTTTGAACCACCTCATGATGGTTTTTCTTGTTATTGAACTATGGATCTGAAGCCATGTAACCAATGCTTGTCTTGATTAGAGGATATATTTGTTCAATAATAATCCTCTCTATTTATTTAGATGCATTTACCCATTTGTTTATTCTCTCATATTCTTGTCTCAGATTCACAACTTCAGATTATAATTTTTCACAATGCATTTCCTTTTCTTGAAGTTGTTTTTCTAATAATTTTTTTCTTTTATTGGATGTTTCCAAATCCATTCTTAACATGTTTATTTCCTTAATCATACCACTTTCTTTTGTTTCAAGATCTTTTATTTCGTTCTCAAGTTTATCATTTTCTTTCAATGCTTTCATTAAGTCATCTACTTTACAACTATCTAACTGATCTTCAAGAGCCATAAGTACTTGATAGAAATTGTTAGAATCTGAATCTCAATTTTCTTGATCATCAGATGTTCTTTGACTATCTTCATTAGAATTTTAAAAAATCTTCCTATCAAAAATTCTTTTAACATTCATATTTGGAACATTCTTCCCTTTCTCATGATTATATTAATAAGGACATTAGGATGCATAGTGACCTACTCGTCCATAAGAAAAACATTTAAAGGGAAGTTTACCTTTGAATTTACCAGTTCCTACTTGTAACTTTCTCATGAAATTTGCATCTTCCTCATCTGAAATGTAGCTTCTATCTTTAACCTTTTCTTTTTCTTTCCCTTTATGATTGGCTTTGAAGGATGCTTCTCTTATATCTAATGGACCCCCTTTTCTCGTCTCAAAAGATGTTAGGATCCCATGGAGTTTTTCAATGGCTAGACTCTTCAAATCCTACATTTCTTCAATGGCGGAGACTTTGGAATCGAACTTTGGAGTTAGTGATCTAAAAATATTTTCAACAATAGTAGAATCCTTTATTTCATCACCAAGAATTTTATTTGAGTTAACAACCTCATCTAATCTAAGAAAGAAGAATGCAATGCTTTCATCATCATGCATTTTTAAGGGTCTCATACTAAATTCTAAATGTTTGAAGTTTAGCACTTTTTTCCTTGGTGTCACCTTCATAGCTTTGGATAAGCTTATCCCACATTGCTTTTGTAGTCTTCATCTACATGACTTTTATGAATTCAGACTTGACCAGACTTCCCAAGATGGAATTTACAGCCTTTGCATTGGTTTCATATTTTTTCTTCCCTACATTATCTATGGGAATAGAGGATGGATATTGATATCCAAAATAAAAATTTAGTTCCATTAAAAAATGACAACTTAATAGAAAATTCTCCTTCTTGACTACCCATCTTCATGGATCTCCCTTTAAGTGATTAAGCTTCTTTTGAGGACTTGCTCTGATACAAATTGTTGGAATCATGATTTTCGTTACACCAAAACCCATAGGTGTTAATAAATAGATGCATCACTAGAGTTAATGGAGCTCGTAAGCCCTGGTATTGCACCAAGAGTTTTGCAACTCCCAGAGGCTCCTCAACTCTATTTATCAACCTAAGGTTCGTAAAAACTTCGAGGTGACAGTGCTATATACACAACATATGGAATTCTACTCATGCCACCCTCAACTAGGTCATTTGATCATTAGGGCTCCAAGACCATTCTTCTACTGAATTAAGGGAGATTAACTACTGAAAGCACAATTCAAATGCTAGGCCTAGTGCAAAAAAAGTAAATAGTTTTCAACTCTAACTTGTAAATGCTACTAAATCAATTCATCAAAGAACACAAGGTTTATGCTACCTGAAGAAAGGAAACTACTCTAATTGCAATCAACCATCTAATTATCAAATTCACTTGAAAACATAAAATTGTTCTACTAACTCATGACTCAAGATTTCATGCATCATCTATCTAATTCACACTTGCATATAAAGTAATGTCCTATTTTCCAAATCTGTGATGAAGAAACTAATGTTATTTTCTCTTGTAGTGGATGAAAAGGAATGGAGGGAATGGCCTAGGTGGTACCTCTGATCATGGATTCCAAGCTGGGGGTCTACCTACTCCTTTACTAAGCCATACTGGCATTACAGGTCAAAACAAGGGTAAAACAACCTGCTATAGACATGCTACAAGAAGCTACTATAGGATCCCTGTATTGCTACACGAAGTCCTGAAAATGCTACAGGAAGGGTGCCGAATGGGGTTGGAAGGTAAGAATGATGGAATCAAGGGATGGCAAGATGGATGAAGGTTGTGGTGAATGGGTGGAAGACGAACAACACCCCTAGCCAAGCTCAACACTTCATGAAGGCCAATTTTAGAATAAGAGGGTTGCTCATGGTGACCTAGAAAGTAGAGATCAAGAACATTGGTTGTCATTCATAAAAAGGGAGTGGAGAATTATTAGATGAAGGTGGTGAAAAGATCCCTTGCTGGAAGGTCCAATAGTCCTACAACATAACATGAACTTGTTCTTCTTTTCATTTACAAAATATTAGAACCAATGGTGAAAAAGATGAGTTCAATTTGGAAACTATCTAACTGATATTAAGAAATTTGATCTATGCAATGAATTAACTTCTAAACTACAACAATAATATGTAAAGAAAGATATCAAATGTATACTTTTCCAAGAAATCACATAATATTTTTCGGTTGTGATGGTGGTGTCCTCTAATCATGCTCCCATGAGAGAGATGAAATAGAGGCCACAGTAACAGACTTTTTTAGGAACTATATTCTACTAAGATGCAAAAACTAATCAAACATTATAATCTAAAAGAAATATCAATACATAAGAGGGACCTAAGCTATTTGGGTTGGCCCAAACTCAAGAGCCTCAACCCTCTGGACTAATTTAGTGATGGATCAACAAGAAACTTCTCATTATCATTGTAGAGATGTAAAATACATCACATAATAAGTCAAAAATAGTAGTCACAAGTGCTTGAGCTCAATATCTTCTTAGTTGAAACCAAAATTTGAATCTAATGAGTTCCTTGGCATGTTTATTTATACAAAAGGGTAGCTACCAACAACTCCCTAGAAAATGGAGATGTTTGTCTCCCAAACTTGAGAAAGGTGGATCTAGATCTTCCTTGAACTGCATTGGATTGGCTGCCAATGACCTCGTCCTGCTTGGTTGCCAACGACCTCAAGTTGATGAGAGATAAAGTTATTATATTTAACTAATTTAAGGATTTAAGGAGGTGGACAATCTCCTAGAATCTCTCCTTGTTGTCTACTTCGGGCTCCTGCATTGAAATTATCTCAAAATTGTTGCAATTCCTACATTTAAAACATATTAGGCCACATGACATAGCAACACATCTTTCACCCCTCACACTAAGGATAATATAACAAAACTTGTAAATAAATGTGAGAAAGAGATAATTTTAAAGCTGAAGGATGGCATTGTGACCCTTATGATATACATATTGATGAGCCTCTTTAGGATTCATGAGAGGAGGTTAAGCACATGTCGCGAAACATACAGGGAGTGCTAAGTTATCCAATGTCCAACACTGTGGGCACTTTCTCTAGGGGGCATAATCCTCACAAAACATCTACTAAGCCAATATATCAAAACTTTGGGATGAACTATAACCTTGGTCATAATTATTCTTTCTTTCATTATGGAATGGAAATGTTGGGTATGTGTTCTATTCTTTCCTTGAGTAGTTGCATACACTATTACATTGTGGTGAGCGCAGTGAGGGGGTCATGGGGGGGGGTTTACAAGGGAGCAGTAGCCCCCCTGCATGAGGTTTGGGTCAACGTATTTTTATGTCAACCCAATAATAGTTTGGTGAACCCAAGGATGAGGGGAAAACCCAAGGAAGGTGGAAAAACCTACCCATAGTTTTGCACATGGTTTTTACTAATGGTTTGGCATGATGGTTTTTTCCCATGGTATTTTGTAGATATGGTCAAGGGAACTACAGTTACATTCTAATCCAGGGTTAACGTTTTATGAATGCTTTGGCATGTATAGAATGTATTGTAACATTGTATAGATAAAAATCAATCTAGTTGTCTTAGTTTGGGTTCCAGGAGAAATTATCTGTGTATATTTTATGTTATCACCATTGTTTATTTTTTTCTTTAGGAATTCATTTGCAAGTAATTTTTGTACAGGGTTAAAACGTAAATTTGGTATCAGAGTTGTTTCAAATTTAAGGGGATGCCTTTATTGTTGAGGGGGTTTTCTCGGGCCTATGGTAGACCCTCTTATAGTGGGAGATCTATAGGATCGATTATTGCGGTGAAAGGAGATGAGAATAGTGGAAATATAGAGATTGATAAATTCAATGGATAAATTTTTGAGCTTTGGAAGCTTGAGATGGAGAATATTTTGGTGGACAAAAATTAGTGGATCAGTTTAGATCCCTGTAGAGAACCAACAAGAATGTTGACAGAAGACTAGGAAAAGTTAGGTCGAAAGGCGAATAGAATAATATGATTATGTCTCTCAGATTCAGTATTATTGAATGTATCAGGGGAAGCTATGGCAAAGGCTTTGTAGGACAATTTAAGGACTTTGTATCAATATAAGTCTCTGGTAAACAAATTGTTCCTGCGAAAAAAGTTGTATAGCATGAGGATGAAGGATGGAGACTCAATGATAGAGCATATGAATGCCTTTAATACTGTGCTAATTATGTTGTTATTTGTTGATATTAAAATTTCAAACAAATATAAGTGCATTCTGTTTTTTTCTCTAACAGACATGTGGGATAGTCTGGTTGTTTCCATGGGTAGCAATACAACTACCTTGAAGTTTGATGAAATAGTCTCATCTTTTATGTAGGAGGAGATGAAATGAAAAAATATGGATAGCTAGAATGGAGATGCCTCATTTATAAGAGGAATATCTAAGAATAGAAATAAAAATAATTCCACAAGTGGGTGATATAAATCTCCCAGAAAAGTTGTAAAAGTATGTTGGAAATGTGGAAAAGAAGGGCACTACAAAAAGGAATGTAGATCTAAATCTCCTAAGAAAGGAAAATAATATGATGATGCTCCTTCTACAAAGGCGAAAACCACCTCTAATGAAAGCGGGATGTGTACTTGGACTCTTCTTCAAGTACACACGTAGATCATGAGGCATGGTTGATTGACTTAGGTGCATCCTTTCACTTCACTCTCCATAGGGAGTGGTTCTGCAATTACGAAAAATATGATGGTGGTGATGTATTCCTAGGGGATAACAGGAAGGAAAAAATCATAGGATGTGGAAAATTCAAGCTAAAGTTTCAAGGTGGAAGGATTAGGGAACTTCCTAGTGTTTTGCATATTCCTGTTGCTGGCTAGAAATCTGATTTTTATAAGCAAGATGGATGATGCAGGTGTAAAAATAGTGTTCGAGAAAGATACCTACAAGAAGGTCCGGGGAGAACTAGTATTGATGCAGGGGGTTTGGATTGGAACTATGTACAAGCTTCTTGGTAGCACTATTATTGATGGGTGCAATAGTTCTATGGTTCCTGATAGTGGAGAAAAAAATCTATTTGCCTTTGGATAAAAGACGATGTCGTGGCATGAAATACTTGGACGCATTAGAGAGAAGGGCCTTTGAATACTGCATGGTAATGTTATGGTAGAAGGTATTTCTAATTTCTCTCTAGATTTTGAATTCTATGAAGATTGTGTATATGTGAAGCAGAATTAGGTGAGTTTCCCCTCTAGTGCTAAGAGGGTGAAAGGGATATTAGAGCTTGTGCATAGTGATGTGTTTGGACCTATGTCATTTCCATCACTAGGTAATTATGTGTACTATTTCTCATTTATAGATGACTTCCTAAGGAATACATGGATATATTTCCTCAGGAAGAAATATAAAGGCTTTGACAGGTTTAAATAATTTAAGGCTTTGGTGGAAAATTAGATAGAGAAGAAGATTAAGGGGATGAGGATAGATAATGGTGGATATTTTTGCAAGAATGAATTTGAATAGTTCTATATGAAGTGTGGTATAGTACAATATAATACTAATCCATACACACCTCAACAAAATGGAGTTGTAGAAACTTATGAACATGCCGTTGCTAAAAAATGCAAGAAGCATGCTTTGTGGTGTCGGGTTAGGACAGAAATTCTGCACAGAGGAAGTGGATACTCCATGTTTCCTATTTAATATATTACCTTCATAAGTGTTGGAGGATAAGACTCCACATTAGGTATGGACTGATAAGAAACCATCTCTCTCACATCTCAGGATCTTTGGCCGTGATACATATGTACATGTTCCAAAGGAGAAAAGTTCCAAGTTGGATAGTAAAACTAAAATGTACATCTTTATTGGGTATAAGGATGGTTTAAAAGGTTATAATATTTGGAACCAGAAATAAGGAAGGTTGTGTACAACTGAGATGTGGTGTTTATAGAGGTGAAATATGTTATTAAACATGAATTCCTGCCAAAGGAACCTGGAATTATAGAGTTTGAACTGAAGGAGGAAGAATTAGACTCTACATGAGAACATGAAACAGAAGAGGAAGAAATGCAAACTCCAATTTTGAGGAGATCGGTTTGAGAGAGAATGCAGCTAGAGAGGTATAATCCATCTAATTTCTGTTCAATTTTTTCTTTTTTTTATTACTGATGATGATCTAAAAACTGATAGGGAGGTAGTGGATTCAGAGGATGGAAATATTTAGAAAATGGCCATGATTGAAGAAATGGCATCCTTGGACAAAAATGAGGCTTTGGATCTGGTGTAGTTGTCAAATGGAAGGAAACCCATTGGTATTAAGTGGGTTTCTAATAAGAAGGTTAATGTAGAAGGCAAGGTGGAGAAATACAAAGCTCAATTGGTAGCAAAAGGTTATTCCTAGGTTTTAGGAATTTATTTTGGTGATATTTTTTCTCCTATTGCCAATTCAGCTTCTATTATATTACTTTTATCTATTATTGTTGCTTTTTATTTTGAGGTAGAATATATGGATATGAAGACAACATTTCTTCATAGAGATCTAGAAGAAGAGATCTACATGAAGAAACTAGAAGGCTTTATGGTGAAAGGTAAAAAATACCTGTTATACAAGTTAAAAAAGTCTTTGTATGGGTTAAAGTAGTCATCAAGGATGTGCTATAAGAAATTTGATACATATATACAAGGACTTAACTTCACAAGGAGAAAAGAAGATCACTAAGTATTTTAAATTAATTGGTGATTGTGTTATTTATTTGGTCTTGTATGTGAATAAAATGTTGTTGATTGGAAATGACAAAGAGATTTTCTAGGATTTGAAGACCCAATTGTCCTCTAAATTCGGCATGAAGGATATTGGTGTTGCAAACTACATTTTGGGAATGAAAATTAAACCAAATCAGGTAAAGAGGAAGCTCTCTTTAAACTAGAGGAAGTATGTCGAAACAATATTACAGAGTTTTAATATGTAAGATGGTAAACCAATGAAGGTTCTTATTCCTGTAGGTGTAATGTTATATGTTGAACAGTGTCCCACGACACAAGAAGAGGAAGAAAACATGTCCCTTGTTCCATATGCAAGTGTAGTTGGTAGCCTGATGTATGCAATGGTATATATTAGATAACACATTGCACATGCAGTGAGATTATTGAGTAGGTTTATGTCAAAACCATGGAAGGAGGATTGGACAATAGTGAAGTAGGTTTTCAGGTATTTGTGTGGCACTAGTGATTATGGTCTATGCGACCAAGGAATACCATGATTGGACAGAGTTTTGGACATACATGACTTTTTTGGTGCAGAGTGGGTTAGAGATTTGGATCAAATAAGATATGCAAGTGGGTATTTGTTTAACCTATTTGGAGGAATAGTCAGTTGTATGAGCAAGAGATAGTCTGTAGTGGCACTTTTAACTACAAAGGTCGAATAAATGGCATCCACTCGTGCAAGCAAGGAAGCAGTTTGGTTGCAAAGGTTGTGTTCAAGTAGGGGGTTGGTACAACGAGCTATAAGCAGGGAAAATTTTAAGAACCCCCCCTAAATTTATAAATATAATAAATGGGCGAATCTCCATGGTATATAGGAAAAATGGAAGGCGATTTTATCAATAATATAATATGTATATATAATTTTTTTGGCGAATCTCTCACCAGGCATGGCGAATATTTTACTCAATTATAAAATCTTGTAAGATCTTGGCGAGTCTTTCACTAAATAATAAAACTTTGTAAATTCCTAGTGAATCTTAGCATAGGCCCCATTTAAATAGGCTACATTCCAGGTGAATACCATGGGTCAATACCATGTGCCATTTTGGTGAATACCATGGGTCAATACCATGTGCCATTTTTATTTTTATTAATTATAATATTACGGTTAATAATGGTTTTTTGCATGGTATTAATAACAATCTAGTCCATGGTATTTGTCCCATAGTATTTTGGCCATAGGTTTCACCTAAATATAACCCATTTTTTGAGTGTTCGTAAATATAAGGTGACTTATGGAGTAAATATAAAAAAATGTTTTATTTGTTTACCATACCTCTAGTTTATTTATATTTTTATTAATTTACCATACCTCTTTTAAAAATATGGTATTTGGCCCATAGGATTCACTTAAATAAAACCTCTTTCTTGAGCCTTCATAAATAGAACGAGGGTTATGGACTAAATATAAAAAGAGGTTTTATTTATTTACGATACGTATAGTTTATTTATATTTTTATTTATTTACCATACCTTTTGAGTAAGTATAAAAAGACGTTTTATTTATTTACCATACCTCCACTTTACTTATATTTTTATTTGTTTACACCCTTACATGTATAAAAGGTGACTTATGGAGTAAATATAAAAAATGTTTTATTTATTTACCATACCTCTCATTTATTTATATTTTTATTAATTTACCATACCTCTTTTATAAATATGGTATTTGGCCCATAGGATTCACTTAAATAAAACCTATTCTTGAAAATGGGCGAAGGATTCACTTAAATAAAACCTATTCTTGAAAATGGGCGAATGGAAGGTTGTGAGTCCTAATTTCAAGGGCTAAATTTACCTTTTTTACCCTCTCCCTTAAAATAAGGTGGGCTATTTGAGGTGATTTGTAAAAATGTACTATGATACAAAATATTCGCCCACTAAAAATTTAAAACCCCTTAATTTCGCCAAAGGGCGAACATTCGCCCCTAAAATTATCCTTGGCTATAAGGATAGACTGTGATAGACAAAGTGAAATTTTCTTGGAAAATAACCATGCTTATCATTCAAAGACAAAACACATTGATGTTGAGTATCACTTTGTGAGGGATATGGTTGAATACAAAAAGGTGTTGTTGGTAAAGGTGGACATGTTTAAGAATGTTACAAATGCATTGACAAAGTCTATAAGCTTTGAGAATTTTTCTTTGTGTAGATAAAAAATGGTCGTTGAAGCCCAGGACCAAAAACTTGTGCACTCTTGCAGCCCCCTGTGTGGAAATAAAACAACAAGTGGGAGAATGTTGGTTATGTGTGATATTCTTTCCACAGGGTTAGGGGGGATTCCCTAGGAAATAAAAGCAAAAAATATGTAGACCCAATAATAGTTGGGTAGACCCAAAGATGGGGGGAAGACCCAAGGATGAGGGGTGGACCCAAGGATGGTGGGCGGACCTACCCATGGTATTTTTTAGATCTGGTCAAGGGAACTATGATTATGTTCTAATCCAGGTTAACGGATTGGGGTTTATGAATGCTTCAACATGTACATATTGTATTGTAACATTGAAAGTAATATAATGAAAAATCAATATTCTTTTCCTAGTTTGGGTTCCAGGAGAAAATGGTTGTGTATATTTAATGTTCTTGTTGTTATTTATTTTCTATTTTAAGAATTTGTTTGTAGGTAATTTTTATACAAGGTTAAAATCTACATGGAAGACCTTATGGTTTGTCTAGGGATTAAAACCCTTATGATCCATATGGTCAACTACAAATTCCATTTCGCACTCTTAATTTACCAAATCTAGATAAGCTAACTAATAATCCCATCTATCACAATCCTAGGTGGCCATCTATGCATGCCAAGCTACCATATGATATTATTAAGTCTAAAGGGAAACCTCGCGAGAATCCTTTGACACATATCACCACCATTCATCTATGGTGTTCTCTAATTCATTGGTGTATTATTATATTAAGTTGACACTTTTCCAATGTACCCTAGTAGGAGATGCCACCAAGTGTTACATCGAAATCAATTGTGCATCCTGTAGCGACTTTCCTAAATCATTTTCAACTACCTATGCGATAGGATCTCAGGACTAAAATTTTCTCCAAATTTAAACAAGATGATGCCACCCACATCTTTGATCATATTCATGAGTGGCGTAGATGCAAGAGTTTAGTACAAACTAGACTCCCTGATCATGTTCTTAGAGATTGATTCAGTTGATCCCTTCAACCTT
This sequence comes from Pinus tabuliformis, assembly GCA_031772625.1. Classification (NCBI taxonomy): domain Eukaryota; kingdom Viridiplantae; phylum Streptophyta; class Pinopsida; order Pinales; family Pinaceae; genus Pinus; species Pinus tabuliformis. The sequence goes on along the minus strand of CM062804.1, from coordinate 137,307,395 downwards.
ATATTGCCTAGGATGTCACTATGATTGGGGTAGCTATAGAGGATTAGACCATTTTACGAGATCAACACCTTGATTTGATTTATTATCAAGTGGGCACATTATATAAAATTATTCCCAAGGCTCATCACTCTTCAATGGACCCACAATGACCCAAACCTTGACCACACTCTAATGGAGTGATTAGTTCTCTTTCTTTTGGTACCATGGGTCAGTTAGATGCTTAGATAAGGAAAGTGATAGCTATTTCTAAAGCCCTAGCAAGTGCCCCAGGATCTCAACAAGCACCCATTTCTTCTTAGCAGTTAGTTGACACTCTTACCATGAATTCTGCATCACCTAAGAATGCTTCCAGTGAAAAAAAGGAACAAAAAGAATAAGAAAAAGAAAAAACTTGCTCAAGAGAATCAACAAAACCAACCTACTCAAGGTGGGGGCATGAGTGAACGATTTCATAAGATTAAGTTCCCATACAATATTTTCCAAGGTGAGCATTTAACTCATGAGTGTCTGCATATGAATGATGTTCATTGTTTCCTTGCATCATCGACTACTTCCAAGCAACCAGTTGTATTGAATCATCCATTCCCAGGCCATCCACAAAAATAAATGGTTGCACAAGCTCCTCAACCTTTGCCATGGGGAAGTGGGGGATGACAACTTCATATCTTTGCTACCAATGCATCAATCCTCATGTGTCAAGAAGAGGTTAATGTGACAACCTGAGCAAAATCCTATGACCTTCCTGAGTCAATTTTTTCACCTAAGGACTCGACCACCACTACTACTTCTCCTACACCTCTCATGTTAGATAAGCTTGTTGAACCAATATATTGCCCACCCAAGGGTGTAGTCCAAAATTCTACACACAACCCTAATGCTTGGGTTGCCCAACAATACAATGTTGTTGAGGACTATAACACCCTCCTCCGACATCTACCCTATCAATTGGCTAGTCGGGTGTTGACAGTGATGGACCCGCCAACATGTAAGGGTATGTCCCTAGTAAGAAGTCCCAAATAGACCTCAAACCGTTTGGAGTAGAAGTCCCAACAGTGGGTAGTATTGTATTGCCTTGACCACAGTTGCACATAGAGGTAATTAAGATTTCCTTGTCGGTAATAAGGGTGTGACCTTGTAGCAAGTCAAGGAAGGTGCATTAAAGATTCTAACACATGGATGGGGGAGTGAGTGTGCCCCTTAGAAACATGTGATAGCACATGGCTTAAAAGGGAACACATGAGCATAAATACATCAAGAGATGAAAGCAGGATAGCCTACGATCCAAGGTGATGGGTTATATCAACAACATGCTTCGATAAGATTCATACAAACACATACGAAATAGTCTATACATACATGAGTAAATAATAACTACATACATCATTAGAGTAACCAAGATAGTTGAACTATAATAACAACATATGCATGAAACATGATCGCTCTGTTATATTAAGAGAGTGAAATATCCAATCATACATACAACCAAGACCTCCACTAGCCCCGATAGTGGAACATTACAGTCATTGTTGCTTGCTCCTCCAAAGAGATGTACTATCTTTGCATTGTGGAGAAGCCAAGGCTTGTTACAATACACTCCAAACTTTCTCTAAATTATCCTATAGGAAGCTTAGCTCCCAAACGCCTGTACAATGAGTTATGAGGTTCTATAAATAGAAAAGGGTGGGGTGACCCTTGACATTCCCCTTTTCGACTCTTCACCTACCCTCATGACTCTTCAACTACTACATGACTATTACATTCTACTATTGGCAGTTAGTCTTTCACTTTTACAACATGTTTACATTACAATTGGCACATGTACCCATGTGAGAAAAAAATAGCCTTGATTAAGCCATGCAAGACATCACTAAGACTTGGATATATGTGGGAAGACTAACTCTTCGACATCCTCACAATCATCGATGGTGGTGAACTGATGCTAAGCTTGGTAGTCTGTCATGGTGTCTGTGTGCTCTGTAGTGACATCCTTCTGAAAGCAAAATCTTACCTCCATTGCACCCGGGTACACTGATTTGGTACCTCTATCTAACTCATCATATAACATGTGCATCATAGTCTTGAGTGCAGTCGAACCATCAACATACTGGTGCATAGTGTCTGCGCTCATCTGCAAGTCTGTGTTGGTGGCTACGCACATCAACTGATCAAAGTACATGTCCAGCTCCAATTGGACTTGGTTCTTTGACTTCACCTCAGTTAGTGTCCCAATGGATGGGATCACATGCATGTGCACAATGACATCCATGCTCCTGAACACCGAGGCATGTGAAGACTGTACATTGATGATGAGTTGCAGGAGTTCCTCATAGTTTCAGATTTGACTTTGAATGTCTGCCTTCAACTCTATTGCCTTTGGCTTCGTCATCTTTGGCAAGTGAAATGGGACTCCCTTGTACCTCATTTTCCATATCTGCATGTGATCAATAGTAGTGTGCAAGTCTAACAAGATGCGTGCTCTCCTAGCACTATGTTGTTGCCAACCATTAAAATGGACAAGTGACTTATGCACGGTGACAAATCTGAAGGACAACTTCCGCATGACCGTCTTGAGAGATGATACTTCATTTAGTATCGCTCTCCTCAACTCTATTCTCATAGATGATGTAACCTACTCTCCTCCCTGCTTGGCTACTTGTAACTCCTTAGCCATGTGCTTGTTCTCAGCTATCAAGAATATAACACTCAAGCTGGCGACTTTGGTATATTCTTTGGTAGCATCAGCCAATGTAGTTGGATGCTTGCGCACATTGGACACGATCACTCATTCTTCAAACTATGCATGAGATACATGGAAATCTGTAGTGGGCAATCTCTGCGACTACACAACTCTATCTTGCGACTCGTCGAAAGATATGTTGTGCTTATCTGCCTCCGGATTGTCTTCAAGGATTTCAGTGTCTCCTTGATCACTTAGGACTTGCTCTACTTCCAGATCTGGTGAAGTTAGTGGGATGACCTCTTGGTTCTGAGGCATGAGGTCAATGTCCTAATCTAACTCAGGCTGAACCATATCTATGTCCATCTACTCTAGCATCTATTCGATCTCTTGAGCAAAGTCCTACTCCTGTGACTGCTCACCTTGTCTACTATGTGGCAGTTGTTCGGATGATTCTATAACCTGTATGGGAAGAGTTTCATAAACATGTGCATGTTGTGCCTCCTGTTGTTCCTGTTCTTGTTGCACTTCCTTCTCTCTTGTGCATAACTTTTTTTCTTCCATGAGTTGTTGCTTCAACTCTTGCAACTCTGTTTCTGTTTCCTCCAGCTTATGTTTCTCCCTGTGTCTTTGCGTGATCCTTTTGTCGTGTTGTCACCTCTTAGCCTCAATCTCCAAAGCTACTTTCAACACAAGTGGATCTTCTTTGAACTTGCAGCTTTTCTCCTCCTCTATGTTGTCCACAACATTCCTCTTGCCTTTGTCAAGCGCAGGTCTACTACCCTCTATTTTTGCCGATGATACTACTCTCTGAGATGTTATTGCCTTCTACTTTTCTAACCACTCTACAACTATGCCGACTAGTTCATTAATCCTTAAGAAGTGATAGCAGTATCTCCATGGCTCTTCCTCAGGCCAATGACATGCCTCGTGGATCCAAGGATGTTGTACTCTCACACAGTGGTCCTTCACAAAGAAATGCAAGTCATATAGATTTCTAGTGCCGAAGGTGAATCTCTTGAATTCCTCTGTCTCGGCCTCAACATGCTTGAGATTCTGGATCTCAGACAACCTGATCCACAAAGGAAAATCACGCCAAGGTGTCTTGTTCTTCCTATGCAGTCTAGCTGACAACCCTGTCGAGATGTGATAATACACTTCTTGCATGACCAACCTATCCATGGAAAACTTTGGTAGACCATGTGGATCCTTCTCCGTGTTGTAAATCTGTATGAAGGTGTCAAGGGGTGATGTATACCAATCAGCTATGTCAATATATGCCTCCATCCATGCCTGCAACATGCAAGGTGGATCCTGCTCAAATAGCATCCTATATAACGGGGTGACGAAGTTGTCTGATAACTGTATGATAATGCCATGGAAACTACATTTGGAGAAAAACCTGTAATAAGTGTGCACAGAGGTTTCCGAAGGTGTCCATGCCCAACCCAAGCCCAGGAACTACTGATGGGCATAGACTGCATCAAGTATGTAAGCGAACATGTATAGCTTCACTTGCTGCCCCTTGGGTGTAGGTCGGGCTTCTGTTACCTGTTCCTTCAACCTGAGAGCCAAGATGTCAGACCAGTTGAAAGGTCTTCCTTCGCTCGCCAGTTGATCCAACACAATCACCCAATTCTGCAGGAAGGTTTTTGTGCTCTCTTGGCTATATAAGTGGCATGCAAAGATGACCAAGAGCTGATATGCCTTCCACAGTATCCTTGTCTTGTAAACCTGGTTGGGTGTTGTCTTGAACTTGGATGGATCTTTCACCCAACTCTTCAAGATGTCCCTTGAGTTTGCATTGTTGTTGGGTCTAGTGAAGGTTGTATCCATTGTGATCACTCGTTGTGGAAAGTGATACATCTCCTAAAATTCCTTTACCCTGAAGGTAGAAAGTTTTGTTCCAATGATACTACTGAACATCATTGTCTTTGGATGATATGCAAGACAATCCAGTGGATCATGTCCATGCATGGCAACGCAGGATACTTGCATGCAATCAAGTACAAGCCAACCTTGTGAATGTTGACATAGACCTTGCATTCTTTCAAATTTTCCTCGGATTTGTCTAAAAAGGTGTCATTGATGTTCTTCCATTTCATCTTGATATCCTTTTCTATGAAAAACTTGGCGTCTTCATAGATAGGCAAGCTCATAGACACTTGCTCAACTACATCTCTAGTTGCACTCTCAATGGTGTCCTTTGACCTTTCTCTCTGAGATGTTGCTTCCTACAACACCTGGAAATGAAGAAATACTAATAGCAAGCAGTTTGTCAGTTGAAAACCAAAAGAAACTTGAGGACTGACATGCAGCACATCTGGGTGACTGATTTGAAATATTGCACAATTTTCACCGAGAGGCTGGGAGACTGAGTTCCAAAATTGTGCAAAACATAGTTCGAACAATCAGCAGGCTGACTAACTATTGAAAATACACAATGCATAGTCTAGCTTGGCCTGCTGAGGACTAAAACTACACAATTCTTAGTTTCAATCAACAATGACTGCAACCTAGAATATTTCATCTGCGCAAATCCTGGGGCCAGCGGGTACTACCTCTTAGAATTGCGCAGTGCAAGCCGAGCAAGGCAAGGTTCGGGCCAAGGTAGCCCAGATCCGCCAACAGGCGACTGAAAAGATGAAAGGTTGAATGCATGGTGAAGCTTGGTGCAAACAAGAGTGAATGATCATGCATGCAAACAATGAGTGTAGGATTCACAAAATGGGAAAACAAGTAAGTGTGTGAAGTGAGTTGTCGCGATAATGACTACTAGTGTAGAAACAATGTCATGCATGCGACAGTAGTGAAATGCAATGAAAAACTGAAACAGTTCTTCTACAAGCTAACATTCATTAAAACGACAACAAGAATTCAAAAAAACCAATCAAACAACACTCACAAAACCCAAAATACAAAAAACAACAGAAAAGTAGCAAAAGACATGAAAAGTAGACTTTCCTGGAAAAAACTGAGTTGAATTTTCCAAATGCTCCTATATCTGATGTGGGATGCCAGAGCTCCAATATCAATGTGAGGAATGAGCGTTGAAGCATCAAATAAATAGTTTTGATAAGATCGAGGTTTATGATGCACATGCCACAGATCTAGGAAAGAGCGACACTTGGCGGGAAGTTTCTAAAATGACTTTTGCATGTAACCTCCAACTATTAAAAATGGATCCCTAAAATCTAGTGATGCTTTTTTCTTTTTTCTTTTTTCTATTTCAAGAAAAGTATCCCATGCATGCAAATCAAGATTTCTTAGTTCTGGAGGGAACCAGTCAACGTGGGAGCACATGCAATAGCCTACAAGCCTTGGAGTGACTTTTGTGTAGTTTCTAGGTTGAGCAAGTCTGGCTATCCCTAAGGCTTTATGTAATTTATGGATTGAAGCCCCAACTGTCAGCTAGAATTGCACAATTTTTGATAGGAAGCCCAGTGATGGGATGCTCTGCGCAATTTCCAGAGGGAAGGTTGCCTAGTTGTTCTACAATTTTTTGGAGAGTAGTAGGCATCCTAGATGGATTTCTCAATTTTGGAGAGGAAGGTTGGTTCCCCGCCAGATTTGCACAATTTTCTTGGTGAGCCTAACAACCAAAAAAATACCAATCTCTAGAAGGTTAGCCTATGAGTGGGATGCAAACAAGCTAACAAACATAGGCTGATAAGCCACTGAAACTGAACTGAAGCATATCTACTTGAACAGGGCAAGACATGCTGCTAAGGATAGTCAGTAGGGACGCTCCAAAACGAAGCTAAGGAAAAATTTGGAGCATGGTTGTAGCCACTACAGCACCAAGGTAAACATGCGATGAGAAGCCACTATGATATGATTCGACCTCCTTAGTCACGTTAAGAAAGTGGAACCACATGAAACAAACCATACGGAAATTCAACATCAACATTAGGACCTTAGGGAACCAATCTAGCATTCTGCCAACTAGCCGTTGGGTCCCACTTATCTTTTGGAGAACTTGACCTATGGACGCTCTCATGCTATGGGCATGCCAACATCCAGGGACCTTTGCACACTCTCACAGACCTACACGCCAGCGTCCAGGGAATCTTTTGCTCATTTTTGTGCTAACGTCCCCAGGAATTAGGCCCGTGAGAGTGTCATCCACCTCAACCCTTCAAACAATGGTTCCATCTCACAGTCGTACACCACAAAACCATGATCATATTGGTCTCCATCCAAGCCTTCTAGGGATTCCAGACCATTTGTTCCAACCAAGGCTTCCAAGACTAGTAACTCAACCCATTAATGGTTTCAGAGCATCTGTCCAACCAAGGCTTCCAGGACTAGTAACTCAACCCAAAATGTTATAGGGCTTCTAGGGTGTTTGTCTAGCCAGGGCTTCCAGGAACTAATAACTCAACGCAAGCTAAGGAAACATGAGAACCAACAAAGAAAAACAAGGAAATAAACCCATAATATCCATGTCTATTCAAGAAATGGTAAGGCTAGGAAACCCACAGTAAATCTAGGCAATCCTCCATGCCAGTGATAGATCATGTACAATAATCCACATGCATATGCCATGCATGCAAAAACTAGTGAGGAAAACATACATGCAGCTCGGTACCTACAAGAAAATCTTGTTGTAGCTTTTGATGTCGATGCCTTCTTGTGCTTTCATGCTCTTCATTTGCCTTCTTGTTCCAAGAATGCAAGTATGCCACACCCTCCAAGAGTGGCCCAAGAAAACTATAAGTCTCCAAGTGTTTGAGAGAGAGTGAGACTAATGAGAGAGCTCCAAAAATGAACTGAAAAAATGTTAAAGAAATATTTCCAATTCATCCTCAGAAACCTTTTTTATGAATGAGGCCTCTATATTCTTCATTTTCCATTATTTTCCTTCATTTTCCTCCTCACATGCAACCTGTGACATTTCACCTTCTTTTTCTCCTAATTTCCATTTTTTCATAGATAAATGTGCCAAAAATTCCACTTTTCCTTCCCAAATCTTTAGTCATTTCCTTTGCCAATTTCCTTAGCCATTAAACAATCACAAGTGATCCCCATCACTAGGATTTTCCCAACATTCAGCTTGGAATAATTGTCCCATCAACTGTGGTTATTATTATTCCTTTATTAACTTTTATTACATGGAATTTTCAATAGGGTTGTTACAGAACCCTCCCCCTTAGGATAACACCATCCTTGGTGTTCAAAAACACCTATAACAACAAGACTTCTATAAGCAAAACATATTGTCGATGGAGATTTATAACTTAGCTAGATGCAGTATTTACAATGGTCAACCTGCTGAGAAGCAAACCAACATGAGAACATAACAACATAACATCATCATGACATGAGTCCCATACCACTTATTGGAGATTTAAAACATATCTCATGGTGGTATTTACATCCATATAAATATGTACATATACCAAACATCACCAAAACATATACCAAAACACAATACCAAAACAACATAACAAAGCACCATGCCCAAATTGCTTTGCCTCAACTGGCAAACAAGGAAGGATACATAGCACGCATCTGATCTGCCATCTCCCATGTATATTCATTGGGCCCAAAGTGCTTCCATTGCACTTTAAGTTGCTCGATTGCTCGGTTCCAGAGCATGAGCACCTTTCCCTGCAATATACACTAAGGCTCCAATTGGAATTATCCATCTAGTTCCACCAGCAATATAGATCAGTCAATCACATGATCAACATCTTTAACATACTTCTTAAGCAATGACACATGGAAAACATCATGGAATTTCACTTTCGAAGGCAGTGCAATTCGATAAGCTACTGGCCCAATCCTCTTAATAATACTGAAGGGTCCACAAAATCATAGTGCCATCTTAGACAATGATCAAATCCGTAAGGAGCTCTTCTTTCATTTGATGTGCAAGTACACATGTTCCCCAACATGGAACTCCTTGAACAACCTGTTTCGATCTGCATAGCTCTTATGCCTATCCTGTGTTTCCTTTAGATTCTTCTTGATCACCTCCATTTCCTATTCCATGTCTGTCAACATATTTGGCCCAATCAACACCCTGTTAAATGGATCACTTCAACTGACAGGTGTATTGCAACTTCACCCATACAATGCCTCAAATAGACTCATCCTCAAAGATTCCTGATACCCAATGTTGTAAGAAAAATCTACCAGTGGAAGATACTCTTCCCACTTTTGATGCTAATGCATCACATATATACTCAACATGTCCTCCAATATCATGTTGACCCTCTCTGTCTTTCCATCTGTTTGTGGATGTTAAGTTGTATTGAAGGCCAACTCTATGCCCAAACCTACACATAACTCCTTCCAAAACTTCGAAGTAAACTTTGCATCCTTGTCTGACAAAATCTTCTTCAGAAAACCATACAATCTAACCACATATATGATGAATACCTATGCTACATCGCTATCTAAGAATATAGAATTTACTGGAATGAAATGTGTAACCTTTGTCAACTTATCCATAACAACCATGATGGAATCACGTTGTCTCATTATCCTCGACAACCTTGTGATGAAGTCTTCGGAAATGACTTCCCATTTCCACTCTGGGATTGCAATCGGCTGTAGAAGTCCACCTAGATGTTTACTATGCCTTTACACACTGACAATCAAAACACCTAACCATGAACTTTGCTACATCCTTATTCAAGTTCGGCCAATAATAAAATCTCTTCACTACTGTCAATGTCTTTTGATAACATGGGTGACCCAAATATGGTTTCACATGAAACTCCCTCAATATCACCTTCTTGAGCTCACTGTTATTTGGCACATATATCCTATCTCAAAATCTAACCAATCCATATGTTGTAAGATAATAATCCACATCCTATGTACCTACACCTATCCCATGACATGTACCTGTACCTGTACTATCACTTGAACCTGTACCTGTACCTATACTACCACCTGTACCTATACCAGTAATCTTCTGCAACTTGTGCATAATCTCCATGTATTGACATCATGTTGACCTACGTGCAAGATCCTAACCTGTAAGTTTGTCCCATAGGAGATCATAGTTGCTAAGTGATTTACCTGTGTCCACCTGTTAGGAGCATTTGCCATTCTGTCCTCTTTACCTTTGATATATTTGATCTCAAAATTGAGCTCACTAATCATAGCCAACCACTGAGCCTGCGTACCATTTGCATTTGGTTGGTCAAATAGATACCGCAAACCACTCTAATCACTCATCAATGTAAACTTCCTACCCAAAAGATAGTGTCTCAACACATGTATAATCGCTAACAACTCAAGATCATGTGTGGAATATTTCTTCTCTTTCTCATTCAGTTTTAGTGACTCATAGCATACCATCAGTACATCCTGCATAATGACCCACCAAGTCCTCTCTTGCAAGCATATGTGCATACTACAAACTCTTTGTCTAGATTTGCAATCTTTAACTCTAGTGCATGTGTCAACAATTGCTTAAGTTGATTGAAACTATCCTCGCACTCTTTTGTCCATTCAAACCTCTTACCTTTCCTCTCCAATGATGTGATAGGATAATAAATCTATGAGAAATTCTTGATGAACCTCCTATAATAGCCTGCCAACCCCATAAAATATCTCACCTCATCTACATTCCTAGGAGCTACCCACTCCATGATGGCCCTTAACTTTTCTTGATCTACTGCAATGCCCTCCTTAGAGACAACATGTCCCAAGTAGTGTATCTCCGAGTCTAAAAAACTACAATTGTTGAGCTTAACATACAACTAATGTTCTCTCAACAACCTCAACACCGCTGCTAAATGCTTGACATGTTGTTCCTCATTTTTAAAATATACTAATATGTCATCAATGAACACAATAAAAAACTTATCCAAATATAGACGCAACACGATATTCATCAAGAACATAGATGGAGTTGGAGAAGTAGTCAAAATGAATGAAACTAAAACAAACTCATAATGTTGATACCTAGTCTGGAAAGTTGTCTTGTAAATTTCCTCCTCTTTGATGCATACTTAGTGATATCCAAATCTCAAATCAATCTTTGAGAAAAATGTTGCTCCCTTCAATTGATTGAACAAGTCATCAATCCTCGATAACATATACATGTTCTTGATAGTCACTTTTTCAACTACCTGTAGTCAATGCATAATCTGAGAGTACCTTCTTTCTTCCTCACAAACAATACTAGTGCACCCCATGGTGATACACTTGGCCTAATGTATCACTTGTCCAACATTTCCTTCAACTGTAGGTTCAATTCTACCAACTCAGGTGTGCTCATCCTATAAGGTGTTTTTGATGTTGGAGCTTCCCCTAACACCAACTCAATAGAAAATTCTACCTCACTGTGAGTTGGCAACTTTGAAATATCCGTAGGAAATACATCCTTGAACTATTGTAGAACTAGGTACCTGCTCAAAGCATCTGCATCCTCAATTTCCTTAACCTTGTCACTAGAAATATGCACTATGAATAACACACACCCTTTCCTGTGATTGTGATTTTCTTGCATAGTTGTCACCATACTAACTAATGTGGATTTATTCTTACCCTATAAGACTCTTGGTTCTCAATTTTCATCCAAGCACTCAATCGATTTTTCATAAAAATCCACCTTGGTTCTATGAAGATACAACCAATCCATGCCCAACAACATATTGTATGACACCAACGATAATACATTCAAATGTGGTGCGGTAGGCATACCATTCAAATCAAATGCATAAGATCTTACCCAATGATGAACTCACTTCTTTGTACCTGTAGCCAACTGCACTAACCAATACTCTACATGTAATTCCTTACTCAAACCACACTTATCCACCAAGTCAGGACTAACATAGCTATACTTAGCTCCAGAGTCAATCGAAATAGAAATAACTTGATCACACAGCTTACTATCCATATCAATGATAGATGTTTGATGGTCTGCCTATTTTTTATCCAATGTTGCATAAATACGAGGAACACTCTAACCAACCTCCCCAATAGTACGTGCATCCCATGCATTGTATATTTGAGGCATACCACCCTAATTCTTTGGAAAATCTCTCCTGCAATGATCTTTGCCACAAGTCCAACACTCTATAGCCTTCCATCCTGTCTCCTTATTCTATTCTCCTCATCGAAATCCTTGTCCTCTATCTTATGCATTAAACTTATTAGATGGTGTTGCATTCTCTTTATTATCTATACCCTATGATCTTACTCCTTTCTTGTCCCATTTCCATTTGTTCTTTACATTACCTTTCCATTCTGGCTTAGTCTCAAATCTACGCTTTGATTTCTCATAGCAATGCCTTAAATTTCAAATGGTGTCCTCCAATGATCTAGGCTCATCAAAATCAATCATATATTTAAATGCAACCAGTAATCCACTAATGAACCTCTAAATCTTGGCCTTTTCCTCTGTGAGATAAGGCACATACCTTAGTAACTCCAAGAACCTGTCAGTGTACTCATCATCTTTCATCGATCCCATCTTTAGTTCATAGAATTCTTTTTCCATGTCATCAAAGTATCTCTCTGATAAGTACTTCTTATTGAATAGCTGCTCAAACTCACTCCAAATCAAGTCCTCCTCATGAATACACCTAACATTCTTCACGTCTTCCCATCAAATGTATTCTTTACCTTTGAGACTGAATTTAGCTACTCTAGCTTTCATGTTATCTAAATAGTCATGTAACCTGGAGAACTTCCTCGTGCCAAGCAATCATTCCTCTAAATCCCATGGTTTCTTCATCTCTCCATCAAAAGTAGATGGCTTTGTTTTCTTAAAATCATCCAAAAAGTATCCCCTATCACTCCTCCTGTAAGAACGATAACGATGATGATCATAATGCCTATTTGAATCAGTACTAGAATAATACCTGTGTCTATCCCCTCTGCTATCTAGAGTGTCCAGCAACCTACCATTTATAACCGTGTCATCTCTATCTGACCTATGACCACCATGCGACCTACTAACATATGCCCCATTAGTTCTATCCTCCTGCTTGTAGTTGATCTAACATGGTCCCTATCACTGCAAGTTTGACAAACTCTAAAGTATCACTGCATTTACCTCTGCTTTTTTCTCTTGTGCTTGCATGATTTTGTCATCATCCACCTTACAACTCCTTATTTCTTCTTTTAAGCTTCTCAGTGTAACTGCCAAATCAAAAGAGTTCTCAACACCACACTACTCTTCTAATTCATAGGGAGAGTCTGTGTAGTTAACCATCTTGTTAGCCATTTGATATTTCTTCCTTCAAGGTATATCACACCAGCTAAACCAAATCAAAATAAACAAATGTACCTTAGTATAGCTCGAGGAGGATACCTTGTCTGCAAGATCAACAAATCAACATGATACATGTATAACATAATCATGGTAACATATAGAAACATAATATGCAAGCGTATGACCATGCAACCATCATTCTAGCTAGGTTCCATTCATTAATGCATGACCTTATCAACAATTTACACCATGACCTCATGCATGACAACAACCATCACATCACTGTACACTTGACCACATGCAAATATTAACATGCATAAAGAAGGCATAACCAACCACACACATGCACAAACATGTATGATCAAGCATAAACGAAAAACACTTGAAACAAAAGCTACAAGAATGATACATGAAACCAAGCATACAAGAATGTAACCAAACATAATTAATGATACATGTAAGTGACATAAATTGACATGTAACCATTCATACACTCATGAAGATGCACTCCACAATAACAACATCAACTTCCACATGACACCATCATTACAACCATGATCAACATCATGAAAATCAAACAAGCACATGGAATGCAAGTGTAAGGGACACACCTGCAAATGACATGCATGTAAGACCAACACACATCCCATCTATTCTAAGGGGTCAACCATGCTCTGATACCACTCTATAACACCCTCCTCCCACATCTACCCAAGCAACTGGCCAGTCGAGGTAAACATGTGACGATAGGCCACTATGATATGATTCAACCTCCTAAGTCATGTTAAGGAAGTGGAACCGACAAAAACACACCATACAAACATGCAACATTAGCATTAGGAACTTCAGGAACCAATCGAACCTTTCTGCCAACTAGCCCCTAGGCCCACTTAGATTTTGGACAACTTGACCTCTAGAATCTCTCATGCTATGGGCATGCCAACATCCAGGGACACCTTTTCTTAGTTATGTGCCAACGTCCCTAGGAATTAAGCCAGATTTTTCAGGCCTAGAACCCAGGTCACTGCCCAGAATTGTATCACATCTTCATAACAGCAATATAACAACGAAATGATAGTATAAATGAAATCACTTAAATGAGAACTTGACTAGACCACTACTAGCCATGACAGGAATTTCGTCAAACATATCACGAATATGTAATCTATAGGTGTAAATAATAGATCTGAGCATAAGGGTCCCATACTTAGCTGAGAATCGCTAAGAAACATTGATGCCTCAACACATGAACTTTCATTTCATCCATTAGGTCATAGATACATTGATCATTCATCTACATGTAGAAACATGATGAGATCCATACATAGCTACTGTCATAAAAACATATAAATAATTAGCATAATAGTCACATAAATACTTATGAAATCATAGCCATATATACCACATATAATCCAGTATAATACTCATAGAAGTACAAGTAGAAATAACCTCATATTGATGATGCAAAATCCAAACCCGGGATGGGACTTCCACGTTCCACCTGACCATAGAATGGCTAAGCCAAATCTCTCGTCATTCATTCATCCCCATGCCATATTCCAAGCATGAATGTGGGATCTCAGAGTACACATCAATCCAAAACCATCCAGGGCTTCCAAAGGCCATCCACCTCAACCCATCAAACAATGATTCCACCTCACGGTTGTACATCACAAAACCATCATCAAATTGGTCTCCATCCAAGCCTTCCAAGTCTTCCAAAGAGTTTGTTCCAACCAAGTCTTACAGGAATAGTAATTCAACCCACATTTGTCGTCGGGATTCTAGAGAATTTATCCAACCAAGGCTTCCAAGACTAGTAACTCAACCCACCAAGGGCTTCCAAGACTAGTAACTCGACCCAAGCTGTTACAGGGCTTCCAGAGAGTTTTTCCAACCAGGGCTTCCAGGAACTAATAACTCAACCCAAGCTAAGGAAACAAGAGAACCAACCAAAACAAACAAGGAAATAAACCCACAATCTCCATGGCTATCCAAGAAATGGAAAGGATAGGAAATCCATTGTCAATCCAGGAAATCTTCCATGTCAGTGACAGATCATGACCAATAATCCACATGCATATGACATGCATGCCCAAAATAGTGAGGAAAACATATGTGCAACTCGGTACCTACAAGAAAATCTTGATGTAGCTTCTGATCTCGATGCCTTCTTGTGATTTCCTTCTTTTCCTTTGCCTTCCTAATCCAAGTATCCAAGTATGACACACCCTCCAAGAGTGCTCCAAGAAAACTCTAAGTCTCCAAGAGTATGAGAGAGAGAGAGAATAATGAGAGAGCTCAAAAACTGAACTGACAAAAGGTTAGAAAAATATTTCCAACTTGTCCTCAGAAGCCTTTTTATGAATGAGGCCTTTATTTTCTTCATTTTCCATTATTTTCCTTCATTTTCCTCCTCACATGCAACCTGTGACCTTTCACCTCTTTTTTCTCCTAATTTCCATTATTTTCATAAATAGATGTGCCAAAAATGCCATTTTTCCTTTCCAAAGCCTTAGCCATTTCCTTAGCCATTAAACAATCACAAATTATCCCCATCACTAGGATTTTGCCCAAGATTCAACTTGGAATAATTGTCCCATCAACCATGGTTATTATTTTTCCTTTATTAACTTTTATTACATGGAATTTTCACTAGAGTTGTTACAAGGACCTTGCTCAAGCAACTTGTGACATGTATTCTTTGGAGGTTTTGCAAAGTTTCCCTCAATAATGGAAATCCTTGTTGACTACCATCATAGGGGTGGGCCCCTCAGCTTCTAGTTTGATTACCTTTGATGTTGATGTACCTCATGGTAGACTTTTCCATTGAGTTTCCTTTCAAATAGCAGTGCAAATTTTAACTCATGACATGTATCAAGCTTTGGTGGATGAAGTATCTTCCACTTGTGTTATGTCAGCATCATGTTGAAAATATATCAAGTCTCCAACACTCACGAAGTCTAGTACTAATCCTTAAGAATTTGATGGAAATCGTTTTGTACCTTACGGAGTTGTTCCTAAGTTTTCCATCGAACTAGGGGCAAGATTTCCCATGTTGATGTTGAATTCATCGATGCTCCTTTTGGACTATAACCTACTCCTTGGTTGTTGTTGGTTTTATGCTATGTGCATTATCGTGTCTTTGGTATTTTGTGTTCTTTTCTTTCCCCATGAAGGCAAGATAGTCACGATCGATCCATTGGATTATTGTGTGTCGTTGACCCATCTCATCGTTACGGGGAATTGTATCCCACTTATTGGAGATAACCCTAGGGGTTATGTGAGTGTTGGTGTGAGTTTATTCAAAATATCATCCCTTATGGGGGTCTTTCCTTTTCCCTCACCCAACATTCCCATGCACATGATCTCTTATGTCACCTACGGACCCCATAAGTCTCCTGACCGTTGGGAGGTCCCTTCTTTTGTAGATGTAGATCAACATGGTGAGCTTACCCCACCTTTAGTAGAAGATATTGCCTCTCCAATAGTCTCATCATTACCTCCTAATCTTGGTTAAAAATCCATCCCAATATGGACTATGACCATGATACTTTTCCCACATGGGCCATCACTCTTCCTATTCCACGTGAGTCCCTTGATGACGAGTCTTCTTCTCGATAAGTCATCTTGGAGGTCATGAATTCACCTATTGAAAATCCTAGGGATATTATGGCTCTTAATGCCTCTAGTCCCCCCGATTTGGAATAGGTAGAAATTGGAATACAAAATATTGAATTGACCCAAGGGACATCTCCTTGGCCCTACTTGGAAGTGCCACCCATAGACCAAGTCAAATCATGGGTTTATAATGATAAAATTTCTAATGAATTGTCCAACTCCTCTCCACCAATCGATGAGTGTCTAATACCCCTTTTATGTCTTGATAGCCCCTATCAAGGAGTTGCACTAGCTCACAAGACTAATCACCTTGTATGTTCTCGGGTCATTCTTGATAACGATATGGTACTAGGTTTTCCCTAGTATCATCAACCTTAAGGAATCAAGTGGTTCAACATTCTATGGCATTTCCCCATCATGGTGTGCCATTATATGGTGCCTCCACTCTTCCATGAGTTCATGTATGAATATCCTTAGCCTATGCTCGACAGTGGGCACACTTTGATGTGATCTATTAGACTAAGTTAAGCTTGTACATTTTGTACATAGGAGTGTGTGAGATGATTTTTTCTCTTTCTAGTTTGATGTGTGATGCGAGAATTTTTTCAATATCTCATATAAGCTAAAATTCCAAAAAAATTATCAAATTCAAAAAATAAAAAATATATGGTCATGTTTTTACCTCATCCATGTTTATTTCTTTCATTATGTGATTTAACCATTGATCTAGTCTTTCCGGATGGTTTTTATAGGAATAGGTGTCATTTTTATTGCAACATCCATTGGAACTTATTTGAACTTGGCATATGGGGGTACATCATATATCACTGTCATTGATGCATTATTGATCACTAGTGCCATCATTATGCCTTAGGTCTGACCCTGCCAAGTTGTGACATTAGCCTCTCTCTTATGCACATTGTAGCTTAGCAGTAGAGCTACCTATACATGAATGCCCTAGTTTAACTCTTTTTTTCTATCTTGGTATTCATGTAACCATTTTTATTCTCTTTCATAATCCCTCCTTTTGATCAGCCATGACTTAGAATTTGATCCTCATGTCCTCTTCTTTGTCATATTTCTAGCCTTACCTCGGGAGGATTATAAACTCTATCCCTCATGATTTCCACATTCTATCAGCTTATTTATGCATGATGAGCGTTTGTTTCCTCATTCCATCATCATCTTCTACTTGGCTTGTAATTCACTTTCACTTGGTGTTTTATCCTTTCTTGGAGGGAATGTTGTAATGAGTGGTCTTATTAAGCTAGCCTCTTTGTCTCCTTATGCTACGAATGGTTCCACCATGACCATAACTGGCTTATACCTTTTATACCACTTGTTCCTCTAGGATGAACTTCCTTAGTGTCCTTCTTATGCTTGTTAAACCCTGAATGACACCGATCTCCTTTTTCCCTTGTTTTCATCCTTGTTAATCAATGACAATTTCAAGTTCATTTTGATCCTATTTTCATGACTCATTAAAATTGAGAAAATCTCGAACTTCTTTTTCCATATTTTCATGCTTGTAAAATCTAAATGAAATTACCAAGTTCTTTCTATCTTTTCCTACTCATTAATTGAATTGAAAGTCATCGAATGATCTCTTTTCCATTCTCAAATCTTGTTAAAACATGAGAAGGGTACGAGTGTACTTTTATATTTTTTCATCCTCGTTAAACTTTATAGAAAAGGAACATATTGAGCATACTTTTATTCACTTTCATGCTCATTAAACCATGAAGGAGACTAAAAATAGAAAATGAGAAGGGAACATTTATTTCTATTAGTCCTTAAAATGGCAATGTCACTCACGTCGCCCTTGAACATGGCACATGTTTGCATCATTATCTTACCATTGGGTTTTAGCTTGCCTAGGATTCATACCATATATATGAGTCTATCTACTCCTATGGTTGGTTACTCTTCTAGTCCCTATGGAGCATGCTTCAATGCCTTCTACATTGTTGCATGATATCATGTGGTGCTCATTAGTCATGCTGCCATGTCTCAAGGGAATTCTCATCCTATGTCGGACATCTATAGTTTACTGTTGACCTTTTTGAGCCGACCATTCCTGTGTCAGTATTACTTCATCGCTTCATGACTTCCACCATTCACTACATCATCTCAGTTTGTTCCATGTCGATTGATGGGGGATATATCAAGGCTCTCCTTTTATGAGTCTTATCCTATCAACTTAATCTCATTATCCAGGTGTTGGATCTAGGAACTAGCAGTACCTTGGAGCTTGTAGACATCAGTGGTAGGTTAAATTGCAATCAATGGTGTGTTTACATCATTGGTTTCTGATTGTTCGAGTCTACAATTGTTCGACATCAGCTCATCTATTCACACTTAGTGGATTGTGCTGGGTACCTTCGGGTTTGTTTTCATCAATGGTGGTTCCCCTTGCATCTATTAACAATATATCTCATTGAATAATAATCAGAGGATTTATATCATGTTCGATATAAACTCACCTATTCAAATGTCATAGATTTGTACTATCAGGGTTATGTCAAAGACCCTGAGTTAGGGACATATCACTCTTATATGGCACCCTTCCCATTTTTTGTTTGATTTATGTATCATTTATGTTGAAAATGGAAACAAGAAAATCTTGATTTAATTTTCCCTTGAATTAAATTAGGAGAAAATTGTAATTCCACATCAAAAGACAACAAGAATGAGTTAACTAAGTTAATTTCAATTAGTTTTCTCAATTAATTTGAGTTTAGCGCCTAACTTGAGTCATGTAGACTGGTTCCTAAATTTTGGGAGCCTAGACTGATTTTAATTTGAGTTGTAATAATTTAATTTAGTTAGACTGAGTTAATGTCAATTAAACTAGTTCCAACTAGTGGAGGAACTAGTAGAAGGTCTAGCAATGGGGTGCAACTTCAGTGTTCAACTATTTAACTGATAAATCATCCATAATTAACTCATGCATGCATGAAATTTGAGTTACCCATTTTAAATTGGAGTTCAACGAAAGTGTACTATCAGTTGTATAATTTTCTGAGTTGTACACATGGTGCATGTAGTCAGAGAAGGCTTTATGGATTGCGCAATTCAAGATGGGAATTTCCCTAATTAATAGGGGGTTAATTCCTTGAGAAATCGTGCAAGGAAATAGGAGCTTGGCAGGAAATATAATTGGCTAAGTATTGGCCAGAGTCAGCTTGTGAGGCAGCGAAATAGATTATACTTGTGTAGAGATTGTGTAGGCTTAAGAAAGCATTGAATTTCTTCTCTATTTTTATGATATAATGAAATACATATAGGAAGGGTTTTTTAGCAGAAAGACTAGTTCCCCTTAGAAAAATATTATGTGATTGAATCTTGTCTCATTTTTATGTTGTGATTTCTTGATCGATTAATTGTTTCCCTTAATGAATAGAGTATATTCAAGTAATTTTCTTTTAGAAAATTACATAAGAAGTTTGAATCTATAAGGAATTTATACATGGTATCTATTATCACTTCTCCATATCCCCAAGGTATCTGTTAAAAAGAGCATGAGATCGTGAATTCTTTTTAAACTGAAGAAATGAAACAATCTATGATGATTTTCCCAAAACATATCATACAAGATGAATTCTGCTTATCACACCTTGAAAATAAAACATATTTAGAGTGAAATGAATCATGAGAGGTAAAAAACATTCATACATATGAACTGAAGAAGAAGCAATATCAAAATACCATGCCACAGGAATCCCACCAAAATAACTGCAACTCATCCAATATATTTCATGCCAATGTCTGAAACATTAATACAATATCCAATGGAGTCCAACATGTAGAATGATTGAAAAATTACATAATAGAGGACTCAAACCAACTCATCCTAGCGTCAGGGGTCAAATCCATGAGAGGAGGAG
Organism: Pinus tabuliformis; assembly: GCA_031772625.1. Classification (NCBI taxonomy): domain Eukaryota; kingdom Viridiplantae; phylum Streptophyta; class Pinopsida; order Pinales; family Pinaceae; genus Pinus; species Pinus tabuliformis. The sequence goes on along the minus strand of CM062804.1, from coordinate 137,287,024 downwards.
CATTTGCAACAAAAACTGAACTGATAGCTAGAGTGTAGGGTGGTCAAAGTGACTCATCCCTAACTTAAGAAAAATGATTCATTACAAGTCATAGAGGCCATTTACCTAATGTATTTAGCCTAGGTAATAGTAAAAACATAATAATTACACCATCCTTATCAATTAAATTAGTTAAACATTGATTTTCCATAGGTAAAAATCAAATTTGGAGAAGAATAGTGAAAAACTAGGCCAACTGTCAAAAGCGCGGCGTTAGTGCCAAAAGCGTAGTTCCATCTTCATACCCACTTTTTCCTACCTTCCTAGTGTCAAAATTGAGCCCAGGATAGCGTATTAGAATTCTTATCCTGTCTAGTTTCGAAAACTGCCTTTGGTTTTCAAAATGGGCTTGATTTGACCCTCCAAAACTCCATTCTCCCAAGACTAGTCAAACGCACAGCGCCAAAAGCAAGCACACAATGCTAACTTCAAATCGACTTTTGAGTTCCTTCCCGAAGTCCAAATTGATCACATGATAGCTCGTTGGAAATATCTCTCTCTTAGCTACACCATATACCTATCAAGAATTAACAATGACCAAGTATAGCCCCTCAAAAACCAATTCGCCCAAGACTAGTCAAAAAGTGCAGAATGAGGGTGCAAAAATGAGGTGTGATCTTCCTCAACTAAAAATTAAGCTCATGATAGATCATTAGAAATATATTTCTATATAGTTATCATTTGACTCATCAAGGAAGTCATTTGGACAATCTAGCTAGGCGAAAAATTAAATTTTCCAAGGTCATTCCATAAGTACAACAACTCTCTTGTAGCGACTGTATTTTTGACATTTCTCCAAAACCATAACACTTCTGTAAAAACAGAAGGATATTTTTCATCCTTGGAATATTATAGATAAACACCTCTCTCACTTTTGAAAAATTCATCTTTGTTTGGTTGGAAACATACTTTGAAGAAAAACTGGCCCTATGTGTGGCAAATGATTTGTCCCTTGACTTCTTGAAAAATGATGGAGACATGATGTTTATGAGTTGGAATGACCTCATACTTGCTTAAATGACCTCCCTTTGGCCTCCTCTTCTTATATGTCTCTGATTCCATAGCCAACCCTAGCTCAATGGGAGAGGAAATTAGGGTTTAGTGTAGGAAAAACCGGAGATTTGGCAAATATATAGGAATGAAGGGAAATAAAGGGGATAGGGGGCTTCTAAATTCTTGGGAAAATTTTGGGAGGTAGGGAGGGATGTTAGGAAGTAAGGGAAACTGGAATTTTAAGGATTGAGTGAGGGGAAAGGCTCCAAAAAGGCGAAACATAGGCCTAGTCTAGAAAAGTGTCAAAAGTGTAGCAATAGGCTAGGGTTTGTATAAAAATGATGATTTTGAGGGATAGGAGTGATGGGAAGTGTTTAGGAATGTATATTAAGGATAGGGTAAGCTGTAAGAGTATCAGGATACAAGTTTTGTTGATGATTTAACCATGGAGGTCATGAAACCAAGAAAAATGTCCTCAAAACCCTAGGAGAGGGAAATGAAAGGAATGGGCATGGGAAAAGGTCAAGGGAGGAAGATGGAGTGTAGGTGAGTGAGGTTTTTCTACTAGGGATACTATCAGTGAGTAAATGTTTTGAATGAGGACCTAGGTGGAATGACAAAAAGTTCTGAGCGAGACCCTAATATGAATATGAAAAGAGGAGTTTTGATGACTGATGACAGTATGCAAATATTGACACTAACATCATTGTTATTGGGGATGGCAGCTCCTTGGAGGTGTCAAGAACACCATAGACCAAGTGCCTAATCATGTGGGCCAATATGGTCAAAAACTTACAACCAAACTGAATAGTGAAAACACACACACTGCAAACTGTAAACCAGATGTTGAAGGATGCTTGTCTAGCAAGCTTATTCCACACTTATCCTAACTAATGTACTGCAAAATAACTAAATCAAGTGATACTAAAGTTCCAAATCAACCAATCAAGTAGCTTTTGTAATGATGAGGTTGTTTGACGGTGTTTGAACCAGAACATAATTGGAAATTCTACTAGCAATATATACACATAATACCTCTAGCTCTGTAAAAGGAAATCTAGTCTGTCATTCAAACTAAGAAAATATTCCATATATTATGCTATAGGATTATAAAAACTAGATTCTTCCTACTTCCCCAACTCATTAACATATGCTCTCAGCTAGAGATTGTCACATCCCTACTGTAAATCAAAACATCTATCAATCCAACCATCCAAGTGTAGACTTACCTTTTCTTCTTTGGGAGGAGGGAGAGTTTGCAAGAACTGTTTAGGATATTTGAAATCATATTATTCAATTTGAACATCCAATAGTTCAATTTCATTTTCTAATATTTCAGTAACTAAACCAAGAAAACAATTTTTACTTTCGGGTGTGAGTCGGCTGGATTTCAAACAATGAAATACTGATGTTGAGAAATTTTGATCAATCTGAAATACTACTAACTCATTCCTTAAAGTTAGTAGTATTTCACCAGATAAAGGATTTGCCACATACCTTGTCATTAGTGATTACCATCAATGCTCTGAAATCTGGATTCTTTGGCAATGGAGTCGCTCTGAACTTTGAAGCTCAGGATCTTGAAAAACGGAGTCGCCATGTGGATGATTCAACTTTCTTATGTCTGACTTCTGTCCACCATCAACAACTAGATCTAAGTCGTTTTCATTCTTTCCTGGGGAAGATAAAGTTTTCGATCCCTGGCAACGCTTCCAGTATGTAGTTCTCATCTTTAGGATCCTCCACCTTCTCGACATACTTCTCATTTTCAGTCAAGAAAATGGGATGGTAATCTTCCCTAAAGAAGTGATTTTCCTCAACAATCACATATGTTTCATCATCAAATTCTCCTTGAGCATAATTCTGCTGCAAGGGTGTCCAAATTGGCTACTGAGATGTTGATGCTCCAGAAGCTTTATGCTCTCTTTGTTTTATTTTGTACTGAGGTTTCTGCTGATTTCTGAAGTTAGAATTTCTAACTTGGGGCTCTCGAGGTCTATCCGAATTTATCATCCGGTTGGCCATTCTCTCCATGTTTTTGATTAGTGCATCTAGCTTAAGATTGGTGGAAGAAGAAGGCTCTTCTTTGATGGTTACTCTCTTTTCCAGTTTCTCATTTTTCAACTGAGACTTTTTAATCATCAAGCTTGCTTCCACACTCACCGCATTGTTCTGCATGTCTTCCAGAGTTGTGGGATCTCTTTCCCTCAAATGATAAGCCATCTCTAGATGAAAATCATCTGGGTAATGTTGAAGTGCCAAATCAGGTGGAGGTTTCATGTTATCCAGAATGGAATTGTAGATTTGATTGAACCTTATAGTGAATTCTTGAACCGTCTCATTAGGATTCCTTTTCAATGTGTTGCATTCCGCCAAGATCTACAATGGATTCTTATTTTCCGGCCATCTGGTTAAGAAAAAATCATTCAACCTCTGAGGAGTATCAATGGAGCGAGTTGCCAAACCACGGAACCATTTTTTGACATCTCTAGAAAAACTTTGAGCCATTAGTCTCATTTTAGCATCATCTTCATCGACTTCCTCTAAATCAATGAAATCCACCATCTTATCAATATGTTGTTGCACTGTGACTCCTAGGCTGCCATCAAACAGAGGAAGTCTCTAGCCATAGGTCTGAGGTAAAGCTGCCAACTGACCAGGTAATACTAAGGGTGAAAACCTCGCCATAACTCCTAGAGAATGGTGAATGGGAACTGAAATGGGTTGTGTTGGTTGAGATGAAGATAGAGGAGGTGATGTGGATGTTTTTGGAGGTGTAGTAGAGGGTATGGCAGAAGATAATATTTCAAGTTGATACTGAATATAGGCCTTTTCAGCAGTGATTTGTAATTGATCATCTAGGCTTTGAAGTTTCTCAAAATTAGACCACACCTCGTGCTTGAGTTTTGAAGACTGGGAAGCAACAGAAGGTTAGTTAAACAAAGACTTTGAGGCAAGAAGGTATGAGTCAAACTTTATGGGATCAAAAACTTCTTCTGTAAGACAAGATTCAAATTTTGAACGAAATAGTGATAGCTCAAATTTAATGTCAAAATGTATATCCTCAATACTATGTATTTGATCTGGCAAGGAGTGGTCCTTTCCAATTTTGTGGTTTCAGTATCGGGGAAAGGGACTTTAGGATTTCTTAACAATCTTTCAGGATTATTAACTGAAGAAGGAGGATTTGAGTCAAGGTTTGACTTGGTATATCTTTTCGGAGCTAGTATCTTAACAGCGTCACAAACTATATGAGGTAAAAGACCTAATACTTTGAGTTGAGAACAAAGATATTTTCAAAGGAAAATCAGAAATATCTAAAATTGGTAATGATTGAGAGCTTACCAATGGAATGAAGTTTGATAAAACTTTTGATTTGTAACCTTCTTCACTATTTGAACAAGCTCTGACTTTCTTCAACTAAATCAACTAGATCAGGATGTAGAATTTATCTCGTTTGTCTCCTCGAGGCTAGCTCTACAATATTGACACTGCAATTACTGAATCAGCCTTTATGAAGCTTAGTCCCATCAATCAGAGGACCAAACTCCAATGAAAACGAGTCGTACACCCAGGTAAAATGAACCTTTATTTCCCTGGCAATGGCGCCAGTATGTTATCACTACTCTAGATCTCCAAGGCTAAGGAAGAGTCTAGCTAAGGTAGCCACATACCAATATTTTGCCTTGGTAGCTAGCCCTACCAGGCTGGAGAGGGATCTCTCAAAATAATCACATCCAAGAGGGTTTTAGGCTAGGTATAGTAGCTCATAGTTTGCTTGATTTGATTTGGTTGGGGTAGTCACTAGATGAGTGAATTAGGTCGGAGAGTGAACTAGGTCAGGGAAAAAGAGAATCATAATTGCAGACATCTGATGGAGCAAGGTAGGAAAGTTACTTTAAAACTTTGTAGTATAGTGATGAGATGGTTTATACTAGTGAGATGCTAGAAAGAGCATGAGATCATTAACTCTTTTTAAACTGAAGAAATGAAACAATCTATGATTATTTTCCCATTACAGAGCATACAAGATGAATTCTGCTTATCACACCTTGAAAATAAAACATACATATATTGAAATGAATAATGAGAGGTACAAAACATTCATACATATGAAACTGAAGAAGAAAAAATATCAAAATACCATGCCACAGGAATCCCACCAAAATAGTTGCAACTCATCCAATATATTTCATGCCAAAGTCTGAAACACTAATACAATATCCAATGGAGTCCAACATGTAGAATGACTAAAAAATTACATAATATAGGCCTCAAACCAACTCATCCTAGCCTCAAGGGTCGAATCCATGAGAGGAGTAGTTGCAACAAAAACTGAACTGGTAATTAGAGTGTAGGGTGGTCAAAGTGACTCATCCCTAACTTAAGCAAATTGATTCATTACAAGTCATAGAGGCCATTTACCTAATGTATTTACCCTAGGTAACAGTAAAAACATAATAATTACATCATCCTTATCAATTAAATCAGTAAAAAATTGATTTCCCATAGGTAAAAATCAAATTTGGAGAAGAACAGTGAAAAACTAGGCCAACTGTCATACGCGCGGCACCAGTATCAAACGTGCAATGCCATCTTCAGACCCACTTGTGCCTGCTTTCCTGGTGTCCAAATTGAGACCAGGATAGCTCATCAGAAATTTTATCTTGTATAGTTTCCAAAAATTCCTTTGGTTTTCAAAATGGGCTTGATTTGACCCTCCAAAAATCCATTCTCTCAAGCCTGGTCAAATGCACAGTGCCAGAAGAAAACGCACAACATCAACATCAAATCACCTTTTGAGTGCCTTCACGAACTAAAAATTGATCCCATGATAGCTCACTGGAAATATCTCTCTCTTGGCTACACAATAGACCAATCAAGCATTAATAATGATCAAGTATAGCCCCTCGAAAACCAATTCTCCCAAGATTGGTCAAAAAGTACAAAATGAGGGTGCAAAAATGAAGTGTGATCTTGCAGGAAACATTGAGAGGTCTTCCTTAACTCCAAATTGAGCTCATGATAGATCATTAGAAATCTATGCCTATCTAGTTATCATTTGACTCATCAAGGAAGTCATTTGGACAATCTAGCTAGGCGAAAAATTAATTTTTCCAAGGTCATTCCATAAGTACAACAACTCTCTTGTAGCGACTGTATTTTTGAAATTTCTCCAAAACCATAACACTTCTGTAAAAACGGAAGGATATTTTTCATCCTTGGAATATTATAGATAAACACCTCTCTCACTTTTGAAAAATTCATCTTTGTTTGGTTGGAAACATACTTTGAAGAAAAACTGGCCCTATGTGTGGCAAATGATTTGTCCCTTGACTTCTTGAAAAATGATGGAGACATGATGTTTATGAGTTGGAATGGCCTCATACTTGCTTAAATGACCTCGCTTTGGCCTCCTCTTCTTAGATGTCTCTGATTCCATAGCCAACCCTAGCTCAGTGGGAGAGAAAGTTAGGGTTTAGTGTAGGCAAAACAGGAGATTTGGGAAACCTATAGGAATGAAGAGAAATTAAGGGGATAGGGGACTTCTAAATTCTTGGGAAAATTTTGGGAGGTAAGGAGGGATGTTAGGAAGTAAGGGAAACTGGAATTTTAAGGATTGAGGGAGGGGAAAGGGTCAAGAGTGTAGCAATAGGCTAGGGTTTGTAGAAAAATTATGATTTTGAGGGATAGGAGTGATACGAAGTGTTTAGGAATGTATATTAAGGATAGGGGAAGGCGTAAGAGTATCAGGATACAAGTTTTGTTGATGATTTAACCATGGAGGTCATGGAACCAAGAAAAATGTCCTCGAAACCCTGGGAGAGCGAAATGAGAGGAATGGGCATGGGAAAAGGTCAAGGGAGGAAGATTTAGTATAGGTAAGTGAGGTTTTCTTACTAGGGCTACCATTAGTGAGTAAATTTTTTGAATGAGGACCTAGGTGGAATGATAAAAAATTCTAAGTGAGACCCTAATATGAGTATGAAAAGAGGAGTTTTATAATTGATGATAATATGCAAATACTGGCACTAACATCGGCGTTATTGGGGATGGCAGCTCCTTGGAGGTGTCAAGAACACCATAGACGAAGTGCCTAGTGATGTGGGCCAATACGGTCAAAAACTTACAACCAAACTGAACAGTGAAAACACACACACTGCAAACTGTAAACTAGATGTTGAAGGATGCTTGTCCAGTAAGCTTATTGCACACTTATCCTACACTAATCTACTGCAAAATAACTGAATCGAGTGATACTAAAGTTCCAAATCAACCAATCAAGTAGTTGTTGTAATGATGAGGTTGTTTGATGGTGCTTGAACCATAACATAATTGGAAATTCTACCAACAATATATACACATAATACCTCTAGCTCTATAAAAGGAAGTCCGGTTTGTCATTCAAACTAAGAAAATATTCCATATATGCTGCTATAGTGTTTCCAGGAAAGCTAGTGTCTTTTCGATCTGCTAGTCCCACTAAGATGGGTATCTATCTTAGAAAAAAACAATCAAAGAACTTTGTGATTTCTTTTATGTATGATAGATAAGAGAGAAGCAAAGAGGGCCAACCTAGATCTTCCGGTTGACTCCTTGCTTGATTCCTCTCTCCCTTGATAAAGCTTGCAACTCCTCTCCTACTTGTCCCACTTTAGAGAATACCTGTAGAGACAAAGTAACAAAACACCATCAAAGCATCTCGATCTATAATACCATAAACAATGCAGAATCAGAAATACATTGACCATACAATTGCATTCACAAATAACAAGATTCACAAATACACGATTATATGGAGGAAAACTCAAAGAACTTTAATAATAGTAGAAGAGAGGATTACAACCCAGCTGTCTGATCTAGCATCGTCCTCCCAGCATCAAAGCTTCCTTCACCTCATGAAAAGCAAGATCACCCAACAATACAATGCTCCTTATCAAAGACAAACTAACAACACTTCTTTACAAATTACAAAGTTCCATCCCCCTAGATCTCTCAAATGAGGGATCCATTTATAGATATTTGCAGAGGTGTGAGTCAGCTCTGGTTTTTTTATTAGTGTCATTCCACTAATAGTTCTTGGTTCCACTTAGAGATTTCATTAATCTCTTACTCATCCCTGGGCGAATTTAGAGAGGCAAGTGTCATAGAGGAATTTTCTGGAAGATTCCATGAGCATCCACTTAGCAAATTGCTTCAGACATTTGTCCATTCTCACTCATTGCACCCCACAGAAGGCCTCTTTAGTATGCATTGTACCTGGCTAGTGTAGGAGTCAGTATTCATCCCACCTTGACCAAGGAGTAGTCAGTATGGTCCAGTTTTGGCCAGTTCTGAGTGGTTTTTTAGGTGGAACTTCTCGGAAATGATGTAATCAGTTGACCATAATCCTTTAGGGTATGAAACAACACTTTTAGGGGTTAAAGAGCCCTTGGTTTATTGACATATACGATTGGGGTTGTAGTGCCCAAATATGTCTATAACAGTTGCCCCCTAAAGCATGAGGTCGTAAATCTTCTGATGTCAGGTGAAATGCTTTATCATGAGGATATGAGGTATTCGAACTAGAAGGTGACCTATATAAAATACAATACAATACATCATCATCATGTTATTTTCATGATCTAGTTGAGGCAGGCATTCCCATGCCCAGCTTTATAAATTCATTTCCATGTACATAGGACAGATAATCATCTGTTGTTGTAGACTGGTGATTCTTTGTATGTAGAGTCATCATCCCTTAGCTTGGATTATCATCTATGTATCTTCTGTGTACATTTGATGTATTTATTTTCCTGAATATATCACAGCCCAGATGGATGAAACTAGATCTGGGGTCTTCAAACTTCTTCAATCTTCGCCTGATTTACAAGTCGATCCATGTGAAAAGATGTTCTGAAGTCGAACATGGAAAGTCATCGCCTGATTACAAGCCAATAATGTAAGATGTTAACAGATGCGAGAGGAATCACCGATAATGATGATGACCCTCAAGGTACTATAGTACAATTCATGCGGTGTGAATATATGATCCGATTTCGAACACCACGCAAAATCTCTCGGTCGAAGGCCATTGATGTAAACCTGTCGTCGGGAGTGAGAAACTTGCCATTGAGGCATGCAAGCTTCAAAGTACTAAAAGGGTTGTTTCTAAGTCAACTTCTTGGATAATAAGTTGATGTCGACAAGAAGTGACCTGTCATAGGAGGGCCTTATTGTATGCCACATCTATGACACAAAACGAAGCAAATGATTTTCTAGAGGTGAAAACGATCTGATGATACAAGGTTTAGGAATGGCAGTCATGAAAAATGGAGGGTGAAAGTATTGCAGTGGATGAGCCATTACCTGGGTTGTGAATTCTCTGAATGACTTCTCTTGAACATTTCGACGACACTGAAATGGATTGGTAGTGTTAACCCCAAAAGATAGATGGTGTGGAGGACCAATGGTGATATGACCGGTGAACGGAATAACCCAACCCGACTCAATCATGGTGATGCAGTGAAAGTGTCATGTTCAAGAGCAACTTGCTACCAATGAATTTCTTCAAGTTTTCTTCCCTTTTTCCCCAGTCATTGCTGACCAGTACTTATTTATTTTTTTCAAGCTTGAGGAGGACAACATATGCTTGTTCTATAATTTTCCCTTCGGGCAAACCTGTTGCTATGTTTTAGTGAGCCTAGCGATAGTGAAACTCATTCTTGTCTGGGTGGACAAGTTTGTTGCTATTGTTTTAATGAGTTTAACGACAAGGATAACTCGGTCTTTTTCATGCTTAGAGAGTTTGAAAAGGGATGAAAAGGAAACTCCAGCTATCCTTTTTCGTGGCATAATCCCTTAAGTCCGAAAAAGTATAAAATAGCACGAAAGGGATGACTTTTTGATCGCTTTAGCGAGCCGAAAAAGATAAGCGCTCGATCTTTTTGTGGGATGATCCCTCGGGTCCCAAAAAGATTAAAATGTAGAGGAGGGATGGTGCTTCCCCTTACTTTAGCGAGCTGGAAAGGCCAGTAGCTCGAAAATCTTTTCATATTTAGCGAGTCTAAAAAGAGCTTAAAAGAGACTCTTTTTTTAGGAATGAGTGGTGTTTTTGGGTAGCAACTGGTTCCAGGTATGTTTGGAACTTCTCAAATCATGGCAGTGTGAAGAGGGTGGCTAACAGAATGACTCATCACAGTTGTTCCTCAAAAGGGTAAATAATCAAGTGGAAGCATATGTTCAGCCAAAAGAATGGAGGTGATGGTAGGAACACAACTAAGGCTCAAAAGGCTGATAGCATGGCAATCACAGAGGTCGTTTACTGAAGGCGGGTTTATTTTTTAATGAGCTTGAACCTTGTGCCAACATTTCTCTTGGTAGTGGTCAAAGATGTCTAATTCACCATTTAACATGTTAGATTCTTTCATTGGTCGTTCAACCTACTCAATTGCTCCATCAAATTGATTAGAAATACATATACATGCTCAAAAAATGAGTTAAAAACTAACATTTTACTTGAAGTACGTGAATAGTAACATGAAAAGCAGTTTTACCTCTCATTTTTACCATTTCATTTCGAATTTGGGATTTTGGAGCTCTAGAGTGGTTTTCCCCCTCAAATTTCATCAGCTGATTTTGGGAGATCCGGTGGACTATTCTCCGCAATGTCAGGACCAGGTAGGAGCTAACCCTAAGCTCTCCATTTGCATTCCATCCTTTTCTGATTTTGAGCAAGTTTTTCCTTGCTTCTAGGCCCTTGGGGTTTGAAGAATTCGTTCTCCCTCCATCACACCTGGCCTGCATCAAAAAGTGCGATTCATATTGAGCTAGACTCTGGCTAGTGAGTATGCATCTCACTTTGTGCACAGGCAGGGTGCAATGGGCGCAGAAGGGAAACTTTGCACAGTGATTTTTCATGAAATTTTGCATGTTTTTTCTCAAATTAGGATCCTAATTCATCTTATGTTTGTGTTTCAAAGATTTATCAAATCAATATGGTCATCACATGGCATGAACGCAAGCATGAAGAAGAGGACATGATTGCCTTACACGATCAGGGTACAGTTACTGCACTGCGAAACTGTGGCTTGCTAAAATTCTTCCGCATATCCAACATGAGGCAACAAATCAGTTTGTTGCAATATTTTCTCAATGCATGGGATCCGATCAACCAGGTATTCCAGATTAGAGGCAAATCCATTCCATTGATAGTCGAGGATATCTACTTTTTGACGGGGTTATCAAGGCATGGTGCCCCTCTCTCACTATCAGGATCCGCCCGTGGGGGTGAATCTGTGAGGGATTATATTCGCCAGTTTTGTAGAGATGGATCTCAGCCCAGTAGGGATGGCAAGATCAATATCTGAGATGTCACTGATCAGTCCTTGAGGACCATTTTATTCACCTTTGCTAGATTGGCTGGTAGCGTGGCTCTTCATTTGGCCAACAGATCTTATATGCAGTACGCCCTGGAATGCCTGGAACCAAAGGTATTCAACTGGTGTGAGGCGGTACTTCCGGTCATAAAAGAACAACTCTCCAAGGTAAAGAATGGAAGATCCAAGAACTTTGGCTACAGTTCCATTTTGACTGCTTTTGCCTTGGAGAGGATTCCACTGATGCAGCCACAGTACATTTCACTAGGATTTCCAGCACTGAGGGAACCACGAATGCAAAGATGGGTTGATCTCATGGCTAGACATGCTAGTCAGTCACAGATTTCTTTCTCTGATGCATTCTTTTAGTGGTTCAACCGTCAGGAGATGGTCTTTGCAGAGCATCCATACGTTGGGATGGATTTCCAAGGAGACCCAAATTTGGTGTTATCGGCTGGCGAGCAATGGAGTGTTATGGATAAAATGATTTGACCATATCTTTGTTTATTAGTTTTATAATGTTTTGTGTCTTTAAATGTTATCAAGACTAATCAAACTCATATATTTGTGCAGATGTTGGGCCAGTGCGACCAACGGCACGCCCAAGGGCAGCAACTGACGTTCCAGTAGGAGAGGCTATAGGGAGGGCTTTCCTTCGTGATCTGGACATAACGGAGACCCTAACAGTGTTGCATGATCAGTTCGAGGGTCTCACTCTTGGTATTCTGGATGTGAGGACCGAAAAGTTAGCTCTGAGGTTATAGCACCATACTACTGGCGTGCTGAGTTGCTAGACTAGGCTCTTGCGTATGATCGCATAGGAGGTGACATGTTATCACCAGCATCATTAGGGTGCCTTTCTGCATTTTTGAGTTTTTGGGTCGCGTGACCGATTTTGTCTTGGACACAAAACATTTTGCAAAAACTATAAACAGTTATATATTTTTGATTTTCAGAATTTTATTTTGGTTAAGTTATGTTATCCTGATGCAAATGTTAATGAAAAATGCTTTTCTTTACAAATGTTGCAAATGTCTATCTAACACATAATTTTCTAATGAATCAATTAATGTGTTTAAGTTTCTAGAAATGTGTTGATATTGAACGGAATCAAACTGCCTTTCCAAAATCCTGACTCTTAGGAACATATGATAGATAGTTGGGTTCCAAACAGAATAGATGCCAGTAAGTTGTAGAATGACGAGTTGCGAATCTAGCCTAACAATAAGTCGGCGTATGCCATGTGAAATGGCATCAGAGAGAAGCTCCATCAACGCGCTATATTCAGCGATGTTTTTCGTTGATCGACCAATACATATCCATCTGAAACTCACTAACTCACCGCTTGGAGCAAAAATGGCCCAGGCTACAGAAGATAGCTTCCGCGTACTACAACTAGCTCCGTCGGTTTACCCAACGAATGTTTCCAAAAAGTTCGACATATGCAACAAATGCAAAGTGGATTACCTAACCAAAATTACAACTCTTGATGAAAACAAAAATGTAACAAAAGCTTATTTATAAAGATATTACTACGCTTAATCAAGCATAGTAACGCTTAAGATACAACCCGTTTTGGGGTTGCGACAGTGGAATCCCATCGTAATCTACAATCTCGTAGGCTCCTTTTGCTAATACTCGTTTAACAATGTAGGGGCCCATCCATAATGGTTCGAACTTACCTTCTCCCAATTTATCAGAGTCCTGATCGTACAGCAAGACTAGGTCACCTTCAGAGAAGACACAATGCTCGACTTTTTTTGTCAAATTGCGCTTTGATACGTTTCTTATGTGCTTTGTTAGCTAATGTGGCATCATGAAGGGTTTCATCAAGTGGATTAGTTCCAAGAAACGAGCCTCTTCCTCCAAAGTTTCGGGAAGTAGATCAATTGCGAGCTTGAGAGATGAAATTTCACACTAGATCGGTAAGACAGCTTCCAGACCATACACCAACTGAAAGAGCATAAATCTGGTCGCATTTCTTATCTATGTCCTATATGCCCACAGAGCTGAGTACAGGATTAAATGCTAATTCAGTTTGTGGACTCCAATCATCCTTTGCAGCATGCACTTCAGGACTTTGTTGATGGCCTCAACTTGTCCCTTACCTTGCAGATAATATGGAGTAGAACTGTCATGGGACAGTCCTAATTTGGCAGTCAATTCAACCATCATGTGATTACGAAAGTACGATCCATGATCTATGACTATAGCCTGTGGGAACACCGAATCTAGAGAGTACATGACTAAAAAAGAAAAGAGCAGTCGTTTCATCGCTATTGTTTAATGTAGGCATTGCCTCGGTCCATTTTGTAAAATAGTCAACCGCGACTATGATATACCCATGCCCCCTGGCCGAGGTGGGGTTACATGTCATGAAATCTATGCCCCATTTAGCGAATGGCCCAACAGAAACTACTGGATGCAGTGGTGCGGGAGGTAATCTGGTTTTACGATCAAAAATCTGACAAGCGTGGCAACTTCTGACTATAATTATGCAATATTTGAATATAGTCGGCCAGAAGTAACCAGCTCGTAAGATATTTTGTGCAGTAGCGTAACCAGATTGATTCCCACCACATGCACCTAAATGAAAATCATTTAGGAATTTTTCGACCTCCTCATGCATGAGGCACCTTCGCAAAACTGTATCAACACCATGACAGTAGAGTGTATCACCAATGATCATGTAGTATTTTGCTTGGTATCGAATACATCTTTGTTCAGAGCGAGAGGTGTTAGGCCTAAAGGTTTTGGTTTGGAGATAGATCAGTATATCTTCGTACCACGGATCGCTTGATGACACCAGAAAAGGAGTTTCATCCACGATTAATGCTTTAGATGTTAAATCATTGGATGACGATGGGAGATCACAAAGTAACTCTGCAAAGACTGGAGATTTCTTTGATTTGGATTTGGTGAATTCCAGATCAAACTCTTGCAAAATGGCTATCCATTTGGAATATTTTCCCCCTAGTAATTGACGTGACAGAATGTAGGTCATAGGGTTGCTATCTGACAGAATGGTAGTTTTACAAAAGAGTATATAGTGTCAAAATCTTTGTACTGCTTGAACAACTACTAGAGCCAGCTTTTCAACATAGGAGTACTTGCTTTCTGTATCATTTAAGTTGCGGCTTAAATAATACATAGGATGTTCTATTCTGTTGTCTTCTTGTACTAAAACCATGGCGATGGTTGCATCTGTAGCGGTGAGATACAGGTTAAAGTCTTTTTGATAATCAGGAGCATACATTAATGATGCTTTTACTAGGGAACCTTTTAAAGCATCAAAAGAAGCTTGCGCAACCTGATCCCAGTTGAAGGGTACTTCTTTTTTCAAAAGACATGTATAACCTTTAGCAAGTTCAGCGTAATTTTAAATGAACCTCCTTAGAAAGTTTTCTTTCCCTTGGAGTTTTTGAATCTGAAACAAATTTGAAGGTGGAGGCATGTCGATGATTGCCTGCACCTTACATGGGTCGAGTCGAATTCCATCCTTAGAAACTACGAAACCAAGTAATCAACCAGAACCAACACAAAACAAACACTTGTGCGGATTGATTCGTATCTTGTAATGTCGGCAACGTAGAAATATAGCTTTCAAATGCTGCAAATGGTCAATCTTCTGTCGCGAATGAGCTGGTAGATTGTCAAGATATGGTTGAACGATCTACTTGATGTCATGGAAGGCGTAGTTCATTGCCCTCTGAAAAGTTTCCCCTGCATTTTTCAAACCGAAAGGTAGTTTACAGTATGTGAATGTGCCCCACGGACATATGAATGCAGTCTTTGACTAGTCTTGTGGGTGGATATTGATTTGGTTGTACATGGAAAATCCATCCATGAATGAAAATAATTCACATCCGGCACATTCATCAATTATCTGGTTGATGAAGGGTGTAGGGTAATTGTCCTTTGGACATGCTTGATTTACATTCCTATAATCGACACACACTCTGATCATTCCTTGCTTTTTAATCATAGGAACAATATTCGATACCCAATCAGTGAGAGGAACAGGGTAAATGAAACCAGCATACAAAAGTTTTTCAACTTCTGCTTTAATGGCAGTAGCTTTCTTCAGGTGTACCGATCGAAGCCTTTGTCGTACTAGTTTGACATATGGATACATCTTGATTTCATGTTCAATGATGCTTGAGTTAATGCCTGGCATTTCTTTGTATGACCATGCAAAAACATCTCTGAATTCACAAAAGAGAGCGCAATATATTTCCAGTTCTGAAGGAGAACAAGATTTTCCAACATGAATATTCTCTACAATATTAGGTTTGGTCGAGATATTAATGGTGATAGTTTCCTCTATATTGGACAGATTTCGCTTAGAATCCACCGTATTTATAGTATTTGATAGAAAATAAAACACTGAAGGATGATTAAGGTCGTGGAATAATCTTCATTGTTATCTTGAAGATGGGAACATTGGTGGTATTCTTCCCATGGTGCCTCTCCTATCATCATTGACTGAATGATTCCTTCGTCTGTAGAATGTATACGAGACCAAGGATCGGAAGAGGTGCCATATTCTAGAGACCTATCTATCCAAACACTTGTTGAGTGTTGATTTGGGTTTGCCACCCAGGCCCAGAAAATTGATTGCTACAAAATTTCTATGGGGCTTGGGGGTAACACCTTGCAATGATCCATACTATCAAAATGGTTAGAGTTCTTCTTAATCTTTAATTATGTAGAATATATCATATGACAGGTTTCCATTGTGGCCACTTCCGCCAGATTACTTGGAGGCGGGAGGGCAAAAGTACCCATTAAGGCGAGGTATTTTAGGAGACCTACTCCGATATTTTGAAGCGATTGAGAACTTGCATGGATCATTGGAATGCTTCTAGTAGCTTGTGAACTATTGGGGGAAAAGGTTAGTTGGTCCACGATTCTAATTCCACCTTAGAAGGGAAATGCAATCTTTCTTAAATATGTTGACACGATGGCAGCCATAGCATAAATCCATGGCCTTCCCAGTAGGATATTGTAGTTAAGGTTTCCATCGATGACTTTGGCTTCAATTTCTACTGTCTTTCCCCCCAGTTCAACTTGCAAGTTACTTAATATCCCGTACGGCGTGTA
The DNA here is from genome assembly GCA_031772625.1 of Pinus tabuliformis. Classification (NCBI taxonomy): domain Eukaryota; kingdom Viridiplantae; phylum Streptophyta; class Pinopsida; order Pinales; family Pinaceae; genus Pinus; species Pinus tabuliformis. The sequence continues at coordinate 137,270,531 of CM062804.1, read as the reverse complement.
TGCTCTTCCATCGAATGCTTTTAATGTCATTGATGATTGAGACAAGGGTGGTGAACCTAAAGTTTTCCAACAGCTCATTGACATTATACAGGTAGATGCTCCCTCATCAATGATTGTTCGATGAACAGTTTTGTGGAGGACTTTTACTTGTATAAGGAAATAAAGTTGGGCTGGTAACTGAGGTTCGTATCCTTTATGGTTAAAGGCCACAAGATTGGAATCCGTTGGGTCAATCCCACCTATTGCTAATAACAAAGCCTGATTTTGGGAGGGACAATTCTATAGTACTTCAAGTGTCAACATAAGGGATGGCGATTGTGCCAGATCTTCCACTATATTATAATTATGTGTTGCTTGGGCACGAGGATTAAACGTCAATTTATGTACTACTCCCTTTAGCGGCTTTATAGTTAATTCAAGAATGATGGGTGGCACAACTTCTAACAAAGTTGTTATCGAACTATTGGGTTGAACTATAGCCTTGTTGTTCGACATCTGTGGATTCCCATAATCTTTATTCCTCATCGATATTTTTTTGTTTCGAGATGGATAACATAAGCACTTGGGATGGGGAAGCATGATCGATAGCAACCAGATTAATTTCTGGGTTCGGAAACGAATCAGTCAACACTGCTGAGGTACTTGAAGTCTCTTTAAAAAAATTTGTGACCTCAGCTCGATGTGGACAATCTTTCGTCCAATGTTCCTCGTTACATATGAAACACGGTTGACCTGGTTTCTTCTTCCCAGCAGGGTTTTTAGAAGATTTTTCAGCAGTCGAATCTTCCTATTTCTTCTTTTTGTTTTTCCCTTTCTTCTTTCCCCCTGGTTTCTTTGGTTCTTTGCCCTTGTCGGAAGACAGGACACCTCTGAGGCAAGAAGTTTTTCATTTTCGTTTTTACTAGAAATTGCAAGGGCTTTATCAGATGGAGCCTTTGCGGTTTGCGTACTTGAGGTACCAATCACACCAGTGCCAACATGAGAGTCCCTGTTTGATTTAGGAGTGGGAGGAACGGAAAATTCTAGTCTAGGAATGTCATGAATTTTGTCATAGAACGTGCTAGATTGAGTATAGATCAAGTCTAAATATTGAGCACGAGTAATGACTTGCTCTTCAGTGACAACTCCTCCTTTCACCACATCCTCTGTAATAGAAGGCAACAATGACTTAATAAACCACTCAGCTAGAAGCTGATCATGGACATATGTTTTTACCATTCAACAACGATGTCGCCACTCATGAATATGATCAGATATGTGAGTGGTTGTTGTCTGTTTAAAGTTGGTAAGGAGTTATGTCCCTGTTTCTTACCTTATGGGTAGCTGAAAGTGGGTTAAAAAGGTAGTGGCAAGGGCGCTGAAGTTATCGAATGAAGCTCTAGGCAATTCAATGTACCATTTCATTGTCGGACCAGTTAGCATTCGCTGAAAAAGGCAAAACCTAATTGAATCATCATTAAGGGTGTTGGATGAACACCACAAATGAAAAGACATTACATGATTCAATGGATCTTCACCCGGATTTCCATTGAATTTAGGAATATCGAAGGGAAGTTTATGAGGAATCAGTGGCCACCAAGGGGCGTAAGAAATTGGATCATTCGTTAACCTATTTAAATCTGGTAATTCTAGAGTTGCTACAAAAGGAAACTATTGATTTAGGTTTGGCGAAGCATACCTAGGATAAGATGGGATCGCCTGAGCAGTAGGTCTTTGCATACCAGCATAATGTATCTGATGTTGGTAACTTTGATAAGGTTGATGGACATAACCAGTATAGTATGGTTGTTGATAACCATTTTGAAAATGCGGTTGTCCATTACCTCCAAAGCCTTGTTGCTCAGGTCCTCAGTAAGCTTGCTGGAATTGCGGTTGTTGATATTGTACTAGCCATGGTTGTTGGACCATTTGCTGTTGCCCAATCCTGGATGATTAACCAAGATGCAGGGTGATAGTACCTGTTTGAGCCTGAGTCATTCTAGGTAAGGAAGCACTAACCTGAGGTTGGGACTGAGCCATAGAGACGAGAAGCTGTTGTATTGCAACCTGATAAACTTGAGGTTGACACATAATAGGCACTGCTTGTACTTGCAACACAGTCACAATAGCAGGTGTAGTGGTAATATTCGACACAGGTTGAGCCCGTTGCATTGAATATACAACCCTTGGTTTTTGAGGCAGTATTGGTACCCAACCATTGGATGTAATTCCAGTTTGACCTAAATTTTGTTGTGAACTCTCATATGTTTGTTCTCCAGGAGGGAACAATGAAAAAGCATACTGCCCTCCATATGGCGGCAGTCCAGTGTTCAAAAGATATATAGGTCTTTGAAAACTATTCTGCCCAAACTGATACTGGCATGCAGGATCAATTTGTTGAGTCTCAACATAAGAAATACCAGATGGGATTCCAAATGAACAAATAGGAATAGTCCATGTCATTGAAACAGCCCCTGAGTGGACTCTAGCCAGTGATTGATAACTAGCCGGGACAGATGGTATACCAGAAAACATCGTAGGAGTGGCAACAAGAAGTTTTGTTGTGGCTGTATCAGATGACAGAGTCCTAGATGTTGATGGTTGTTCAGACATATTTAGTCTATCCAAAAGATTTCCTAGCGATTCGACGGGAACTTGTGATGAAGGATGATTAAAAGAACTAACTTCAGGAATAGAAGGGTATAAGAGGATCCTAGTTCCAAAATGTAATGGAGTACTAGATGGAACATCCTCTGTTATCTCCTCTAATCAGTCCAGGTGGAAGAGGTAGACCGTCAGGTCCTTAAAATATTTCTAGAGCCGAAGAAGGTATAGCTTCTGCAGTGACAGATACTGGAGGGGTGACACCTTCTGAATTCTGGAACTCAAATTCCAGATGTTCAGGTAAGTGAACTTCAGCTTTTGGATCAGCTCTTGTTGGAACTGTTTCAGGTATGGAAGTCTCTACCATTACACTAGGATCAGTTCTAATGTCCTCTTGTAACTGCGGAACTTCTTCTGTAAAGGCAGATGTACCATAAATAATCGGAGTAACTGTAGTCTTGATGATGTTGAAATGCAAGTTTCAAATAAACCAAGAGACTTGAACTCAGTTAAATGAGACCGTTTTACCCGGAATGGTTTCGTTTCCGAAGTCAAAGACGGTTGACTCGCTAGTCTCCGCGAAAAACAGGGTTTTGATTGACTTTCTTCCACAATTTCAGATTACTTGATCAACTCAAAATTAAAAGGGAAAAATGTTATTCCTAATTAAATAAATTTTAATGACGCTTTGACACAACTTTGCTTTTTCAATTTTTAAGAGTCGAGAAAAAGCTAAAGATGACTCTAGTCCCCTTCGATTTTTAATGAGCCTGAAGTTCCAAGTGCTCAGATGGACCTTTTCTTTTAAAGAGTCGAAAAGGAACGAAAGTGACTACTCTGGAAATCTAGACAGAGGGATTACCAAACCAATCACAAAACTGCAAAATACACCTTGGTGGTAAATTAAAGAGAAATTACCAAGGACTTATGTACGACAGTCAATCTTCCCGAATGTTGTGTTTAGTGCATTGTGATCGATAGGGCGGCAGACACGGCTTCCTATGGATAAAGAATGTAAGCCTGTTGTGGTCTCCCAATATATACTTGACGGTATGTGGAGCACAATTCCGTACTAGCACTTGTCGTATCAAAGAGGAGGAATCACCCAACCTTCGATGAAAATGATAGTTACCAGGTTTTACGACGCCGAAACATGTCTCTAGCCTAGACTTCTAGATGTGTTGCGTTAGGTTCAAAAGCATTTTTATGTTCATTGAGATTTATTTTAGAGTTGATCTTGTTTAGAATTTTTTCTTTCAAGGTTCACCGTGTGATGTAGATGTAAAATTCCTAAATATGCAATCTAAAATGATAAACAGTCGTTTATTTTATTTTAGCAATGAAAATCCTAGCTACTAAGGAAAGAAGATTACGATTCTTTCAACAGAGAGCAAAGAGAACACACTAAATGCACTTTTCCTAAATCATTTTCTAGATACAGTCTAAATGAAAATGCAAATGCATGTATTTGTTTTTGGTTTCCTTAATGTGAGAATGCCAAAAAGGAAAACTAAGTACAGATCTGAACTATTTTCTTCAAAGCGACACTTCGACAATTTCTTTTCCAAATGAAAGGAAGACTAAAATGACACTTTTCGATTTTGAATAGAAAACTGCTTTCGACACTTTAAATATTAACAATTCAAATCAAATCAAATGGCAAAAGTACAATCGACTATCTAGAGGAGGAAGGCTTTATGACACTCTTCTTTTTGACTCAAAATGACAATTACGACACTTTTTGCATCAAAAACGACAATTCGATTAAGCTACTTTCGACAAAGAAGGACTGTAAATGATGGACAAATACATAAAAACATTTACTAATCCTAATCAATGGAGGCTGAACAATGTAAAGGAAAGAGGCTTCAGCAATGAGGTACTGATCATAAGCAGCAAAACAACTTAATAGAGATGAAAACAAGGAGGAAAAAACCAAGTTTCAAAGAGATAAATAGTATCACTCAGTCATCGCACCTGTCTTTCAGGGAAACAGGGATGCATCTCACCTGCAACACACAGGAGGTGGAATGCATATAGGCTGCCAGTTACAGACAATGCGACAGGCCAGGGAGCAAAACTGAGTTGGGTTTTTGCTCAAAATTTGTAGCTAAGATCAATGAATTAAGCTGAGCTATGATGGACAGTAAAAACAAAGTACAGGGGTATGATCTTAAGAGGTTATTTAGCTACCACAAAGGCGTTTAGGATGCTTTTAAGTCAGATGTTCAGTTCATAAACCAACCCGGAGATTGACTGAAGAACCATTCATCTACTTTGCAATTGCATAGCAAGAGCAGTTCGAAGGATATATGGCTAACTTCAGGCTCCATCTGTAGTTTATAAATCAAACAACAATAACAAACAAACAAAATATTTGATCCCCAGTGGAGTCACAATTTTGTTTCTGGGAAAACTAGTGTCTTTTCGATCTACTAGTCCCACTAAGATGGGTAGCTATCTTAGAAACAAACAATCAAAGCACTTTGCAATTTCTTTTATGTATGATAGATAAGAGAGAAGAAAAGAGGGCCAGCCTGGATCTTTTGCTTGACTCCTTGCTTGATTCCTCTCTCCCTTGATAGAGCTTGCAACTCCTCTCCTACTTGTCCCACTTTAGAGAATACCTGTAGAGATAAAGTAACAAAACACCATCAAATCATCTCAATCTATAATACCATAAACAATGTAGAATCAAAAATACATTGACCATACAATTGCATTCACAAATAACAAGATTCACAAATACACAATTACATGGAGGAAAACTCAAAGAAATTTATTAATAGTAGAAGAGAGGATTACAACCCAGCTGTCTGATCTAGCATCATCCTCCCAGCATCAAAGCCCTCTTCACCTCATGAAAAGCAAGATCACCCAACAATACAATGCTCCTTCTCAAAGACAAACTAACAGCACTTCTTTACAAATTACAAAGTTCCAACCCCCTAGATCTCTCAGATGAGGGATCCATTTATAGATATTTGCAAAGGTGTGAGTCATCTCTCAGTTTTTTATTAGTGTTATTCCACTGATAGTTCTTGGTTCCACTTGGAGATTTCATTGATCTCTTACTCATCCCTGGGTGAATTCAAAGAGGCAAGTGTCATAGAGGAAGTTTATGGAAGATTCCATGAGCATCCACTTAGCAAACTGCTTCAGACATTTGTCCATTCTTGCTCATCACACCCCACAGAAGGCCTCTTCAGTATGCATCGCACCTGGCTAGTGTAGGAGTCAGTATGCATCGCACCTTGACCAAGGAGCAGTCAGTATGGTCCAGTTTTGGCCAATTCTGAGTGGTTTTTCAGGTGGAACTTCTGGGAAATGATGTAATCAGTTGACCATGATCCTTTAGGGTATGAAACAACACTTTTAGGGGTTAAAGAGCCCTTGGGTTATTGACATATATTATTAGGGTTGCAGTCCCCAAATATTTCTATCACATATAGGATCATAAAAACCAGATTCTTCCTGCTTACCCAACTAATTAACATATGCTCTCAGCTGGAGATTGTCACACCCCTGCTGTAAATCAAAACATCCGTCAATCCAACCATCCAAGTATAGCCTTACCTTTTCTTCTTTTGTAGGAGGGAGAGTTTCCAAGAACTATTTAGGATCTTTGAAATCATATGATTCAATTTGAACATCCAAAGTTCAATTTCATTTTCTAATCTTTGAGCAACTAAACCAAGAAAACAATTTTTACTTTTAGATGTGAGATGGTTGGATTTCAAACAACAAAATACTAATGTTGAGAAATTATGATCAATCTGAAATTTTTCTAACTCATTCCTTAAAGTTAGTAATATTTCACCAGATAAAGGATATGCCACATACCCTTTCATCGGTGATTACCATCAATGCTATGAAATCTGGATTCTTTGGCAGTGAAGTCGCTCTGAACTTTGAAGCTCGGGATCTTGAACAATGGAGTCACCAGGTGGATGATTCAACATTCTTATGTCCAACTATTTTCCACCATTAACAATTGGATCTAAGTCAGTTTCATTCTTTCCCGGGGAAGATAGATCTTTCGGTCCCCCGCAACGGCACCAGTATGTAGTCCTCATCTTTAGGAGCCTCCACCTTCTCGACATACTTCTCATTTTTAGTTAAGAAAATGGGGTGGTAATCTTCCCTAAAGAAGTGATTTTCCTCAACAATTGGGTATGTTTCATCATCAAATTCTCCTTGAGCATAATTCTACTGCAAGGGTGTCCGAATTGGCTACTGAGATGTCGATTCTTTTGAATCTTTTTTCTCTCTTTGTTTTATTTTGTACCAAGGTTGCTGCTGATTTCTAAAGTTAGGATTTCTAACTTGGGGATCCTGAGGTCTATCCGAATTTATCATCTAGTTGGCCATTCTCTGCATGGTTCTAATCAATGCATCTAGTTTAAGATTGGTGGAAGAAGAAGGCTCTTCTTTGATGGTTACTCTCTTTTCTAGTTTCTCATGTTTCAACTGAGACTTTTTAATCATCAAGTCTGCTTCCACACTTACGGCATTGTTCTGCATGTCTTCCATAGTTGTGGGATCTCTTTCCCTCAACTGATAATCCATCTCTGGATAAAAACCATCCAGGTAATGCTGAAGTGCCAAATCAAGTGGAGGTTTCATGCTATTCGAAATGGAATTGTAGTTCTGATTGAACCTTATAGTGAATTCTTGAACCATTTCATTAGGATTCATTTTCAATGTGTTGTACTCCGCCAAGATCTACAATGGATTCTTATTTTCCCACCATCTGGTTAAGAACAACTCATTCAACCTCTAAGGAGTATCAATGGAGCGAGCTGCCAAAATACGTAACCATTTTTTGAAATCTCCAGAAAAACTTTGAGCCATTAGTCTCATTTTAGCATCATCTTCATCTACTTCCTCTAAATCAATGAAATCAGCCATCTTATCAATATGTTGTTGCATTGTGACTCTTGGGCTACCATCAAACAGAGGAAGTCTCTGGCCATAGGTATGAGGTAAAGCTTCCAACTAACCAGATAATACTAAGGGTGAAAACCTCACCATATCTCTTGGAGAATGGTGAATGGGAACTGCAATGGGTTGCGTTGGTTGAGATGAAGATAGAGGAGGCGATGTGGATGTTTTCAGAGGTGTAGTATAGGGTATGGGAGAAGATAATATTTCAAGTTGATACTGAATATAAGCCTTTTCAGAAGTGATTTGTAATTGATCAACTAGGATTTGAAGTTTCTCAAAATTAGACCACCCCTCATGCTCTAGTTTTGAAGACTGAGAAGTAGTAGAAGGTTGGTTAAAAAAAGACTTTGAGGCAGGAAGGTATGAGTCAAACTTTATGGGATCAAAAAATTCTTCTATAATACAAGACTCAAATTTTGAACAAAATAGGGATATCTCAAATTTAATGTCGAAAGGTATATCCTCAATACTATGTATTTGATCTGGCAAGGAAGTGTTCCTTTCCAATTTTGTGGTTTCAATCTCGAGGAAAGGGACTTTAGGATTTCTTAACAATCTTTCAGGATTATCAACCAGAGAAGGAGGATTTGGGTCAAGGTTTGACCTGGTATATATTTTCGGAGCCAATATCTTAACAGGGTCACAAACTATATGAGGTAAAAGACCTAAGACTTTGAGTTGAACAAAGATATTTTCAAAGGAAAGTCTTCAATAGCAAAATCTAAAATTGGTAATGATTGAGAGCTTACCAATGGAATGAAGTCTGATCAAACTTGTGATTTGTAACCTTCTTTTCTTTTTGAACAAGCTCTGATTGTCTTCAATTGAATCAACTAGATCAGGATGAAAAATTTGTCTCATTTGTCTCCTCAAGGCCGGCTCTACAATCTTGACACTGCAATTATTGAATCAGCCTTTATGAAGCTTAGTCCCATCATCCAGAGGACCAAAATCCAATGAAAATTAGTCGTACACCCAGGGAAAATGAACCTTTCATTCCCCGACAATGGTGCCAGTATGTTATCACTCCTCCAGATCTCCAAGGCTGAGGAAGAGTCCAGCTGAGGTAACCACATACCAATCTTTTTGCTTGCTAGCTAGCCCTGGCAGGCCGGAGAGGTCTCTCTCCAAAGAATCACAACCAAGAGGGCTCGATCGATTAAGGTTTTAGGCTATGTATAGTAGCTCATGGTTTGTTTGATTTGATTTGGTTGGGGTAGTCACTAGATGAGTGAATTAGGTCGGAGAGTGAACTAGGTCAAGGCAAAAGAGAATCAGAATTGTAGACATCTGATGGGGCAAGGTAGGAAAGTTACTTTAAAACTTTATAGTATATTGATGAGATGGTTTAGACTAGTGATATGCTAAAAAGAGCATGAGATCATGAATTCTTTTTAAACTAAAGAAATGGAACAATATATGATGATTTTTCCAAAACAGATCATACAAGATGAATTCTACTTATCACACCTTGAAAATCAAACATACCTAGAGTGAAATGAATCATGAGAGGTACAAAACATTCATACCTATGAAATTTAAGAAGAAACAATATCAAAATACCATGCCACATGAATCCCACCAAAATAGGTGCAACTCATCCAATATTTTTCATGACAAAGTCTGAAACACTATTACAATATCCAATGGAGTCCAAAATGTAGAATGACTAAAAAATTACATAATATAGGCCTCAAACCAACTTATCCTAGCCTGAGGGGTCGAATTCATGAGAGGAGGATCAATTGCAACAAAAACTTAACTGATAGCTAGAGTGTAGGGTGGTCAAAGTGACTCATCCCTAACGTAAGAAAAATGATTCATTACAAGTCATAGAGACCATTTACCTAATGTATTTACCCTATGTAACGGTAAAATCATAATAATTACATCATCCTTATCAATTACATTAGTAAAACATTGATTTTCCATAGGTAAAAATCAAATTTGGGGAAGAATAATGAAAAAGTAGGCCAGCTGTCAAACACGCATCGACAGTGTCAAATGCGTAGCGCAATATTCATACCCACTTGTGCTTGCCTTCCTATGCCCAAATTGAGCCCAAGATATTTCATTGGAAATTTTATCCTATATAGTTTCCAAAACTGCCTTTGGTTTTCAAAATGGGCTTGATTTGACCCTCCAAAACTCCATTCTCCCAAGACTGGTCAAACACGCAGTGCCAGAAGCAAGCGCGCAACTCCGACATCAAAATGACTTTTGAGTGCATTACAGAAGTCAAAATTGATCCCATGATAGCTCGTTGGATAGATCTCTCTCTTGGCTACACAATTGACCTATCACGCACTGAAAATGATCAAGTATAGCCCATCAAAAACCAATTCTCCCAAGACGGGTTAAAAAGTGTAGAATGAGGGTGAAAAAATGAAGTGTGATCTTCCAGGAAAATTTTGGAGGTATTCCTCAACTCCAAATTGAGCTCATGATATATCATTAGAAATATCTTTAGGTCTAGTTATCATTTTACTCATCAAACAAGTCATTTAGACAATCCAACTAGGTGAAAAATTCGTTTTCCCAAGATCACTCCAGAAGTGTAGCACCTCTCTTGTAGCAACTGTAGTTTTGACATTTCTCCAAAACCATAACACCTGTGTAAAAACTAAGGATTTTTTTCATCCTTGGACTATTATGGATAAAAACCTCTTTCACTTTTGAAAAATTCATCTCTGTTTGGTTGGAAACATACTTTGAAGAAAAACTAGCCCTATGTGTGGCAAATGGTTTGTCCCTTGACTTCTTGAAACATGATGGAGACATGATGTTTATGAGTTGGAATGGACTCATACTTTCTGAAATTACCTCCCTTCGGCCTCCTCTGCTCAAATGTCTCTGATTCCATAGCCAACCCTAGCTCAGTGGCAGAGGAAATTAGGGTTTAGTGTAGGCAAAACAAGGGATTTGGGAAATATATAGGAATGAAGGGAAATAAAGGGGATACGGGGCTTCTAAATTCTTAGAAAAATATTTGGAGGTAGGGAGGGATGTTAGGAAGTAAGGGAAATTGGAATTTTAAGGATTGAGTGAGGGAAAAGGGTCCAAAAGGGCGAAACACGGGCCTAGTTTAGAAAAGTGTCAAAAGCATAGCAATATGCTAGGGTTTGTAGAAAAATGATGATTTTGAGGGAGAGGAGTGATGGGAAGTGTTTAGGAAGGTATGTTAAATATAATGGAAGGAATAAGAGCATCATGATACAAGTTTTGTTGATTATTTAACCATGGAGGCCATGAAACCAAGAAAAATGTCCTCAAAACCCTGGGAGACAGAAATGAGAGGAATGGGCATGGGAAAAGATCAAGGGAGGTAGATGGAGTGTAGGTGAGTGAGGTTTTATTACTAGGGCTACCATCAGTGAGTAAAGTTTTGAATGAGGACCTAGGTGGAATGACAAACATTTCTGAGCAAGACCCTAATATGAATATGAAAAGAGGAGTTTTAATCACTGATGGCAGTATGCAGATACTAACACTAACAATATCAGAGTAGGAATCACAATATAAGAGGAGAGAATCCAAAGTTTGTGTGGGAAGTTTGAATTACAAGATCAGTGCTATAGGTTTTCTCCAGGATTGAGAAGATGACTTCCACTAGACTAAGGCTTGAGTATTCTCTAGAAGGAACCACAAATTTTATGGCATGGAAGATATGTATGGAGGCGATATTAGATGATAACTATATACTAGATTACATCAAGACAAATGTAGTTAAACCCCCAGAAATTGATGCCCAGGATCTTACTCAGTGGAAGAAGGATGTAGCTAAAATGAGAAGGATCATATTGGCGGGAGTTTGAGATCATATTGTCTTGAATCTCCATAAGAAAGAAACTCCATTCACAATGTGGAAAAAACTAACCAAAGATTTTGAAAACAATAGTGACCATAAGAAGCTGACATTGAAGGACAAGATTCGTAGCATCAAGATGCAAAAGGTTGAATCAATTCTGTAGTATCTGAATAAATTCACATATTGCTTTGATGAATTTGGTGGGGTTAGTATTATTGTTCCAGAAAAAGATATGGTAGCTCTAGCTCTATTGCGTCTTCCCAAGAGCTGGGACAGTTATTAGGATTTTGTGAATGGTAGAGACAAACTACCAAGTTGGGAATGGTTATGGTCTGATCTCATGCATGAAGAGATAAAGAGAAGCAACAAAGATGGAACTTTATCCAAGGTTGACGATGAGAAGAATTTTTCCTTCGATGGAAAGGAAAAGAAAGGGAAAGGGAAGAAATCCCAATCCAAAGGAGATTATGGTTAGGTAGGCAAGAAGAAGGACTTATCAAAGATCAAATAATTTCACTATCATGAGATGGGACACTATGCCACGAAGTGTCTACAAAAGAAGGCTGACAAGAAATCCTCAAGAGGACTGGAAGGTGAAGCTCTAGCTTCACAAGTTGAGATAGATTTCACACTCATTACATGCATGGTGACATCAGTGATGGATAGTTTGTGGTATCTGGATAGTGGAGCCTCATTCCATATGACAGGAAACAAAGAATTTTTTAGTTACTTGGAGGAGAAGGACCTCCAAATACATATTGATATCGGAGACGATGGAAGGTATAGCATGACCAATATTAGTATAGTTACTTTTCAGAGGGAGTCTAGTTCTCCTATCACATTAAAATATGTCATGTATGTTCTGCATCTGAAGAATATTTTCGTTTTAGTTTATATGTTGGAATATTGTGGCTACAAAGTGATATTTAGAAAAGGAAGGGATTTCCTTAGACATATCTCCATGGGACAAGTGAAGCAGATCAAGGTTCGGGTGAGGAACCTCTACAAATTGGATGTAGAAGATTGTGTTGCTTTGAGCATGAAAGCAGAGAAGGTGTAGGATTGAGACATCAGTGAATTATAGCATAGGAGTCTTGGCCATTTTCACCATGGAGCCTTGAAGATCATGCAACAGATTTCTACAGGACTTCCCAAGGGTGCACGAGAGTAGAGAGATACATGCAAAGGGTGTACATTAGAGAAGTACACCAAAGACACCTTTGATGATAAGGACAATAGAGTCCAAGCAATCCTTGAAAGATTTCACTCGGATGTGTGTGGACCCTTCTTGATAGCCTCCACTACCAAGAAGAGGCATTATGTTATATTTGTAGATGATTTCTCACGTAAGTGCTGGATTTTATTCATGTAGAAGAAAAACCAGACATTCTCCAAATTTTATGAATCTAAAGAACTTGTTGAGAACGCCACTAGCAAGAAAGTGAAGGCTCTCAACAATGATAACGGTGGTGAATATGTGTCAAATGAGTTCAAGAACTTCTATTCAATAGAAGGCATTTTACGGGAGTTAATAGCACCCCATAACCCATAGAAAAATAAGGTGGCTGAGAGGAACAACTAAAGTATAGTGGGAGATGCATGACCGATATTTTATGATCAGGGCTTACCATTGCACTTGTGGGTTGAAGCATGCAACACTGTTGTATATGTGTAGAACAAGATTTCTCGTCAGATTCTTAGGATGAGTACACCAAAAGAAGATTTTTCATCGAAGAAACCAGATGTGTCGCACTTCAAGCTCTTTCGTTCATCAATTTACTATCATGTTTCCAAGGATGTAAGGGAAAATATAGAGCTGATAGCTAAGTTGGGCATATTTGTGGGATACATTGATATACCTCACAACTATCAGGTGTACCTACCATCTCACAGGTTGACAATTGTTCATAAATACGTGAAGTTTTATGAAGAGAAGGCCATGATATGTTTCCTTGAGAGCGAGCTTTAGTTGCATGCAGATGAGGAGTTTTTGGCTCCAAGGGAAGAGCCTTAGGATGTTGTGGACAAGCCACAAGAAGAGGAGCAGAGAGTGGAAGCACCCACTCATGTAGAGACATCTAGAGATGGAAGGAAGTGCACCAGGGAAGCTTACAAATTATTTCATGATGCTAGAGAGAATGTGGAGTTCCCACATCGTAGGGCAAGAAGAGGAGGTCACCAGATCGATACATTGGGTACATGGCTCTGATGAGTGAGATAGTTGAGACAGAACCATCCTCATTCGAAGAAGTAGTGCAGAAGTCATAATGGGTTGATGCCATGGTAGAGGAATATGATTCCATAGTCGAAAAACAGTGTTTAGGAAGTTGTCCCAAGACTAGAGAACAACTTAGTGGTAGGTTTGAGGTGGATCTACAAGCCGAAGCAACCAATAGATGGAAACATTGAGAAACACAAGGCCAAACTTGTGGCAAAGGGATTCTCTCAGGTCAATGGAATTGATTATGAAGAGACCTTTTCTCTAGTTGCAAGGTACTCTTCAATCAGATCAATTCTAGCTCTTACAACACAGATGGGGTGGAAGATCCACTATATGGATGTGAAGACAACATTCCTCAAGGAAGTGATTGAGGAAGACGTGTACATTGAGAAACTAAAAGGATTTGTGACCTTCGGTAGAGATTCACATATGTATATGTTGAGATTTTCTGTTTTGAATAAAATAGGCAAAATCTCAGTAGATGACAACAATAGGAATTAGTTCCTAGATTAGCTCCAGTTTGTTGGGAGGGAGTTAATGCATCCTAAATTTGAGTTGAGAGGATTTATGAGGCAGTTAGATTCTCCTTGCTATATAACAGGTATCCATACGGATGGTTTGTGAGTAGTGTGAGAGTTTGTGAGGATTTGATTTATGTAATCTCCTGTTTGATTAATAAGAATTGTCGATGCCTATGTTTGGTGGACGTAGCCCAGATTGGTTGGGTGAACCACGTTAAATTCCTCTATGTTTTGTGCTTGATTTATTTGCTGAGTATTTTAGTTAATTGATGTGCATCTGATCTCCAACAAGTGGTATCAGAGCAATGTTGGAGCGCTGGTGCTACTAATTGCTGTGCGTGGCGTCCTGGAGTCCTGCGTATGATGTGCTCGAGCCTTACCTGCGTGAACTGGTGGTGCGTAAACCTTGCGGGAGCATTCCTTTGATTGCTGGTACCTGGTGCGTTGCCTGTGGAGCGCGTGAAGAAATAAAGTGGCCAACCATTCTGTTTCTATCGCTGCAAAAGTGTCTTTTACATCCGGCCTGCGGTGACTTATGAACACAAGCGTGGAGTTTGCACTGCTGTTCAAAGTGCGTGGAGTCAAGATTGCCGATGCGGAGAGAAAACGTTTGCAATGCGTATTGCTGGTGATTGGATTGCTGGAAGATTTTCTGCGTGAAGAAGGTGCATATTGCTGGTAATGCGTTGTGTTGGACAACTTTAATGCGTGAAATTTTTTTTTTTTTACCGTGCCAAATACATAAACATTGCAATTCAGATACATAAATATTGCAATTCAGCGTGGAAAATCTCGTAGTTTGAGCAGTGTAACACCAGATATATAAAAAATTGCAATGCAGCGGTGATACGATTTGTGATATAATAATTTTGTGTTCGTACAAGTTCAATTTTTGACTGGTTTGCGACATCGGCACGTTTTGGCGATGGTTTGCAAGTGTAGTGTTGTGGCTAAAGAGACGTGAAGGGCCAAAAATAAAAGTTGAATTGTCGAGCACTTGAGACTTTCGATTGAGAGGAAAGTCAATAATGAAAATTGTTTTGAGCTTATTTTTTTTTTATTGCCCAATTTGCACAGTAAACAAACAAACAAAAAGTTTTTTTTGTAAAAGCAAAGGCATATAAGGCATAGGCAGTTTTTTAATTGTTGGTATTTAAAAGTTGGGTTTTGGAGATTATTGTGTTTTTTTGCTGATACAAGATGGCGAAAACTCAAAGTGCCCAGTTTGAAATTGAGAAGTTTAATGGCAAAAATAATTTCGAGATCTAGAAGGTGAAAATGTATGATTTTCTTGTCCAACATGGTGTGGCAAAGGCGTTGTTGGGCAAATCCAAACAGCCTTACAACATCACAGATAATGAGTGGGCCGAGATGGATGAAAGAGCGATAAGTGCTATTCGACTGTGTCTAGATGATGATGTCCTGTTTAATATCGTGTCGGAGACAATAGCTGCTGGTTTGTGGACGAAACTGGATAAATTGTACATGATCAAATCCTTAACCAATAGGATTCTCCTGAAGCGACAGTTGTACAGTTTGCGAATGAAGGAAGGTACATCGATTGCTGATCATTTAAATGCTTTTAATACTCTTCTTGTGCAATTACAAAGTATAGAGGTAAATATTCAATCCGAGGATAAAGGTATTACTTTATTGTGCTCGTTGCCCGAATCATGGGACCAATTTGTTACTTCTATAAGTCTTAGTTCATCAGAAACTATTGAGTTTGATGATGTAGTTGCATCCTTATTATCGGAAGAAACAAGGAGAAGGTCGCATTCTGAAACCTCTACATCAGAAGCTATGATGGTTAGAGGTCGTTCAAAAGAAAGACACTCCAGGAGGCCGAGCGACTCACGTTCAAAGTAGAAAGGGAAGAAGAGTAAGCTAAAGTGTTGGTTTTGTGGCAAATCAGGGCATTTAAAGAAGGACAATTGGAAGCGACAGCAGCAAACTTCTAAAGCAGATTCTTCGACAGAAAAGAAGGAGGCAAATACGACAGATACAGGTTCGACATCTGGTTCAGGTATGAGTGATGAAGTATTATCAGTTAATGTGTCTAATCATGGTCAACATTGCTTATTAGATTCCGCTGCATCAAACCACATGTGTATCCATAAAGAATGGTTTAAGACATATAAATCAATTGATGATGGTGTTGTGTACATGGGTAATGATGTAACATGTAATATTGTGGGAATTGGGAGTATACAACTGCAAATGTTTGATGGGACAACAAAAATATTAACTGATGTGAGGCATGTACCAGATTTAAGGAAAATTTTGATTTCATTAGGAGCACTTGATTCAAATGGATATAAAACTGTAATTCAAGGTGGAGTAATGAAAATTTACAAAGGTATTTTACTAGTTATGAAAGCTAAGAAGGTAGGAAATCTATTTCAGTTAGAAGGAAGTACAGGGTCAGATTATGTGTCTACGGTGTCTGAGCATGACAGTAGTTCCATTCACTTATGGCATCAAAGATTGGGGCATATGAGTGAAAGAGGGTTAAAAATTTTGGCTGATCGCAAGTTACTTCCAAATCTAAAGTCTGGAAAGTTAGATTTCTGTAAGCATTGTCTGTTTGGAAAACAAAGTAAACAAAAGTTTAAAACAGGAAAGCATACTAGTAAAGGCATACTTGATTATATCCATTCAGATGTTTGGGGTCCATCTCCTACAACTTCATATGGTGGTTCGTCTTATTTTGTATCATTCATTGATGACTTTTCTAGGAAAGTGTGGGTCTACATGTTGAAAAGGAAGTCTGATGTTTTTTCAGTTTTCAAGCAGTTTAGAGCATTGGTAGAAAATAGCACTGGTAGAACAATAAAATGTTTAAGAACTGACAATGGTGGTGAGTTTACTTCCAAGGAGTTTGACAGCTATTGCAAGGATGCAGGGATCGAGAGACATAAGACCACGGTTTATACTCCTCAGCAGAATGGAGTTGCTGAACACATGAACAGAACTCTTCTAGAGAGAGCAAGGAGTATGCTCAGTAACGCCGGGTTTCAAAAGGAGTTGTGGACGGAAGCAGTGGCAACAGCTTGTTATGTGATAAACCGATCTCCATCAACAGCGATAGGCTGCAAGATTCCGCAAGAGGTATGGAAAGGACACCCTTGTGACTATTCTAAACTCAGAGTGTTTGGTTGTGATGCATATGCTCTAGTGCCTAAACATCAGCGAACTAAATTAGATCCAAAGTCGAAAAGGTATATCTTTGTTGGGTATGGTGTTGGAACAAAGGGATATAGATTGTGGGATCCCACCACCCGCAAAATCATCATCAACAGAGATGTAAAGTTTAATGAATCCTCTCTTGTACAGTTAGTTGTAGATAGTAGATTGAAACAGGATGATGTATCTGATTTTCAGCACATTCAGTTTGATAGCATTTCTAATGATAGTCATGATGACCATAGTTCAGATACTAGCCATGAACAGGTTTCAGAATCAGATCATGAACAGGGTGCAGGTCTAGATCATGAGCAGGTCTCAGATACTGATCGTCAAGAAGTTCCTACATATGGTATTCAGCCAATCGAGGAAGCGCCAGAAACATCATTAAGGAGTTCGACAAGAATCAAACAGCCACCGAGAAGGTATGATGATTATGTCACTTCTGTTGCATTTACTGCTAATGACGATGAACCTCTGTGCTATCAGGAAGCAATAGAAGGTTCGAAGAGTGATAAGTGGAAAGCAGCCATGAAGGACGAAGTGATGGCCTTGGGTAAGAACGGCACATGGGATTTGGTTGAGCTTCCGAAAGGCAAGAAAAATGTGGGGTGTAAATGGGTGTTCAAGCTGAAACGAGGTGTGAATGATACGGAAGACAGGTACAAAGCACGGCTGGTTGCAAAAGGGTTTTCTCAGAAAGCCGATATTGACTTTCATGAGATTTTTCACCAGTGGTTAAAATTGTTTCAATTAGAATTGTATTAGCATTAGTGGCTTTGCTTGATTTAGAGTTGCAGCAATTAGATGTTAAGACTGCATTTCTACATGGTGACTTAGATGAGGAAATTTATATGGAACAACCGGAAGGGTTTGTTCAGCATCGCAATGAGAAATTTGTCTGCAGGCTCAAGAAGTCTTTATATGGCCTGAAGCAGTTGCCTCGGCAGTGGTATAAGAAGTTTGATTCTTTCATGTTGAGTCAGAAATATGTTAGAAGTGAATATGATCATTGTGTTTATTTTAAACAGTTAAATAATGGCATATTCATTATCTTAGTATTGTATGTTGACGATATGCTTTTAGCAAGCAAAAGCATAGAAGAAATCAACAGGTTGAAGGCTCAGATGGCAAGGACGTTTGATATGAAAGATCTAGGAGCAGCAAGACAGATTTTGGGCATGGAGATTTTCAGAGACAGGAGCAATGGTAAGCTATGGCTATCACAACAAAAGTATATTGAGAAAATACTTTTGAGGTTTGGTATGAATAACGTGAAGCCTGTGTCAGTCCCTCTCGCTTCCCATTTCAAGCTTTCTTCGAGTTTATGTCCTAATTCAGATGAAGAAAAGGATTATATGTCTCGAATTCCATATGCTAATGTAGTAGGGTGTTTAATGTATGCGATGGTGTGTACGCAACCAGATATTTCACATGCAGTTGGGGTTGTCAGCAGGTACATGGAAAATCCGGGTAAAGAACACTGGTCAGCAGTGAAATGGGTGCTTCGGTATTTGAGAGGCACAAGTAGTTATTGTATCACTTACAATAAGAGTAGTGAATTTGTTTGCGGATATGTTGATTCCGAGTTTGTAGGTGATTTGGATAAGAGAAGGTCAACTTCAGGGTATGTCTTTACTCTTGCAGGTGGAGCTATAAGCTGGATGTCAAAGCTATAGAACATTGTCGCTTTATCCACTACTGAAGCAGAATACATTGTTGCTTCGCATGCTTGCAAAGAGGCGGTTTGGTTGAAAGGTTTGCTTGGTGAGTTTGGTAGGTTACAGGACAACATCAGGTTACTTTGTGATAGTCAAAGCGCAATACATTTGGCTAAGAATCCGGCCTATCATAGTAAATCAAAGCATATACCGATCAAGTACCATTTTGTAAGACAGGTTATCACTGAAAGGGGAGTCTCTCTTGAAAAGGTGCATACAAAGGAGAATTGTGCAGACATGTTCACGAAACTAGTTTTGTTAGAGAAGCTACGCTGGTGTTTGGCTTCTCTTGGCTTGCAGAAAAGATAAAATAATAATAACAGGGCATCAGGCGAATTGTTGTCAAGGTGGAGATTGTTGAGATTTTCTATTTTGAATAAAATAGGCAAAATCTCAGTAGATGACAATAATAGGAATTAGTTCCTAGATTAGCTCCAGTTTGTTGGGAGGGAGTTAATGCATCCTAAATTTGAGTTGAGAGGATTTATGAGGCAGTTAGATTCTCCTTGCTATATAACAGGTATCCATACGGATGGTATGTGAGTAGTGTGAGAGTTTGTGAGGATTTGATTTATGTAATCTCCTGTTTGATTAATAAGAATTGCTGATGCCTATGTTTGGTGGACGTAGCCCAGATTGGTTGGGTGAACCACGTTAAATTCCTCTGTGTTTTGTGCTTGATTTATTTGCTGAGTATTTTAGTTAATTGCTGTGCATCTGATCTCCAACAGTATAGACTCGAGTGAGTTTTGTATGGATTGAAACAAGCACCCTATGCTTGGTACACTAGGATTGACAGTTATTTCACCAGGTTGGGCTTCACCAAAAGTGAAGAAGATGCAAACCTTTAACATATTGTGGTTGAAGCCCAACCTGGTGAATCACCAAAAGTGAAGTAGATGCAAACATTTACCATATTGTGGTTGAAGTTAAATTATTGATTATAGTATTATATGTCAATGATTTAATTTTAACCAGTGATGAGAAGTTGATCAAGTCTTGTAAAGAGGATCTTGCAAGAGAATTCAAGATAAAGGACATGGGAATTGTGCATTATTTCCATGGTTTGGAAGTATGGAAAGGATATGGGGAATTGTTTATCTCTCAAGGAAAGCATTCCAAGGAGATACTGAAGAAGTTCTGCATGGAGAATAGAAAACCCATGGACACTCCTCTAGCAGGGAGTTGGAGGAAAGAGGATGTCAATTCAGGTGAGGAGGTGGAGACCACTATTTACAACAAGCTTATGGGTTTACTTATGTATTTGGTGAACACGCGACCAGACCTGTGTTATGCAATTAACCAACTTAATCAATCAATGGTTAAGCCAACCAGACCATATTGAAAGGCAACCAAACATGTGTTGAGATACCTCAGAGGCACCACTTAGTTTGGTCTTTGGTACAGGTGGATAGAGGGAGTGAAGCTGCAAGGATTCACAGATGTAGATTGGGCGGGTAGTCCATCAGAAAGGAAGAGCACATAAGGAGGCATCTTTAGTATTGGATCAACAACAGTTTCTTGTTACATCAGGAAGAAAAGATCCATTGCACTCAGTTTAGAAGAAGCATAGTGCATGGTTGCTAGTCGAGCAACTTGTGAATCTATCTAGATGAGGAAGATTCTTGTTGGGTTATTTGGTCATATGATGGATCCCATTGTGATTTACTGTGACAATCATAGTTGTATCAAACTCTCTGAAAATCCAATTTTTCATGATCGATCCAAGGATATCAACATTTGGTATCACCATCTACGAGATTATGTGTTGAGGATGATCATGTTGTTGGAATACATTCCTAAAGAGGAACAAGATGTAGATATTTTGACAAAGGCATTGTCAAAAGGTAAATTAGAATTTCATAGAGACATGATTGGGGTATATGATAATCCCTTTCTTATTATGAGGGAGTGTTGAAAATGGAAACAAGAAAACTCTGATTTAATTTTCCCTTCGACTAAATTAGGATAAAATTGTTATTCCACATCACAAGATAACAATAATGAGTTAACTAAGTTAATTGCACTCAGTTGGTTAATTTAATTCAATTTGAGGGCCTAACTTGAGTCATGTAGAGTGTTTCCTAAATTTTAGGAGCCTAGGGTGAGTTTAATTTGAGTTGTAATAAATTAATTTAGTTAAACTAAGTTAATGTCAGTTAAACTAGTTCCAACTATGGGAGGAACTAGTAGGAGGTCTAGCAGTGGGGTGCAACTTCAGTGTTCAACTAGTTAACTAATAAATCAGCCATAATTAACTCATGCATGCATGAAATTCGAGCTACCCAGTTGAGATTGGATTTCAATGGCAATGTACTATCAATTGTATAATTTTCCGAGTTGTACAAGTGGTGCATGCAGTTAGAGAAGGACCTATAGGGATTGCACAATTTAGGATGGAGATTTCCCTAATTAATAGGGGGATAAATCCTTTAGAAACAACACAAGTAAATAGGATCTTGGCAAGCAACAGAATTGGCTAAGTATTGGCCAAAGTCAACTTGTAAGGAAGTGAGAGAGATTATACTTGTGCAGAGGTTGTTCAACTTGAACAAGAATTGTATTTCTTCTCTATTTTTCTAATCTAATGCAATACATATAGGAAGGGGTTTTGAGCAGCAATTTTTCCCCTTAGATAAATCTTTGATCATATGTGATTGAATCTTGTATCATGTTTATGTTGTGATTTATTGATCGATCAATTATTTATGTTGATTAGTAGAGTAGATTCAAGTCTTTTATTTTAGCATATTACATAAGAAGTTTGAATCTACAAGGAATTTATATAATTTATTTACTTTGAGGACTACTCTAAAACACCTCTTATCTATTATGTGTCCATAGGCCTACTGTCATATACTGTGACATAGATCCACACTATATTTGTTGGTGGTTATGACCTTTTTGATGTGTCACATGGATTCATTGTGTATTATTCATGGCCATGACTTAGCATTTCATGTCATGGATCCACGGTGTATGTTTTGAGGCCATGTTCAGTTTATGTTTATGACTGAGCATGAGTATGCATAGCTCAAGGATGTTATCAGTAGAGTTAATACTTTAGCACCTCAACTCCTCTAATCCATCTTCACAGCCTTGGCTCCTTCCTCCCATTTTAAGCTTTGATTTTTGTTGTAATTCGTTTTGGCCATCAATTTCTCTTTTGACCTCATGCATTAGGGAGAATATGTTATAACCCTATTTTCCACTCCATTATAGTGAGAGAAACCCAAGTTCAACTTACCTTAGCTGTTGTCTAGAATGCATCCCCTTTCACCTTTTCTTTTACATATGTAAGATTTATTCCATGTTAAAAGGGTAGAATTATATAATTGAGTAATTTATAATAACAATTTTATCACAAATTTCATAATTATGACATAATAATTATTTCATAATTGAGATAATTTAGGAAAATATCATTTTTGAGAAAAAGGCTTCTAGCATTTTTCATTCCCAAGGATATCAACTTGACCCTCTTGTGTATGACCTGGATAGGGGTCCATTAATGTAGAATTTTCCTACCTTCTCATGTCCCTAGGTACTTAGATACATTCTCCTAGAGGATAGAATGAACCTATATAATCTCACCAAGAGGAAAGGGGAAAGGGGGAGAGGATCCATACTATGGCATGGGAGCTCTGCTGCATTGGGAGAAGGAGGCCAAGTTGCAAGTTGGAAGGACATGCCTCTCTTTTTTGGAGGTATACATATTATGTATTATTATTTTGGATTAGTAAAAATGTTTTCCTTTCTGTATCCACGTTTTGAATATGTTTTATGCTTGTGCATGTTGGTTTTAAACTGACAAACCCGTTATGGAAAGTCCATTGTTTGCTTGTTTGGTGGTGTTGTGTGTAGGGTCTTATTTTATTACAGGTGAAATAATATATTCAAGTGTAAGTGGGATTCCTCTACATCAAACCTAAATGACTCCACTGACTTGCAAGGATACTAGGTTTCAGCTTTTGATCTTCATTTTATAATGTACAAGTGTTTAATGTATTTGTTTGTGTAATAAAGGATCGGGGTTTGAATCTTTGATTGTGTTCATGACCACACACTCACATATGGGTAGATCATACTCTGATCTAGTGGGTTAAAATTAGCTTTCTTGCTCAAGTCAAATTTTCCCATAACAAACCTTGAGAGACATGGAAATTGAGAAAAATCACTCAGGAACCTCTCTACTTTTTTCATTATTTTCCAACACAAAACTCAAAATTTCTAAGAAAATGAGATTTGTCCAAATATTTTTAATATCATTGTGACCAATTAATATTCATTTTCACTCCCTAATTTCATCTTTGTTAGGGAATTTTTGTAGATGTTGATTCATGGAAAAAAAACTAGTTCTCCTCACCTTAGCCTATATAAATTTCTCAATCACATTAAACATCATGAACTTTTACTGGCTTCCCCTCATCCCTTTCAACTAGGTAACTACCAAGAAACATCATAGGCTTTCCCTCCCCACGATTTCCTATAATGACATATTCAAAAAATCCCTGATTTACTAGTTCATCTATGTACTCGTGCCCAGCATCCATTTGGGTGATCAGTGCTCCACATTTCTTGCAATGTCTTCACAACGATATCTAAATTCTTAGGAAGCACAACACGATATAAAAATAAAATATGTAATTCATGATTAAATAAATCATTATAACTCCACCTCAGACATTTACATAACTTGAAACTAATAGTTTTGTGATGGGCTCTGATGTAAGATATGTAATTCTCATCATGATCAAAACAATGTCTCCAATCATATTTTGTCTCTTTTTGCCTCATTTCTACAACAATTGTGTTTAGGGCTAATGGAAAACCTTTAAACTCGGAGGAAATTTCTCTAGCTATAACCTCTATGTTACCCCTTGGAAGAGCCCCATTTGTAAAAGTTTTTTTCCTAAATAACTCTAATACTTGTTCTATGAACAAGGGTTGTATCCTCAAGTTGTACTCTTCATATGCCTTCATTGAAAATATCACTTCTTTGATGTGATTGGACATTAATACCTTACTACAACTATGATCCCCAAATTTGATTCGAACCTCATCAATGAAATCGATTGGATGACACATATCATTAATGATTAAAAGAAATTTCTTCTTTTTGTGCAATTTTGATAACATCATCCTCCTTTATCACTATTAGAACTTCCCTCAAGCTTTAAATCTAATGTCTTAGCAATGGTGACTTACAATTTTTGAATCTCATACTACTAAGAAATCGTTACCAAATTACCACATCAAAAATTCCTCTCACCTCTTTGAAAACGTTGTAGACTAATTTCAGTAATGACGCCTTATCAATGGCCCACATACCATAAGCGTTGATCATCTGAGCTCAGGAATGAGCTTCACCAAGCCATGTCTATAGTTTCATTAGAGTTTTTTTTCTATGGGGACGTTGGTGGGGTTGGTGGTGGGGGCATTGGTGCATGGCATAGCACTCTTCATAGTCATGGAAGTGGAATCTAATATCTCAAGAGGACATGTGAACCCAATGGTGACATTTTCCATATGTCATATTTTGATTCGAGGGAGGTAGATGAAAATGAGGCTCTACAATTGGTTGGGGTGAATAGTGTTTACCCACCCCAACCCTATAGAGAAATGCCTATCGGTGTAAATATAGGTTGATCGATCAAAATGGTTGAGTGCATAATTTTTGACATGGTGATGTATTCAGATTGTTTGAAGGATAAGCCTTATCATTTGTATCAAGGTATTCTCCTTAAACTTATACAATCACTATTTAAAAAAATATGATTGTGATAACACAGAAAATTGGAATTAGAGGAATTAGTTATTAATATTGACATTAAATTATATCAATAGTTTAGACTTTTTTGTTAAAGTTTTCAAAAAGAAATTCAAAATCAATGTTATTCAAAATATCAAATAAAATTTATGAGAATTAATTAATAATATTAACAAACTAATAAGATAGACATTGAATTATTAAAATATTGACATTGAATTATCAATAAAGTGAATTTTTTTCTAATAAAATTATCAAAATTCAATTTAAGATTAGTTTTATTCAAAATGTAAAAGAACAAAAAATTTATAATTTTTTTTTTTAAAGTAGTAAATTAAGTCTATATATATAGTAATAAAAATTCATTTTTAAATGCATGAATGGATTCAACGCCTTGAAAAAACCCTATTACAACAAATCTCTTTTGAATTTTTGAGAAAAATTAATTGGAAAATATATCTAGAAAATGACTAAAATGTAAAACATTTAGAATATGACATAAGCTACTAATTTACTTATAAAAAATAAAAATTAACATAATTTAAAAAAAAAATTATGAAAGTATATTCTCATAGTCATAACTTGAAGGAGAATGCATTCCACTCTCAATTAAGCTTTATTTTTTTTTATTAGGATGATCATGAGTCATAAAGTTTCCATGGTTAGATATTTTATGTAAAAACCCAAAGTGCATGATTTATCTAAAAGCAATTCCTAATGATAAAATAAATTTGTATAAAATCATTAATGTGAACAAATTCGACCATTGTGTAGATTGTTGTAGTGCAATGACTTACCAAGAGACTTCTAATGGTCCAACACATGCCTAAATCATAGAGAGTATGATGGAGTTATGTCGTCGACATGTTGACCTATACTTTGACTACAATAGTATCGAGTGGATACAACATTGTTTGCCATTACTCATACATGACATGGAGCTTTCCATGCTTGGAATTTTAAAAGTATTCTAGAAGGATTAACACATAAATCACATAAGTGTTTGGGAAATATAAAATCCCTAACTCTCATAGCTATTATGTTGATATCTAATCCATAAGGAAAGATATGGGTATTTTCATTATTGCATTGATTTATTATTATTAATATTAATAGTCTAATTTTAAGATCATGGTAGCTAAAGACTAAATTGATGAATTAGACCCACTTGTTTGTAGGACAAGGGATCCACCTCTACATAATTAATTAAGTATGAAAGTTTACAAAGATATTTATACTCTACGTCACTCTAGAATTGAACCTGTGATGGAGGAAACAAATTCTCTTAACCATTAGGTCCACTATTCTATAGAAATGGCATATCAAATAATAATATAATAAGGAAGTGGTCTTGGCTACAGACCAAATATCCATCTTCTCCATAGTGAGTAATTTTATTTCTCTATATTTTGCAAGGTAAATTTTGGAATAACATTTAGTAAGGCATAGTCCTTATTTTCTTGTAAGAATGTTCCTAAATCAAGTTTGTAGAGGTCCAACATTTATGCAATATGTTAGTGGTGTTATTTCCTCTACTATTGTAATCATATTTCTTGTTTAATCAATTATATTCTAATATTAAATCTTAAACATAGTTAAACATTGTGCAACAAAACAAGATCTCAATGTATTTTTAGTAGCATTTTAAAAATTTGCTATTACATATTGTTTGGTCGAATATGAAGAATAATTTATAGAACATATTGGCATCCAAACTATTTTCTTAGGCGTTTATGTAGAATAGTTACACAAATTTGAAGACCAACATAAATATTATGACGAAAGAAACCTCAAGCCCTAACTATAGAGGATGCATACAATACATTAAATGTTTTAGGGATGAAATTTCGTAAATTGGTTATTTTTCAAACATTTTCTAAAAAAAATGTTCACCCATTTGGTTAAAACTTGTGACATCCATTGACTTTAAGTTTATGTTGTAAATTTATATATTATTATTGTGGTTATGGTTTTAACTATGAAGACCGATTAGGATCAGAAGAACCAGAAGAGCCCATTAAAAGAGGACGAAGACTCCAGCAAACATACACAACATAAAATACCCCAACTAACAGGAGTGGAAATAACGGGCATCAAGTGAACCCATGGATTAGAAGGATCCGAATCTGACAAAGATACTCTCACAGAAAACCAGCTTTCCATTGTAACAGCCACTCCCAATACTAGAGGTTGGCATAAGGTGGAAAAGACGAAAGGGAGAAAAGAACCGTAGTCATTTTTTTATATATATTTTTCAGTTTCTCTTTTTGTCTACCTAGCATCCTGTGAAAACGGGTATAGGCCATATGCATATGCTTTTTAGCATCTACAAAATGTAATTTTGTCATTATGAATAAAATTACGAATTTTTCCACGGGAAAAAACTATGAAGACCTATTTGAAACTATTTATCATTGTTGTATTATTGATCAATATTAAATGTAAAATTGTAATTATTATGCTGGCAATAAAATAAAGGAATCTTGAAATTAATGTTGAAGCTAGACTTGGATGAAAGAGATAAGGATGGAAGTTAATGTTCGATATTGATTACCCCTATTAATTAAGTCTTAGGCATCTAATCTAAATGATTAGATTATAAATGATCATGGAAATGATTGATCATTAACTTCCCTTAAAGATAGGAGTTGTCTATGAGAGTGAGCAAGTAGGGATCATAAATGAGCTAGTAACTATTTACTACCTGTTGAATGAGGTGGAGGTATTTACCAACTACCAGTTGTTTTGGTAGTGGGGTGGTAATCTATCTTGTCTCTTTCTAAGGAGAATTCACACATGAAAAAATGGTGAAAGGCAAAAGGGTGACAAGATAACACAAGAAAAAAATGACTTGGAGGCTTGTGGTCAGGGGGACCCTTTTTGGAGAAAGGTTTCAATGTTGGGAGGATTTGGTTAGCTTTTTGGTATTAGTTTCTAGATTAACAATTTTCAGTGCCTCTAACTCTCGGAAATGTTAAGAAATGAACATATTATGTCATGTTTGAATTGTTTTGCAAATTTAAGATTTGAAATAGAATGTAGAAAAAGAAATAGAAAGACGAGAAACCACATTGAGGAGTATCACATTTATTTGAGTTATTTCATGCATTTGGAATAGTGAAAACGTTACAGTAGTTTCTAAAAATAAAGAAGGAAATTTAGCTAATTAAATTTTTTATTTGAGAAATCAATAATTTATATATTACTACGTAAAATTCAAAGAAAATGGAAATAATTAGTTTGATTTTATGAAATTCCTCTATCAATATGTTGGAGAGTACAAAAGATATAGATATTATTCTTTTAAAGTACAGTAAAAATGTAGAATTACCTTTAGGTCGAAAAAACCTGAAATTATGTGTGTGTTTAGCATAAACCACTAACAAAAGAAATTTTAACTAGTTTATTGTCTAAGTTAATCTCTAACTATTAACTATGTCATATGTACAAAAACTAAAGAAAAAAGCTCGACAATGTATAAAAAGAATGTGTACTTATATTACGTACATCTACATTAGTGTAAAAGTATAAAGTATTAGGAAATTCATTTCTATGATGAACAAGTGAAAATAAAAGTAAGATACTATGGTATTATTTAAGTAACGTATAACAGGTCACAAAGACTTGAGAAGTTTAGTATTAAACAAAAATTAAGAGCGGTTGGACTTGTAGATGGTTATCCGGAAAGATAATCGAATTCACCATTTTACACTAATAATTGAAGAATATCTAATTCTTCAAATTTACAATACAGATACAGGAGCTTATGAATGTATAAGAAAACAAATACAGACATATATTTGAATAAAATAACATATGGCATTTTCATTGATAAAGAAGAATCTGCTATAATTGTAGAGTTGGTAAAAAATGACCCTAATATGTTACGATTGTTAACTATTTTTGGGTTCAAAGTACCCTTCAGCCAAATAAATTTCTAGGCATTAAAGCGTATAGACTATAATCTTCCTAAAAGGAAGTGAATAATAATACATCAGTTTATGAACTGAAAGTAAAGGACAAGAAACCTTGGTATTTTTCTTATATGTTTTGACAGTAAATGAGTAGCTGAAGTTCTAGGATAAATACCTATGCTAATTGCAAAAGGAATGGAGCATTGTCCAAAGGACAAGAAAATGAATGAGTTCACAAGCTAATGGTACAGGTAGTCATTGAAACCACAAAATAACCCTAATAACTGTATTTCGTAGGTCTATTAAGAATTAATTCCAACCGTTGATCATAGGGTTTGATCAAGCATTTGTGTCAACATAATGAAACGACACGTGGGATTAGGTTTCACTGTCACATTTGAGGAATAGTCTAGAAAGATTAAAATGGAAATATACAACATGGAAGTTGGTTACAAAAATTTTATGATATATATTATGAACTATTGAAAAACCCATACATGTATTGTGCCACAAGCAAGGTTAAAATATCACGTGTTAAGGTCCAACTCTAACCCCTTTATTTATGTAATAAGCCCAAGGGGCCGAGTCAGAGTCATAGTTAGTTAAAGAGTCAATAAAGCCCGAATTAATAATTGTAAGTGGTCGACCCACATTATAGAAAAGGGACCACAATTAGTTGTAAATGGACCATAATTAATAAATAAAGTGGTTAACTCATGTTATGCAAGGGACCACTAGTAGTTATGGTTTTGAGTGTCATTTAGCTATAAATAGTCTTAGTTAGTAAGGGAAAGATCATTAAGTCTTATTGTAATTGAGCTATGCTCTGTTGGAGGTTGTCCCCTCAAAGAGGTAAGTGAACATTGAATTTTCTTCTGAATAATAAAATACCTTACAGTTTTTCTCGTTTCATGTGATAATTCTGTGTTTTGGGATATATTTCTTTGTATTTCTGGTATTTTGGATTTTTTGTAGGTCAAGAGTATAGCATAACGATAGGTGCTGGTAAATTATTTCCATAAGACTGTAAAAATTGTTAGTATAAATTCAAACCATCGGATAACCATATCACAAGTAAAGAGATTTAATATACAAGAGTATGTTATATATACATAATTTTTAAATGAAGAGTTAAGGAAAGGAAAGTTAAGCATGATATGGTCACAACACATGTTGATCAATCAATATGTGGTCTTGTGAACTTAGATTCAACTTTCATATACGAACTAAGGGTATATGAAATTCATATACCCAAACCTTTTTGTTTTACAATATGAAACACAAGGTTAAAGAAAAATAATAGTAATTCATATAGCATAAAAGATATTGATAGAAAATATATAAATGTGGTAATCTAGCATGCCAAAGACAATGCTTAAAACATTTTTACACATATATTAGAGAGAGAAAAAGCTTCTTAATGAGATACAAAATGTGTATAATGTGCATACACCAATATATCCTTGATTTAAAAATGTACTTAGGAAGGTGTAGTTATAATTAGAAAAAAAAGCATAGTATTAGATGAAAATACATTATACTCAAATGATCAGAATAGAGATGTAGTTATTTTGCAAAATGATCACTGTAAAAGATTATAAAGTAATGTTTAATGACAAATTACAAATTTATAATTGAAGGGTATGAAAGGAAATAGTTATATTTATTCGACTTAGTCTAATTTTATTTCTTTTAGGTGTGTTTAACAAGGCTTATTACAATTGGTATGAGAGATATAGGTTATAGCATTGGACCTTTTATGGGTCCTAAATTGAAATATTATTTTTTGTGTGACATACAGATAATCAAACAATTATAAAAAATTTGAAGAATGGCTAAAGATAACAATAGATAAACTTGTGTAGGATCACCTAGGGAGGGTGAGGATCATAATGCTGATTTGGGAATGATGGGAGGAGAAACTAGTAATACAGATAATCATGAATCTGAAATCCTACAAGTAGTCCATAGTTTGAAGGCAGATTTAGACAATATTAAAGCTAATCAAGAAAAATTGTCTAAAGCAAAGGATGAACAAGATGATATTAATGGCTACATACTCAGAAGATTGGAGGGAAATAGAGGAAGGAGAAAGATGTAAAAACTCATCGAAAAATATCTAGAATTGAATCTATTGACATAACCGAGTCTGTAACTTCTGGTGAAATTCAAACACCTAAATTTGATGAAAGAGAAAAACAAAATTACGGTAGTAGTACCTTGGTTTCTATTAAGAAAAAGTGATATGTATCTTGGGGGGTGGCCCCCAAGATATAAAAATTTAAAATCCTAGAAGAAAAGAAGAGAACACACAATAAACAAAACCACAATTTTTTATTATTAAAACATAGAATAACTATAAAAGCTACATTGTGGTGGAAAATCAGTCCTTTTATAAAATGTGACTTGTTAGTCATAGCCTTTTTTAGTTACAATATTGTTAGAGTCAGTATTTTCATACTGCCACCAGTGATCAAAATCCCTCTTTTATATCATATTAGAGTGTCGTTTGAAATTTTTTGCATTCCACTTAGGTCATCATGAAAAAATTTGTTCACTGATGGTAGCCCAAAATCCAAAATCGCTTTCCCCTCTCAAAAGTTTGTATTTGTTAGCCCACCTTCATGTGTCTTTCTGGGTATCCATTGACCATGAAGGCTCATTTCATCATGTTTTTGTCAGTCAAATCCACTTGAAATTCAGTCATTTGAGGTTCCATTAGGTCACCTAGGATTTATTTTCCCAAGGTCCAATAGATCACCATCTCACTGCATAAGGTCAACAAAATATGATAGTCAAGCAAATAATATTTTTTTCAGTTAAATAAAGCTTTCCAAATCATGTAACCATGGTTACTGAAAGCCACAAATTTGATTTGAAGAAGGGAATTATTTCCAATTTGTAAATTTTAACTTCAAAACAGATGTAATAATTTTATTTTTGTTTATGTAATTTTATGTCTATTATATGTAATAAGTTACTTTTCAGCTGTATACTCAATTCCATTGCCAATAGTATCCAAACAAAAGTCAAAATCAAGATTGCCAAAGCATCATCCACCTGTCAAGAGAAAAAAGGTCAGAAAGTCAAAAAGCATTAATATTAAAATTTGGAAATGACAAGAAACATTAGAAAGTGGGTGTGCAAATCATAAATTAAATTTCATCCAAGTATAAAGGCTCTCAAGACATCCATGAAGCTTCATTTTCATTCTAACACTCTCAAACCTCCTCAGCAAAACAAAAATGTCGATTTTAAGGCGAAATTGAGCAAAACAGAGCCAAAGGGCGCATTTAACCTGGTCGTTGCGCATTTCACTGGGTCACTACCCATTTGCCAGAGATTTTAGTGTAATTTATAACAGCACTGTGCTCCTGTAGCTGAAGGGCATGTTTGCCTGGGTCGCTGCGCGTTCACCTGGAAGGAGCAAAAATGTGCTAGAACCTCCTCCATCACCACCAAGTTTTGAAATTGGTCATCATATACTTCAGCGAATGAGGTAGGTGGCAAAATTTATTCACTCCTTCCTTCCATTGTTCATCTACATAGGGTTTATAGTTGTTTGATGTCATTCCTAAAATCAAACCCTAGTAATACAGTCTCACAGTCTCAATCACATTTCCTAGCTCCCATTAGCATTACCATCATTTAACAACTATCCCCTATCACCTCCCTCATTCCACATATCCTCATCCCATCCTCATCATCTCCCCTCACATCATTCCATATTTCCCACACCCACAGTCCATTCTACCATCTCCCTAGGGTTTTGAAAGCAATAAATCATGGCAAAAGAAGAACACAAAAGTCAGAGTGAGGAAGAAAAACAAGAGAGGAGGAAATATAATCAAGGAAGGAGAATCATCAGACATGAGCCAACCAACACCCGAAAACTCATGGCATCTCCCGTCACTGTCACAAGCTTCAAACATATGGGTTGTTTTAAGTTTTGTGAGAAGGTGGAAAGGATCCAGGATCATTCTGAATTGACCAGACAATTCATCATCAACCTCCATGACAACCAGACAACCCTTGTTGGTGTTGTTGGACCACTAATTTGTCATTATTAATATCACTTTTTAACTTCTATTTCATCCATTTCTACCATTCTTTATCACGTCATTTATCATAATTTATCATATAATTCCATTTTATAATTATTTATGCCCTTATGGATAAATACTATTTTTCTCTTTTATTTTTAATAAACTAATTATTATTATGCATGATTTTACCAATTATGGTTTATTAATGGATTTTTTGTAACATCACTACCGATTTTAGCCTCCAAGATCTTTTCCAGATTGCAAATTTAATCTCCAACTCATAATTAAATATTCCAACTTAGAAAATTCGTTGGAATAAGAAGTGAAAGTTTTTCATTGGACGTTTCAGACAAATGAAGGAAAATCTGGAAAATCCAAAACATGGATTTTGTCCATAACGGACCGAATTAGTTTTATAATGAGAAATTTTCCAAAATTCAGTTTGTACTAAGAGAAACGGAAGGTTCTTTGAAGACAAATTTCTTACATTTGTTGTTGCGGCCATTTTCCAAATTCTTCCAATTGCAAGACTAGAATCGACTTGTTCCAACTGAATCATGATGGGAAGATATTTCAGATCTGATCTTGTTTGTTAAGATTATGTAATAAATCCAAAATTGTAATGGAAATCATTTTGTAATCAGCTTTGTTGTAACTTCCCTTTGCTCTCTGTGTATTTAAATGAAAATAGAGATTAAATAGAAGAGGAGAATAGGAGGAGAATTAGAGGATAATGGGGATATAATGAGAGATAATTAGGAGATAGGAGATGGACAATTATTGGATAAGATGTAGGAGAAAAGATAAGAGATGAGAGATGAGAGGATGAACAATTGTTGAATTTGAGGCAAAGCTAAGAGCTTCATTATGCTATAATTATTTCTCTCATATGTTTTAATGAAAGAAGTTATCCATTGAGTTCTACATCCGTTATTTGTAATCTGATCTGAGTTACTTCTCAAGGTAGAACTAAGTCTTAGGTAGTTGGGCCCACTACCTTGGACGAGGTGCTGCCTTGAACATCTACAATAGTTTAGTTGTGTGCTTGTTTCTTTGAATTTCAATCATTGTTCTTTGAAGTAAATTTCATTTCTTTTAACTAATTTGTTGTTTGCTGCATTTTCCAGATTTGTTGTTTCATCCAATTACTAGATTTCATTTGATTTGTTACTCTAGATTAGCATTTGAATTTTGTTGAGTGCAATAGATAAAATTTCCAATTCGGCAATGTGTGGCTTAATTTAGTAATGATTCAAGTTGTGTGATTAGCATAATTGTTTTTCCTGTCATTTACTTTCTTCTTTTTAATTTTAGTTTTATTATTCAAGTCTTACATTTTATTTCTTGTTAAATGAGCTTGATAGTATAAAACACAATCATATAGAACCATTGTTAGCTATTGGTATTGTTATGCATATATTTTTTCTGATTTCCTTGAAATAAAAGGACGCTCCTCATGTTGATAATTAATGTCTAGGTGATTAGTTTTTTTATTTATTTATCAAGAAATTAATTTTACCCAACAGGTGTCACCTTTACAATATCTCCTGCTATCATATCAATTACTACTGGGATCCCAAATGTTGGGGAAAAATGGTCTAAATAGGGAGAATAGAACATTGCTACTATGAGCCATATCTTAAACCTAGGCACAAGAATGAGAGAAGGAGGATTTTCCCTTTTTCTTACCTCCTAGACATATATATTCCTATAATTAAAATCATCATGAAGTACTTCACATGTGAAGGTAGGTTTTCTAGGCTCTATCCGTATCATATTCGGTTACTCATGCATTTTACAAGAGTCAAAATGCTCAATCTTCCCTACTATCTTTACCGGGATATCGACAAGATGTCAGATATTGCCTGAAGGAAAGATCATGATCATGAAATGCCTAAAATATTTCACCATTCTCTCATCAAGATGATAGTCCTACACTGCCTTGATCATCTTAACATTGCATGGGACACTTTGATATCCAATGAGATTTTCACAATCCCACTTATTCAGCATGGCCAAGAGGCACCTTCATCTTCTCATCCATCCACCTCCATTCCTCCTTATCAGCCCATGCATCATCCATCTTCATATGATGAGTTAGCCACACCATCATCACAATTTCATGAGCTTATTCATTCACCTAGCAGAGATGAATACACTGGGCAAGAGCATAATGAGCATGGTGAGAGTAGAAAGCCCAAAAGGGTTGGTTTAGGTACCTTGGCACATACCTAACAGAGAGGGCATAGGCAAGTGTTTGCCCCACTGATTGTGGGAGGGGCCTTGCCTTCTTCATTGACAAAGTAGGTACAGAAGGGTAAGGAAAAGGTTATAGAGGCAGAGATCCAGCAGCAGGAGGAAGACCTCCATGAGATAGAGCATGAATTTATATTCATTGACTTAGATGGGCATGATGATAGTGAAAGCATAGATATTGTCATCAAGGAGAATAATGCACTCATAGCATAGCTCCAGGTCAACTTGCAAAGGGCCAAATACATCATTTCCTACTATCAGCAGGAGAACATGCAGTTTGAGGTCAAACATGAGCTCATGGAGATCTAGCTCAGAAAGGCAAAGAGAGAGGCTGAAAAGGCTAAGGCCTTACTTGATGAGGCATATGGGCAGTATGGTGAGAAACTTGATGAACAAGTGCTAAGAAGAAGGCCAAGGACTAGAGGCATAAAGAGAGATTTGGAGCAAGAAAGGAAAAGGGAGGCAGAACTAGCCAATGAGCTCACCTTGAATGAGCAATTTGCCAAGATGGTAAATGAAAAACAAGAACATTGGCTTGAGAGGGTAAATGGTCATCTTGAGAGCCTCTTAGAAAAGGCCAAAAAGGACAATGATATTCAAAGAAGGATGGCAAATTACTATGCCATGAGAAACAAAATTGCAAGGGCCAAGCTCAAAAGAGCTCATGCAAAAATTGAGGCCTTGACCAAGCAAGAGGAGAAAAAGAGGTTATATATCCTTGCCGAGGCATCACTCGATGCCTCAAAAATATAGCCAGCTATCATCCCACCAATTTTGACCATTTTTTAGTAAATTTGGCAAGTTATGTTTTGCTATGTTTTTTGAGAAATTTTTGGCACAGTAAAATGGTCAAATGCACAACACCTTGGACGTTGCGGTCTTTTTTAGAGCATCCAATGAACAAATGGTCAGAATTGTTGGATTCAGAATGATGGGGACATGAACCCTGTATGTTTTTTAAGCATTTGGAGGAAAACAGGTCAGCCAAAAGGGTAAAAAACTATCAAAAAATCGCTTTTCTGCCTCTGTTTTGGCCTAGTCGCTATGCATTTACTAGTCTTGGGAGATTGGAATTTTGACATGGAAAATGACCTCCAAATTGAAAAATGAAAGCATATTTGGAAAGTAGACTCGAAGGGATTTCCAACAAGTTATCTTGGAGCAAATTTGGACATTGATAAGGCATCCAAAATCATTCCTGAAGTTGGAGGGCGCATTTGACACCAAAAGGGCATGTTTGACAGTTCATGGGCGCATTTGACAGTCTTCTGCTATTTTCACTGGTTCACTCCAAATTGACTTTCACCTATGGGAAATTCAAGTTTTACTGATGTAATTGATCTAGATGATGTAATTATTATGTTTTCACTTATCTAGGGTAGATACATTAGTTAAATGGCCTATGTGACATGTAATGAATCAGTTTTCTTGAGTGAGGGATGAGTCACTTTTACCACCCTACACTCCAACTATCAGTTCAGCCTTTCTAACAACTACTCCTCCTCTCATGGATTAGACCCCTGAGCCTAGGATGAGTTGGTTTGAGGGATATATTATGTATTTTCCTAGTCATTTTACAGGTTGGATTTAGTGGGATGCTATACTAGTGATCAGATACACTATTGTATTAGATTTTGGCCAGTTTTAATAGATGAGTTGCAGCTATTTTTTTGGGATACATGTGGTATGAATGTTTAGCATTGTTTCTTCTTTGTGATCATTTGTATGAATGTTTTATCAGTTCATAAACCATTTCATGTCTGTTATATGGTAATTTTCAAGTTGATAGGCAGAATACATGCTTGCTCATGCTCTGTTTTGGGAAATTTATCATAATTTGTCCATTTTTATTCAGTTTAGGAAGAATACATCTCTTATGCTCTTCCTAACTCCTCATCAGTCTTAAACCATCTCATCAAATCACCTTTTAAGTGTTAAGCTTCATACCTTCCTTACCCCTTTGAATGTCTGCAATGATATCTCATTTGCTCTGACCTAGTCCCTCTGACCTAAATCACTCATCCTTGTGACTACCCAACCAAATCAAATCAAACAACCCTCTGCACTATACATCTAGAATAAAACACTAAACTATCCATCCCCCCTAGCTATGACCCTTTGGAGAGATCCCTTTCTAGCTTGGTAGGGCTAGTTACCAAGCTAAAATACTGGTTTGTGGTTACCTCAGTCAAACTCTTCCTCAGCCTTGGAGATCCAGATGATGGGATGATGGTTGGACAAGTTCTCATTGAATTTTGGTCCTCTAGATGATGGGACTAAGCTTTATAAAGGTTGATTCATTAATTGCAGTGTCAAGATTGTAGAAGCTGGCCTCAAGGAGACAACGAAGACAAATTCTACATCCTGGTCTAGTTGATTCAGTCGGAAAAATGAAGAAGGTTTCAAATCATAAGTTTGATCAGACACCATTTCATTGGTAAGCTCTCATCCATTAACAGTTTTAGATTTCTCTATTGAAGACTTATATTTGAAAATATCTCTGTTTAGCTCAAAGTCTTAGCTCTTTTACCTCATATAGTTTACAACCATGTTAAGATTTTGGCTTCGAAAAGATATACCAGGTCAAACCCTAACCCAAATCCTCCTTCTCCAGTCGATAATCCCGAAAGATTGTTAAGAAATTCTAAAGTCCCTTTCCCCGAGACCAAATCTATAAAATTAGAAAGGACCACTTCCTTGCCAGATCAAATACATAGTATTGAGGATATACCTATTGACATTAAATTTGAGCTTTCTCTATTTCATTCAAAATCTGAGTCTTGTCTTACCGAAGAAGTTTTTGACCCCATAAAGTTTGACTCCTATCTTCCTGCCTCAAAGTCTTTATTTCACCAACCTTCAACTATCTCTTAGTTTGCAAAACTTGAGCATGAGGTTTGGTCTAACTTTGAGAAACTTCAGAGCCTAGCCAATCAACTACAAATCTCAACTTGAGCTCTTATCTTTTGCCATACCATCGACTTCATCTTCGAAAACATCCACTTCAACCCCTCCATCTTCTTCATAGCCAACACAGCCCATTGCAGTTCCCATCCACCATTCTCCGGGAGTTATGCTGAGATTTGCACCTTTGGTGTTACTGGGTCATTTGGCAGCATTACCTCAGACCTATGACCAGAGGCTTCCTCTGTTTGATGGCAGCCCAGGAGTAATAGCCCAACAACATATTGATAAGATGGCTGATTTCATTGACTTAGAGGAAGTCGATGAAGATGATGCTAAAATGAGACTGATAGCTCAAAGTTTTTCGAGAGACGTGAAAAAATGGTTCCATGGTTTGGCAGCAGGCTCTATTAATTCTTAAACTAGGCTCAATGAGTTGTTTTTAGCTAGATGGCGGGAAAAGAAGAATCTGTTGCAGATCTTGGTGGAATACAACACCTTGAAGAGGAATCCTAATGAGACGGTTCAGGAATTCACTATAAGGTTCAATTAGGTCTACAATTCCATTCTAGACAACATGAAACCTCCACCTGATTTGGCACTTCAGCATTACCTTGATGCTTTTGATTCGGATATGGCCTATCAGTTGAGGGAAAGAGATCCTACAACTATAGAAGATATGCAAAACAATGCAGTAAGTGTATAAGCAAACTTGATGATCAAGAAGTCTCAATTGAAACATGAGAAACTAGAAAAGAAAGTGACCATCAAAGAAGAACCTCCTGCTTCCACCAATATGAAACTAGATGCATTAATCAAAACCATGGACAGAATCTCCTATCTAATGATAAATTTAGCTAGATATCCAGAGCCACAAGATAGACATCCTAACTTCAAAAATCAGCAACAACCTCAGTATAGGATAAAACAAAGAGAGCAAAAGGCTTCTGAAGCATCGACATCTCAACAGCCTATTTGGACTCCCTTGCAGCAAAATCAAGCTCAAGGCAAATATGATGATGAAACAGAACCAATTGTTGAGGAAAATCACTTCTTTAGGGAAGATCACCATCCCATTTTCTTGACTGAATATGAGAAGTATGTCGAGAAAGTGGAGGAGCCTAAAGTTGAGGACTACATATTGGCAAGTGGTAATGCATTGGAAGACCAAAGCAATGATAATAAAATAGGATATTTGAATTCTCTCAGTTCTCAGAAAAATAAATATTCTTTGAGGAATAGAGATGTCCCAACTACTCAGAAAAAGACATCACAGCAAAAAGACACCCAACAGAAATCAAATCCTCAAGGAGGTCAAAGCAAAGGTAAAGAGCTGGAAGCAGCCGTTCAAATCAGAACAAAGTAGCCATCTACTAGCATTCTAAACAAGGATCATGATAGCCAAAGAAAGGATCAGCTGCCGAGAGATTTTTCTGAGGAGAGAGACAATGTCCAAAAAGAGGTAGATAAAACTAGCTCTTTCAATCTAAAAACTTAAATTTCAAAGTTGAAAGTGTCAATCCCTCTTACGGAACTTGTCAAAAATAGCCATTACAAGTCTGATATAATTAGGATTCTTGAATTTGATCCTACGTTTGACATGGTTGATATTGAAGATGACCAACCTGAATTGATTTTTGGTCTAGCCATATATGGTCAGTCAGGTGATAATGATGTTCCTCCATTTTATCTCAGTCTGAGTATTCACCAATTCATTCTTCACAACTCCATGCTTGACTCTAGAGCCTCTCATAACTTAATGCCAAAAACCATCATGGAGAGGCTAGGTCTAGATATAACTCGTGAGTATCATGACTTGTATTCTTTTGATTCTGGAAAGGTCTACTGTCTTGGTCTAATCAAAGACTTGGTAATATCTCTAGATCAAATCCCTACCAAGAATGTTTTAATGGATGTGGTCGTAACTGATATACTGACACATTTTGGCATGTTATTGTCGAGATCCTGGGGAGAAAAATTAAGAGGCAAGCTACAATTAGATTTCTCCTATGCCACCATCCCAGTTTTTGGGAAATTGAGAAAGTTGTACTGAGAAAACAAAATGAAGTTTATGATAACTAGCAAGGAGAAACCCCACAATCATCCCATAAATGTTGTACATACAAATTTAGAGTCACTTATTTTGTATAATGATAGTGGATTGAACGATGTAGATAGTCATCTTGTAGAGATTAAAGATGTACCGAATAGTTTCAATAATATAAGGGCAGTTTCAGACCAAGAAAGAGGTGTGCTGCCAAACTCATCCGAACAGTCGTTAAACAAGGTAGAAAAAGGTTCATATTAGTCATCAGAGAAGGTAATGGAAACTTTCGAAGAGTCTAAAGTGAAAGTTCAGAAAATTGACCCAAAACAGCAAAAATATGAACAACTCTTGGAAGAGGAAAATGGCCTGTGGACCATGGACTTTGACGTCACCCTTGGGAAAGATGGAGCAGGTATTGGTATTTGGATTAGAGTTCCACATCATCATCAGCAAGGTAATATCCCTCAACATGTTATATTGTGCTCATACAAGTTAGCTTTTGATTTCACTAACAATAAGGTGGAGTATGAAGCACTCATCACAGGTTTGAAGATCTTGAAGAGGTTAGGTGCCTGCAAAATTTCCGTGTATGGTGATTTAGAACTTGTAATTAAAAAAGTTAAAGGTGAATATCAAGCTTACCATCCATGAATGAAACAATATAAAAATGCCATTTTAGATATTCTTAGAATGTTTCCCAAATATACACTTTCAGTTGTACCAAGGAATCAAAATCTTATGGCGGATTCATTAGCTACAACTGCAAGTAATTTTAAAATTCCAATTTTTTCTAACAAGAAATTCGAGATTCATGTGAAGCATCAGCCCTCGGTTCCTGATAACTTGCGATACTAGCAAGTATTCTGGGATGACAAATAGGTGAATAACTTCCTTCAGAGTGAAGGAGAGTTTGAAAATTGTTCTATGGACGAAGTCTATGATGAAGATGATCAAGTCATCGATGCAGCTTAGGTTGATATACTACAACTGAAAGAGAACAATATTCTGAAATGTTTCATACCTTTGGAAGACATGTTTGATTAGGATGATGTAGCAAGGAAGCCTACATTGGTTCCTACAGAGAAAGGTGTAGAAGATGTGAACATCGGAATAGCAGAAAAACCAAAAATGATCAAGTTGTCCAAATCATTATCTCTCGAAGCAAAGGAAAAATACATTCGTTTACTGTATGAGTTTTCTAATGTCTTTTCTTGGGATTATGTAGATTTGGAGGAATATGATAAGAATATAATTTAGCACACAATACCAATCAGGCCCGATCAAAAGGCCTTCAGGCAAAAGTTACGAAGGATCAATCCAAGATTGCTGCCATCCATAGAAAAGGAAGTTAATAAACTTTACAAGGCAGACATCATTGTTCCTATCAGATTTTCTGACTGGATATCAAATCTAGTTCCAGTGAGAAAGAAGACTGGGGAGATAAGGCTTTGCATAGACTTCAAAAACTTGAACAAAATGTCGTTGAAAGACAATTACCCCCTTCCAAAAATGGACCATATTCTTCAAAGAGTTGTTGGCACTTCCTGGCGTTCACTTTTGGATGGTTATTCCAGTTACAATCAATTTTTAGTCCATGAGGACGATTAGGATAAGATGACATTCACCACACCTTGGGGCACATTCAAATATGCAAAGATGCCATTTGGTCTCAAAAATGCAGGGGCCACTTTTCAGCGTGCCATGGACATAACATTTTCAGACAAAAAAGATGTTTTCCTAGTTGTATACTTAGATGATGTAACCATATATTGAACATTTGCATCTTTTAAGAACCATTTTTCAGAAGTGTAGAAAGTTTGGAATCTCTCTCAATCGAAAGAAAAGTATGTTTTCCATGGAGGAAGGAAAACTCCTCGTCCACATCATTTCGAAAGATGACATTTGGATCGACCCTTCAAGAGTAGAAGCCATTCAACAAATTGATTTTCCTCGCAGCAAAAATGAAATCCAAGCTTTCAATGGTATGATGAATTTATTACGATGATTTATTCCTAATTTGGTTGAACATAATAGAGAAATGACCAATATGTTGGAAAAATATAATGAGGTAAAATGGTTCGAAGAAGCCCGTAAGTCTTTTCATGCGGTCAAGCTTGCCTTAACCACTACCCTGTTTTGATTAGTATTTATTACACCGATGATTTTGTCATATTTTCTTTTGCTTTCGAGCATACGATGGCAGTGGTACTAATGTAGAAAAGGGATAAAA
Organism: Pinus tabuliformis; assembly: GCA_031772625.1. Taxonomy (NCBI): domain Eukaryota; kingdom Viridiplantae; phylum Streptophyta; class Pinopsida; order Pinales; family Pinaceae; genus Pinus; species Pinus tabuliformis. The sequence continues at coordinate 137,228,377 of CM062804.1, read as the reverse complement.
CTGAGCTTCCAATTGCATTTTTCAGTCGCAACATCAGGGATGCAGCTCTTAAGTAAAATAGCATTGAGAAACATGCCTTAGCTTTGGTAAAGGCAATCAAAGCTTTCAGAGTTTACATCTTACATTGGCATACTCTTGCTTATGTGTCTAATGTAGTGGTAAAAGAGTTCCTTGTACAGAATGACCCGGAAGGTAGGAGAGGTAGATGGATAGTAGCACTATTAGAGTATGATCTTGAGATCAAGCCTACAAAGTTGATCAAGGGTCAAGGCTTAACCAAACTCATGGCTGAGTCAAACCTTCATGCTCTAGACATCAACCTTGTGGTAGCATTATCAAATAATTAAGAAGAAGTGGATCTCATTCAGGTATCTGAAATATTTCTCTCATCTCCATGATATTCTGATATTATTTATGTACTTCAGCATCTAAATCCCCCTCCAGGCATGTCTAAGGCTAAGACTAGGTCATTGAAGTTGAAGGCTTCCAAATATTGTATCATGAACAATGCACTCTATTGGAAAGATCTAGGAGGTGTATTACTGAACTATTTGAGCGAAGATGAGTCCAAAGAAGTAATAAATGACTTTTACAAAGGAGATTGTGGAGGTCATTTGTATTGAAAGACTATGGCCAACAAACTACTAAGAGTGGGTTACTATTGGCCTACGCTTTTTGTAGATATCTACAAGGTAGTGATGAGTTGTCATGGGTGCCAATTTTTTCAAGGTAAAAGAAAGCTTCTTCCCTTACCTCTACAACCAATATCAGTTAATGCACCTTTTCAGCAGTGGGGCCTAGATTTCATAGGTGAGATCAATCCATCATCATCTGCACAACACAAGTGGATATTGACAACTACGGACTACTTCAGAAAGTCGATTGAAGCGATCCCAATAAGGAAAGAAACTGATTCAGTTATGATTCAGTTTTTAGAAACTAATATTTTGTCCCGTTTTGGTTGTCCTCATAAGATAATCAAAGACAACGTGACAACATTTAAGCCCAAAAAGATGACTGAGTTTTGTGACAAGTACAACATCAACTTGGGACATTCTACAACATACTATCCGCAAGGAAATGGTTTGGCGGAGTCCTCCAATAAGTCTTTAATCAACATTATCAAGAAATTGTTGGAGGCCAACAAAAATAATTGGCACAAAAAGTTGATCAATGCATTGTGGGTAGATCGGGTGAGTAGTAAGAAATCTCTTGGGCTTTCTCCTTTTCAGATTGTGTATGGAGTAGATATTGTTTTTCCTACATCATTAGCAGTCCCGATCATCAAATTGTTACAAGAAACGGGAAGTGAATAGAATGATATGCAATGCCAAATCAATCAAATGATTCACTTAGAGCAAACATGGGAAGAGGTATTTCAGAACACCTCCAAGCTACACGAGAAGATAAAAAGGATCTATGACCGGAAAACAAAGGAAGATGATTTCAAAATTGGAGATGTGGTACTTTGTTGGGATGCTAGAAACGAGGACAAGGGCAAGCATGGTAAATTCGAGAATTTATGGAAAGGCCCTTATCAAATTTCATCTTTTCGGAGACAAAATGTTTTCTTGTTGGAAGAGATGAATGGAGAACCACGCTTAGGAGGATCAGTCAATGGTAGGCTCCTGAAGCATTATCTTTTCTTAATTTTCCTTGGTTCCATTGTACATACATTTTAAAGTTTCTGCAAGTGTGAAGCTAAATATCATTAGAGTTTGGAGCCTGAAGTGAGGCCATGGAGCTTCACTGATTTTCTTCTATTTTGATATTTTAGTCCTTAGTCATGTAAGTCAATTTTGAGCTAGTTTCGAGCCTGTTTCGAGTCAGTTTCACATCCGTTTTGAGTCAGTTTTGAGTTTTTTTAAACCGTATTGGCCCATATGGTAAGGCTACATGGTCTATGGTGTTCTTGGCACCTCCAAGGAGCTGCCATCCCCAAATAAGGTCAATGTTAGAGTTAGTATTTTCATACTGCCACAGTGATCAAAATCCCTCTTTTATATCATATTAGAGTCTCGTTTGAAATTTTTTGCATTCCACTTAGGTCATCATGAAAAAATTTGTTCACTGATGGTAGCCCAAAATCCAAAATCACATTCCCTTCTCAAAAGTTTGTATTTGTTGGCCCACCTTCATGTGTCTTTCTAGGTATCCATTGACCATAAAGGCTCATTTTATCATATTTTATATTAGTGAAATCCACTTGGAATTCATTCATTTGAGGTTCCATTAGGTCACCTAGGTTTTATTTTCCCAAGGTTCAATAAATCACCATCTCATTGCATAAGGTCAGAAAAATATGAGAGTCAAGCAAATAATATCTTTTTTCAATTAAATAAGGCTTTCCAAAGCATGTAACCATGGTTATTGAAAGCCCCAAATTTGATTTCAAGAAGCGAATTTATTCTAGTTTGTAAATTTTAACTTCAAAACAGATGTAATAATTTTATTTTTTTATGTAATTTTATGTCGATTATATGTAATAAGTTACTTTTCAATTTTATACTCAATTCCATTGCCAATAGTATCCAAACAAAAGTCAAAATCAAGATTGCCAAAGCATCATCCACCTATCAAGAGAAAAAAGGTCAGAAAGTCAAAAAGCATTAATATGAAAATTTGGAAATGACAAGAAACATTAGAAAGTGGGTGTGCAACTCATAAATTAAATTTCATCCAAGTATAAAGGCTCTCAAGACATCCATGAAGCTTCATTTGCAATCTAACACTCTCAAACCTCCTCAGCAAAAGAAAATTGTTGATTTTAAGGCAAAATTGGGCAAAACAGAGCCAGAGGGCACGTTTAACTGGGTCACTGTGCGTTTGAATGGGTCATTGCGCGTTTGCAAGATATTTCAGTGTAATTTATAACGGTGCTACGCTCTTATAGTTGAAGGGCACATTTGCCTGAGTCACTGCGTGTTTGCCTGGAACGAGCAAAAACATGCTAGAACCTCCTCCATTGCCACCAAGTTTTGAAATTGGTCATCATATACTTCAGCAAATGAGGTAGGTGGCAAAATTTATTCACTCCTTCCCTCCATTGTTCATCTACATAGGGTTTATAGTTGTTTGTTGTCATTCCTAAAATCAAACCCTAGTAATACATTCTCACAGTCTCAATCACATTTCCTAGCTTCCATTACCATTCCCCTCACTTAATAACTATCCCCTATCACCTCCCTCATTCCACACATCCTCATCCCCTCCTCATCATCTCTCCTCACATCATTCCATATTTCCCACACCCACAGTCCATTCTACCATCTCCCTAGGGTTTTGACAACAATAAATCATGGCAGAAGAAGAACACGAAAATCAGAGTGAGGAGGAAAAACAAGAGAGGAGGAAATATAAGAAAGGAGGGAGAATCATCACACATGAGCCAACCAACACCAAAGAACTCATGTCATCTCCCATCACTGTCACAAGCTTCAAACATATGGGCTGTTTTGAGTTTTGTGAGAAGGTGGAAAGGATCCAGCATCATTCTGAATTGACCAAACAATTCATCATCAACCTCCATGACAACCAGGAAACCCTTGCTGGTGTCACCTTTACTATATCTCCTGCTATCATATCAGCTGCTATTGGGATCCCAAATTTTGGGGAAAAATGGTTTAAACAGGGAGAATTGGATCATTGCTACTATGAGCCATATCTTAAACCTAGACACAAGAATGAGAGAAGGAGGATCTTCCCTTTCTCTTACCTCCTAGACAGATATATTCCTATAATGAAAATCATCATGAAGTACTTCACATGTGAGGGCAGGTTTTCTAGGATCTATTCCTATCATATTTGGTTACTCATGCATTTTACAAGAGTTAAAATGCTCAATCTGACCTACTATCTTTACTGGGATGTCGACAAATGTCATACATTTCCCGAAGGAAAGATAATGATCATAAAATTCATAGCATATTTCACCATTCTCTCCTCAAGATGATAGTCCTACACTACCTTGATAAGCTTAACATTGCATGGGACACTTTCATATCCAATGAGATTTTCACAGTCCCACCTATTTAACATGGCCAAGAGGCACCTTCATCTTCTCATCCATCCACCTCCATTCCTCCATCTCAACCCATGCATCATCCATCTTCATCTGATGATTTAGCCACACCATCACCTCCATCATCACGATTTCATGATCTTATTCATTCACCTGGTAGAGATGAAGGCACTGGGCAAGAGAATATTGAGCATGGTGAGAGCAGCAATCCCAAAAGGTCTAGTTTAGGTACCTTGTCACATACCTATCAGAGAGGGCATAGGAACGTGTTTGCCCCACTAATTGTGGGAGGGGCCTTGCCTTCTTCACCAACAAAGCAAGTACAGAAGGGTAAGGAAAAGGTTATAGAGGCAGAGATCTAGCAGCAGGAGGAAGACCTCCATAAGATAGAGCATGACTTTCTATTAGTTGACTCAGATGGGCATGATGACAGTGAAAGCACAGCTATTTTCATCAAGGACAAGAATGCAATCATAGTAGAGCTCTAGGTCAACTTGCAAAGGGCCAAATATATCATTTCCTACTATCAACAGGAGAATAGGCAGTTTGAGGTCAAACATGAGCTCATCGAGATCCAGCTCAGAAAGGCAATGAGAGAGGTTGAAAAGGCTAAGGCCTTACTTGATGAGACATACGTGAAGTATGGTGAGAAACTTGATGAACATGTGCCAAGAAGAAGGCCAAGGACTAGAGGCCTAAAGAGAGCTTTGGAGCAAGAAAGGAAAAGGGAGGTAGAACAAGCCAATGAGCTCACCTTGAATGAGCAATTTTCGAAGATGGTAAATGAAAACTGAGAACATTTGCTTGAGAGGGTAAATGGTCATCTTGAGAGCCTCTTAGACAAGGCCAAAAAGGACAATGATATTCAAAGAAGGATGACAAAGTACTATGCCACGAGAAACAAAATTGCAAGGACCAAGCTCAAAAGAGCTCATGCAAAAATTGAGGCCTTGATCAAGCAAGAGGAGAAAAAGAGGTTGGATATCCTTGCCGAGGCATCACTCCATGCCTCAAACATATAACTAGCTATTAGCCCACCAATTTTGACCATTTTTTAATAAATTTGGCAAGTTATGTTTTGCTGTGTTTTCTGAGAAAATTTTGGCACAATGAAACGGTCAAATGCGTAACACCTTGGATGTTGCGCTCTTTTTTGGAGCATCCAATAAACAAATGGTTAGCATTTTTGGATTTAGAATGAATGAGGACATGAACCCTGTACATTTTCTAAGAATTTGGAGGAAACCTAGTCAGCTAAAACGGTCAAAAACTATCAAAAAATCATCTTTTGCCTCTTTTTTGGCTTGGTCACTATGTGTTTACCAGTCTTGGGAGATTGGAATTTTGACAAGGGAAATGACATCCAAATTCAAAAAATGAAAGCATATCTAGAAATTAGACTCGAAGGGCTTTCCAACGAGCTATTGTGGAGAAACTTTGGACACTAGGAAGGCATCCAAAAGAAGCCCTGAAGTTGGAGGGCACATTTGACACCAAAAGGGCGTATTTGACAGTTCATGGGCGCATTTCACAATGTTCTACTATTTTAACTGTTTCACTGCAAATTGACTTTCACCCTTGGTAAATTCAATTTTTACTCATGTAATTGATATAGATGATGTAATTATTATGTTTTTACTTTTATCTAGGGTAGATACATTAGTTAAATGGCCTATGTGACATGTAATGAATCGGTTTGCTTGAGTGAGGGATGAGTCACTTTGACCACCCTACACTCTAGCTATCAGTTCAACCTTTCTAGCAACTGCTCCTCCTTTCATGGATTTGACCCCTGAGACTAGGATGATTTGATTTGAGGACTATATTATGTATTTTCCTGGTCATTTTACAGGTTGGATTCAGTGGGATGTTGTACTAGTGATCAGAGACACTATTGTATTGAATTTTGGCAAGTTTTAATAGATGAGTTGTAGCTATTTTTTTGGGATATATGTGGTATGAATGTTTAGCATTTTTTCTTCTTTGTTATCATTTATATGAATGCTTTATCAGTTCATAAACCATTTCATGTTTGTTATATGGTAGTTTTCAAGTTGATAGGCAGAATACATGCTTGCTCATGCTCTATTTTGGGAAATTTATCATAATTTGTCCATTTTTCTTCAGTTTAGGAAGAATACATCTCTTATGCTCTTCCTAACTCGTCATCAATCTTAAACCATCTCATCAAATCACCTTTTAAGTGTTAAGCTTCATACCTACCTGTTGTAGCCACAACCACCACCCTATTAAAACCTGCTCTAGTGGCAAATTTGAATGGGTCCCCTAGAAGTTTGATCTTTCATTTTTTCGAATGATAACTCTTCGAATGATCTATTTTTATCCCAGGGATTTTAATTCTCTGCCAAGTCAAATCTTCAACTCTTAATGGTTAATACCCCCCTAAATAAATCTCTGCGACATGATTCATTTATAACCCAGTCTAGCCCTTCATTCATATCTTTCGTCGAGACTTTTTCAATCCTCATAAACCTTCATGGTGCTCAATGCCTACACATATAACCAACCCCCACTCTTTACTATGGTCGTATGTGGACTCAACCCACAAAACCTTCTATCGCGCCTTTATTTCTATTATAACACTTTTGTAATAGAAATACTGTGCAAGCATATTTAGCTTACCATTTCCATGCTTTTTCAGTCTTTATACATTTCTCGATGCTTGCCTTTATCGCTATCATAATCTATCAATTTCTACAGTTACACTGTGCCTTCATCTTTTGCATCTGATAAGCGAGGACCTTATGGGCCCGCCATTACATCGCTTATCGTAATCTCTTGTCTGCTTCTCCATCACAAATCACAATCAACGGAACCCAAGGCCCATACATAAGGCATTCTACGATATGGCAGACCCTCCAGGATTATTAAGCACAGCACATATGATTTTGGGTCTGAAACCCATCACAAATCACAATCGGTGGAATTCGAAGCTTATACATAAGGCGCGATGCGATACAACAGACCCAACAAGACTATTAAGCATAACACATATGATTTTGGGTCTACTCCCCAATCACAAATCGTAATCAGTGAAACCCAACGTTTATACATAAAGTGTGATGCGATATGGCAAACCCACTGAGATTATTAAACGCAACACATATATTTTCGGGTCTGGCCAATCGCAAATTGCAATCGGTGGGATCAGGGATGATGTTGCATGTGACTTCCCACTATGATGTGCTATTGCAACTTGATCGCATCGCAGCCTTCGTTGAACCAGGGACCAATTCTTTCACACTTGTTCCTTTTTATTTTATAAAAGTTTTATTGAGGGCAAGATTTGTGTTTTTAGGCATTTCTATCATATTTTCATAAGCATAGCTGATGTTGATTATTTCTGCAGGCGAGGACCAAGAGAAGGCAAGTGAGGTCGAAGAGCGGATGTGTAAGCATCAAGAATGGCTCCAGGTAAAAGATGCATAAGCGGATCTGAAGAATATATTTATGCAAGTGTACTATATTTAAGATCTCGCCTTATACGTTCATGGTCAGGTTTCCATGTGTTACCTGTGTATTCCGAAAATGATGTTGTCCCGGGTTTCATCATGAGGAGATGACACGCAGTCATTCTCCTTTCCATCGGCATCCATTCATTCCTCCCAAGAAATAGAACGCTCCAACAAATGTGACCTCGACATGTCAGTAGTTTCACCAATAGTTCTACGTCTTTATATTTTTATTTGTATATTTAAAAGGGGAGGAAGGTGGAAAGTCAGGGGGGAGATGGAGGGTCGATCTTTTTCTGCATAAATATTACCTCCAGAGATGGGAGGAGGACTTTTTTTTGGTGGAAGAGGGGTCAATTTTATTATGCTAATAAAGAAGACTGTTTCGGTCAAGAAGAAGCCTTTTTTCAGATTCATTTTCCTTTTTCTTTCATGTTTGGAATCAGGGTGTTGTGACTGGCATGAGGATATATATGTTTTATTTTTGTGCACAGTGATAACAGATAACATATGACTAGTCTTGGTTATTTGAATATAATTCGTTATCATGGTTAACTCATGAGCGGTCTCCGATTCGAAGCTATGTTAAACATCAGTTGCAAGTTTTATTTGTAGAAACAAGAATGTGTATTCTTGTATGAATAATTAGATTGCACTTAAACTTAAATACAACCTTTTTCATCAGTGAACTCAGTAATTGATTCATTTGGACTTGGAATCTATATATGATGTTTAATCTCTTTTGATTATGCTCCTGCAGGATAGGTTAGAATAGTTAAGATTAACACAAGTAGGTAGAATCTATATAGGTAGAGCTTAGTGCATATAGGTTAGCTATTTATTTTGTTGATTTAATTGAAGTCTACCTCCAAGAAGCAATCTTTCAACACCTATAACAGTTTACGGGATCCTTTAAAACCCATTGGAACTAGCCACTCCAAACAAAAGCAGAACTAATTGGGGTCTGCGATCAGGTTGGTTCCCTTTGTTGGCACAACAAACATTCGACGTGACAACAAATTGGTGCTAGAAGGAGGGCCTGAACCGTCGTCCATAGCTTTTCATGATTTCATCTATAAATGTCGCACATGGATTCGAAAAGATTAATGTATGGATTGTAAAGGTCGAAAAGATCATTCTGCCCATTTGGAAGAGCCTCATTTCTAAGAAGCAGAGATCCCTCTAAGTCCCGTGTTTGGGTCACCCAAAGAAGAGAGACTATGGGAGTATCCTGTCACTCAGGAACAACCAGTCAGAGTACTTACTTGGGCTTACACTCGTTCCCTCTCTCAGCTCCCCATCTTTCACTCTTTACCTCTAAAAGCTAAAAGAAAGCCAAGGGTCTTTCCCATAAGCAAAGAGACATCTACAACCCCTTCTCTTGAAGATATTGTGCTAGATTCTTTGCAAAGTATCGACACTCCTTGGGAGGAAATTCCTGAGGATCCCCCCTCTAAAGGTAATCCCTGGCCTAATTTGGAAAATCCTAACAAAGAATGCCTCAAAGAAACCTTCAACCAGAACCTCCCTATCCATAATATGGCTAACTTTCCCCCTCCAGGTGGAAATCTGCCTCCACTACCCACTCCAGGTGGGAATCTGCCTCTACTACCTCCTCTAGGTGGGAATCAACCACCACCTCCTCCGGGAGCACTCCCTCCCTGGCTTGTACAGGATGTCGTAATGGTACCTGGGCAGCAGCATGCCTTACCCAAGAATGCAGAAAGAGTATTGCCTAAATTCGACCTTGAGTGGGGAGACACTGCTAATAACCATATTCACTCTTTCTTTCTATCAGTGCACATGTTTTAGGTAGCCAATGAAGATGTAGTATGTCGATTATTCCCTTTTACTCTGATTGGTGCAGCCTCCACATGGTACTTTAGCTTGAGAATAGGATCGATCACCTCATGGGGTGCCTTTCAGCAGGCCTTCTTAGACAAGTTTAGCAATGATAAGATGCCTGCAGCCTTAGTTTTATAACTATCCCATTTAAAAATGGAAGCCAAAGAAAAGGTCAAGGATTTTAACATCCGATTCAACACTTTGTTCAATAGAATCCCGGCTAATGCTAGACCTACTGATGAGGTGCTCTTGTAATTCTGCATCACTGCTCTCCCTATCCCTATTGCGATGTGGGTCAAGAGGAGTAATGCACAAACCTTACAAGGTGATATCAATGAAGCAGTAAAAGTCAAGAATGAAATGATCAGTCTCACAGAATGTCATCATACAATCGAAGAAAAGAAATCCTCTTGGTCATCCAAGAAGAATAATGGGAGTGATAACAAAGTGGCTGAGGTCAAAGAAAAGGATACCACAAATGTGGAAGGTTTGCATCAGATCATTAAGAAATTGACAAACACAGTCATCGATATGAAAAGGAATTTTGGAGAGAGTACAAATGGGAATGGAGGAGATTATAAAAACAGAAAATCCTTCAAACCTTTCTATCGTAAGAAGATAGAAGGTGGTCATGGCCAACTTGTGTTGCCTGCTCCACCCAATGAAGGGATTTTAAATATGGAAGAGTTGGCTCTTATCAGATCGCTCCTTACTAAAGAAGAAGCTATAGTGGAGCTGGAGCCAGAATAAGAAAATGAGGAAGAATACCAAGTAGAAGAGCCCTTGGATGAGGAATCTCAAATCAATGTATTGTGGGATTTCTATACAAATGAGAACGATGATGACGAAGGAGATAGTACGACAGAAATCCACACTAATTAAATCCATACATGAAGTAAAGGGCCACTTGCAGGCGTGATGAAGCATGTAGACCAGACAAAGAAATGTGTTTGCCCTTTGAAGGCATCTGCTCCTAAAGTTCCTGTTGAGAAGTGTAGACGTAGTGGTGATTCCAAGAGTACTCCAGTTGTGAACTATCCATAGAAAGATAATACATCTCCAAATGCAACGAAGGTGACTCAAAATGGTAAACTCCCACCTAAGAATGGAAAAACAGGTATGTTTACTCTGCCCTACCCTATTTATAACATTGATTATAGCATTGTGGATGATCTTAAGAAACCTTGAGCTAATATCACATACTTCGATTTGTTAAAGTTAACGCAGCAAAGAGATCTGCTTTTGAAATCTATGAATGAACAGAATTGCAAATCTCCCACCAATTCGAGTAGCCAAATCAAGAAGTCGACATCCAGACCTGTTAGTACCCCCAGTATAGCCCAAACACCATCGGCCATGGAAGCCACTCTATCAAAAATGAATTGAACCCCCCAAGATGTCAGTGTAGCAATGATAGGAAGGAAATCAAAATCCATGACTCCACCTTTCCTTATCACATTTGAAATCTTCAACATGAACGTATAGAATTGCTTGGTAGATTTTGGTGCCTCTTCTACTATTATGCCTTACGCTGTTGCTAAAAGAATTCATGCAATACCCGAGAAAACTAGAACTCAAATTATGCAACTGTACAAAACGAATGTAAAAGTAATTGGATAATTGAAAGATGTGTTGATTCGGATGGCTGCTAAACCACAATACACACAAGTCATTGACATAGTGGTAGTCGACATACCCGAGGCATATGGAATGCTGCGTAGTAGGGAATGGTCACCAAAAATGAATGGATATTTCTCAACTGATTGGTCCCATCTCTTGTTGCCTCAGAAGGGAAAAGGTGATATGCTGAGAGTTGATCGAGAAAGATACATGAAGTATGTAGTGACAAAACTAAATGACCCCAATGAACCTATAATGTTTACCAACTCTATCCTTGGGAATTATAATTTCGATGTTTATGCCACGGAAACCTGTTTTGGAGAATTCCATGCAGAGACAATTGAAGAAACTACAATAAACACATAGTTAGAAGCTTTCCCCCGTAGTCCAACTAATGAGCCAACTTGTAATATAGTAGATGATAGAACTAATTTCGTAGGAAGCAGGTCATTTGATGTAACATTAGATTATATATTTTGGACACTCTACTTTGATGGTTCTAACTGCCTTGAAGGTGCAGGTGCTAGGAGCATTCTCATTGACCCGCAAGGGAACCAACATCTGATGGCCAGCTGGTTGGAGTTCACGTGCACAAACAACACAACAGAATATCAAGGCTTGCTGCAGGGCTTGAAAAAAGCCATTGATATGAAGATAAAAAATCTAAAGTTTTTGTTGACTCACAGATAATTGTGGACCAGGTATGGAAAAGGATACATTGCAATTCGCCACACCTAAGAATGGAAAAACAGGTATGTTTACTCTGCCCTACCCTATTTATAACATTGATTACAACATTGTGGATGATCTTAAGAAATCTTGAGCTAATATCACATACTTCGATTTGTTAAAGTTAACGCAGCAAAGAGATCTGCTTTTGAAAGCTATGAATGAACAGAATTGCAAATCTCCCACCAATCTGAGTAGCCAAATCAAGAAGTCGACATCCAGACCTGTTAGTACCCCCAGTACAGCCCAAACACCATCGGCCATGGAAGCCACTCTATCAAAAATGAATCGAACCCCCCAAGATGTCAGTGTAGCCATGATAGGAAGGAAATCAAAATCCATGACTCCACCTTTCCTTATCACATTTGAAATCTTCAACATGAACGTATAGAATTTCTTGGTAGATTCCAGTGCCTCTTCTACTATTATGCCTTACGCTGTTGCTAAAAGAATTCATGCAATACCCGAGAAAACTAGAACTCAAATTATGCAACTGTACAAAACGAATGTAAAAGTAAGTGGATAATTGAAAGATGTGTTGATTCGGATGGCTGCTAAACCACAATACACACAAGTCATTGACATAGTGGTAGTCGACATACCCGAGGCATATGGAATGCTGAGTAGTAGGGAATGGTCAACAAAAATGAATGGATATTTCTCAACTGATTGGTCCCATCTTTTGTTGCCTCATAAAGGAAAAGGTGATATGCTGAGAGTTGATCGAGAAAGATACATGAAGTATGTAGTGACAAAACTAAATGACCCCAATGAACCTATAATGTTTACCAACTCTATCCTTGGGAATTATAGTTTCGATGTTTATGCCACGGAAACCTGTTTTGGAGAATTCCATGCAGAGACAATTGAAGAAACTACAATAAACACATAGTTAGAAGCTTTCCCCCGTAGTCCAACTAATGAGCCAACTTGTAATATAGTAGATGATAGAACTAATTTCATAGGAAGCAGGTCATTTGATGTAACATTAGATTATATATTTTGGACACTCTACTTTGATGGCTCTAACTGCCTTGAAGGTGCAGGTGCTAGGAGCATTCTCATTGACCCGCAAGGGAACCAACATCTGATGGCCAGTTGGTTGGAGTTCATGTGCACAAACAACACAATAGAATATGAAGGCTTGCTGCAGGGCTTGAAAAAAGCCATTGATATGAAGATAAAAAATCTAAAGTTTTTGGTGACTCACAGATAATTGTGGACCAAGTATGGAAAAGGATACATTGCAATTCGCCACACCTAAGAATGGAAAAACAGGTATGTTTACTCTGCCCTACCCTATTTATAACATTGATTACAGCATTGTGGATGATCTTAAGAAATCTTGAGCTAATATCACATACTTCGATTTGTTAAAGTTAACGCAGCAAAGAGATCTGCTTTTGAAATCTATGAATGAACAGAATTGCAAATCTCCCACCAATCCGAGTAGCCAAATCAAGAAGTCGACATCCAGACCTGTTAGTACCCCAGTATAGCCCAAACACCATCGGCCATGGAAGCCACTCTATCAAAAATGAATCGAACCCCCCAAGATGTCAATGTAGCCATGATAGGAAGGAAATCAAAATCCATGACTCCACATTTCCTTATCACGTTTGAAATATTCAACATGAACGTATAGAATTGCTTGGTAGATTCCGGTGCCTCTTCTACTATTATGCCTTACGTTGTTGCTAAAAGAATTCATGCAATACCCGAGAAAACTAGAACTCAAATTATGCAACTGTACAAAACGAATGTAAAAATAATTGGATAATTGAAAGATGTGTTGATTCGGATGGCTACTAAACCACAATACACACAAGTCATTGACATAGTGGTAGTCGACATACCTGAGGCATATGGAATGCTGCGTAGTAGGGAATGGTCAACAAAAATGAATGGATATTTCTCAACTGATTGGTCCCATCTCTTGTTGCCTCAGAAGGGAAAAGGTGATATGCTGAGAGTTGATCGAGAAAGATACATGAAGTATGTAGTGACAAAACTAAATGACCCCAATGAACCTATAATGTTTACCAACTCTATCCTTGGGAATTATAGTTTCGATGTTTATGCCACGGAAACCTGTTTTGGAGAATTCCATGCAGAGACAATTGAAGAAACTACAATAAACACATAGTTAGAAGCTTTCCCCCGTAGTCCAACTAATGAGCCAACTTGTAATATAGTAGATGATAGAACTAATTTCGTAGGAAGCAGGTCATTTGATGTAACATTAGATTATATATTTTGGACACTCTACTTTGATGGCTCTAACTACCTTGAAGGTGCAGGTGCTAGGAGCATTCTCATTGACCCGCAAGGGAACCAACATCTGATGGCCAGTTGGTTGGAGTTCACATGCACAAACAACACAACAGAATATGAAGGCTTGCTGCAGGGCTTGAAAAAAGCCATTGATATGAAGATAAAAAATCTTAAAGTTTTTGGTGACTCACAGATAATTGTGGACCAGGTTTGGAAAAGGATACATTGCAATTCGTCACACCTAGTAAGATACCAACATGAGGTATGGAGGTTAATTGACAGTTTTGATTCTTTTAATATCACATACATACCTCGAGGGCAAAACCGAGATGCTGATCTAATGGCTGGGATGGCTATGAAACTTTTGCCTGATCTTAGATTAAAGAAGAATAAATATTATGTTGAATTGATTTTCAGACCATCCTTGCCTGATAACATCTCAAATTGGCGGGTGTTCGAAGGTGATGAGCAAATCCTTGAGTTCCTGCATTGCGAAAAAATGTTCAAAAATGCAGTCATTGATGAAAAAGAGCATGACAAACTTATGAACGGGAGTGAAGATGAGGAAAATGATCAGTCCAATATAATCCCCAAGTCAGTTGTCAATATGGAGCACTTTTATGACCTGCATGATAAATTTAAGAAGCCGACTAACTGCAAAACGTATAGCTCATCCATGAAGTATGAGTCGATCAACCTTGGAACCGAAGAAGACCCAAAAAATGTTAATTTGGGCTTGGGATGCTCTCCACAAGAAAAGGCTGCATTTGTTAAGCTGTTTAAAGAGTACAAGGACGTCTTTGCATGGACATATGGCGACTTAAAAACCTTCAATACCGGCATTATGTAGTATGCAATTCCTTTGGAAAAGGATGTCAAGCCCTACCAACAAAAGCTTCGCAAGATGCATCCAAGCATGGAACCATTAGTGAAGAAAGAATTAAACAAAATTCTAGATGCCAAAATCATTTTTCCTATCAAACACACCTGCTGGGTAGCCAATCTCGTGCAAGAAAGAAAAATGGAGACATCAAGTTATGTATCAATTTTAGAAACCTGAACAAAGAATCACAGAAAGATAACTATCATGTCCCTTTTATGGAACACATTCTTCAATGCGTTTCTAGGTCTGAAATGTTGTCCCTATTGTATGGGATTTCGGGATATAATCAAGTGTTGGTGGTGAATGGAGATCAACTTAAGACAACCTTCAACACTAAATGGGGCACTTACACATATCGCAAAATTCCGTTTGGACTTATTAATGTGCACGCCACATTTCAGAGAGCTATGGACATAGCTTTCCGAGGATTGATTAATAGATCAATAGTGGTTTACATGGATGACATTACTGTGTATTCATATCACAAAAGGGATCATATTTATCACTTGAAATAGATTTTTGAAAGATGCCGAAGGTATGAAATATCGTTGAATCCCAAGAAGAGCGTTTTCACAGTTATAGAAGGGAAACTATTGGGTCATATCCTCTCTAACGAAGGGGTTATTATTGATCTTGAAAGAATAGAGACCATCATGAGAATACAACCCCTTGCAAGTAAAAGGGAAATGCAATATTTTTTCGAGAAAATTAATTTTGTTAGGAAATTTGTTTCAGGTTTCGCAGAAATAGTGCATCCCATTCAGCTAATGATGAAGGAAGACGCTATGTATAGGTGGAATGATGAAGCTAACAAATCATTTCAATGAATTAAGGAGGCCATCGTAGAAGCTCCTGCGTTGGTTAGCCCCAATTTTGACAAGGAATTCCTCCTGTACACTTTTGCTTCAGAAGTTTCATATGCCACAATCCTCACCCAAAAAAATGACAACGGCGATGAAGTCCCTATTTCTTATATGAGCTCTAATCTTCAGGGAGTAGAACTGAACTACCCAGATGTGGAGAAACAATTTTTTGTGGTTTTTAAAGCCGTGAAACATTTCTGCCCTTATTTATTAAAGGCCAGGACTAAAGTAATTGTCCCCCACCCTGGTGTAAGATCCCTCTTTGTGTAGAGGGAGATGGGGGAACAGAGAGGGAACTAGATAACCACTATTCAAGAATAAGACCTCGAGATTAATCCATCAAAGATAGTTTGAGGGTAGGGATTGTGTAAGCTCACGGTAGAAGCCTTGGCAGATAAAGAAGGGGCATCGGAAGAACCAGAAGCGCAGAGCACATGGGACACGCAAGTAGAATTCAAGGAGGAGCTCGGATGGACTAACAAAATGCTGATGTGTGAGCATGAAACGATGGAAGTCCCTTTGGTCCCTGAGTCATGGTATTACAACATACGCTTTTATCTAACACGGGGATCATGTCCTGAGCACATGGATGCATCACAAACGAGAGCACTCAGATTAGAATGTAATCAGTATCACTTGGCTAATGACAAATTATACAGAAAAAATTATGATGGAGTTTTCCTAAGGTGTTTGGAAAAGGACGACATTGATCATGTTTTGAAAGAAATGCACAACAACCCAGCAGGTGGTCACTATGGCGGAGAGACCACTGCTCACAAAATATTAAGAGTTGGGTATTATTGGTCCACAGTGTTTAGACACTCGCATGCCTACGCTCGTAAATGTAGGATGTGTCAAACTACCACAGGGTGAGAAAGAAAGCCATTCGTTCCCCTCAGGCCCATTATGATCTATCACCCGTTCCAGTAGTGGGGCCTAGATGTCATAGGTGAGATCACTCCGAACTCTTCACAACAGCATAAGTATATACTCACGGCAACTGACTACTTCACCAGATGGATCGAACCCATCTCACTTCGGAAGGTTAACGAAGATGAGGTAATATCTTTTATTGAGAAATTTATTATCAATAGGTTTGGCATCCCTGACACTCTCATATTTGATAATTCTTCTTACTTTTCATCACCAAAATTGACTGAATTTGCTATCAATAAATCAATTCGCATAAGGTATGCATCAAAATATTACCCCCAGGGAAATGGAGTTGCAGAGTCCTCAAATAAAAACCTCATCTGCATAATCCATAAATCTGTCGCTGACAACCAGAGGAACTGGCACAACGCCCTAACAAACGCCCTTTGGGCTGATAGGGTCACCCCAAAAGTAGCATTAGGAAACTCCCCATACTTCCTCATCTATGGATAGGAAGCCATCTTACCTCCCAACGTTACCCTTCCCTCGTTACAGCTCTCCCAAGCCTCGAGAGGGACCCCTTCAGCCTTACTTCAAAAAAGGATCAACCAACTGGTGAGGTTGGAGGAATTGAGAGATAATGCCAGAAACAAGTTCAGGAATCACCAAATGATCGTGAAGAGATGGTTTGATCACCATCTGGCAGGAGATAAATATTACCAAGTCAGAGAGCTTGTCCTGAAATGGGACAAGTTGAGTGAGCCAAAAGGTAAGCACACAAAATTCCAACACTTATGGCTGGGCCCGTTCCAAGTTGAGGAAAAAATTGGTCAGGGAACCTATAGATTGAAAACTTTACAGGGAGAAACCAAAAAACTCCCTGTTAATGGCCAACATCTTAAGAGGTACTTCCAGTAGCCACCACATGGTGGTTACCTCCTGAGTAGGTTAGGATTCATTTTATTCTTTTTTGTTAGCTTAGTTATATTTTCATCTTGTCTGTTCTTGTTTTACACAAAGTTTATCTTCCTACTGTTTTGAATTTCAGTCCTTTTCAATCAATTGATTTTGGTCTTTCAAGTCTCGTTTTCACCTTTTATAACCCTCTTTCGATTGCCCTCATTCACTGCCTTCAACTTTTTGCTTCCCTCATTAACCAGCTGATGAGTTTACAGATCCTAAATTCATTATTACCTTGCAAATCAAGTGAGCCTTCGATGATCCTATGAGAACTTTCAAAATCAGCGGTGAAATTCGTGTCAAAGCCACTCATTGGCACATGTTGGGAACTAGGAAGGCTCTGTTGATAACTTGGATACCTAAAGCATGTAGGGACATCTTTATAAAATGAAAAATGTGTAACTACGGATTAGATTGGCATGGCACAACACTGCATTTTCAAAATCCCACCTAGAACTAGCCTATACTTGTCTATGAGGTTTTCAGTTATTCTCCTTTGGTTCCATCCACCATACTAAAATTTCCAATATCTATCATCTACAAGCCAACCTCCTTTCATGGGCTAAGCTCACTGTCATTTATCCTGTGGCAAATCCAATTGCGCTCTAGTCCTTGTGCTTGAAACTAGAAGGACTTATTTAAAAGAAAATGAAATGTCGAGTCCTTGTGCCAATCTGGAAGTACAGGTTGTTTGGGAAGCCGGTTGGAGTAGGGACTATTGTTGGGCTCAGAGTATCGATTGACACATCAAGACCAACCTTGCTTAAGCAGTTTAAAAATATGGCATGATCCATGACTGCACCCCATTTGATCATACGAAAGTATAGCACTAAAATTTCTTACATAAAGTGTAGATAAGCATATCTACATATATTCATCAAGCTTGATACCTGATAAAGAGCTTAGGTACCCACCTAAACAGGTATTGACAAACCATTGGTGGCCCCGAAAGGATTTTGAAAGTAGAAAATAGGTAAAGGAGGGTCAATGAATCCCATAATACGACCATTAGAGAATGTCTTTCAAAACCCTATCGGTATTTGTCTTTATCCCCCCCAAAGAAATTAGTGCTAAAGTGGAACCCATGCCTATCTGTATATACAATTTGCATTTCAAGTTTATCTTAACACCCTGATGTTCTACGGATCAAAGTTTATTTGGTAACAGAGATAACTAGTTCGCCTAGCGGTTCGCAATTTGTTGTGGCCACAACCACCACCCTATTAAAACCTTCTCTGGTGGAAAATTTGAATGGGTCCCCTAGAAGTTTTATCTTTGATTTCTCTGAATGATAACTCTCTGAATGATCTAATTTTATCCCAAGGATTTTAACTCTCTGCCAAGTCAAATCTTCAACTCTTAATGGTTAAGACCCCCCTGAATAAATCTCTGCAGCATGATTCATTTATAACCCAGTCTACCCCTTCATTCATATCTTTCATCAGGACTTTTTCAATCCTCATAAACCTTCATGGTGCTCTATGCCTACACATATAACCAACACCCACTCTTTAGTATGGTTGTATGTGGACTCAACCCACAAAACCTTCTATCACGCCTTTATTTCTATTATAACACTTTTGTAATAGAAATACTTTACAAGGATATTTAACTTACCTTTTCCATGCTTTTTTGGTCTTTATACATTTCTTGATGCCTACCTTTATCACTATCACAATCTCTCAATTTCCGCGGTTACACTGTGCCTTCCTCTTTTGCATCCGATAAGCGAGGACCTTCCGGACTTCAAATGCAATTAACCACGTCCATATCCTTTCAGGTCCGCCGTTACATCGCTTATTGCAATCACTTGTCCACTCCTCCATCACAAATCACAATCGGTGGAACCCAAGGCCCATACATAAGGCATTCCGTGATATGGTGGACCCGCCGGGATTATTAAGCACAACACATATGATTTCAGGTCCGAAGCCCATCACAAATCGCAATTGGCAGAATTCAAAGCTTATACATAAGGTGCGATGCGATACAGCAGACCCGACGGGACTATTAAGCATAACACATATGATTTTGGGTCCACTCCCCAATTGAAAATCGAAATCGGTGAAACCCAATGTTTATACATAAAGCGCGATGCAATATGGCGGACCCGCCGAGATTATTAAACACAACACATATATTTTCGGGTCTGGCCAATCGCAAATCACAATCGGTAGGACCAGGGTTGATGTTGCATGTGACTGCCCACTGCGATGTGTGATTGCGACTTGATCGCATCACAACCTTGGTTGAACCAGGGGTCGATTCTTTCACACTTGTTCCTTTTGATTTTATAAAAGTTTTATTGAGGGCAAGACTTGTGTTTTTAGGCATTTCTATCACATTTTCATAAGCATAGTTGATGTTTATTATTTCTACAAGCGAGGACCAAGAGATGGCAAGCAAGGTCAAAGAGCGGATGCGTAAGCATCAAGAATGGATCCAGGTAAAAGATGCATAAGCGGATCCGAAGAATATATATATATGCAGGTGTACTCTATTTAAGATCTGGCCTTAGGCATTCATAGTCGGGTTTCCATGTGTTACCTGTGTATTTCGAAAATGATGTTGTCCTGGGTTTCATCATGAGGAGATGACATGCAGTCATTCTCCTTTCCATCGCCATCCATTCACTCCACCCAGGAAATAGAACACTCCAGCAAACGTGACCTCGACGTGTCAGTGGTTTCACCAACCATTCTACGTCTGCATATTTTGATTTGTATATTGAAAATGGGAGGAAGGTGGAAAACGGGGGGAAGATACAGGGTTAGTCTTTTTCTACATAAATATTACCTCCAGAGATGGGAGGAGGACTTTTTTTTGGCGAAAGAGGGGTCAATTTTATTATGCTAATAAAGAAGCCTGTTTTGGTCAAAAAGAAGCATTTTTTCAGATTCATTTTCCTTTTTCTTTCATGTTTGGAATCAGGATGTTGCGATTGGCATAAGGATATATATGTTTTGTTTTTGTGCATAGTGATAATAGACAGCTTATGACTAGTCTTGGTTATTTGAATATAATTCGTTATCATGGTTAACTCATGAGCGGTCTCCGATTCAAAGCTATACTAAACATCAATTGCAAGTTTTATTTGTAAAAATAGGAATGTGTATTCTTGTATGAATAATTAGATTATAATTAAGCTTAAATACAGCCTTGTTCATCGGTAAACTCAGTAATTAATTCATTTGGACTTGGAATCTATATATGATGTTTAATCTCTTTTGATTATGCTCCTGCAGGATAGGTTAGAATAGTTAAGATTAACACAAGTAGGTAGAATCTGTATAGGTAGAGCTTAGTGCGTATAAGTTAGTTGTTTCTTTTGTTGATTTAATTGAAGTCTTCCTCCAAGGAGCAATCTTTCAACACCTATAACAGTTTACGGGATCCTTTAAAACTCGTTGGAACTAGCCACTCCAAACGAAAGCGGATCTAATTGGGGTCTGCAATCGGGTTGGTTCCCTTTGTCGGTACAAAAAACATTTGACGTGACAACACTACCTTGCCCCTTTGAATGTCTACAATCATATCTCATTTTCCATGACCTAGTCCCTCTAACCCAAATCACTCATCTTTGCGATTACCCAACCAAATCAAATCAGACAACCCTCTACAATATACATCTAGCCTAAAACCCTAAACTATCCTGCCCCCCTAGCTATGACCCTTTGGAGAGAGCCCTCTCCAGCTTGGTAGGGCTAGCTACCAAGCTAAAAGATTGGTTTGTGGTTACCTCAGTCAGACTCTTCCTCAGCCTTGGAGATCCGAAGGAGTGATAACAAATACCATGAGTAAATTCCATGGGTGGGTAAATACCAAGGGTGAATGAATACCATGGGTAGATATCACTTACAATACCATGGTAATTACCATGGGTGGATTCCACTTACAATAACATGGGTAAATTCCATGTGTGGATGAATCCGTGGGTGGATAAATACCATGGGTGAGTGAACACAATGGATAGATGCCACTTACAATACCATGGGTGGATGAATACCATCAGTGGATGCCACTTTTCATTTGGATCATTCCTCCCCCCAAGAAGAAATAGTCCCCGTTGCATGAAGTTCCCTCCTAAGAAGCCTTTGTTGAATATGAAAAACCATTGAAGAGAAGGGTTTTGTCTGGTTAAACCATAACTATGATGAACAAAGATCTGAGGATAGAGATACCCTATAATACTTGTGACCAACTGCGATACTAATAGTGTGTTTCCTAGCAATTAGACTTCAATGAAGCGTGGGTTTGTGGGTGACCCATAACCATGAAAAATTAAGATCCAAGGATAGAGATACCATGTAATGTTTGTGACCAACTGTGATACTAACAGTGTGCAACCTAGCAAATGGACTTCGATGACAAGGGTTTTGTGTGGTTGACCCATAACCTTGGGTTTGTGGGTGACCCATAACCGTGATGCTTGTCAGTTTTCTTGGTAAAAGCATGGTGGCTTCTCTGGTAGATTCTCCTATCCAATGAGATGTTGTAAATGCTTCTTTCACATTATAGACCTATTGTTGCAACTTTGTTGATAACTTCTACTACAGGTGATGAAATCAAATTCTGTCAAAGACCCATTTGAAGTATTGAAGAGATATTTCCATTGATATAAAACACTTGAACTTTGATGACCTTAATGAGGCTCATTAATAGGTACATTTTAAGGGTCATGATGTCGTCCTCCATATTTAGAACTATCTCTTTCTCACATTTATTTACATTTTTTGTTATATTATGCTTAGTGAGAAGGATAAAAGATGTTTGTAATGTCATGCGGCCTAATATGGGTTAATTACAGGAAATGGAGCAATTTTTGAGATGATTTCTATGTAGGGGCTTAGAGTAGACAACAAGGAGAGAATATAGGGGTTTGTCCACCTCTTTAACTTCCTCAATCAGCCCAAGATCACAACACTCTTTCTCTCATCAACTTGAGGTCATTAGAAGACAAGAAAGTGAAAGTAATGAGGAACAAGATCCATAATTCTCTAGCTGTATGAGATAAATATTCCTATTTTCTAGGGAGATGCCAGTAGCTACCCTCTTGTATAAATAATCATGTAGAAGAACTCATTAGGATTTGAGTTTTGTTTTCAGTTAAATAGTTATTGAGATCGAGAACTTGGCACTATTATTTTGACTATTATTTGATGTATTAGACATTGATTCAATGATAATGAGAAGTTTCTTATTGATTCATCACTGAGTTAGTTCTAGAGGGCTGAGGCTCTTTGGTTTGGGCCCAACCCAGTGGCTTAGGTCTCTCTTTTGTTTTTGTATCTCTATTAGTTTCAGAGTATTGTCTAGTTTCTTGCATTTAAGTAGAGAATAATCCATTAAAATCCATGATTTCAACCTCTAACTCATCTCTCTCATGGGAGCATGAATAGAAGGATTTACAACCATAACCCAAAATCATTATGTTTATGATTTCTTCGAAGAAGAGTTGCGTTAGTTATCTTATTTTGCATGTGATTTTTGTAGCTTAGGATTTTATTTGTTGATTAGATCAGAGTTCTGGCATCAATTAGATAGCATTTAAATTTAACTCATCTTTTCTGCTACTAGTTGTTCCATATTTGTCAATGATAAATGGATGTATGCATGTAATGGTTGTGAGGATTTTTGGACCTGTATGCAAGGGCACCTTAACCACCTCCATCTTGGACTCCCTCACCTTCTCTTGTGAACCTCAAATTCTGTCCCAAAAATTTGGTTTCATGAGATCATTTTCCTAAGGTCACTGAGAGCATCCCTCCTAGTGAAAAACAGACCTTCAAAAGGTTCTGAGATTGGATAGGGGCTTTGGACACCCTTTACTCATTTACCTCAACCTCCATCCACCTTTTCACACCCTTAAACCATCATTTCCACCTCTTAAACCTTCTCTGAAGTCATCGTATAGAATTCAAGGCCCTCCTGTAGCAATACAAGGCACCTGTAGTAGCCTCTTGTAGCACACCTATAGTAGCCCTTTTCTTCACCATTTTTTGTCCTTACTACAACTTGGGCTTAGTTTAGAAGGATTTTGACCCCCAGTTGTGACTTCATGATCAAGGTAAACTCTTAGGCCACTCCAAACGCTCATTTTCCTTCACTATTAAAATTGAATATTGTTAGTTTCCTTATCACATATTTGGCACAAATAGGACATTAATTTACATGCAAGTGTGAGCTATTTATATGGTACATAGAATATTGAATTATGGTTTGGTAAGTTAGCTTATTTTATGCAAGTATATTTGATAACTAGATCGATGATTGCATGATAATGTAGTTTCCTTTTTTCAAGTAGTTTATCTCTTGTCTTTCCATCAATTGTTTCAATAGAATTTGCAAGTTTAAGTTAATATCATTTTCCCTTTCATAGTTAGAGGTAGCTTCTAAATTGCACCTTCATTAGCTAGCTTTAATTCTAATTCAGTAGGAGGAATGGTCTTGGAGAATTATTGATCAAATTTCCTAGTTGAGGGTGGCATGAGTATAATCCCATCTATTGTGCATATAGGAGTATCACCTGAAAGCTTGTACGAACCTCGAGTTGATAAATAGAGTTGAAGAGCCCTTGGGAGTTGCAGCACTCTTGGTGCAATACCAGGGCTCACCACTTTTTGGCGACATTTTCAGGGAGGTGTCTAGGTAGATGTTATTTATGCTTAAGCATTGTTTTCTATTTTGCATAAAGTTTTGAAGAAGCAACATAAAAGAAAAAGAGAAAAGGAAATTCATGCCTCATAGAGGTAGAGATACTCAAGGAAAATTCTTACCAAAAACCCCTACACCCTTAAGCAATCAACCTTCACTCTTCTTTGGTGACTGTTAGCTTCCCTCTTTAACTATAGGGGAGTTATAAGAACCCCTAGGTGAGAAACCTAAAATTTTTGAAGAAACTATGGGGGCAAAATAAGAGACCACTTCACCTATCCACACTATGGCTGAAAATAGGAACAATGAGGT
This sequence comes from Pinus tabuliformis, assembly GCA_031772625.1. Classification (NCBI taxonomy): domain Eukaryota; kingdom Viridiplantae; phylum Streptophyta; class Pinopsida; order Pinales; family Pinaceae; genus Pinus; species Pinus tabuliformis. Next base: position 137,203,870 of record CM062804.1, on the reverse strand, counting down.
TTTCTCTATCAGATAGACTAGTGGATAGGCTAGAATGAAGAATATAAGCCCTACTGCCCTTCCACACTTCCATGGCTTGACCTATGAGGATCCTGACACCTTCATTTTTGAATTTGTTTATTTTCTGTAGGACCTATGAATATGCCTCTTATGGCCAAGAGCTAAAGTTTTTCCCCTCTACCCTTAAGGATGCATCATTGCACTGGTTTATGGGTATACCTGGGGGTAGCATCACTACCTGGGCCCAAATGAAATGGGCCTTTAATAACAAGTACAAGGACTCATGTAGGTCCAATGAAACTAAGGAAGAAACATTTAGAATAACTCTTAGACTAGATGAATCCCTAGAAGACTATGAGGAGATATTTCAACTCAGTTATGGGAGGGTCAGATGCACCTTTGATCCTGAATCACTCAAACTAGTTCTTCTTCGAGGGATCATGGAGGACATGTTGGAGACCCTCAACATGATGTCTGGGGGAGATACCTATCATTTATCCTATGATGACATTATAATTGTGTTCAAGAATCATTGTGGGGCTGCCAGAAAGAAGGGTAGGGCTAGTCAAGGATTGGTCAGTCCCTCACCTTCCACAACCTCCATCAAGAATGTGATTGGGAACATATTGGAGGACTTTAAAAGTGAAATGTTGCATACCTTTTCTTTGTAAATGGATACCATGTATATCAAGAGGAAGCAGAGAGATCCCTAGCTATTTTTTGCCTTAAATGCACTATAAGGTACCCTAGGAATGAATGCCCATTAAATGTGATAGAGGCATACTTAGTCTGTGAGGAAAACCATGCCATAGATAAATGACCTTCTTTTTCTCGTTTAAAATTTGTATAGCAAGGGGTAGAAGGTGGGGTTGGGAAAATCTGCTTTATAAATAAAAGGAGGCCTCAAGGACCTCGACCAAATCAACATAGAATGCAAGGTGTATATTACTCTTATTACAATCCAAACCAGAACGCACCCTTTCCACCTTGATACTCTTCCACTCATCCATCATGGTCCACACCTCCTTCTTGGCCTTATTCTCCTCAATATCCTCCTCAATCTGTCAATCAACCATTTCAGCCATATGCTCCCCAACCTCCTCAATGGAACAACCCATCACAAGGGTGGAGGCCTCAACTCAACCAACCTCCTGCTTTAATTCCTCCACCCCAACCTCAACCACAACTCACTCATCCTGCTCCACCCAAGCAACCTCAGATGTTTTCTTAAATCAATTTGAACCCAAATAACAAGCAGGCACAATAGGTCTACAATGGAGAGACATCTTATCCTGCCTTTGTTGTGGAGATCCAAGAGATCAACCTTAGGTTTGGGAGAGTTCTTCCAGATAACCATCCACCATCTCCACCTGAAGAGCTTGAAAAGGAAAAGGAAGAGATTAGCCCTCAAGTAAATCCACCTCCTTTTCCTGAGAGATTGATTCACCCTATCTAGAACACCCCATATGAGATTGAACTTATGGGAGAATTGAAGAATCTGTGTTAAGATACCTCTTCTACATGCTATTAAGGATGTTCCCATCTATAATACGCTTATCAATGAGAAATGTTTCAAACATCCTAGGAGAATAAAAAAAGACACCCCACCATCAATGTTGTTGTTCAATTATCTGATTTGGTGTTTGGGAGAGTAATTTTTCCAAAATACTTAGACCTTGGAAGTCCAGTAGTGGATGTGCACATTGATGACATCATTGTCCCTCATACCCTAATTGATCTTGGGGTTGCCATCAATGTGATGACTAAAGAAACCATGTTAAACCTAAACCTCCAAGGAACTTTGAGAAAGACCACTATAGTGTTGCAACTTGCAGATATATCCACAATAGATCATGAGGGAGTTGTTTAGGATGTCAAGGTCTCCATTGACTCTTGGGAGTATCCTACTGACTTCCTAGTTCTCTAGCACAAAACTAATTTCAATGGATATCCTCTCATCTTAGGAAGGCCATGGTTAACTACTATTGATGCTTACATTAGTTTCAAGGCTGGGAACATGACCATTAAAAATGGACATTTGTCTAAACAATTGGTATTGCATCCTCCAGCTTAGCCATCCATTGAGCATGACTTACCCTTATGTCTGGAAGAGGAGGAAGAAGATGGAGTTTCTTATACAACACCCTACCCAATATGTATCTTAGATGTTGTTATAGAGGGGGGGAACCTTATGAATATGACCTCATTGACCATATCCTTCAAAATCAACTCCCCAATACCATTCCTCTTGATGAGATAGTGAAAGAATCTAAGAGTAGTCCTTGGACTAAGTTATGCTCAGTTCGCCCAAGTCCTGAACATGTCAAATTTGTAGAGTTTGGTCCATCCAGAACCTTAAATATTAACCCCTCTCTCGGCCAAACAAGAAGAGAAATTATGCAAGATGTTGAGAGAAAACTTAGATGCCTTTTCTTGGGACTATAAAGAAATGAAGGGGGTGCATCACTCGGTTTGTACTTGTCATATTTATATCAAAGAGGGATGAAAATCTGTGTGCCAACCTCATAGGAGAATGAACCCAGTTCTCAAGAACATAATGAAGGAAGAATTACAAAAGTTGTTGGATGCAGGTTTCATATACACCATCTCAGATAGTGAGTGGGTGTCCCCTCTAGTCTTAGTCCCAAGGAAGAATGGGAAGTGGAGGATCTATGTGGATTACGAAGCACTAATAAAGGCAAAAAAGAAAGATCATTTCCTTTTCCTTTCATTGACCAAGTTTTAGATGGTCTTGCAGGGAAGAATTTATTCTCTTTCTTGGATGGATTTAGTGGTTACAATCAAATCCATATTATCCCTGAAGACTAAGACAAGGCTACATTTACATGTCCTTGGGGCACCTTTTCTTATAGAGTCCTCCCATTCGGTCTATGCAATTCCCCTACCAATTTTTAAAGGGAATTTTTTATCATCTTTGTTGAGCTTGTTCATGACTTTGTGGATATCTACATGGATGATTTCACTCCCTATGGGTGTGACTTCCTAGAGGCTCTCTCTAATATGGGTAAATTCATAAGAAAATGCATTGAAATGAACCTATCACTATGTCCTAAGAAATGTGAATTCTTAATTAATGCAGGGATTGTCCTTGGCCATTCCATATCTCGGGAGGGGATACAGTTGGACCCAAACAAAATTTCCATCATAAAAGCGTCCCTACCCTCAAAAGCGAAGGGATGTTAGGATTTTATTGGGCTTCGCTGGTTATTATAGAAGTTTTATCAAGGATTTTAGTAAAGTGGCTTCACTGCTGATTGGAATTTTGAACAAGGACTCAGATTTTTGTTGGTTAAGTAGCTGTCAAGAGACCCTTGAAATATTAAAAGAGAAATTGACCACTACACCCATACTTAGTGGTCCCAATTGGGCTCTGCCTTTCCATATCCATATCAATGCAGTAGACAAATTTGTGGGGGAAAACTTGGGGTAAATAGATGATAAGTTACCCTATTCCATTTATTTCATTAGTAAAAATTTGTCAAAGGGTGAATTGAACTACACTGTCATTGAAAAAGAACTCTTAGTTGTTGTACACTCCTTAAACAAATTCAAGAACTATATCACTGGATACCAAATTTTTGTGCATACTAATCATGGATTATTAAATGTTTAATGAATAAGTTTGATGTGAATGCTAGGATTATTAGATGGTTTTTATTTTTACAACTGTTATATTTAACTATCATTGACAAGCTAGGAAAAGAAAATGTAGTTGCTTATTTTTTTCTATAATTACTCTTCCTGCAAGTGATGAAGGGATGGTCGATCATCAGCTTCCAGATGAGCACCTATTTTCTATCTCAATGTTCTCTCCCTAGTTTGTTGACATATCCAACTACCTAGTTTCTAGGAGATTTCCTCCAAATTTGTCATCCAGGGAGAAGAGCAAAATTGTAAGGAAAAGTTCCCCTTTGACTTGGATTAGGGGAAACCTTTTCAAACTGGGACAAGATCAAATTTTAAGGAGGAGATTCAGGGAAGAGGATGTATTTGACATCCTCTTAGCCTACTATGATGGGCCCTTTGGGGGTAATTTTGCTGCCAAGAGAATAGCTTTGAAAGATTTACAAGCTGGCTACTATTGGCCCACTCTCCATCAAGATGCAAGAAGGTATACCAATAGATGTGATCAGTGCCAAAAGATGGGGAAACCCACATCCAGAGATGAGATGCCTCTACAACCTCAAGTTGTATTAGAGTCATTTGACAAGTGGGGCGTGGATTTCATTGTTCCAAATGATCCACCATTAGGGAAGAAAAAGTACATCATTGTTTGCACTGATTGATTGAAAAATTGGGATGAGACAAAGGATGTAAAAGTAACAATAGAGGATAAAGTGGCTTGGTTCTTAAGGGAATTTTGTTTCTACAATTTTGGGTATCCAAGGGATATAGTCGCTAATCAGGGAGCTCAATTGACATCACATTTGATTGAGAATCTCCTAAGGTAGCATAATATCAAACACAGAACATCTATTTCCTATAACCTTCGAGAAAATTGTCAAGTAGAGGTTACAAACAAGGCATTGGAGATCATCCTCACCAAGGTTGTGAGCAGCAGTAGGAGAGATTGGTCAGATAGATTAGTGGAGGCCACTTGGGCCTATAACACCACTTGGAAGACAACTACTGAGTTCACTCCATATGATTTAGTTTATGGGAAAAAATATTTGCTTTCTATTGTGTTTGAATACAACACTTTGTGATTGGAAGCCCAATTGGACTTAGATTTCACCATAGAATAGAAAGAAAGGTTGCTCTAATTGAATGGATTAGGTGAGTTTAGAATGAAGTCCCTCCTACACACTGAAGTTATACAATTGCAAAGGAAGGTCTGGCATGATAAGCATATAAAGGAAAAGGTTTTTCAACAAGGGGATTGGGCCTTCTTATATGATTCTAGGTTCAAAAATTTTAAAGGAAAACTAATGACAAGGTGGTTAGGCCCATACCTAGTACAAAAATGTCATGACAATGGAGTTGTCTAAATCATAACCATTGATGAGGAAGGGATCCCCTTGCTTGTCAATGGCTATAGGCTAAACTTATACAAGAAAACTATGTCTAAGGCAGAATTCATCAGTACAATCAACAGAGAATTCAATGTGATTGGGAGTGTCATAACTTCCAGTTCACAACACTTTTAGATATTTTTGTTAAACAAAAAAATAAAAGGCCTTGATGAAAACCTCTATGAGGCATTTGAGGCCACCTCCTGGGTTGAAAACCTCTCTGAGGTAGCCTAGGAGCAAAAACATTAATAATAATAATAATAAAGATCCCTAGTTGAAAACCTCTCTTGAGGCACCTAGGGTAGATATGCACATTGAAAACCTCCTTTGAGGTAGCTTGCGTGCCTCAAGAAAAAAAAATAAGAAGAGAAAACACAAGGAAAGAGTTTTACCATGTATGTTGACTTTTTTTCTATTTTGCGGGATTATACAAACTGGTAGATTTCATGGCTACAGGGCTAAAATTTTTAAGATTTCATTCTTTCTTCCATCCATACACTTCCTATCTATCATCTCCACTCATGTGGTCACCTATATCCACCGTATCATTATCCTGAACTCCAAATTTCACCTCCTCTCAGGAATGCTACAGGAAGAACCTATATTACTACATGAAGGTCTTGAGGTGCTACAAGAGGGTTCTGAAAAGCTCCAAGAGGTAGATCGAAGGATAAGGAAATCCAAAAAGGAAGCTTGTGACCTTTGAAAATGATGAAGAAGGTTCCCCCATTATTTTTCATTATCCAAACATCACTCATCCATCTCATTCCACACAAAAAAATCACTCAAATCCTCCACTTTGTCTTACCTTTTAAAAGCAAAATACATAAATGCAAAGAAGCCATCATCTTCATTTATAAAATTCCACACTCCTACCTTAGAGAAGAACTAGCTTGAGTGATTCAGGATCAAGGATGCATCTAGACCTCCTATAACTGAGTTGTAATCTCTCCTCATAGTCTTCTAAGGGTCCTAGGATGAGTGAGATGTGGTTGAGGTTGGAGTGGAGGCAGTAAAGAAGAAGGTTGGTTGAGTTAAGGCCTCCACCATTGTGATGGGTTATTCCATTGAGGAGGTTGGGGAGCATATGGATGAAATGGTTGATTGACAAGTTGAGGAGGATATTGAGGAGCATAAGACCAAGAAGGAGGTGTGGACCATGATGGATGAGTATAAGAGTACCAAGGTGGAAAGGGTGCATTCTAGTTTGGATTGTAATAAGAGTAAGATATGCCTTGCATGCTTTGTTGGTATGGTCCAAGTCCTTGAGGCCTCCTTTGATTTATAAAGTAGAGTTGCTTAGCCCCACCTTCTTCCCTTTGGTATATAGCTTTTAAACTAGGAAAAGAAGGGCATTTATCTGTGGCATGATTTTCCTCGCAAACTGAGCAGACCTCTATGACATTTAATGGATATTCATTCCTATGGCACCTTCTAGTGCATTTAGGGTAGAAAATAGCTAGGGATCACTATGCTTCCTCTTGTTTCCTCTTAATTTCCATGGTATCCATTTACAAATAAAAAGTATGCAACATTTCACTTTTAAAGTCCTCCAAGATGTTCCCAATCTCATTCTTAATGGAGGTTGTGGAAGGAGAGGGACTGGCCAAGCCTTGACTAGCCCTACCCTTCTTTCTAGCAGCCCTAGAGTGATTCTTGAACATAGTTTTAATGTCATCATAAGATAATTGATAGATATCTCCCCTAGACAGCATGTTGAGGGTCTCCAACATTTTCTCCCTGATCCCTCGGAGAAGACCTACTTTGAGTGATTCAAGATCAAGGGTGCATCTAGCCCCAATTTTTTCTCCTGGGTTGTCTAAAAGAGGTTTTCAACCCAGGAGGCAACCTCATATGCCTCATAGAGGTTTTCATCCAAGCCTTTTATTTTTTTTTCAACAAAAATATCTAAAAGTGTTATGGACTGGAAGCTATGACACTCCCTCATATAGCTTTTCAGAACCCTTTGGTAGCACCATTGGACCTTCCTGTAGCAATGCAGGTCCTATAGTAGTCTCAAGAGGAGGTTAAACTTAGATTTCGGGCTACTGAAATGGTGGAAAGAGGTGACCACATGAGTGGAGATGACGGATAGTAATTGGATGAATGGAAGAATGAAGGAAATATTGAAAATTTTAGCCCTGTAGCCATGACATTTGCCACTGTATATAATCCTACAAAATGAAAAAAAAAAGTCAGTAGACATGGTAAAACTCTTTCCTTGTGTTTTCTCTTTTCCTTTGTTTTTTTCCTTCTTTATTTAGACACACAGGCTGCCTCAGAGGAGGTTTTCAACCTACATGCCTGCCCTAGGTGCCTCAAGAGAGGTTTTCACCTAGGGATATTTATTATTATTATTATTATTATTATTATTATGTTGTCATGATGCCATCCTCCAGCTTTAGAACTATCTCTTTCTCACATTTATTTACATTTTTTGTTATATTATGCTTAGTGAGAAGGACAAAAGATATTTTTCATTTAATGTGGCCTAATATTGTTTAATTACAGGAAATGGAGCAATTTCTGAGATGATTTCTATGCGGGGCCTTGGACTAAACAACAAGGAGAGAATCTAGGGGGTTGTCCACCTCTTTAACTCCCTCAATCAACCCAAGATCACAACACTCTCTCTCTCATTATCTCGTTGTCATTGGCAGCCAAGCAAGTGAAAGTAATGAGGAACAAGATCCACCATTCTTGAGTTGTAGGAGACAAATATTCATATTTTCTAGGGAGTTTCTAGTAGCTACCCTCTTTTATAAATAAGCATGTAGAAGAGCTCGTTAAGATTTGAGTTTTGTTTTTAGCTAGGTAGCTATTGAGTTCAAGAACTTGGCATTTTCATTTGATGTATTAGACATTGATACAATGATAATGAGAAGTTTCTTATTGATTCATCAGTGAGTTACTTCCAGAGGGCTAAGGCTCTTGGGTTTAGGCCCAACCTAATGACTTAGGTCTCTCTTGTGTATTTGTAGCTCTTTTAGTTTTTTACTATTTTTTAGTTTCTTTCATTTCCGTAGAGAATAATCCATCAAAATCTGTGATTGTAGCCTTTACCTCATTTCTCTTATGTGAGCATGAATAGAAGAATTTACAACCACAACCCAAAATCATTATGTTTATGATTTATTGGAAGAATTTTTGTTTTAGTTATCTTATTTTTTGTGTGCTTGTTGTAGCTTAAGAGTTGGTTTATTGATTAGATCAAATTTTGGCATAGATTAGCCTTAGCATTTAAATTCATCTCATATTTTCCATTACTAGTTGTTTCATTTTTTTCAATGATAAATGGATGTATAAATGTAATGATTGCAGGGTTGTTTGGATCTGCAGGCAAGGGAACCTTCACCACCTCCATCTTGGATTCCCTCACCTTCTCTTGTGAACCCCAATTTCTGTCCCAAAAATTCTGTTTCATGAGATCATTTTTCTAGGGTCACCGAGAGCATCCCTCCTAGTGTAAAATAGGCCTTCAAAAGGCTTTGAGCTTGGTTATGGACTTTGGCCACCCTTTACTCATTTACCTCAACCTCCATCCACCTTTACATACCCTTAAACCATCATTTTCACCTCTTAAACCTTCTCGGCAACCCTCTTATAGCATTGCAGTCCCTCTTATAACAATACAGGGCACATGTAGCAGCCTCCTATAGCACACCTGTAGCAACCTTTTTCTTCACTAGTTTTCATCCTTACTGCAACTTGGGCTTACTTTAGAAGGATCTTGACCCCCAGTTGTAACTTTATGATCAAGGGAATCTCTTAGGCCATTCCAAACCATCCTTTTCCTTCACTGCAAAAATAGAATAGTGTTAGTTTCCTTACCACAGATTTGGCACAAATAGAACATTGATTTACATGCAAGTGTGAGCTAGTTGGATGGTACATAGAATCTTGAATTATGGTTTGGTAGTTTAACTTATTTTCTGCAAGTAGATATGATAACTAGATGGATGATTGCAAGATAATTTAGCTTCCTTTCTGCAAGTAGTTTAGCTCTTGTCTTTTCATGAATTGTTTCAATAGCATTTGTAAGTTGAAGTTAATAGCATTTATTTTTCATAGTTAGAGGTAGCTTCTAAATTGCACCTTCATTAGCTAGATTACATTATAATTCAGTAGGAGGAATGGTCTTTGACTACTATTGATCAAATGTCCTAGTTGAGGGTGGAATGAGTAGAATATCATCTACTGTTCTTATAGCATTGTCACCTAGAAGTTTGTACGAACCGTGGGTTTATAAATAGAGTTAAGGAGATCTTGGGAGTTGTAGCACTCTTGGTGCAATAACAAGGCTTACCAGACTTGTGGAGTGAGAAAATGATTCTAGAAACTCATGGTATGCACAATAACGTTCTAGACATGTGTAACTTCAATTGCCTATATCTCTCAAACCGAGAAACAAAATCAAAGTCTGTAAAAAAATCATTTGAGTTAACAAAAAATACTTTCAAATAATATATTTTTCACCTTATAAAATGATATATGGAGGCCGTAGCACTTGCATGAATTTTGTTGAAGATTATTGCAAAACTGTAAAACTAAAATATGATTCGAACCCTCATTCGCATGGAGCCGTAACCTAAATTTGATACCACTCATCCGGATCTCAGGGGGAGACCCCTACGATATAAAAAATTGAAATGTTAGAAGAAAAGTGGAGAACACACAATAAATAAAACCACAAACAATTTTTTTATTAAAACATAGAATAACTGTAAAAGCTACATTGTGGTGGACAATCTCTCCTTTTACAAAATGTGACTTCTTACTTATAGCTTTTAATTTTAGTTACAATATGACGGGTAAATTACATGGCTAGGTAAATACCATGGTTGAATGAATACCAAGGGTATTTTTCATTTACAATACCATGGGTAACTACATGGGTGGATGAATACCATGGGTGGATGCCATTTACAATACCATGGGTAAATTTCATGTGTGGATGAATACCATAGGTGGATAAATGGGTGAATGAATACCTTGGATAGATGCAACTCACAATACCATGAGCAAATAAATATCATGGGTGGATGAATACCATGGGTGAATGCCACTTTTCATTTAGATCATTCTTCCCCCCCTTAAGAAGCAATGGTCCCCATTACATGAAGTTCCCTCCTAAGAAGCCTGTGTTGCATATGAAGAACTACTAAGAGAATGGTTTTGTGTGGTTAACCCATAACCATGATGAACAAATATCTGAGGATAGAGATACCATGTAATTCTTGTGACCAACTATGATATTGATAGTGTGCGGCCTAGAAAATGGTCTTCGATGAAGCGTGGGTTTGTGGATTCCACTTTTCATTTGGATCATTCCTTGCCCCTTAAGAAGAAATGCTCCCCATCGCATGAAGTTCCCTCCTAAGAAGCCTTTGTTGAATATGAAGAGCCATTGAAGACAAGGGTTTTGTGTGGTTAACCTATACACGTGATGAACGAAGATCCAAGGATAGAGATACCCTGTAATTCTTATGACCAATTGTGATATTGAAAGTGTGTAGCCTAGCAAATGGACTTTGATGAAGTGTAGGTTTGTGGATGGCCCATAACCATGAAAAATGAAGATCTGAGGATAGAAATACCCTATAATGCTTGTGACCAACTATGATATTAATAGTATGCGACCCAAAAATGGATTTCAATGACAAGGGTTTTGTGCAGTCGACCCATAACCTTGGGTTTGTGGGTAACCCATAACTATTATGCTTGTTAGTCTGCTTGGTAAAATCATGGTGGCTTGTTTGGTAGATTCTCCTATCTAATGAGATGTTGTAAAGGGTTCTTTCACATTATAGAGCTATTGTTGCAACTCTACTAATAACTTCTGCTATAGGTGATTAATCCAAATTTTTTCAAAGACCCATTTGAAGTATTGAATAGATATTTCTATTGATATAAGGCACTTGAACTTTGATGACCTGTGGAGTGAGAAAATGATTCTAGAAACTCATGGTATGTGCCGTTGTGCAATGTTCAAGACATGTAAATTCATTTGTTCATATCTCTCAAATCGGGAAATGAAATCAAATTCAAAAAAAAATCATTTGAGTTAATAGAAAATACTTTCAAATAAGATATTTTATCATTCTAAAATGATATGTGGAGGTTGTATAACTTGCATGAAGTTTGTGGAATGTTGCTACAAAAATGTGAAACTGAAATATGCTTCAAACCCTCATTCTCATGGAGCCGTAACTTGAATCTGATATCATTGATCTAGATCTTGGGGGCAGACCCCCAAGATATAAAAAATTAAAATTCTAGAATAAAAGGGAAGAACACATAATAAACAAAACCACAAGGAAACATTTTATTAAAACAAAGAATCACTGTAAAATCTACATTATGGTGGAAAATTTGTCCTTTTATAAAATGTGACTTGTTACTTATAGCCTTTTTAAGTTAGAATACCATGGGTATTATTCTATGGGTGGGTAAATACCATGGGTGAATGATTACCATCGGTATATGTCACTTACAATACCATGGATAATTACCATGGGTAGATAAATACCATGGGTACAATACCATGGGTAAATCCATGTGTGGATGAATACCATAGGTGGATAAATACCATGGGTGAATGAATACCTTGGATATATTCCACTTACAATACCATGGGTGGATTCCACTTTTCATTTGGATCATTCCTCACCCCTTAAGAAGCAATGGTCCCCATTGCATGAAGTTCCCTCCTAGGAAGCCTTTGTTGAATATGAAAAGCCACTAAAGATAAGGGTTTTGTGTGGTTAACCCATAAACATGATGAACGAAGATCCAAGGATAGAGATACCCTGTAATGCTTATGTTCAATTGTTATATTGAAATTTTTCAGTGTAGAAAATGGACTTCGATGAAGCATGGGTTTTTGTATGGCCCATAACCATTAAAAAAGAAGATTCGAGGATAGAAATACCCTGTAATGCTTGTGACCAATTGTGATATTAACAATATGCAGCCTAGAAAATGGACATCAATGAAAATGGTTTTGTGCAGTTGACCCATAACCTTGGGTTTCTAGGTGGTTATAACCGTGATTCTTGTTAGTTTTCTTGGTAAAAGCATGGTGGCTTATCTGATACATTCTCCTATCCAATGAGATGTTGTAAAGGCTTCCTTCACATTATAGACCTCTTGTTGCAACTTTGTTGATAACTTCTACTACAGGTGATGAAATCAAATTCCATCAGAGACCCATTTGAATTATTCAAGATATATTTCCATTGATATAAGACACTTGAAATTTGATGACCCTTGGAGTGAGAAAATGATTCCATAAACTCATGGTACGCACGGTTGCATAATGTTCTATACATGTGTAACTTCAATTGCTCATATCTCTCAAACCGGGAAACGAAATAAAATTTTGTAAAAACCCATTTTATTTAACATTAAATACTTTCAAATAATATATTTTTCTCCTTCTAATTTTTTTTTGGAGGTCGTATAAATTGCATAAAGTTTGTTGAAGATTGTTGCAAAACTGTGAAACTGAAATATGTTTCAAACCCTCATTCTGATAGAGTCGTAACCTAAATATGATATCACTAATCTGGATCATGGGGGGATACCCCCAAGATGGAAAAAATTAAAATGATAGAAGAAAAGAGAAGAACACACAATAAACAAAATCACAAAGAAACTTCTTATTAAAATAGTGAATAACTATAAAAACTACATTGTGGTCAACAATTTGTCCTTTTACAAAATGCAACTTGTTACTTATAGCATTTTTTAGTTACAATACCACGGGTATTATTCTATGGGTGTTACAAAGAAATTTGTCACTATCCCTATACTCCCCGTTCCTTGATCCTAGAGGACCTCTACAATGAACTCCGCATGCTTTGCCTTCATGGAGAAACTCCCATTATGTCCCTCTTCATGAGCAGATCATTTCCCTTTTGCACCATTTCCCCTGAAACTTCTATTATGAAACTAACTCACAAAAATATAGAAAAGATAGATCAACGCCTTATAAATAAGCCTCTTCGAGGGGGCAACCTCCCTTACATTACACAAATGAACAATTATTAGATGATTCAAATGACAAAACCTCCTTTCTATATATAGGAGTCTAAGAGGTCACAATATAACCAAGCCGACCTAACAATAATAATATAAAGGCACACAAATAACAATAGAGGGATTCTATGGGGCACACTAACAACAATATGGGGACAATAGGGGCACAACAATATTAATAAGGGATACAACAACAATAGTAATAGGGGAATCACTAGTATTATAGGGACCTAACATGCCCCTCTCCTTCAAAAAAGGCTTGTCCTCAACGCTTGAGTAGTTCTAGAAGCTTCTGTATAAAATTCTCATCCTTCCATGTGGAATCTTCAGTGGATAAGTTCTTCCACTTGATGAGATACTCTGGAATTGATCGATTTCATAGCTGTCGAGTTCTTGTTTCTGTGACTGCTTCCGATTCCAATATAATTTTTCCTTCCTCGTCAAGTTTTGGAAATATTGTTTGAACTGGGAGCTTTTCGCCTATAACTTTCTTTAAACATGAAACATGGAAAACTGGGTGCACTCAAGAAGCTATAGGAAGCTTCAATTTGTATGCCATAGTACCAATCTTTTGCAACACCTTGTACGGACCATAATACTTTGGTGATAATTTATTATCCTTCTAGCTTGCTTGAGGGACATTTATTTATATGGTTGTAGCCGTAGGAATACCCAGTCACCTACATCGAAACTTCTTTCGCTACAATGTTGATCTACCTGTTGTTTCATTCTATTCTGCGCCAACGTGAGGTTATCCTTTAAGAGTTGGAGAACTTGTTGTTGATGCTCGATGTGATGTTCCACTGCTTGAACCTTAGAATTTTCTCTTAAATATGATGTGATGGATGGTGGATGATATCCATAAAGTGCCATAAATGGGGTCATTTTTGCTGTAGTATGGAAGGAAGTGTTATACCACCATTCAACAGAGGCAACCATTTGACCCATTGTGTCTGTTTATCATATACAAAGCAATGAAGATATCCTTCCAAACATTTGTTTACTATCTCAGTTTTCCCATCAGATTGAGGATGATAAGATGAGCTATGAGCTAACTGAGTACTGAGACAAGAAAATAATTTTGTCCAAAAAACTTCCAGTGAAAATGGGATCTCTATCGCTTACAATAATCTTTGGGTTTCCATGTATCTTTTGAATTGTTTCCATAAATGCAGTAGAAATTGCATTGGCTTTAAATGAATGTGATAATGCACAAAAGTGTGCATACTTGGTAAGTCTGTCAACTACCACCATGATGACACTCTTTCCTTTGGACTTGGGTAAACCTATGATAAAATCCATTGAAATCACCTCCCAACATTGGCTTGGAATGGATAAAGGTTGTAATAGACCTGGGGTCTTAATTGTTTCAACTTTATTTTGTTGGCAAACCAAACATTCGGCCACAAACTTTTGTATATCTAATTTAAGGCCATCCCAAAAAAATTCCTTCTTAACCCTGTGGAAAGTTTTTAAAAATCCTGAGTGCCCTCCTATGGGAGAAGTGTGCAATTCCATAAAAATATTTTGTTTGAGTTGGGAATTCTTACATAGGTATAAGCGATCTTTGTACCATAACGAATCATTTTTCCAGCTAAATGTATTAGATGTACTAGAATCTTGTTGTAACTTTCGAATGAGTTCCCACACTTCTTCGTCATTCTTCCATTCCTCCCTTGATTTGTTTATCCAATCTGGTTGGATAATAGAAATTGCGCACAACAATGCTTCCACATCCTCATCCTTTCTTGAGAGTGCATCTGCCACAACATTTTGCTTCCCTTTTTTGTAGATGATTTCAAAGTCATAATCCAACATCTTTGTGACCCATTTTTGTTGCTCTTCAAAGGATAATCTTTGTTCTAAAAATTATTTAAGACTATCATGATCTGCTTTTACCTTGAAGTGTCTTCCCATTAGGTAGGGTCGCCATTTCTTAAGTGCATGTAGTATTGCCAACATTTCCTTCTCATAAATAGCTTTGTGTAAATACTTTCCCTTGATTGGATGACTTTCGAAAGCAATAGGTCTTTCATCTTGCATTAAAACAACACCAATTCCATTTCCTGAAGCATCACATTCCACAATAAAGGTTTTTGTGAAGTCCGATGTAGTTAAGATCGATTCTTGGCACATTGCCTCTTTAAGATGTTCGAAGGCCTTTGTTGCTCCTGGAGTCCATGAAAATGCATCTTTCTTCAATAATGTTGTTATAGGTGCTGCTATTCTCCCATAATTTTTAACAAACTTGCGATAATACCATGTCAACCAAAGAAATCCTCACAGATGCTTTATGGATGTGGGGATTTTCCATTCCTTAATGGATTTAATTTTGCTAGGGTCTGCCTTAACACCTTCATAAGATACAATATGACCCAGATATTCCACCTCTTGTACACCAAAGAAACATTTGGAGCTTTTGCATATAATTGTTTCTCCTCCAATAGTTTGAGCACCCTGTCAACATGTTCAACATGATCCTTCCAAGACTTGCTGTAGATTAGTATATCATCAAAATTTCACACAAATTTTCTAAGGAAGGATTTGAAAATGGAATTCATCAAACCTTGAAATGTAGAAGGTGCATTGGTAAGGCCAAAAGGCATGACCAAGAATTCATAATGAGCCTCATGAGTTCTAAATATTGTTTTCGGAATGTCTTCAGTCTTCATTATGATTTGATGATATCCTAAATGAAGATCCAACTTGGTGAAGTAAATTGATCCATGCAATTCATCCAATAATTCATCAATGACAGGAATGGGAAATTTATTTTTAATAGTGAGCTTGTTGAGCTCCCTATAATCCAGACACATGCACCATGATCCATCCTTCTTGTACACCAATACTACAGGAGCAGAGAAAGAACTTTGACTAGGTTGAATTATACTAGCCTCTAGTATTTCTGCAACCATATGTTCAATTCCACTCTTTTGGGCATAGGGATATCTGTACGGCCTAATTTTTGGAGGAACACTTCTTGAATCAAATGAATAACATGATCATGATCAGGAATAGGTGGGAGACCTTTGGGAGTCTCAAATACCTTGGAATGATTGTCCAAGACTTTTTGGAGATCTGGAGAAATAGATGATTTCGATGTGGAAACCTCTAGCGAACATAATTGTGTAATTATGCCTCATTGTTCCTTCTTTAGAATCTTTGCCATACCGTTAGAGCTGATCATCTTTCCCAATTTCCCTGCAATACCCCTTAATTCAACTTCCTTTCCTTCCACAAAAAATTTTATGAAAAGTTCTTGAAAATTAAAAGCTATTGTACCCAAGGATTGTAGCCATTAGACTCCTAGTACAACATCAACACCACCCATTGGAATGGAAAGCATTGGGCTATTCAATACATATTCTCCCATGGATAGCTTGATATTATGGCACTTTCCAGAGCAATTTATGGTTCCTCCACTTGCAACCATCACTTGACACTCTGGTGCTGGATATAGGAAGTAATTCAATTCTTTTGCTATCTTACAATGAATAAAATTGTGGGTACTTCCTGAATCAATCAACACTATTACCTTTTTCTTCTTGATATGTCCTTCTATCTTGATAGTTTGAGGAGTGGTAATTCCATCCAATGGATTCATTTATCTAGGGCTTGTTCCTGGAGTATATCCTCTTCTTTTGACATTTCTTGTTCCTTTTCTTCCTCCTCTTCACAATCTATGTAGAATAATTTCTTCTCAGCACACTTATGACCTTTAGTGTATTTTCTATCACAAGCCCTTTTGCTCTTTTTTCTTCCAATTGTTGTGGTGTCAACCTTGTAGGTTGTGGAAGGCTAGGGGCAACAACACTTCCATCTTTATAGTTGTGAGTGGTAGGGTTCCTGGTTGCCATAATTTTGCTTTCCATTTTTCTTGCTAACCTAAATGCCTTCTCCAATGAATCAGGTTCCCAAAGGTGAACCTCATGTTGGATATTATCCTTTTAAAGTCCCTATGAACACATCAATCCTATGCTCCTCTAAAATATCTTTTACCCTTATGTTCAATTTTTGGAAGTCCTCAACGTGCTCCATCATTGAACCCTTTTGTTTGAGATTTATCAATTAGCTAAAAAAGGTGTTGCTTTTTGTATCCTCCTAATGTGCTATCATTTCTTCCATAAAAATTGCCCAAGTGACTATTTGTTTATGAGAGAAAAGCCATTGATACCATACAAACTGATTTGGTTCCAAATATAAAGTTGTAATACATACCTTTTGTGTGTTTTTCACATTATGGAGATCGAAAAATTGCTCCATCTGTAGTATCCATGTTCTAGGATCCTTGCCATAAAACTTCCTCATATCGATTTTTGAAACATGGTGGGTCTTCAATCCAACATTAGAGTCTATGAAATCATGATTAACAGTTATTTTGTTCTCATCATGAGTTTCCTTTACTACTCTTTCACCATTAGTGACCATTTCTTGTAGCAACTTATTCAAATTTATCTTCAATTCTTCCATCTTATCGTCCATGCTATTCATCTTAGCTTCCATCTTAGCATCCATGCCATTCATCTTAGCTTCCATGCCATCCATATTAGCTTCCACTCCATTCATTTTAACTTGCATGCCATTCATATTAGTTTCCATGCCATTCATCTTGGCTTCATTTACCTTTAGTGAGAGTGAAATTTGTTGTACTTGGTTTTGTAATGTTGATATATCATGTTGCATTTCTTCCTTTTCTTCACAAGTCATGCTAGAGCTTTCAGGTTGCTTACTAGGTGTTTCCATTTTATTTCTTTAGGGCGTTAATTAATGCTAATAATTCTTCACTATTCCCTTTGAATTCCTTCAAACTAATTTTTCAAACCAACCTTATGCAAAATTTAAAAAAAAAAAAAAAAACTACACACTTTTTTTCACTTTGTAAGAGCTTGATATTGAATCTATTGTATCTCTGTAACTGTGGATCTTAGATATCTGAAATCTCATCATGCGGTAGCCCTTTGAGTCCTCTTTTTAACCTCGCAAGTCTGATCAAGATTGGATTCTCCAAGGAAGAGTTATGACAAATCTCCCACGGTGGCCTGATTATAGACTAGTTCAGTAGAGCAAACTTGTATGACATGCCACATGTCAGTGTTTCAACCTTAGTACTTGAAACTGATCCACAAAAAACCAAACGCTGTCCTCTTTCTAAAAATTCCTATGAAATGGAAATATGATGCTCAAAACAAAGGTTATGACTATTTTCCCTAGGTCACCTGTTTGGAATGTAATTCAGGAGTCTGCAAAAAAACCTAACTTCCTCAAATAATATCTCCGCAAATATAGCAAGAAAAGCTCTGAAATCAGGACCTGGAGTTTAGATTGATTTCAGATTAAATGGGTTCTTTTGTAGATTTTGAAATGTCGCAAAAAAAAGAGTTATAGCGAAAATTTCACGATGACCTATTTGGAGCAGCGAAACCCTAGAATCGAAAGCTCTAATACCAAATGTTATGAAACCAACTCACAAAAAGATAGAAAAGATAGATCAACACCTTAGAAATAAGCCTCTTTGAGTGGGAAACCTCTTTTACATTACACAAATGAACAATTCTTAGATTATTCAAATGACAAAAACTCCTTTCTATATATAGGAGTCTAAGGGGTCACAATATAACCAATCCGACCTAACAATAATAATATGAAGGCACAAAAATAACAATAGAGGGATTCTATGGGGTACATTAATAACAATATGGGCACAAAAATATTAATAAGGGATACAACGATAATAGTAATTGATGAATCATTAGTATTATAGGGACCTAACAACTTCTGTTTTTTCCAATTTACAAGACCGATGCTAATGACCTTTGTTTGCCTCGTGCCTGTTGGGCATGGAATCCCCCCACGACATGTTTTGGGGCTCAAAGCCTAAGTTTTGACCAAATATTGTTGTAAATACTCCGCGAATTGTGGGCGAGGAGCGCAAAATGTGTGATAGAGTCACAAGGTCGTCTGCCCTAGTCTTGTAATGTAATGTCGGCCTACCCATGGTCCACAAACCATGGGATTGTATAAATAGAGCGAGGCTCTAAGTGTAAAAAAGGAAAGTAATAGATGAGGAAATAGAAGCGAAGAGCAAGAGTCTAAGTGACTAATTGTTTCTTTGGGTCGTAGAGTAGGAAAAGCTCTACAGCTGAGTGTGCAGAGGCCTAGAAGTCCACAGCTGAGTGCGCGGACCCCTGCAGCTGAGTGCGCAGGGCGGAGTCGAGTTTGTAACTGAAGAAGAGATTAATAAAGAAAGGTTTTGTTACCAATTCGTGTATCTATTATTGGATTAATGCATGGTTAATGTAAATCACAAATATACTGTTTATTTACTGCGCGCACATGTATGACTGGTTTATATTGCTAAAGATAACTTAAACGCATACAAATAAGCTAAGTTAATCAACTAACAATGGAATAATAGTCAAGGCTTGGGTAATAACGATGTTCAGCCCCCAAGTAGGGTTGCGCGAAGGCAGCACCTCAGGCTATGAGGAATGGGTAAGTGTACGTAGCGACGTGCGCAGGGTCGAACCGTGGACCACTTGAACTCATTAGACATCTCCAAGGTGCAGAAACCTGGTTCTAGCACCATCCCATACTACTTCGGGTGAGACCTCAATCCGCACTCTGTGGATTGTTGATGAAAGGGCCAATAGTACCAGGATTTTTTGGCTAAATCACCTATGAACCTGGGTCAGGCCCCAATAAGCCAACAAATGGTTCTGTTGCCGGGACTGAGATTTGTATAAGAGATGTCTGATGTAGTGTCACTCGAATCCAACAAAGAAAGAAATTGAAGAGTGGCTGGACAGAAAGATTCAGGAGTTTGCGGTGCAGGAAAATAGGAATCTGCAAGTACTGAAGGAACAATGGTTAGAGCGCTACTTATATATGGAAATCCATGAAATTTTCTTTGCATCCTTTCCCTCTGAGTTGTACGAGTGGATCGCGAAGCTAGTAGGCAGTCAAGGAAGGTGTAGGCTCGACAAACCGATTGTGTGGAATCCAGAGTTGGTGCGTAGACTAGAAGCATCAGAAGATAAGATCGCGCGCGCTGTGGGCCATTAGATCTATCGAATTATAGGAGGGTTTATCACTGAGTTCATGGTAGATACATCAGTTAGCTAAAGCAAGGCGAAACGACGTTTCCTCAAAGGACTGCGAGGTAAGTATGTTAAATATTTGAACACTTGGATTAAAATGCTACTGTGTGAAAAGTGGGTTATGCAAATAAATTGATGTTTGGGGCTACGCGAAGTGGGAGTATCTATAGAAACAAAGGTAGTGCAGAAATAGAAACTAGCCCCTTGATTTCACCTCAGGGAGAAAGCGAGGAAGAGCTCATGAAGGTTTCACCAAGGAGTGCGATCAATCAGATAAGACAAGGAATTCCACGCATACCACTTCCACTTACACCACCACCAGTTTCACCATCTTCAGCCCCATCTTCACCCACACCACCTCCACCACCACCACAGTTCAATATGCAAGCGTAATAAAGTTGTCGATGTTCAAAGGGTTAGGGAATGAAGATCCAAACCAATTTTGGTTCGTGGTAAAGGTTGTATGGGAAGCACAAGGAGTCACAGATGACAACATGAAGAAGGCAACACTGGTAAGCGCGTTGCAGGATCGCACATTGATGTCATACATTAAGCATTCCAATGACAATCCAAACTTAGGGATCGCGTATCCAAGCTACGCTGAATAGGGAATTTAATAGGCCAAAATCAGATACACAGTCGATTATCGGGTTTAAGGAAATCGCAATGCTTCCAGGCGAGACCCCCTGGGAGTTGGATCAAAGACTGAAGGGTATGATTCATGAAGCCAACATGACCTTGACAGATGGACAGCACCGTGCATGGTTTGTAGTGTCACTAACGCTACATCTAACGACCATGTTGTCACAGCAGAAGTTATCCACCCAGGCTAAAGCCTTGGAGATTGTAATGAGGCTACATGAGACCCCAATACAATATCCTAGACTAGGAGTCCAACAGATCCATGTGCAGTTGAAAAACCTATGTCTAGAGATCCAAAGTTTGAAACAATACAAGGACAACTCACCCAGAAGTGCGCGAGGATGTATGGTGCATAAAATGCAAAGGCCAGGGACATGACAAGGACCATTCTCAAGTCTTTGCGAACTACCTGGCGGGAGGAGGACCAATGCCATTGAGACTAGAGGCATAAGTGGGACCAAGTACGGTGCCTGCATTATGGTGTGCGATTTGTCAGATAGGAGGGAAGCATGCTACAGATAATTACCACTTGTTAGAGCTCGAATCTGCCTTAGGCTGAAGGAAAGCAGGATTCAAGGTAACATCAAACCAAGCTCAACCTCATAGCTAGCCCTATGAGGACAGGAGAGGGCTCTCTCCGAGCCTATCTCGGCAAAAGATATCCAATAGAGCCTAAGATGACCCAAATGCAAAACTGATAATGATTTTAGGCTAGTAAACAGATATGAAAGAGTTGACTCAATAAATCACTGAGTTTATGGTCTGTATGGGACAAGGACAGCATGAGCAGAGATTTAACCAAAGGCACAGGATATTTCATAAGGCGAGATAGGCATGAGGTTTTAGCAATCAAATTGAATTTAAATGGGGTGAAAGACTATTTAAGAAAGTTAAAAGGGCATCAATGTATGAATCCTTTCCAGGAAGAAGAAAACACATAAAGTCTTAACACTTCCTCAAGGCAGAGCAATGACTGAATTCTACCTTTCTCACTTAAAAGTATTCAGCTGGAAATGATCATGAATGAATGGCGAAACATAACAAAGACATATGAAACATAAAGGAAGAAACACATGCTAAATTCATACCGCAAGAATCTTATAAATCAGAGCTGCACCATTTAATTAATCCTCTGTCAAAATTGTACAGTGATAGTGCTGGGTTTTTTCCTCCCACACTTTTCCTTAGAACTCTCTGAACCCCCTACAAATGATTTTCAATACAATATATAACTCATAGCTGGGGAAAGCAAATCGATGAGAATAGGGAGCAGTTTCACCTAAAATCATGAAAATAGGAAAAGTCTGCTCTAAAAAGGAGCAGCATTACATCTCTCCTCGAATCTGTCGATGACCAATGAAGACGTGAAATCTGTAGGTGTAAATTCCTTTGAACCGCAACTGAAGATAAAAATAGGCAATCTGTTCCTATCTTTCTGCTGTGGTAAGTATTTTGCGTTTTAATTTAGGCTTTACGGTTTCTGACTTTTTGCCTTCCCTTTGCCGTTACTTTGTTTTAATAGTATGGTGCCCTGTGATTAGACAAAAAAAAACGCATGCATCTGATCCGGTCTAATCACCATGATATTTCTCCTCAAGTGCTCTCTTTACTTCTTCCTTTGTGACACGTTCATCATCAAACTTGTACCACTGGTCTGAGAGAGTTGGTCTAATGAAAGCGTAATAATGACCACCCTGCACACCTCCACTGTGAACCAAAACACTATGAAGAGTATATAAATTGCGCACACTTCTATCTGCATCTGGAGAGAGATATTTTCCATTGTCTCTGTCCAAGTCAAGTGAAGTAGAAATTCATATCGATCATTTATCTTGACCATTGTGTCTCGCATGAAATCATATTCAACGCTTCAACTGAAGTTGTAGTACAGGAGGAAAACCAAGGAAAAGAACACCTTTTCTTGCCTCCTGAAGTCCATACTGCTCTACATGATATTTGTTATCACCATCAAGTTGTTCAACTTCAACATACTTATCAAATGAAGCATAGACATCTCGGCAGCCTTTAACATCAAGTTGTAAATCATAGAATGATTCCTTCCTTGTAGATTTATAATCCACATTTATGCACTCGATGTAGTTCATATGATGTCCTTCAAATAGATGCTTTATTGTATCCTCAACAGCTGTGCCCTTCATTTTATCTTCTAACTTCTCGCAGAGTACTCGGTTTAGCTCCTCCACATCATGTTGCATGAAAGAATCATATGTGTCCCATCTGAATGATTTGGTCAAGTCTTTTGTTGAAACGTTGGTGTCACTGTGCTGGACTTTATAAAACAAGCTCTATAGAGCCAATGGAATACTTTTTGAGGGTATATCATTTTCAGTTGTGGGCATATGATAGACATCCTTTCTAAAGTAAGGAATATGATACAATGTCTGAAGCAAAGAATTCATGTAGCATGTCGCCCCTTGATTCTTCAGCCCAACAAAACCCGTCTGCTTTTTAGAATCATACACCCAATAATCAGGTACCCTTCGTGCATTGACTCCTGCTTCCACAATCAAAGTATCGTCTATCAAATATCCTTTTGTGGGGTCGTACACATCAGGTAAAGGCATGAATGATGTGTATCCTCAATCGCTCTCCCGGGCATTAAACTGGTGTTGTGTTTCTTTCTTGATGGTGAACTTGTGATGAATCTGATTAATGATAGCCAGACTGAAAAAGGCATATCTGCTCCAACCATAAGGTAATGTAGCGGAATCTGCCACATCTAAGTAAATGGATAAGTGGTCCACGTTGTTTCTTTTGGGGAATACCAAGACACGCCATTTATAACCCCCTACTATGAAAACATTCGAGTAACACTTCTTTACATTCAATTTGGAAACATGCTCAATCAGCCAAGTGAATTTGAATACTGGGGGCTCCTTCGTGGGCTGATTCTCTACTGTACTCACTGACTTGCTTTGTGCTGGTTCCATTGTATCAACGGCCCCCCTTACAAATCCATTTTGATGCAAATCCTTTCAAAAAATACACAACTGCTTCAGAAATCTGGTGAATGATTTCCTCTGGCTCCTGTCCAGCACGATGGATGTAACGAAGCACCCTTTTCACGAGATCAGAATGCACACCTCCCGTCACAGATACTCGAATATCCAAAACAGGTCAAAGTCTTTCACCATTTAAACTCCAATGTCTTCGCTTCTAAACACATCATACATGAATAAAATCACTGAACAGGCCCTGTCGACTTACTTGGAGAAGAATTGAGCTGAAACAAATTGAGTTTTTGATGAATTGATGATGAATTTCGGCCTTGGGGCTCTGTGCGCCGCACGCACTCCCAGTGCGCCGCACCTGGTGAGTGCGTTGCGCCAGTGTTAATTTACACTACGGAGGAGCGCCCAATGCGCCGCGCGGCCCATGTGCGCCGTGCCTTCTTCCTATGCACCGCGCAGCTCTGTTTCAACACAATTTCGACCTCCAACATTGAATTTGCTTTCTCCATGTTTTCCCTTCAGTTCTCTGATGTTATTTGGCATGCAAATGAGATGTTAGAACATAGAAATGTCTCTTATGACAGGGATTTGACTTTTGATTTGTGCACACCAACTGAACTTCGGCACTTTTCAATTTTAATACAAACTCTGTTCTGCAAGTTTTCCTTTTCGATTTTATGAAATTGAATGATAGCCTCTTGGTTGATTTGTGCGGGATGATGGCCTTTGGACTTCGGCAAAGGATCAGGAGAGGCTGCATGTGAAGTATTCCATGATAAAATTACAAATTTATTACAAACATTAAAAATTGACGATTTCTTCTTCAAAACATAGTTTTGAAGAAGAAATATCTTTGAGCATTATTGACGATGGCAAGCTTGAAACGAAAACTTATTGATCCTCCCTCTGGCCTGCAGGCGTTATTGAACACCTTGGGAACAACAATTTGCGAAACCTAGACCTAGTGACTAAAATGAATCTTTGCTGACCTAAACATTAAACAGGACTGTAAATAACCTTAAAATTGATTTGATGAACAGACCTGAGCCAGCAAGATAAGGCATGAGGGGGATAAACGACAAGTTCTTTTCGTCAGATAATGACATGTCCCTAGCGGAATGTAACTGAGTGAATTGAGCGAGACACCTAAAAATGAAATGCAAAAAGAGTTTTGATCTCTGACGGAGGACTGACAAGACCGACTCTAACACCACCTATTAAGAAGTATACGCAAACATCCCAACAATCGTTCTGTAATTTCTGCAGGTCGGTAGGCCATGATGAGCACACCTGTAGAAGTTATGAACTGATGATGGATCGGACTCTTACCTACAGAGTTCAGACCAAAACATGAGCCCTTGATCAAAATGTGGGGATGGCGTGCATTAGATTTTAGGGGCGCGGACGAGGTCCAGGTGGAATGGGACCAGGAAGGGGTCATGGACAGCTGATTTGTTACAATTGTGGAGGGCCAGGACATTGTGCCCGCGATTGTACAAATCTGATGAGAGAATCATGTTTATATTGTACCTAGTTTGATCATGAGATGGAGGACTACCCCACACTGATAGCGAGGTTGTGCGATAAAGGAATACTCCAACCTCCCCCGACTCAGAACCTGCAAATGATGAGGTCTGAGTCGCGCAAGGAGGACCCGAATGTAAACATCGTGCTCCGAAGCAGTATCATGACAGGAGATGACAAAGGTAAGTAGCCAGAAGAGAGTGCTTGGGTTCGCAAGGCTCCAACAAAGGAACCAGAGTTCAATTTGGAGTGTGCAAAGGAGACATTCATGGAATCTAAGAAGAGCTTCATGGAGGCCTCCACTTTAGGTAGTAAAGACAAACTAGAACTGGAGATGGACCCATCAATGCTTACTACCTTTCTGGAGACATGCATGAAGTTACTGCACGACAGCAAGGCTGTGAAGGGACTGCAAGAACTCATCACTAGATGTGTTGGATCATGGGAACCGCACGTAGTCTGGAAGCTCAGGAAACACACAATGCGAAAAGGAATGGAAATGAGATTTACTGTGTAAATCGAGGAATATGAAATGGATCAAGTAATTTTGGATCTAGGATCGGACACGAACGTCCTGCCAAAGAAAACATGGGAGTGCATGGGCAGGCCTGCGTTGCAATGGTCTCCTATTCAATTGCGAATGGCGAACCAACAAAAGATCCTATCGATGGGAAGATTGCAGGGAATAACAGTAGATATCGAAGGTGTGAGTGTGCTTGCAGATTTTCGAAGTGATAGAGATTGTTGATGACAGCAATCCCTATCCTGCACTACTGCGGATAGATTGGGCCACTGATATGAATGGAGAGATAAATCTAAACAAGTTCAAGATGATTTTTGAGAAAAAAATCACTACGCGTAGTCGTACCTATAGACCCTACGGAAGGATCACGCTACACAGAGCTAGTGCATGATGACAATCTAGACTGCATCTACAAGATAACCGCGTGGGAGAAGGACTAGGTGAATCCAACAGTGGATGGCAAGATTTTGTGGTAGCGTGAAATCTCTTGCACATCAGATTTGGATGAAGAAATAGAACGATGGTAGAACCAGTTACACGAGGTAACCACACTCAATTGCAACATGATGGTAATATCACTGCGTTGTGTGACAATAGAGGTAAGAGATCTGCCTATGTATGATGGGTTGAGCGAAGTGAATGATTTCCTGACCAAATTTGAAAAAGAGGTGTCAAAACAGTAGCGTTTTGATGCTTTGAAATGGGTACTGTGTGCTACGCCTGCAAGGTGGTGGGGTACGCACCAAAAGAATTTTAAGGACTGGCGGGGATGCAGAAGGATGATGTGCCTACGATTTGGGAAGTCGTAGATGCGGCTAATAGACAAGTATGATGGACGGGATGATCCACGTGCACACCTCGTGAAATGGACCAAGGACTATGGGGAAGAGCCATAACCTGAATGGGTGCATTTGTTCTGTCATACCCTGGATGTCATACCCATGAATTGGTATACTGAAACAGAGCTCCACCATGGCATGAGCGAATGGGATATATTACGTGAAGGATTCATGTTAACCTTCACTTTTGAGGATCATTGGTGGGATATTGTTGATGATGCGCTACAAGCAGTAAAAGTATCTATCTTCCAAATACCCCATGAGCTATTGGAAGTGCTTCAGCCGGAATGGGCGACCCAGCTGAGCTGCACGGTAGAGTGTTATAGTGTAAATATTGAGGAGGATGAAGATCCACAGAAAATTAACATTCCAGAAACTGAAGGTTGTCGTGAGATTCGAGGACCATTGATTGAAGATCCCGACATCACCGCGCCACTAAAAACGAAGCAAGTAAACATTGGGATGGAGGCTGAACCAAAGTATGCAATGCTCAGTGACTATTGGGATGATGCCATGGTGGATAAGGTCGCTGAGTTACTCTGCGAATACCAAGACTTATTCCCGACCAAGATTACGGACTTAAAAGGGATTGTTGGTGACTTAGGGATGATGAAGATCACCCTAAAACCCGATGCGAAGTTAGTCAAGCAGAGGCCTTACCTCTTGAATCCAAAGTATAAGGAAAAGGTCTGCGTAAAACTAGACAAAATGCTCACAGCCAGAATTATTGAGCCAGTGGAAGAATCCGACTATGTGAGCCCTATGGTAGTACAGGAGAAAAAGCATAAGGGTAAAATAAGAATATGCGTGGACCTAATGAAGTTGAATGACGCCTATGTACACGACCCATTCCCGACATCATTCACAAATGAAGTATTGGAAAATTTTGGTGAACAAGAAGCATACTCATTCATGGATGGGTTCTCAGGGTACCACCAGATCAAGATCGTGCTGGAAGATAGAAGCAAGACAATCTTTGCAATGGAATGGGGCTGCTTTCAATACACCGTTATGCCGTTTGGGTTGAAGAACACGCCAGCCATCTTTTCACGCATCGTTGTTGCCGCATTCAAAGAATACATCCACAAGTTCCTGGAGGTCTATCTGGATGATTGGACTGTCTTCGGATTGGTTAAGCACCATGTAGCAAGCTTACGCTTGATGCTGGATACTTGCCGACAACACCAGATTGTGTTGAACCTTAAGAAGTGCACATTCCTCATTCCCTTTAGGAACCTATTGGGACATGTGGTCTGCAAATCCACGAAGATTGTAGTGATTCTAAATTTGGAAACACCATGAATTGTTAAACAATTATGCTCTACCTTAGGACACACAGGGTACTACAGGAAGTTCCTCAAAATCTATGCCAAAATTGCGGTGCCGATGGAGAAACTATTGAAAAAGGATGTCACATTTTGTTGGAATGATGATTGCATGAAGAGCCTGGATGTCTTAAAGGGTAAATTGGCCTTCGCTCCAATCCTGGTCTTCCCAAAATGGGATGTGGAGTTTCATGTCCATGTTGATGCATCGTGTATCGCACTGGGAGAAGTGCTCACACAAGAGGGCAGAGAGGGCTTGGACCACCCTATCGTGTTTGCAAGTCGTATATTGTCCAAAGCTAAGAAGAAATATTCCACAACTGAGCGCAAGGGGTTGGCGATGGTGTATGCGCTCCAAAAATACTGGCACTATTTTCTAGGAGGGCATTTCAATATGTATACAGACCATTCTGCGCTAAAGTACTTGGTCAAGAAGCCTGTGGGGGGGCACATATGTAGGTGGCTCTTATTGTTCCAATAATATGAATTTGAGGTCGTGGTAAAACCTGGACGCCTGAACGCAGGACCAGATCACTTGTCGCATATTGAGACAGGTAAGGAAGCTAATAGTTTGGAGGAAGGATTACTGAACACACAACTCATTTCTGTGCGCATCGCGGATGGGCACATAGAAGATATAATCCACTTTCTAACAACAGGGACTGCACCAAAGGAATACTGCGTCCAATAGAAAAAGGAATTGGTGGTGCGCACGGCGGATTTTTCTGTCATCACGAAGCACCTATACAAAATGGGAAATGATGAGATATTGTGAAGGTACATATCTGAATTTGAAAGAAGTCAGATCCTCGTGGAAGCACATGGGGGCGCTACAGGAGGACACTATGCAGGACGAGTGGCCACGCAAAAGATTCTTCACGCAGGGTTGTGGTGGCCAACCCTTCACTAGGATTCAAAAGCACACTGTAAGGCCTGTAATATATGTCAAAGGACCAGAAAACCATCGCGAAGGGATGAGATGCCATTGAATCCACAAATGACACTGCAGCCCTTCGAAAAATGGGAATCGACTTTGTGGGACCTATGAAACCTCACGGAAAAATGGGTGCACGCTACATTATCACTGCGACAGAGTACCTAACACGATGGGCAGAAGCGTAGTTAGTCAAAGACTGCACGGTCGCTACAGCTCAAATGATTTTGTTTGAAAATGTGTTGACCCAATTTGGCTGTCCGAAAATCTTAATGAGTGATCGCGGTAAACATTTCCTGAATGAAACCATCAGCGTGCTCACAAAAGAGTTCCAGGTGTATCATCAGAAAAGTACACCATATCACCCACAAGCCAATGGAACAGTAGAAGCATTCAACAAAATACTCGAGACTGCACTAACCAAAGTGTGCAATGCGCAGAAAAGCGATTGGGACGTACCCGTACCTGCAGTGCTATGGGCTTACAGAATAACATGCAAGAAACTGATGGGACAAACACCTTTCCGGTTAGTTTATGGCATAGAAGATGTCATGGTGATGGAATATATCGTACCTAGCATCAGGCAGATGTTCTAGTCTTGAATTTGGTCAGGGAGGTTTAGAAACACTAGAACTCTAGAACCCAGAAAATATTTCAGGAGAAAACACTTAGTGATGGCTTAACTAAGTTAATTAGTCAATAATTAAATAATTCTGAAGTCTAACTTAGGAAGAGTGATTAATTAAAAAGAATTAATTGAGAAAGGTGTGATTTCTCTAAAAAATCACATGGATCGGCTTAGATATGATCTTAATCTTTGATGAAGATTTAATCATCGTCGTTGGTGAGCCAATGAGAGATTATAAGAGGAGATCGATGGGGTTGGAGCAAGATGTGGAGATCGATTTTCCTTGGCAGACTAAGCTATCTAGCAATAGCAACTAAGAAAGGAAGAGAAGTTCAAGCCAGAGGGGAAGCAGAGTCAGTGAGCGGCAAAGACAGTGATTCCAGAGGAGATCCAATTCTGGAGAGTCAGTTACAAGAGGTTTGAGTTTTCCTCGATGAGGTTGAACAGACATCATAAGGGGAGAAGTTCGATTCAGCTACAGTGAGGATTGATTCAATTGTTGAAGGTCAGGAGAAATTCCAGAAGGCCAAGCGAGTCATTCTCAGAGATTGAGTTGGTTTGGACGTCTTGATCAGAGCATCTTCCAGGAAGTGCGAGTTTCTTTGTTGCAAAGGTTGATGCAAGGGCAGTTCAAGTGGCCTGTTTGTGCCAGTTTTGGAGTTGGATAAGTTTCAGGTGAGACAAATTTGTCTCACTAATTTTTGGCCAGATTATCTTGTAAATGATTGTCAATTTTGGGCATCCAAATTGTACTCAGAATTTCACTGTTGCATAATAATAATAAAACCCTCATTTTTTGCATCGATTTTCCAGCATTGGGTTTTTCCGGGGACATCTGTCCAAAAATAACGGTGTCATTTTATTTTGTGTGCTCTATATTTCTCAATTCCAACATTTTATTTTCCATAGTGTCTTTATGGTGAAAATTGCAGTTGTGATTTTATTCGTTGTTTGTCGTAGCAAATAAAATGCACTTAAGTTTAATCAGTTAGAAAAATAATTTTCAATTGTTGCAATAGAATTGAAATGTTGAAAATAGCAACAAGAAATGCTAAATATAGAAGTGCTAAAAATAGCATTTCGGGATACATTCCAATTTTAGTTAGTCCCTGAACTAAAATTGAGAATTAAAATTCGAATTTTATCTTAGCAGTTGTTTGAAAAATA
The DNA here is from genome assembly GCA_031772625.1 of Pinus tabuliformis. Lineage (NCBI taxonomy): Eukaryota > Viridiplantae > Streptophyta > Pinopsida > Pinales > Pinaceae > Pinus > Pinus tabuliformis. The sequence continues at coordinate 137,173,146 of CM062804.1, read as the reverse complement.
ATTAATTAATTCATCTTAAGTTAATTAGTTGGAAAAAATCAAGCATGAAGTCTATGTGAAGACATGCCCTAGTTTTCTGTTTGATTGAGGAAGTTATCTTTTGATTAAGGAGATCAAGATGAATTGTACTTTGAGTTGTAATTAGTTAGCCCAGTTAACTGAGTTAAGTCCAGTTATATTAGTTCCAACAGTTCGTGGAACTGATTGTGAGTTCAGTTAGTTAATGCATGCATGCATGTAACTACTGTACTTCAGATAACTGAATATTCTCTCATAAATAACTCATGCATGTCAGTTCAGTCAGAGACCCAGTTGAGAACAGAGGATGGAACAATGTACTATCAGTTGCAGAAATATTCCATTGAGAATATCTCTTACATGCAGAAGGAATTCATTCCTTGGAGATTCCGCAATTACTTCTGAGTTTGGTGAGTTGTGTGAGAGGTGAATTCATACAGGTGGCAACCAGAGGACCCAAGAGAAACAACGCAAGGAAATAGGAGGTTTGGAGGACAGAGAGAATGCATATGTAGTGTCTATTCAGTGTATGAGTAGCATTGAGGGATTGTACTGAGCGTTGGATAGCTTGTGAGCTAAAGCTTTTTGTAATCCGAAGATATTTCCACTTGTATGATAATATAGATAGCGTGATTTTTAGTTGAGGCTTTCCCCAAAGTATTCTTCTGTTTTCATGTGTGCTTGATTTCTCATTCTCTATTATATGTGTTCTATTTGATCTTGCTCAAAATCGATTAAGCTTCCGCAAGTTTGTTTGTAGAAGTAGATAAAGTATTTTGCTTTAGTATATTGCATTATCAGGTGATTTACAGTGAGAAATTCTACATGGTATCAGAGCAAAGGTGATCAAAGCAGAGAACAGTATACAAATAAAGGAGAAGTTCGAAGTTTGAAGTCCCTCATTATAGAAATCGAATTCTTATCACATCTCAAATTTCACCAATGGCATTCAACGGTTTGAGACTTGAGTATGCCCTGGATGGTAGCTCGAATTATATAGCCTGGAAGGATCGCATGGAAGCGGTATTAGAGGACAACGGTTTGAAGGACTTAATTGATCAAGAAGTCCCCAAGGCAGCAGCTGCTAATGCCCAAGAATTGGTGGAATGGAAGAAATGTGTGGCTAGAGCGAGGAGGATTCTTCTAGAAGGAGTTCGAGACCACATTGTCTCGAGTCTCCATGGGAATGAGACACCATTTTCAATGTGGAAAACATTGAAGGATCTATATCAGAACAGAAGCGGTCAGTGGAAGTTGGCGCTGAAAGACAAGCTTCGGAAAATCAAGTGTGAAAAGGGCGACATGATCTCTACATATCTAAACGAGCTCACCACCTGTAGGGATGAGCTTGGAAGTGTAAGAATCACGACAGCGGATGATAACATCGTGAGTCTTGCTCTCCTCAGTCTTCCTAAGAGCTGGCATAGCTACCAAGGCTCAGTAAATGGAAGAGAGAAACTGCCAGATTGGGAACGACTTTGGTCAGATCTGATGCAGGAGGAGATAAGGAGAAGCACCAAAGATGGATCTTCATCAAAGCAAGATGATGAAGAAAATCTAGCCTTAGCGAGTAATGCAAGGAAAGGGAAAGGGAATGCGTCCCATTCCAAATCAAGTTCTTCCCATGGTGGGAAGAAGATTGACAAATCGAAAGTGCAATGCTTTCATTGTCATGAGGTGGGTCATTATGCTACGAATTTTCCACAGAAGAAATCCAAGAAGGGATCCTCGTAAGGATCAGATGGTGAGGCACTGGCTTCACAGTTTGAATTGGATTTCACCCTCATCGCATGCATGGTTTCATCGATGGTGGGTTGTGTTTGGTACCTGGACAGTGGAGCCTCATTCCACATAACTGGCGACAAGAGTCTTTTCAGTGCCTTGGAGGAGAAAGACCTTCAGATGCGCATAGAGATGGGCGATGATGGAAAGTACCATGTTTCAGGTGAAGGCACGGTTGTGTTTCAGAGGGAGCATGGAGCTCCTCTCACCCTGACTGATGTAAAGTATGTGTCTGGTCTGAAGAAGAACCTTGCGTCTGTCGCTATGTTGGAAGACAAAGGCTATGATGTAGTCTTTAGTAAAGAAAAAGAATTCTTGAGGTACATCGGCACTGGACAAACCAAGAGGATTGGGATTCGAGTAAATAATCTCTACAAGCTGGAGGTAGATGACTATGTTGCATTGAGTTCCAAAGCAGAGTTGGTGCAGAGCCAAGATATTGGCGAGCTATGGCATAGAAGATTGGGCCACTTGCACCATGGGGCCTTGAAGATCATGCAGCAGATTTCTACCAGAGTTCCCAAGGGTAAACTGGAGCAAGTGGATACATGCAAAGGTTGTACCTTGGGTAAGTATGAAAAATCTTCCTTTCAGGATCGAGACAGTCGAGCTGGAGCAATCCTGGAGCGAGTTCATACAGATGTGTGTGGACCATTCTCGATAGCCTCCACCACTAAACAAAGGTACTATGTTATTTTTATTGATGATTTTTCTCATAGATGTTGGATCTACTTCATGGAGAAGAAGGATCAAATCTACTCAAGGTTTTGTGAGTTCAAACCCTTGGCAGAGAAAGAATCTGGAAAGAAAATAAGGGCCTTGCGAAGCGACAATGGTGGAGAGTATGTCTCCCAACAGTTTAAGGACTTCTGTGCAGCAAAAGGAATTAAACGAGAGTTGACGACACTCCATAACCCACAACAAAATGGGGTGGCTGAAAGGAAGAACAGATCGATTATGGGAGCAGCTCAGGCGATATTGCATGACCAAAGCCTACCACTTCATTTGCGGGCTAAGGCATGCAATACAGCAGTATACTTGCAGAATAGAACCCTGCATCATATATTGGGGATGAAGACACCAGTGGAGGCCTTTTCCGGAAGAGACCAGATGTGAGTCACTTCAGGATCTTTGGATCATCGGTTTATTGCCATGTGACCAAAGATGCCTGGAAGAAGCTAGAGCAACAGCAGAGTTGAGGATACTTGTGGGGTACATTGATACACTCCACAACTATCGCGTGTTCTTGCCTACCAATCAGAGGACAGTGGTACACAGAAATCTGAAGTTCGATGAGCAGAATGCCATGCGAGTTTCCCTTGAGAAGGAGCTCAAGTTACATGCAGAGGAGTAACTTTTGGTTCCTAAGGAGGAGAGCTTTAGACTGATGCGGAGTAGCCGCATGCATAGGATCAAGGAGTGGAGACATCCACTCATGCAGTGTCTTCCAGAGATGGGCGGAAACGCTCAAGAGAAGCTGACAGATTGGTGATGGATGCAAGAGAGAATGTGGGATGGCCATCCTCTCAGCGCAGACAGAGGAGATCACCCGAGCAGTACACTGGTTACATGGCCCTAGTTGGGGAGTGTGTAGAGACCGAACCTTCTTCCTTCGAGGAAGCAATGCAGCAACCAGTTTGGGTTCATGCTATGGTAGAGGAGTATGACTCCATCGTTCGGAACAGTGTTTGGGATGTTGTCCCAAGACCGGAGGACAAGTCAGTGGTGAGTTCTCGATGGCTTTACAAGGTAAAGCAAGCCGCTGATTGGAGTGTGGAAAAACATAAGGCAAGGTTTGTTACCCGTGGTTTCTCATAGGTCGAGGGGATCGACTATGATGATACTTTTGCTCCTGTAGCAAGGTACTCATCTATCATATCGATGTTGGCACTATCAGCATATGGGTTGGAAGATCCATCAGATGGATGTGAAGACTGCGTTCCTCAATGGCAAGATTGAAGAAGAGGTGTACATAGAGCAACCGAAAGGATTTGAGACCTTCAATCGTGAGTTGCATGTGTGCTGACTCAAGAGAGCTTTGTACAGGTTGAAGCAAGCACCTTGTGCTTGGTACACCAGGATCGACAGCTATTTCACTGGGTTGGGCTTCACAAAGAGTGAAGCAGATGCAAACCCTTACCACATCATGGTAGAAGGTAAGCCATTGATCATTGTTCTTTATGTTGATGATCTGATATTAACAGGTGATGATCAGTTGATCAAGTCTTTCAAGGAGGACATTGCAAGAGAGTTCGAGATGAAAGACACGGGTCTTATGCACTACTTTCTAGGCATAGAAATGTAGTAGAAGTTTGTGTCTCAAGGCAAGTATGCCAATGAGATACTCAAGCGATTCCACATGGAGAAGTGCAAACCCATGCAGACTCCTCTAGCAGGTAACTGAGGAAGGAGGATGCTACTTCAGGTGAGGTAGTAGTTGCTATTATTTATCGGCAGCTTGTGGGCTTATTGATGTATTTAGTGAACACACGACCAGATTTGTGCTTGTAGTGAACTAACTGAGTCAAGCTATGGTTCAACCTACCACGCTGTTTTGGAAGGCAACGAAGCATGTGTTGAGATACCTCAGAGGCACATCTCAGTATGGATTATGGTTCAGACAGACAGAGGGAGTGAAGCTTTAGGGCTTCACAGGTGCAGATTGGGCAGGGAGTCCATCAGACCGGAAGAGCACTTCAGGAGGAATTTTCAACCTTGGTTCAGCTGCTATTTCTTGGTACAGTAGGAACAGAGGTCAGTTGCACTTAACTCAGCAAACGCTGAATACATGGCTTCCAATCAAGCAGCATGTGAGGCTATTTGGATGCGAAAATTCTAGTTGGATTTTTTGGTCAGATGATGGATCCAACTGTGATCTATTGCGATAATCAGAGTTGTATCAAACTCTCTGGGAATCCAGTATTTCATGATAGGTCCAAGCACATCAATATCCGGTATCATCATCTTCGAGACTATGTGGTGAAGAGGATCATGTTGTTATTGTATGTTTCGACCAAGGAACAGGTTGTAGATATTTTGACTAAGGCATTGTCAAAATGCAAATTTGAGTTCCACAGAGACAGGATTGGGGTGACAGATAATCCCTTTTTTGTTGAGAGGGAGCGTTGAAAATAGCAACAAGAAATGCTAAATGTATAAATGCTAAAAATAGCATTTCTATAAATAGCATTTCGAGATACATTCCAATTTTAGTTAGTCCCTGAACTAAAATTGAAAATTAAAATTTGAATTTGATCTTAGCAGTTGTTTGAAAAATAATTAATTAATTCATCTTGAGTTAATTAGTTGGAGAAAATCAAACATGAAGTATATGTGAAGACATGCAACAATTTTCCCTTTGATTGAGGAAGTTATCCCTTGATTAAGGAGATCAAGATGAGTTGTACTTTGAGTTGTAATTAGTTAGCTCAGTTAACTGAGTTAAGCCCAGTTAGATTAGTTCCAACAATTTGTGGAATTGATTGTGAGTTCAGTTAGTTAATGCATGCATGCATGTAACTATTGTACTTCAGATCACTGAATATTCTCTCATAAATAACTCATGCATGTCAGCTCAGTCAGAGACCCAGTTGAGATCAAAGGATGGGATAGTGTACGATCAGTTGCAGGAACATTCCATTGAGGATATCTCTTGCATGTAGAAGGAATTCATTCCTTGGAGATTGTGCGGTTACTTTTGAGTTTGGTGAGTTGTGTGAGAGGTGAGTTTGTAAATCCCCTTCTATGATGGGTTTACACAATACTTTAGAGTTTTCGCTTATGTAGGCACCAAGTTTAGATGTGAGTGTAAGGTAAACCAGTTCCAATTCTTGAGGATAAGAATCATTGAAATGTGTTTGCAAATCATGTACATTATGTTAGTTTTTTTTGGGTAGTATCAGGCAGATGTTCTAGTCTTGACTTTGGTCAAGAAGGCTTAGAAACACTAGAACTCTAGAACCCAGAAAAATTTCAGGAGAAAACACTTAGTGATGGCTTAACTAAGTTAATTAGTCAATAATTAAATCATTCTGGAGTCTAACTTAGGAAGAGTGATTAATTAAAAAGAATTAATTGAGAAAGGTGGGATTTCTCTAAAAAATCACATGGATCGACTCAGAGATGATCTTAATCGTTGATGAGGATTTAATCATCATCGTTGGTGAGCCAATGAGAGATTATAAGAGGAGGTCAATGGGGTTCGAGCAAGATGTGGAGATCGATTTTCCTTGGCAGACCGAGCTATCTAGCAGCAGCAACTGAGCAAGGAAGAGAAGTTCAAGCCAGAGGGGAAGTAGAGTCAGTGAGTAGCAAAGACAGTGATTCCGGAGGAGATCCAGTTCTGGAGAGTCAGTTACAAGAGGTTTGAGTTTTCCTCAGTGAGGTTGAATAGACATCATAAGGGGAGAAGTTCGATTCAGCTAGAGCGAGGATTGATTCAGTTGTTGGAGGTCAGGAGAAATTCCAGAAGGCCAAGCGAGTCATTCTCAGAGGTTGAGTTGGTTTGGACGTCTTGATCAGAGCAGCGTCCAGGAAGTGCAAGTTTGTCTTGTGCAAACGCTGACGTAAGGGCAGTTCAAGTGGCATGTTTGTGCCAGTTTTGGAGTTGGATCAATGTCGGGTGAGACAAATTTGTTTCACTAATTTTTGGCCAGATTATCTTGTAAAGGATTGTTAGTTTTGGGCATCCAAATTGTACTCAGAATTTCACTGTTGCATAATAATAATAAAACCCTCATTTGTTGCATCGATTTTCCTGCATTGAGTTTTTCTGGGGACATTTGTCCAAAAATAACGGTGTCATTTTATTTTGTGTGCTCTATATTTCTCAATTCTAACATTTTATTTTCCGTAGTGTTTTTATGGTGAAAATTGCAGTTGTGATTTTATTCGTTGTTTGTCGTAGCAAATAAAATGCACTTAATTTTAATCAATTAGAAGAATAATTTTCAGTTGTTGCAATAGAATTGAAATGTTGAAAATAACAACAATAAATGCTAAAAATAGCATTTTGTGATACATTCCAATTTTAGTTAGTCACTAAACTAAAATTGAGAATTAAAATTTGAATTTGATCTTAGCAGCTGTTTGAAAAATAATTAATTAATTCATCTTGAGTTAATTAGTTGGAGAAAATCAAACATGAAGTATATGTGAAGACATGCAACAGTTTTCCCTTTGATTGAGGAAGTTATCCCTTGATTAAGGAGATCAGGATGAGTTGTACTTTGAATTGTAATTAGTTAGCCCAGTTAACTGAGTTAAGTCCAGTTAGATTAGTTCCAACAGTTTGTGGAACTGATTGTGAGTTCAGTTAGTTAATGCATGCATGCATGTAACTACCGTACTTCAGATAACTGAATATTCTCTCATAAATAACTCATGCATGTCAGTTCAATCAATGACCCAGTTGAGATCAGAGGATGGGATAGTGTACTATCAGTTGCAGGAATATTCCATTGAAGATATCTCTTGCATGCAGAAGGAATTCATTCCTTGGAAATTGCGTAGTTACTTTTGAGTTTGGTGAGTTGTGTGAGAGGTGAATTCACACATGTGGCAGCCAGAGGACCCAGTAGAAACTGCACAAGGAAATAGAGGCTTGGAGGACAGAGGGAAGGCATATGTTGTGTCGATTTAGTCTATGAGCAGCATTGAGGGATTGTACTGAGAGTTGGATAGCTTGTGAGCTAAAGCTTTGTGTAATCCGAAAATATTTCCACTTGTATGATAATACAGATAGCGGGGTTTTTAGCTGAGGCTTTCCCCATAGTATTCTTCCGTGTTCATGTGTGATTGATTTCTCGTTCTCTGTTATATGTGTTCTATTTAATCTTGCTCAAAATCGATTAAGCTTCCGCAAGTTTGTTTGTAGAAGTAGATCAAGTATTTTGCTTTAGTATATTGCATTATCAGGTGATCTACAGTGAGAAATTCTACAAATTTCACATGGTATCAGAGAAAGTTGATCAGATCGGAAGCTTAGAGGCAGAAGGAAGAATTCGTGCAGATTCAAAGGGAGTCTAACAAATCAATTTCCATATTTGCGTAGATCCAACCAACCAGTTCGAGTTGTTGAGCAGAGTGTTTGATTTTTCCAGTGTTAGGTTGCAAGAAAAAATCGAATTGCCCATGAGCAATTCCCGCGCGCAATAGGTGAGCAGATCAGTGTTTTCGAAGAGCAGATTCTTGATCTAGGAGCAGTTGATTTTGCAGCAGATTCACAGAGCAAGATCAATGTTGGGCAGGGTGAAAGAGAAATAGCACACATAGAAGGATTTTTTTTCTCAGAGGGTTTCCAGATCCAGTTTGGAGGAAATTTCATCTGAATTGGATCCATGAAAAATAATCAAAGTGCCATGACTGTATCCAAACAGGACAGACTTCGAATTTATGCAAGAGCGATCAGAAAGACCTCTGGACAGTGGCAGTTTGCAGCCAGCAAGGAACGACGAGGATCTCGGTCAAAGCACGCTGACCGAGGCGCATGGAGACTGCGCAGGAGGAAAAACTTGCACTTGGGAAGCCCGAATCGGGAAACGGAGGCCATTTCTTATGCGCGACTAGGCAAAACCCCTCGAGAAGGAAAGACTCCGAGCGCTCGGTCACATGGAAGCCGGGAAACCGTGGGGAAAGCGCTAAGGCGAAAGGCAGGACCTGCGCTCCAAAACTAGCAGTATATCAGGGGCATCCTTGGGTGGTAAGCGGATTTGGCTGAAAGTGAGAAAACCGCCTCTCGTCGCGCGCTAAAGGTAGAGCAAGTCAACCACGCGAAATGAGCGAATATCGTAGGATCTAGGGGCCCTAGATCTGACGGCGGAGATTATGCCTGATGGAGGAACCGGAATTGATAGGGGATTAAGCTGCGGCATAGAAAAGTTTGACGTCCGATTTGACCGCTGAATCGGCAGATGAGTCATTCCACAACGTAACCAAAAATACTGAATCGTCAAGGAAGAGCTGGCGTAGTTCGTGATAGACAAGTGGCCACTCCCTGTGAGACGTTGGCGATGACGTAGAGGCAGGGAACTCTAAACAAACAGCAGCAGGCAATTCGAAGGGGCAGAAGAGGAAGCGAACAGTCAAGGACAGATTGGCTTTAAGCCATGAATAGCCAGATAGCAGAACCGACAAAAAAGGAGAGCACTGTAGGAAAGAAAAAGACAGTAAAGCAAGAAGCAGAAAACAGAGAGCCGGACTGACCATAGGGAGCATCGAGCAGACAGAAATCTTGAGAATTTCAAGCAATCCCCGAGAGGATCTGTCTGGAATTGAGCACCACATTGGGCTCCTCCCATTAAAGACCAGAGAGGTCAAGATTTGGTAAGGAGAAGAGTCTGTGCACTCTAGTGGCTTGGGGGATCCAAGAACCACCCTATCAACATCATCTGTTTCAGGAGACTCAAATTGAGCTCCTCATTATAAATCTCTGCTTTAAAGACACAATAAAAGAAAACCACCACTGAAAGCTGAACAGGAGATGTAGCCCTAGAGAATAAGGTGAACTCCTTATTAATTGTTGTGTTCTTTCATTTTCTTACTGTGTTTTCCTTATTGTTTTCCATTTTCCAGTGTCTGTGTATTTTGCAATCTGATCGATCCGTTGCCTAAAATAACATAGACACACACCAGCACATGAGTTTGTAATACCTTTATTCATTAATTAATAAACTGAGGTTACTCACGAGTGATTTTCAGATCAAGTGGTATCAGAGCTCTAGGTTGTTAAGGTTAGACAAGCTTGTGTTGGTTTAGCCGTTGAATGCTAACTAGATCAAAGCTCAAATTAGGAGAAGGAGAGTTGGTCGAAACTAATCCTGAAATTGGGAGAGTCTATTCTCGGAAGACAATGTCAGAAGAAGGTTTTGTAGGGCCAGACCCTCAATTCATAGATAGTTTCCTAGCCATAAGGTCCATGGTAGAAGAAATGTATACGGACTTTAGAAAACACAAGGATGAAGATGCATCAGGCTCCAAACAAGACAAAGGAGAAGATGAATCCTTCCTCCATGACCACTTAAAAGGCAAAGGGAAAGAAGAACACTTTTTCACACCTCCTAATAGCCCTGAACATAAAAAGAAAGCATCTTTGATCAAACTAGGTGTTAAATTTGATTTGCCTATATATGATGGAGAGTTGAATGCAGAAAAGCTGAACAATTGGATTAGACAAATTGATGTTTATTGCAAAGTGCGGAGTATTGAATCAAACAAGGGGAAGATTCAGCGAGCAAGCCTACGCCTTGAAAGCACCGCCTTGGTTTGGTGGGAAGGCATGACCCAAGTTGACCTGAAGAGACATGGTAAGACTCTGTCTGGAGTGAATTTGTTTCTGCAATCAAAAAAACAGTTCTATCCATTGGCCTACATGCAGCAAGCCATGATGAGTTGGCAAACTCTTCGACAGTTGAAAGGGCAAAGTGTGCAAGGGTATACTCAAGAATTTAGAAAGAGAGCATTGATTCTAGGAATCTCATTAGACTCACCTGAGACTCTATTGAAATACATTGGTGGTCTACACAGCTACATGAGGCACACTATCCTCATGTTTAATCCCACTAGTATAGATGAGGTATCTGTACAAGCTACTCATCTAGAAGCTAGAGGAAAGAATGGAAGTCCAAAAGTTGGGGGATCATCCCAACCCACTGCAAGCAAGAATAAGGAGAAAAGAAAGCAGAAATGGAAAGCAAGGAAGGCTAACACTGCACAGAAAAACAAGGCTTCATGCACTCACTGTAAAAAGGATGGGCATGATGATGAGCACTGTTGGATTCTGCATCCAGAGATGAGACCTAAGAAGTTCGAGGGCAAGAAGAAGAAGACTGTTGCAGCTATTCAGAAGGATTTGGGGTCAGACTCAGGAGATGAAACAACTATTGTAGCCACAGGGATAAAATGTAAGAATTCTGAAGCATCTACTAGTAATTCTGCACAATCTATTATTGATGAAGAGAATGAGAGAAAAAAACATGAGCTTTTCCATATTCGAGTTATTTCCAAACATCAAAAAATTGATACTTTGTTTGATAGTGGCTCACAAGTAAATTTAATTTCTGAAGCAATTGTAAAGAAGTTGGGATTAGTAACTACACCTCACAAGAAACCATTCCCATTAGGATGGTTGAATGATAAAGCACAACTACAAGTGACTAGACAGTGCAAACTCAAGTTTTCTTTTGGGTCAGCATTTGTAAATGAGGTTGAGTTAGACATAATTCATTTGGATATATTTGGAATTGTTTTAGAAAGTCCTTGTATGACAGAAAAGCTATTGCTATAGAGCTGAAAACAAGTATCTACTTGTTAAAGATGGAATCGAATTCTTTCTAAAATCTCATAAGCTCAAGAATAATTATACTCTCATAAACTCGAGGCAAATGAAATGAATGATAAATTCATGTAAACATTTTTTACTGATGGTTGTAAAGGAAAAGAAACCTGATAAAACCAATGTATTTGAAGGTTGTAATGCTGAACAGCAAGCTGATTTAGAAAAAGTTGTTTCAGAGTATGATATCTTGTTTCAAGAACCTAAAAGTCTGCCACCCAAAAAGGAAATAGTACATGATATTATTTTGCAGCAAGATGCTCCATTGCTTAACATTGGAATGTACAAGTTGTCTGCTTTAGAGAATGTTGAAATCAAAAAGCAAGCGCAGGAGTTGCTCGAGAAAGGGTTCTAGCACATCACCATGTGGGTCACCAATCGTTTTGGTGAGAAAAAAAGATGGCTCGTGAAGAATGTGCATTGATTACCGAGCACTGAATAAGATAACAATAAAAAATCATTATCCCCTTCCTCGCATAGATGATCTTTTAGATCAATTGAAGGACGTTGTTTATTTTCCAAGTTAGACTTGCACAATGGATACCATCAGGTCAGAGTTGCAGAACAAGATGCATGGAAGACTGCTTTCAAAACAAAGCAGGGATTGTATGAGTCGCTGATTATGTCTTTTGGCTTAACTAATGCTCCTGCTACTTTCATGAGATTAATGAATGATGTACTCAGACCTTTTGTTGATGATTTTGTTATTGTGTATCTGGATGACATTCTGATACTTAGCAAAATATGGGAAGAACAATTATAGCATGTTAAGCAAACACTAGATGTTTTGAAAAGAGAAAAACTTTATGTTAAACTCTCAAAATGTGAATTTGGCAAAACATCTCTGAATTATTTGGGTCATATAGTAGGGGGTGGTGAATTGAAGATAGATCCCTCTAAGGTGGCAGTGATTGTAAACTGGCCTAAACCCAAATCTGCTACAGAAGTTAGAAGCTTCTTAGGAGCAGCACAATATTGGAGAAATTTCATTTCTAACTTTTCCCTAATTGCAGCGCCCTTACATGCTTTAACAGGATTGAACAAGATGTTTCAATGGGGAGGCAAGCAGCAGAAAGCCTTCGACACCTTGAAAGAAAAGATTAACACAACACCTGTACTAGCGCTGCCTGATCTTCAGAGACCATTTGAGATCCAAACAGATGCCAGTGACTATGCCATGGGAGCAGTGTTGACACAGCACCGTAAACCCATATGTTATCATTCTGAGACATTTAATTCTGCAGTAGTTAATTATCCTACATATGACAAAGAATTGTATGCATTAGTACAGAATGTGAAAAAGTGGAAACATTACTTAATGGGCAAAGAGACAGTAATCCATATTGATCATCAACCACTTCAATATCTACACTCGCAAACTAAGTTGCAGCAATCAAGACACTATAGATGGATGGTTTTGCTACAACGGTTTCATTTAGTCATCAGATATAAAAAGGGCATACATAATAAAGTTGCAAACATGTTATCTAGACCTATTATAAATGCATATACTATACTTGAGCATAATTCTGTGTTACATGAGAGTTACATTGAACAATATGCTCAAGATATAGACTTTAAAGATGTATATGCAACTTTAAGTCAATGCAAAAGAGTAGAAGAATTGGACTATCACGTAAAGGACCGACTCTTATACCATTGTGGGAAGTTATGCATTCAACAAACTGAAAGAGTAAAGATAATTCGAGAAGCACACACTTCTCTAATATCATGTCACTTTGGGGTAAGTAAAACAGTTGCACAACTGCAAAGATTTTGTTATTGGCCAAAAATGAATAAGACAGTTTCTAGATATGTAAGAGGGTGTACTATGTGTGTAAAAAGCAAGCCCAGCAATAGAAAACTAGGCGTGTACACTCCATTACCAGTTCCTTATCACCCTTGGGAAAGTGTTTCCATGGATTTTGTTGGAGGACCGCCTAAATCTAGGAAAGGTCATGATTATCTGTATGTTGTTGTGGATAGGTTCAGCAAAATGTGTATTTTGATACCTTGTAATAAACAGATTACAGTTGAACAAACGCAAAACTATTCTTTCAACATGTATGGGTTCATTTTAGATTACCCACTTCCATTGTATCTGATCGAGACACCCGATTTGTGGGGAAGTTTTGGTCAAGTTTGTGGGAATTGATGGACACCAAACTGAAGAAAAGCACAGCTTTTCATCCACAAACTAATGGCTAGACCGAAGTAGTCAATAGGACAGTGATCCAGTTGCTCAGGGGATATTGCAGCAAACATCCTAAGCTTTGGGATGAACATTTGTGTTATGTGCAGCATGCTTACAACAGAGCAAAACATTCTTCTACACAGAGATCTCCTTTTGAGACCTGTTTTGGTTTCACACCAAGGTCTCCTTTGGATTTTGCCTTTGGTAAAGACACCACAGTTGAAGGACACAGTGATGTGGACAGGGCAACTACGTTCATTGAACAGATCCAAGAGATCCACCAGGCAGTACAGGAATAGCTGGAAAAGAGCCAAGCCAAATACAAGGCAAGGCATGACAAGCATCGGATGGAGCATAGTTTCCAAGTTGGTGACCAAGTCTGGCTGTACATCAGTAAGGACAGGGTGCAAGGTGAAGGTAAAAAGCTAAAGCCTATCAAGTATGGACCTTTCAAGATACTTGAGAAGATTGGTGAGAATTCTTTTCGCCTTGATCTACCAGCTTACATGCACATCTACTCAGTCGTGAATGCAGATTGCTTGAGGCTGTTTGAACCTTCACTAATTGAGGATCCAAAAGAGCAGAGTCAATTGCCTTCTATTGATGCTCTGTTACCTAAATATCTTAATGAATTGCAAGAAGACACAATGCTGGACAGGAAGGTGAGGACGACGCGCAGGGGAGATGTTAAGTACCTCAGAGTTGGGCTCAAGGGTTCAAAGCCAAGTAGTGAAAAGTGGATAGAGATTGGACAAGTGAGACAATTGTACCCTCACTTAGTCGATGCTTGAAAACCAACTTTTGGTGGTCCAAAAGCTTTTTCAGTGGGAAGGTTGTGATCCGAATTGGATCCATGAAAAATAATCAAAGTGCCATGACTGTATCCAAACAGGACAGACTTCGAATTTATGCAAGAGCGATCAGGAAGACCTCTGGACAGTGGCAGTTTGCAGCCAGCAAAGAATGACGAGGACCTCGGTCAAAGCGCGCTGACCGAGGCCCATGGAGACTGCGCAAGAGGCAAAACTGGCACTTGGAAAGCCCGGATCGAGAAATGGAGGCCATTTCTAATGCGCGATCGCTAGGAAAAACCCCTCGAGAAGGAAAGGCCCCGAGCGCTCAGTCGCATGAGAAGCCGGGAAACCGTGGGAAAAGCACCAAGGTGAAAGGCGGGACCCGCACTCCATAACCGGTGGTATTCGGGGGCATCCTTGGGCGGTAAGCGAATTTGGCTAAAAGTGAGCGATTCCATTCAGTGCACGACGCGTGTCCGAGGGATGAGAGAGAAAACTACCTCTCATCACGCGCTAACGGTCGAGCAAGTCAACCGCGTGAAATGAGCGAATATCGTAGGATCTGGGGGCTCCAGATCTGACGGTGGAGATTGCGCCCGATGGAGGAACCGGATTTGACAGGGGATTAAGCCGCAGCATAGAGAAGTTTGACGTCCGATTTGACCTTTGAGTCGGCAGATGAGTCATTCCACAACGTAACCGAAAATACCAAACCGTCAAGGAAGAGCTGGCGCAGTTCGTGAGAGGACAAGTGGCCACTCCCTATGAGACATTGGCGATGACGCAGAGGCAGGGAACTCCAAACGAACAGCAACAAGCGATCCGAAGGGGCAGAAGAGGAAGCGAACAGTCAAGGACAGATTGGCTTTAAGCCATGAACAGCCAGAGAGCATAACAGACAGAGAAGGAGAGAAATGTAAGAAAGAAAAAGACAGTAAAGCAAGAAGCAGAAAACAGAGAGTCGAGCTGACCATAGGCAGCATCGAGCAGACAGAAAGCTTGAGAGGTTCAAGCAATCCTTGAGAGGATCTGTCGGGAATTGAGCACCACATTGGGCTCCTCCCATTAAAGACCAGAGAGGTCAAGATTTGGTAAGGAGAAGAGTCTGTGCACTCTAGTGGCTTGGGGAATCCAAGAACCACCCTACCAACATCATCTGTTTCAGGAGACTCAAATTGAGCTCCTCATTGTAAATCTCTACTTTAAAGACACAATAAAAGAAGGCCACCACTGAAAGCTAGACGGAGATGTAGCCCTGGAGAATAGGGTGAACTCCTTATTAATTGTTGTGTTTTTGCATTTGCTTGTTGTGTTTTCTTTACTGTTTTCCATTTTCCATTATGTGTATTTTGCAATCTGATCGATCTGTTGCCTAAAATAACATAGACACATACCAGCACATGAGTCTGTAATACCTTTATTCATTAATTAATTAACTAAGGTCACTCACGAGTGATTTTCAAATCAAAATTTGTAATTTCCAATTGTAGGTGCCAATAGCAGAAGCATATTTACACATTCCAGGAGGGAGTGCAAGTAGTAGTAGCAAGTAGCCAAGTAAAAAAGGAGATTCTTGTTTATTTTCCCAGTTGTGAGTTTTGTATAAAATGGCCTCGGTAGGCTCTAAGATGAAGATAGGCTAGATGGAGCCTCAAATTATTGTATCTGGGAAGCCAAGATGTCTTTCCTGCTAGATGAGCATGGTCTGAAGATGTACGCAAAGAGAATTGTAGTCGTACCAACAGACCCGCAGTAGCTAGAGAACTACAATAAGGAGATGGCCAAGGTGAAGTGGTTGATTCTCGATGGAGTTCGAGATCGTATAGTCTCACACATAGCAGCCAAGAGTACGGCCAAAGAAATGTGGGATGCTCTCGTACCACTATACCAAAATCCTTCCGAGAATAGGAAGATGTTCCTGAAAGAGAAGCTGAGAACCACTAAGATGCAAAAGGGAGAAGGTGTTACCCCTACCTCACTAGGATTCAGGTTGTCCAGAATGAGCTTGCCACAATTTTAGAGACACCTAAAGACAATGAGCTGGTGTGTAGCTATCAATGGTTTCACCAAGGAGTGGTCTAATTTCGTCGAAGGTATTACTGGACAAATCAATTACCAGGTTGGGATCGATTGTGGGAAAATTTCATGCAGGAGGAGATGTGACTTGCTCTAGTCGAGTAATCTCAATGGCAACAGTAGAAGATTGAAGAGTGAGGAGGAGAATGTAACCCTTGCATCGAAGGGAAAGGAAAAGAAAGGTCTTAGTCAGGGACAAGGCTCACAAGGAGGTGAAAAAAAGAAGGATATGTCAAAGATCAAATGCTTCAGGTGTGGTGAGTTTGGTCACTACAGTATCCAATGTCCTCAGAGGAAGAAAGACAAGAAGGAGAAGCAACAGCAAGCAACAGCTTTGGCAGAGATTGACAAGTTGTCATCCAAGTTGGAGGAAGACTTCACTTTGTATGCAGTTACATATCCGGGAGAGAGACTGGGAGACATTGAGCTCTAGACTCCAGAGTTGCGCAGAGTCGGGCAGGATCCTTCAGGGAGAACATTGGAAAGATGTTGAGCATCCAACAGGTGTTTAGCATCGAGCAGATGTTTCCTCTTGGATCAATACCCTTGCTACAGGAGCCCACATTCAATAGCAAATGGATCTGTGTTGAGGATGCAATAATCAGATCTTTAGGGACAGTTGCATTACTAGTTGCAATCATATGTTGAGAGGCAGAGAGCAGTGATAGCACATACAGTTACTCAATAGGCAGTGTAGAGGCTAGTAGCAGCCAGAGACTTGGGAGGCAGCAGCAGAGCCACTCCAGAAACAAAATTGATTCAAAGATTTGTTCTCAGTTGCAGTAGTTGAAATGCAGCAACATGAGATCAATTGCAGCGCAGAGCAGAGTTGGAAACAGTGCAGGTAATATAGTGTAGTGTCAGCAGCAATGCAGAGCAGAGTTGGAATCAGTACAAGTAATACAGTGTAGTGTCAGCAGCAGCGCAAATGCAGATTAGTTCGGCTCATAGTAGCAGATGAATCAGAGTTGTGCAGTGGCTTGGTGGGCAGTGGCAAGTTGTCATAGTTGTCAGACATCGACAACGTGTATGGGAGGATGTTATGAGATCGTCTTAAACACCTTCCTCACTAAGAGGGAGTGTTAGTTTTTTATGGTTGGGTAGTATCGAACAGATGTTCTAGTCTCGACTTTGGTCAAAGAGACTTAGAAACACTATCACTCTAGAACCCATAAAAAGCTTCAAGAGAAAGCACTTAGTGATGACCCAATTAAGTTAATTAGTCAATAATTAAACAATTCCTAAGTCTAACTTAAGAAAAGTGATCAATTAATAAGAATTAATTAAGAAAGATGACATTTCTCTAGAAACTCACACGGATCGACTTAGAGATGATCTTAGTCATTGATGAGGATTTAATCATGGCCATTGGTGAGCCAATGAGAATTTATAAGAGGAGATCGATGGGGTTGGAGCAAGTTACACTGGAGATCGATCTTCCTTGGCAGATCGAGCTATCCAGCTACAGCAGCTAAGTAGAGAAGAGGAGTTCGAGCCAGAGGGGAAGCAGATTCAATGAGGGGCAAAGACAATGATTCCAAAGGAGATTCCAGTTCCAGAGAGTCAGTTACAAGAGGGCCAATTTTTCCTCAGTTAGGCTATATAGGGACTGTGCAGGGAGCTTTAGAGGAGGAGAGTTTGATTCAACTGGAGTGAAGATCGATTCAGTTGCTAAAGGTTGGGAGAAATTCAAGAAGGCCAAGCAAGTCATTCTTATACGTTGAGTGGGGTTGGACATCTTGACCAAAGCAGCTTCCAGCGAGTGTGATTTTGGCCTACGTAGAGGCCGCATAGAGGTTGACGCAGGAGCAGTTCAGGTGGCCTGTTTGTGTCAGTTTTGGAGCTGGATCAGTGTTGGTGAGACAAAATCTGTTTCATTAATTTTTGGCCGGATTATCTTATGGAGGATTGCCAATTTTGGACATCCAGATTGTACTCAGAATTCCATTGTTGCATAATGATAATAAAACCCTCCTCTGTTGCACCGGTTTTCCCACATTGGATTTTTCTAGGGACATTTGTCCAAAAATAACAGTGTCATTTTCATTTTGTGTTTGCTCTATATTTCTTAGTTCCAGCGTTTGATTTTTTAAGCATTTTTATGGTGAAAATTGCAGTTGTGATTTTATTAATTGTTTGTCATAGCAAATAAACTACACTTAATTTTAATCAGTTAGAAGAATAATTTCCAGTTGCTGCAATATAGTTGAAAATTTCACATTATATAGCTTCTCTTTTTTATTTCTGGTAAGTGATACTTCATTTTAATTTGTCCACTAGAACTAAGCTTCTTCTCAGCCAGAATGCAATATGTTTGCTCTCCACGCTTGATGGCTTCCTTGTAGGACAAGTAAAGAGTGGCATTCAAGGTCTCCGAAATCCTTTGTATTTGCAGGTCAACCTGGGAAGAACATCGATGTGTCTCCAAAACCACTGCCACTAAATGAATCCTCAAGAGAGAGCCACAATTCAGTTTACCAGAGGCAGTAAAGCCAATCAGATTGAAAGGGAGCTAATGAGGCAGCCTTGAACTCAGACAAGATTCTGACAGGGAAAGGACTAAGCTTTGTAATCCTGTGAACCGTCCCATACTCTATATTAAGATGTGGTATCTACTAATCATAAATATTACTAAAATATTATCCCTAATATCAGTATTAGCTAAAAACACATTGCTCTAGAGGATCACATATATTATTCTAGCATTTGGAGTTATTTGGCCCTTCAAGAACCAGGCTAGACTTTCTGCTCTATGTTTTGAGGCTCTAGGGTTCCACCTGATATATTACCATGCCATCTGAACTCAATAATATGAAATCCTTTGTGGCTGTACTCTCACATATCTGCTTGAAGTAGAATATTGAAATCCATATTTTCAAAACATATTCCCAAGTCCATAATTATTAACCACTTAAAGAACCACTACATAATAAGTTAATCACCATATGTTACTCTAAGAATTTTAACTTCACAGTAAGCTAGGGCTGCAAGGACTAGAAAAAGATTTACCGCAAAGAAGTTAAAAGCTACTGCCATCTGCTTTCTCGTGGAAAGTTTCACGTAAAGTTTCTTCTTGTTAATAAAACTATTTAGCTCAAAAAGAACTGAAGGACAACAATTCAAATAGTTTTGACATGGTCAGCTAGCTCAAGAGCTAGATCTTTCTAGTGAAAATTTCAATTTTTACGAAAGATTAGGGGTAGAGTTTTCAGCTAAATTATAGCACAATTTCAATTATAGAATATTTGTAAATGGATGTGTCCATAAAAGAAGAAAAAAACCAGGAAAAAATAGAGATTATTGACCTGAGACATGGTGGACTAGATAACTGAAAAGAAGATAGAGAGAAACTAAAAGAATTAGAACCCAAAGATTGGGACTAGTTTACCTTAACTAAGTATACAGGGTGAAAGTTGGAGAAGCAAATTCATCTACAATCTAGTAAAAGACATTAACTGAAATGTACAGAAGCATATTTTCCTTGAAGAACAAGGCTGGCGTGGCTTGTGCAACTTATTGAAGCTACCTCACCTCCTATCAATACAGCAGATTCAATAAGGCTTACGAATCAGAGATAACTGTTTTCTTCAATGTTCAAAGAACTAAAAAATAAACACCATGTAACAGACATGTGGAAATAAAATTATGTATGTCATTTCATGCTGTCCATACAAACTGTAATGTAACTTAAGTTGGAGAAGCAAATTCATCTACAATCTAGTAAAAGACATTAACTGAAATGTACAGAAGCATATTTTCCTTGAAGAACAACGCTGGCGTGACTTGTGCAACATATTGAAGCTACCTCACCTCCTATCAATACAGCAGATTCAATAAGGCTTACGAATCAGAGATAACTGTTTTCTTCAATGTTCAAAGAACTAAAAAATAAACACCATATAACAGACATGTGGAAATACAATTATGTATGTCATTTCATTCTGTCCATACAAACTGTAATGTAACTTAAGTTGGAGAAGCAAATTCATCTACAATCTAGTAAAAGACATTAACTGAAATGTACAGAAGCTTCCTAGCTCAGCCATTTGAAGTCATTCTCCTATCCTTCACCAGCTTAAACACACCTTTGGATGTTCCGTTTAGAACCTACTCAAGAAATTTGACTACAAGATAAGAGCTCATCGAAATCACCAACCCTTCATCAGCTCTGTATGTTATGAGACTGCAGTCTAAGAAGTCCCACCAGCGATAATCTTTGCATTGATCCTCCTTGGCTGGAAAGAATTGTCTGATATCTTTGATTCTGGGTCAAAAAATTAGGTGAGATTCTGAAATATAAGGGGAGATTCCGAAATAGAGGGGCAATTTCTTTAAACCAAAAATTTCACTGCCCCATGAGGATAGCTGTTGATATAAGCCCAAAGAAGCTTGTAAGTTGTAACCCACCATAAGTGTAGCTTGAAGACATAGCAATCATGAAGAGTTCTTTTATTGCATAACTGTGTCAGCTATCTGATTGTATTTCCAAAAGTCAGCCAGGTCTTCGCAGACAGCTGCCTGGAAGAAGGAACCTGAACTTGTCAGCATTCTTTATCAAATAAGATGGGAGATGGACAGCAGAAAATGTGCGGGGTATTGAACCCATCTTTTTTAGTATATCTTGAAAGGTATACTCTTCTGGTAACATGTCATAGAGATCTGTTCCATGACAAATAATTTGTTGAATTCTAGAAGAGTTCAAGTAATAAGAGAACTTCACGCGGTCTACATGACTGTATGCTTTCATTTTAAATACAAATTCCCTCATGTAGCGAAAGCAGAAGCTGCAGTGCCAACCTGCATCTACAAAGAGCTCATCTGTTCGACGGGAATGACCATAGCGTGTATAATATTGATACAGGTGGACTGATGCGCGCCAACTGTTATAGTCAACAAGAAATTCAAAGGAGTATAAATAATTCCGCATTTGCAGATGCATGACTGCCGGTATACCATCACACCACCTAAGGAGGTTTATAGTGTGTCGACTAGGAATCTCATCCACATCAGACATGATAAGCAGGTCATCATCCCAGATACCTGCTTCTCTTATTAGGCGATCCAACGCTGACCTATGTTCTGTTTCTTGTACAAAGGGATTCTCTCCAAGTAAAAGGGGTCGGCCTGGAAACATTCCATATACCACCTTGGGTTCAGCAAATTCAAACCTTTCTCTGTTGTTAGCAAAATATAATAGCTTTGGCATGCCTGTAAAAGTAGTGTCTGATTCCACAATAATAAACTTTGTTATCAAAGGAAGCAACTCCTGCCATCTGATTTCAAGAATGTCCAACTCATTGCTAAATAGCACAGCATCATAAACACGCCTAGGAATCTGCCGAACTCGCCAGCCATGAAGATAACAAAGGTGCTCCATGGGCATATCTTCAGCATAATAATGAGGGATATGATGAAAGGGCTTTGGTGGAGTGTCCCAAATGGGCCGTAAAATGTAAGATATTTTATGCCCCTGCCAGTATATGCTTAGGATGCAAATTGACACAACAATAAGAAAAAAGATTGATCTCCTGAAGCATATTTTCCTTGAAGAACAACGCTGGCGTGACTTGCGCAACATATTGAAGCTACCTCACCTCCTATCAATACATCAGATTCATTAAGGCTTACGAATCAGAGATAACTGTTTTCTTCAATGTTCAAAGAACTAAAAAATAAACACCATATAACAGACATGTGGAAATAAAATTGTGTATGTCATTTCATGCTGTCCATACAAACTGTAATGTAACTTAAGAAGATACCTTTGTTTCTCTATTCCATGCTTCATTATGATTTTCATTGATAGTTGTCAAAAAATTGAACCTGCTAACTTTGACGTGAAGAAATCAATGTCCATCAATATTTTTTCTACTTAAGGTTTTCACCATCAGTAGCATTTTCTTGAACATAAAAAAATAACTTATTTTAACCATGCTACATGGGGATGCACACCCCTTGTCCACTGCACTCCTTGGATGTAGAAACGTCCTCAGAAACATTTCCCCGCACTGGCCTGTTAGTGGGGTATGGGGAAATGCATGGAAAACGTTTCCCCAAAAATGAGGAACTTTCCTCTCTTTTTTTCTGGGGAAGTGCTCTTTGGAGCTTACCCCAAAATCAGCCATAGGCTTTTGCAAAATATCACCAAAAAAATTAAAATTTAGAGAAAATATTAAATTAAAAATTAAAATTAAAAAACAGCACTAATTTGTCTAGCCTCCTAAACCCTATTGACACCTTCTAAAAGCACATAAGCTCAACCCATAACCATTTCTCACTTGCATATGATTGAATTTGTTTGGGTGAGCACTGTTAAACATCAACCCTGAGGTTTAATTATTGAACCGTGAGATTCAAGCTGAATGTATCACTGATAAATATTTTTTGATTAATATAAATTCAGTGAGAAATAAAACGGTGAATGATGAATTGTGATTGTTATTCTTACATCTTACATGCCAATGTGCATATATATTTCACGGTTTCATTGTCCATGTTTGCGTATTATCAATTCAATGAGAAATAAAATGGTGAACGATGAATTGTGATTGTTATTCTTACATGCCAATGTGCATATATATTTCATTGTTTCATTGTCCATGTTTGTGATTGATTCAAATCATAAATTTGTTGCTTTCCATATGTTAACAGTGAGATGTATCATATATGTTTTCCATACGTTAACAATTAACAGTGAGATGTATCATTTATGTTTTCCATATATTTAAATTTATTTTCCTAAGAATTGAAGATGGATTCCCTGATGATAGGAACCCTGACATCCCCATGGGTTCCCTGTCCCCACATTCCTCCATCTTTCAAACTTGGTGGAACGTTGAATTTCACTAGTTTCCTTGAAGGTAATAGCAGCCAATCATTTCCTTGATAATAATTTGATTCTTTAAATGTACACCAAGAACATTAAGAAGAAAGAAAAATATTTTGCAGTAACTGAAATTGCTCTTCTATCATTACTCTGAACAAAATGTTCTCACCACGTGCAAAGTCATGCAATCGTGTTCAAAAAACTAGGCAACATAAAATTCCAATTCATCCGACTTAAGAATCTTACTTAAATTACAACTTATAACTAAATAAAATTGGTACTCGTTATGTTGGCAAGGGAGCAAACTAAGTGTCGGGGGCAGGAATAGGGGCAACAGAGAACCAATTCCAAAAAAATCCTAGGAGTGAAGCATTTTGGGAGACTTCTTTATAATACATAGTTTTATATATTTTAACACATACACAATACCAAATTAGTTGCAGAAATATATATATATATAGAGAGAGAGAGAGAGAGAGTTGTGCAAGTATTATATATTTTAACACATACACAATACCAAATTAGTTGCAGAAAATATATATATAGAGAGAGAGAGAGAGAGAGAGAGAGTTGTGCTACTTGCAGGTGAATAGTACATTTGTAATGATCTAGAAATGTAATATATTGTAGATTAAGAGAGCACCAACCATTTAAAACATGGATAACATCAACTATCTAGCAGTTACAAGTTATAACATCAAGTTTCAACAAATACCATCAATCATCAACATCTAACAAATAACATCAACCATGAAATGAAATAGGCCATCCTGACCAAAGAGATAGAATATGCAATCAATTGTCATATCATGTTTATAAAATAGGCCATCTGCCCAATTTATAAAAATAAATTAGAAATTGAAAAGTGAACATTGAGAGCACTCAAACTAAAAAATAAAAACAATTCTATTAACTACTTGTTTTTCTCATGCCACGAGCAATGTCTAATGATAATCTTTTTTCCCATGATATAACAGCAGTAGTAGTAGGAAGTGGAACACTGGGATGAGCACCATCAAGAGCTACATGGCCCTAACTGTTGTGGAGGTTGTTGAGAAATCGATAGGGGCAGTCATTAGGGTGATTTCTCTTTACTTGATAATTGCTTGTGAAGTTATGTTGGTTTCTTATTACTTTATTATGTTTTTTTCATCAAACAATTACCAAAACCATAAACTATGAAGATCACAAAAAAACAATGAACACAAGATGTAGGCTCCAAGCCAAGGGCAAAACCCCTCCAAGGGGGAAATCTAAAAAAATTCTTCTCTTCTTATAGAATCAGATCAAATGAGAAATCCAAGACCCAAACAACAAGACCAAGACCTCCAACAAGAACCAAGTCAGCCCTCCTTCCAAGCTTTTCCAACAAGTCAAAGTCAACTCAAGTCAAAACCTTCCAAATCTGCTCCAACAATAGAATTTCAGCCCCCAGCAACAAAATTTCAGACCTGCGGTAGATCTGCAATTCCGGCCCCTGCAGCAACTCCAGAAACTTCACATGTGCGAGAGGAATAGGGCAGAAACTTTGATTTTTGTCCTCCTTAGACTTTGCTTTCTTTCTATTGATTTCTTGCTCCTTCTCTTGAATTTCGCTCTTTTTGTCCCAAAACTTGAACTTGCTTGTGGTGCTTCAAATAAGGTTGAACTGTCTTTATTTATACAAATCCAGGAGGTCAAATTACCCCTTCCAGGGCTGACTTAGTCTTGTGGGTACAAAAATTACATTTTTTACTCAAATAAATTTATTTTTTCACTTTCTTTTTAGAGTCCAAATGGGACTTGACTCCAATACAATAATTTTGACTTATGACAAATATTCTTTTGACTCAATAAACCCTAAAAGCATGAAGAACATGCTTGACCTAGATGACAAATCAATTTGAGCATGAAACCCATGCTTATAAAATAATTTTTCTTTTTCTTCTTTTGATCTTTACATGAAATATATAAAACATAAGTACAATAACAATTATGAAAACCAAACCTAGCTACATTTTCTAACAGTTACGAAGTTGATGTTGTTGCAGTTGAACTCCTATTGACAATGGCAATGGATGGGGATGGCATTTCTACACAATTGACATCCTGAGCCCCATTAACCAAAAGCTCAGCCACCAAGCACCCCAAAGATATTGCTCTATCCAACAAATTATCCTCCTCTAAATTGTTGTGCCAAGTCTTATATCTTCTATCATTCTTCATTGTTTCACAATAATGTGATAACAACCTCACATTATAGTGCACATAAACCAAGCTTTTTACCATATCTACATTCAACTTGTTTCTCTTCACACCATGGATAAAACATTGGTTCCCTCGCACCTCTTTACATAATAAGTGTTCACAACCTGTGAAAGCAGCCTCAATTGTGGAGCAAAATTGGCATGCAAATTCCACCATTGGATAGGATTCATCTTATCTCGATCTCTCACTAAATGGATGAAACCAAATGGGCCATGTGCACTGATGTACTCATGCAACCATCACGAACTAATTTGTCTAATGCATCATATATCCATTCTAAACCTCTAGATCTCTGTGTGGTCTTTTCTTATCCCCACCCCCAAATGCCAGTTTGGCCAACCATGATGCAAAATGATATTTTTGTCTAAAGATATATAATAAGGCAGGGAGTGGAACATTGATATTATCGTACTATTTGACCACCAATTTAAGAATATGATCATACAATTTCACATCTTTAGGCTCAATGATGTCTTTGATCTAGCTTGGCATGTTGACCATTTGCTCATACACATCCCCAATCAATGGTTGAACTAAAACTGAAGCACAAATCATATTATAAAGATGTTCTTGAAGCAGAAGTTGAGGACTACCCGGATACATAAGGGTGAAGGAGTCACTCCTTATCTCACCAGATTTTAGAATGTCCGAGACAAGCTTGCCGCAGTTGGAGAAGCACCTCAAGAGAGTGAGTTGGTGCGTACAACTCTCAATGGTTTCACCCTGGAGAATTAACGTATGTTGTTGTTGATCTGAAGTTGAATTGTTGTTAGGGATGGTGTGCTAGTTTGGACAGTTGGATGGTATAATTTGTAGCCTTTGTAAGACAAGTGGAAGAGGGCTAACTAGGGTGGTTAGAAGCCCTTTCCTAGGAGCAAATTCTACAGTGAAGTATTGGGCATCTTTGGACTGATGGAGGGCAGCGTGTAGATGTCCAAAGTAGCCCTAGAGCAGCAAACAGAGGGACTTTGGACTGTTGCGTGATTGGGTGAAGTATTGAGCCTAATGTGTAGCTCTTTGATGGACGAAGGAAGCTACTAAGAAGGCAGATTGATGCTCAAGTATTGGCCAGCCTAGAGGAGCAGATTGGATCAACCCGTGTTCATTGTAGCAGAAGTGACTTGCAGCAGTGATAGGTGGCAGCCCTCTTGGAGTCTCTATGTGTTGTTCCTTGATGGACTAAGGGGCAGCTAGAGAGCAGATCGGAAGCGAAGGACCGGCAGTACAACACACGACATAAAGGCTATGATTGTGCACTAGAGCAGCAAGATTGTCATTGTATCTTGTATTATTGTACTTGTGGATATTTGAGGGACATTATCCCTTGTACGGGAGCCCTAGACTATTGTACTATATGTTGATAATATAATGAAGTTGGCTTATATATTTTATTTTTATTGTTTTTATTATGCACGTGATTGATTTACTGCATTATATTGTTTTGTTGTGCTAAGTAGCTTTGTTGAGATTCTTGGTTTTGGTAGTGTCAGAGATTTAAGATTCTATCCTAAACACTAAGGTTGTGGAAATTCCACATGGGATCAGAGCGTGTCTGAGCTACTTTGAGAGACAGTGAATCAAAGAGTGCACAAGAGAAGTACAACTTAAGAGGGAGTTGGTCACATTATAGGTGAAGGGCTCACTACAATGTCAAAGTTGCAAGTTGGTCATCGGTATGAGGACAGGTTGGAAGGGTTGTCTAACTATAGTCCTTGGCAGGAAAGGATCAAGTTGGTATTGCAGATCAACATAATCTGGGACTTCGC
Organism: Pinus tabuliformis; assembly: GCA_031772625.1. NCBI lineage: Eukaryota > Viridiplantae > Streptophyta > Pinopsida > Pinales > Pinaceae > Pinus > Pinus tabuliformis. Next base: position 137,146,112 of record CM062804.1, on the reverse strand, counting down.
CGAGAAAGAGATCAAGAAGCCAACCGACCCTAAGGAGATCGAAGCGTACGAGGAATTGGACACGAGGGCAAGACTGGTCATCCTAGATGGTGTGAAGGATCCCCTAATACCTCATTTGTCCAAGAAGAACGTTGCGCATGAGATGTGGATGGCTCTTCAAAATTTGTTCCAGAATAAGAACGAGAACTGGCCACTGGTATTGGAGGATAAGTTGAAGTCCACTAAGATGAAACAGGGTGAAGGAGTGACTTTGTATCTAACGAGGTTGTCTCAAGTCAGATGAGCTTGCTACCGTTAGTGTGACTATTTCAGATTCTGATATGGTGAGGTTGCTTTGAAAGGGTTCACCGAGGAATGGAATCCCTTCATCAAGGGGATTGTTGCTAGACTGGAATAAGCTATGGGACAACTCCATTCAAGAAGAGTTGCGAGAGGAGGATCTTCATTCGAAGAAGAGGGCTTCAGATGATGATGTGGCACTTGCAGCACGAATGACGAGTAAACAAAAGAAGGACTTGAGTAAAATCAAGTGTTTTAACTATGGCGAGATGGGTCATTTTTCGTCGAGATGTCTGATGAAGAAGAAGACGGAAGATGATGAGAAGAAGAAAGGGAACCAGGTCGTCCGTGTTGCCACCTCTGCTAAGATAGATGCTCTCACCAGGAGGTTGGAGAAGGACTTTGCATGATTCCTCATTTCTAGCAGGGTACCATCGATGAGGATGCATGATAAGTGGACAGTGGTGCGTCGAAACATATGACAGGGTCACAGGAGGTATTCGAGACACTAGCTGAGTGGGACTCAAAGTTGCACATCGTGTTGGGCAACAAGAGTCAGAAGGAGATCCAAGGATTGGGATTTGTGCCATTCAGGATGGAGTCAAGACAAGTTATGCAAGTCTAGGATTAACTATTTGTACCAGGTCTCAGATATCGCATGATATCTGTCTCAGTGATCGAGAAGAAGGGGTTTGAGGTCTTATTCCAGGATGGGAAGGAAAGACTCAAGCCCAGAGGCTATAGCTCTACAGGCATTGTGATTGGAGTTAGAGAGCATGGTCTATAGAGGCTCACGGGCAAGCCTATGGATCATGAGAAGAAGAAGCAAGAGGACCAGGTGCAAGTTCCAGAGAAGCAGGTGCAAGTGCAGGCTTCAGAGGGGCAGGTACAGGTTCCAGAGAAGAAGTTCCAGGTTCCAGAGGCTCAGAGGGAGTCGAGTTCTAGAGGGAGTTTGCAGGTTCAGAGGGAGACTTTGCAGCCCAAGAAGAGCATGTGGTCAGTAGGGAGCAAGGGTGCTCCTACAGCTGCCAAGAAGGAATCATGGAGAGAGTGGAAGACATTTCAAGAAAATAAGAAGAAGCAGGATGCTTCCTATGATAGTGACATTTCCGAGATAGGTGTAGTTCACGCTACAGGGATTGTTGCAGTTGTGAGCACGAGGAGTTGGGTGAGTGTTTCGAGTAGTGATGATGATGATGAGCTACTTCCTAATCTTAGAAGTACCTCCCTCTCTAAGAGGAGTGTTGATTTTTTTGATAGCTTGGGAGGTACTCCAAGCCCTAGGGTTCGGGGTTTGGAGGGTGGAGCACTACAAAAGTCACATGTGGGCTTGGAACCCAAGGTTGGGGTTTTGCACCCATTGATGTTTGGGCCAAAACCATGGAGCATTTTGGACATGTGATGGATGGAGATGATAGAGGATGTTGAGGAGAATCCAACGCTTCAAAATTCATCAAATTCTGAGTTGTCTACGATGAGTTATGAATTTTTGAAGTTAATGGTTGGGTTTGCACATATGTTGGTCCTAATGGCAATTGGCAAGCCCTCTTAAAGAAATTCGTTGGATCCCTCACATTTTTGTATAAATTGAGGTGAGTTGAGATCATTTTAAAACATCCATGTGCAACATTTCATAGAATATCAACAACTGAGGTAGTCACAATTCAAGAAGGAAGGTTGAGTTTAGAAATAGGGTTGTTTTGAGGTCTGTTCATGACTATTTCAGGGGCCAAGTAGGAGCAAAGGTAGGCAGAGGCCTCAATGAATAATTATGGGCAGTGTTCAAGCTTATTTTATGTGGGCAGAACTCTAAAGAAGGTGTCGCAAGTCTGTTTGGGTGATTTGAGGAGGGTTGCAGCCCTAGATCATCTTGGTGAGGGGCCGCAGTGTTGGAAATACTGGGGGCGGGTGAATCAGTATTTCTTTTCAATTGTTATTTTTTTGTTAAATCATTTATATTTGGAACACAGAAATAGACAACAGGAATAAATGATTTTATTAATATAATCTTTGCAATAAATCAAGTACAATGTATATAAGGATTCAACCAGTTGCCAAGCACCAACTTGGACTCTTTGTGAGGCTCCAACCTCCAGAGCACCAACCCTGTCTTATCAAGGCACCAACCTTGGATTTAGGAGCACCAACTCCTAGGACACCAATCCTTCCAGTTCTGAGGCACCAACCCCAAGGGCTCCAACCCTCTGCTGTAAACTGTTTGGATTTGTTTGGTTGTAATTCTCTGCTCCCAACCCTGCTGGACCTATGACTTACTTCTGTCCTCCTGCTTCTTCCACCTCTGCCAAAACTTTGGCTTCCTCTGTTTCTTACAGTTCGCACGCTTTTGAACCTTCCTTGTTCTCTGTTATAGAAGCCTGCTACGCCTGACCTTTGGCTTCCCTTTCGCTCGCTTGATCTTCCACTTCCTCTGCACTCACTCGACCTTTTGGCTTCCTTCTTCGGTCGCTTGATCTTCAGCTTCCTTTGCACTCACTCGACCATCTTCGCTCGCTTGATCTTCGGCTTCCCAATCTCTGGCTTCCTCTGTCTCTTTGAGTTCACCAATACTCACAGGACACGTTCATTCAGAAGAGAGGCCATATTGGAGATCCACATGTCGCGTCATTCCTTTAATCGCAATCGCAGCTTCCGGAGGTCTTTTACAAATCGTGCCCATAACATACTCTGTCCTCCGGTATCAACATTATCAATCTTCATATATCAACATAGTTAAAAACAAAACATATAATGAGTGGTCCCACCAACCACATGATCACCTTAATCGCAATCGCAATTTTTCGGAGGTTCACACAAAACACAGTGATTCCGCTATTGCCGATGGAACGAATGCGATGCGATCTTAAGCAGTAGTTAATATACCCGTTAGGCCCATAAAATTATCGCAATCGGCGGTTTTCCATTGTTACATTTCTTCAAGACTTGCGATATGCAACGGATGCAATATTTCTTTAGGATGTAATATAATGGTGCAGCAGGTCCGCATATTTATATCACAATCGGGGTTTTAATGTGACAATAGCTTTAAAAACTTGCGGTATGGCGGATGCGATATTTCTATAAGGTGTATTATAATGGAACCATCGGGTCCGCAACTCATTTTGCAATGCGACGAGCCTTTCATAACTTGCGATGCGGTATTCCAAGTGCGGGACTTCACGAGTACTTTCCTACCCCCGCTCTTCCAACAATTGTTGTTCCTGTTAGCTCTTTCCTCGCTACGTGTTCCTCTTTGCTCCTTCTGATGAATTCTTCCTCTTTGCGGAACTTCTTGGTCATATATTACATGCAATACTCCCGATATGGCTCCTACTCTTGAGCATATGAAATATTTTACTGTTACTCATGGCTTGGTTTTCCGGTGGCTCCTCCTCAATCTTTCACTCTTACACTTTGGCTTCATGATGGCTTCCGATGAACTTTTTCAATATGCTTCTCTTGCTCCAATAGGTCTTCCTTTGACTTCCGATAGCTCTTCTTTGATAGCTCCTGTGACTTCCGATATTCTCTGCTCTGATATTTTACAATACTCCTCTGATATGTTAACTCCTCCGTTAACACTGTTTATGCACCTCCGCTGATGTGTTCCTCTTTGCTTCTCGTGGCTTCCAATGACCTCTTCTGATGGCTTCCCTAATGGCTTTGCTCCTTGGCTTCTTGCTCCTGTTTCTTCATGGATCTACTCTGCTTCTCCTTGGCTTCATATCATCATTTAGTATCCTAGAATATTGCCATATTAACATTAATGACAATCTAGATCAACACGCAGGTTTATTTGAAGGGCTATTAATAGCTCAGAACTCAAGCACACAGGAGAAGCACTTAAGAAGGGAGTCATCGATATTAGGAGGCAGTTTGGAGGAGTTAAGAGGGTTGATGTTTCTGTCATCTTGCCCTAACCAATGAACCTAACCTAGAGAAGAATTGGACCAGAATTAAGGTATGTTATTGTTGATCTGAAGTTGAATTGTTGCTAGGGATGTTGTCCTAGTTTGGACAATTGGCTGGTATAATTTGCAGCCTGCAGAAACCAAGTGGAAGAGGCTAACTAGGGAGGTTAGAAGCCCTTTCCTAGGAGCAAATTCTACAGTGAAGTATTGGGCATCTTTGGACTGATGGAGGGCAGCATGTAGATGTCCAAAGTAGCCCTAGAGCAGCAAACAAGAAGGACTTTGGATTGTTGCATGATTGGGTGAAGCATTGAGCATAATGTGTAGCTCTTTGATGGACGAAGGAAGCTACTAAGGCAGATTGATGCTCGGGTATTGGCCAGCCTAGAGGAGCAGATTAGATCAACCCGTGTTCATTGTAGCAGAAGTGACTTGCAGCAATGATAGGTGGCCGCCCTCCTGGAGTCTTTATGTGTTGTTCCTTGATGGACTAAGGGGCAGCTAGAGAGCAGATCGGAAGCGAAGGACCGGCAAGACGAGATACGACATAGAGGTTGTGATTGTGCACTAGAGCAGCAAGATTGTCATCATATCTTGTATTCTTGTACTTGTGGATATTTGAGGGCCATTATCCCTTGTCCGAGATTTAAGATTCTATCCTAGACACCAAGGTCGTGGAAATTCAACAGTGGGCCACTTTCGTCAAAGGCATCACTAGATGAGACAACCTACCAGGTTGGGATCGATTGTGGGCAGATTTTACGCACGAGGAGATGAGGTTTGCTCTAGTTGAGGGCAATATCAGTGGTAGCAGTAGCAAAGGACCGAAGCGTGTAAAGGAAGAGGAGAATGTAACCCTTACATCAAAGGGGAAGGCAAAGTAAGGTCCCAGCAAGGGACAAGGTTCACAGGGAAGAGAAAAGAAAAAGAAGGATATGTCGAAGATCAAGTACTTCACATGTGGTGAGTTTGGTCACTACAGTACCCATTGTCCGAAAAGGAAGAAGGACAAGAAGGAGAAGCAAGGGCAGGCAGCAGCTTCGGCGGAGATTGACAATTTGTCTTCCAGATTGGAAGATGAATTCGCATTATATGCAGTTATACCTTCAGGAGAGAGGTGGGGAGACATCGAGCTCTAGTTCCCACGATTGCAGAGATTTGGGCAGGGTCCAAGGAAGACTACATCGGACATGTGTTTATTCTTGGATCGTTACCCTTGCTACAAGGTCCCACAGTTTTCAGTAGCAAAAGGATCAATGTCAAATGGCGCAAACAAATATTGAGGACCAGTTGCAGTACTAGTTGCAGTTAGATGTTGAGGGGCACAAAGCAGCTGCACTGCAGACAATCACTTAGTGGATTGTGCAGAGGCTAGTAGTAGTCAGAGACTCAGGAGACAACTGCAGAGACTGTTTATTCAAATTTGGACTCGATTGCATTAGTTGTAGCAGCAGTAGCATGAGATCAATTGCAACGCAAAGCAGAGTTGGCAGCAGTACAAGTGGTACAGTGCAGTGTCAGCAGTAGTGCAGATGCAAGATGATTCAGCTACAAAGTAGCAGATGAATCAAAGGTGCACAGTGACTAGGTGGGCAGCGACAGGTTGTCACAGTTGTCAGATATTAGCAGCGTGTATGGGAGGATGTTATGAGACAAAGTGAGAGAACACCTTCCTCGTTAAGAGGGAGTGTTATTTTTGTAGCATCAAACAAGTGTTCTAGTCTCGACTTTGGTCAGAGAGGCTAAGGAACACAAGATCTCCATAACCCAGAAAACGTTTCAGGATAATACACCTAGAGATAGCTCAATTAAGCTAATTGATCAATAATTAGATATTTCCTAAGTCTAACTTAGGAAAAGTGATTAATTAACAGCAATTTATTGATAAGGGTGAGATTTCTCTAGAAACTCACACGAATCAAGTTGGAGATGATCTTAGCCATTGATAGGGATCTAATTATGGTCGTTGGTTCCCCAACGAGAGATTATAAGAGCAACTCAATGGGGATGGAGAAGACACATCAGGAGAGTGAGTTCCCTTATCAAATCGAGCTACCCAGTTGAACTGATTCAGCTGGGAGAAAAGTTCAAGCCAGAAGGGGCAGAGAGGCTGAGAGGGAGCAGCAAAAGTGATTCCAGAGGAAGTTTCTAGTTCGAGAGAGGCAGTAGCAAGAGGCAAAGGTATTCCACATAGAGGCTGCACAAGAAGTGCACAAGCAGCTTTAGTGAGCAGTTCGATTTAGTTGAGGAGTTGGTCAATTCAAGTTCTAGAGGTCGGGATAATTTTCCAGAGAGTCAGAGAGTGACTTCCAGCAGCAGTAGCAGGTAGGACGGCTTTATCAGAGGCAGATTCGGACCACAAGTTTGAGGGTCTACGCAAGCACTGCGTAGAGGGCCTGCATAAGGGTTTGGACAACCATTTCTTCTGAGGCAAGTTGTGTCGGGATTGCTCATGGAGAACGGAAAAATTCCCTCAATAATTTTTGTAGGATTGTCTTGCTGAGGATTGGCAAGTTTGGGCATCTAGATTGTACTCGGAATTTCACTGTTGCAACATTTTATTTTCCATAGCGTTTATATTTGTGAAGAATTGCAGTGTGATTTATTCGTTGTTTATCATAGCAAATTAACTGCATAATTAATCAGTTAGAAGAATAGATTTCCAGTTCCTGCAATTTAAGGAAATTTCATAAAAGGAACAATGAAAGAAAAATATAAAATGCAAAAGATGGCTAAGACAAAAAATTAGCACATGGGCAAAAGCCTAGCATGAGCTCTACCCCCTCATTAGCCTTCACCTGATTCCTAGAGCACTTGATGTTACATCCATAAAAAGGAACCCTTGTATTGTCCCAACTGTAATGAGTAATAGATTGTTTAATCATTAAGGGACAATAAATGCTAAATCTCCCAAAAGCAAGCTTGGTTATGCACCCATATCAAAGCATTCTGATAAAGAAGTAAAAGGCGCACCAAAGGGGTGGAAAAACAAAGCCAAGGAAAGAGGTAATGCATGCCTCCACAATTGCTCCCTCCTTCCATCTATACACTCAAGATGTTGGACCACCATTAGCTAGTCACTTAGTTATGGCACCTTGCCCTGAAGTCATGCCCACTCCGTTACCACCATTTTCATTTGCACCTATGGATTGATGGGTTAACCTAGAACCTATTCCTTCCCCTTGAGGTTTGGAAACATCCAATAGGGTTATCCATCTAGTCATCCCTAACATAAGAGAGGCAACACTTATATGGGACATGGTCTAGTTAGATATTTAAGGTGACTTTTGTGTGAAGTTTTGGTTGTGCAACTAACATTAAATATGGTCCATGATGCATCTATGGTTTTTGTTACCTATTGATTGTTGATCTACACTTCATCTTGAGGAGGTTTTTTCAAGTGGTTCACATCACATCAACAAAAGCTTCTTGAGGTAATTGCCCCACCTCCTAAGCAAAGCAGTAGAGGTTGTAATATCCAATGTAGAAAGAGAGAGAAATTGACCTTCATGATGCAACATTGCCTACCCAAAGCAAGCGTTGGGATATTTGATGACTTCACATGATGCTTGACATCCCAAGAAACCCCCAAGTGCTGAAACACTGAACATATGAAGTTTGGTGTTAGAGATATTGATGATGTGCCTAGTGGGCCTGTTGACCCTGCCGCCTACACCTACCTACAAGTTAGTGAGAAAAGCCTTCAACCCCACAAGGTGTGGTTGGAGGCAGGGAACTCAGAGAAGGGGCTGTCAAACTAATCCCGACTCTCTATGTTTGAGCTATCCCCTAGGTTAGCTAAGGGGGGTGGTCCCTAATGAAAAGTTAAGTTAAAAAGGATGTGAGTTTCTAAGAGAATTGTTAAGAGTTAAATAGATTATTTCTTTAAGATTTATAAGCAAAAACTAATATGAGCAATAACCATCAATACATAAGATAAGCATGAAATACATAAACAACCAGTGTCTTCAAAGCATTTGCTCTTTAAGAAATGAATTTGTATTTGCTTAAAAAATAAGTGAAATGCTTTCAAATGGAAAGCCAAAGTAATCCTAGAAAGTGAAACAATAAATTGTTAGCACAAGATATTATAAATGTTTTTAAGATGAATAAGTCTACAAATCAAAGCATAGAAACTATCTTGCTCAAAAGGATACAAAAAAAACTCAAATGTTAGACCAAGATGCAATTAAGTTTGCAACCCAAAATAATAGTACTTGAAAGTGAAATCAATCATTCATGAAATATGTAATTAAACCAAAAGATAAGCCAATTTTCAAGTACAAGAAAATTGAACTTGTTGCAAAATTAAAAGAGATTACAATGTTTGAATCCAAAGTGTCTCTTGAAATAAGATTCGCATGTGAGACTTTAAACCATCAAGATAGCAAGAAATTTAAGAACTTTGAAAACAAAGCAAATGTGATGGAATGTTGTTCTTGTTGTAATTTATTAATTAGTGCTAAGGCAAAGTTACAATTGAACTCTAATCCTCAGAGCTCATCCTCGCCCAAATATTTGGATCTCACAATGAAGATAAGATAAGATAAGATAATTATATTCATGTCCAACTAATGACCACAAAGTAGGTCAAAGGGACTATTGAGTACATTGATGTATATACAAAGCAAGAGAACCAAACGGTCTCCTATAAAAGATACAATGCATGAAGTAAATCAACATCTGGCCCTAGCGGAGAAGATCCAGGAGCTAATAGGTCTAAGGATCAGACCCATCTCTCCTAACATTTGAGGTTGAATGAATAACACTGAAGAAACTCAACAAAGTCTGTTGGCTCGATGAAGAGTCGATGGCAAGTGCAGACTGTCCACTAAATCGTATGCTGGGAGGGTTCACACGCCGCTGAATGTTGGAGGACCTAGTATGTCTCCCAGAAACGGATCTAAGACGGAACTGCTGCTAAGATCTCGTGTGGCAGGGTGAGGTCCCACGAATCCTCCGATTTGGAGTCTACATACGTATTGGTATCAATCGATCTCTTGGTGCCCCTGTCTGAAGGTAGTACCCTGAAAAATGTCGTGATCCTCTGTGTGGGGTCTGGTTTGATGGGAGGCTGAAGAATATGCGCTCAGAACCTAAGAGCCTCCTGCATATATAGGGCCAAACATCTCTGATTGGGGTACCTGAAAAAGTCGGCGAGGGTCCGAGAATCTCTGAACAAGCAATGAAACCTTCCTCTAATCTCGTAGTAGACAGGGCATCCAAGGATGAAGTGCACCTCGGTCTCCACTTCCTGTAAATGACATACCTGGCAGAGTCTGTCTAGTTTATCCACCTAGTGGTCTGTCTCTGCCCGAATTCTATGAGAACCCACTCTGAACTAGCCTAGAGGAACGCGAAGAGCATGCATCCAATGGTGAAATGTATACTGAGGTTGAACAATAAGCTTGTCTCTCAACTCCAAGAAGTGCTCGGCGCAGAAGGCCATCTTTGGGCGCAACCCTCCTGGAGGATTGACCCAAGTGACTTGGACCAACTGCCTATAGATGTCCTCCCTGATGATCTTGTTTAGCTCCTGTCTAGTAGGTAAAAGGTGACCAGGAGCATCTAAGGAATATAGGAAAGGAAGGAGACCATCCAACTTAATTCCCACTGACTCTAAGAGGTTTGAAACTCCTGTAAACCAACATCTGGCTCGGCCTGAGGGAGTAGAACGGACAATAGTCTCAGAAGAGCAATATGCCAAGTAAGGATAACGGTCCCTACTCTTTATCGAGTCTGCCAAGCTGTGGACACGATGTAAGAATGAAACCAATCTGAAGACCGTCTCAAGCCGAAAGGGATGAGCTCCAAACTCTGCAAGGATGATGTGTTGCGGCACTGTCAGTTTGCACCTAATGATGCAGCGGAGAAGAAGAATCTGGACTCTCTCAGCTGAAGCCCAATCTGACTCAAGTAAAGATGGTCCCCAAATCTCTGAGCCATATAGAACAGTGGGACGAATCAAGGTGTCCATGAGGCTCATCTTGAATGAGATGTCCTGAAGTGATGTCGAAAGCACTGTCTCTCAAGAAGGGCTAAGGATCCATATCCTTTGTTGATCTGAGGCTGAAGCACTGGTCGCAAACTGTACTTGGGGACTTGAGAATTGCACCCCCAAATAAGTATACGTGCTGGTGATCTCAATCTCCTCCCCTCTAAATAAAAAGTGAAGGTATGAGGTTTTCTTCGCCCCATTGAAGATCATAACCTTGGTTTTACCCAGGTTGATTGTCAACTATCGATGGTCACACAGCAGAGCTAAGGCATCCAGCTACCTCTGTAATCCTTTTGGGGATGAGGAGAGGAGGACCACGTCGTCAACAAAGAGTAGAATAGATATCAGAACTTGGTGAAGAAGGCAGCCATCAGTGTCCTGGATATGCTCGTGTAGAAATGCTTCCAACTCATCAATATAGATCCCAAACAGGGTAGGGGACAATGGACAATCCTGTTTAACCCCAAGTGCTTCAAATGAAATCAGACATCCCATGGGCTGCGTGAAGACGACCAAGAACGGACTCATATAGGCGCATAATAGCGGTCAATAGGGTTGCAGAGATGCCAATATCTCTGAGTCTCTGGAGCAAGGCCTCCCTCGGAACAGAGTCAAAAGCTTTCCGAAAATCTACGAAACAACAGTAGACTTTTGAAGAGCGGTGTCGTGCCTCCTCAATCATGGCGCGAAGGGTGAAGATGTGGTCAATGGTCTGATGATCCGGTTGAAAACCTGCCTGTCCCCTAGCTCTAAGTTGTCTCTGCTCAAGGTCATTGGAGAGCTTCCTATGTAGAACAGTAGCATACAACTTCGAGAATGTGTGACCCACCATGAAAGTTCTGTAGTTATTGGGATTTGAGCTGGAACCTGATTTGATTGGGAAAATAAGTAGAGGGTCCCTAAAAGTCTATTCAACCAACTTAAGTTGGAGGTAAGTTTTAGTAATGCTTGGAGCTTTCCTATACTAAAATGCCTAGATGAAGTGTGTTAATTCCCCAAATTAAACTAATGCTACATGCAAATGCTTCAAAGAGAAATAGTTTGCAAAACTTCATAGGCTAAAATGTAAATAAGCTCATATGTGTTTGCACCATTGAATGGAAAACAAGCAAGTAAAATGGAATAGATTTCTTTAAGCTACAATTGTTTCAAATAAATAATAGTGCTCCAATAGTTTTAATGACATATAACGTAAATTGACCAAGTAGTGAAGCATATACTTGAAGAAATTATGAAACAATTAAAACTTGCCAAAGTATGAAGTGTTTACACATAAGATGAGATTTTCTCAAGTTTACAATTTGGAAGCATATACATGTGGGAATTTAAATACAAGATTAGTAAAAATTAGCATGTCGAGCGAAATGTGTTGATTTTAAGCATGGATAATATGAAATTAAAAGCTGGAAAGCTAAGAAAAACTAGAAGCAAGATTAGGTCACCCACAAGAATCCCTCCTCTACGTGAGTAAGGGGGATGACATGGGAAAAATCCCAAGCTCCCTCAAACAATTTTTTTTATCTTTTATTAGCGCTTAAAGCAGGTAAAAATGTCTTTAAAATGGCAGCCCACAATACGAGAGATATCTTTACAAAGATGGGACTCTAACAAAGCTAAACTCTCTCCCCCAAAAAAATAACAACAAACATGAAGATGGAAAAAACTATCCCAAAGAGATTCACAAGGCTCAAAAGGCCCACGGTCTAGATGAGTTTGCAACTCTCTCCCAAGTGTTTATGGCTTCCCTAGAAATGTGTTTGGATAGCATGAGGGGGTCTTGCATAAACACGAGTGAGTAGTTTCCCAAAGTTTCTCCTCAAGCTCCTTGATGCCCAATGCTCAAGCCTATGGGCTGCAAAACACAAAACTAATTGTCATTGTGAAATTAGGAAAAAAAAACCAAAACTAAACTTAAAATTTAATATACAAAGTACTAGCTCAAGTAATGGAAGCGTTGACCACTACGTGTCAATGACCCATAGCAGTACACCCCCTTTTTTCGCAAAAATGATAGCTCTTGATCGATGTGTCTGTGTCGTCCAGCTATCATCATCAGCCAGATCATCATGTTATAATGTAAACCCATTCTGCATGTATATGATATAAATAATCTCAGCAAATTCGTGTCATGTATGTAATTGCCTAGGTAAACCTACTTTTTTGGTGACAATCTACATTCCGAGAGGCTTTTTGCCTCACCAATCCATTCTTGGATGGTCGGCAGAGTTTTCCTTCAATCTTACCCCAAAAGCCAGAATGGATTTTGTCACTGGGATCTTAGGCGAGTCCTAGTGTTCTAGATCAAGTCTATGTAAAAGTGACTTGGGAATAATCCTAACAATTTGGTTAGGTAATTTTATTACAAATTGTTTGGTCTGTTGGATTATATTTGTGTCACAGAAATAGGTAGTCTGTGAGTGTATATTACAAATGGGTTTTCCCCCTTATGATGTAAAAAATATCAAAATCATGATGTAAAGTGTCTTCAGAGTTGGAAAATTAATTTATCCCCTCATAAGTTAAATTTTCTAACCAAAAAATGAATTAAAATCCTAAACTAGAAGTTTAATTAATTCTAAGTCCTAGGTAATTTTAAATTCTCCAAAGGCAAAATTCTTCGGTCATTAAAAAATTAAATTTTAAGAGGCTTGGGAACTAAGGTAAATTAATTATTTTGATCAATTATAAACCTTTGATCCCTGGGGTTAAATCAAAGTCGAAATTTTGGAGAAATTAGCTCAAAAATTTAATTTTTTAGTTAATTAAAATGCATTTAATTGAAAAATTCGAATTTCCTCGAGAATTTAATATTTCGACGAATGAGATTAAAAGAAATTTTAATCCTCATTAACAGTCGAGATTGCTTTGACGAGGATCACTCGAACTAGCCGTTGGAGGATTTATCTTTAAATAAGAAGTCATTTGTCAGTCAATCCATCTGACTTTTGAGTCATGTGCTTAGCAAGAAGCTCTTGTGTAATCTTTTATCGAATAATAAAGAAAGACTTTGGGGTTAAGTTTAGTTGGTGTTACTCTTCATGAGAATAATGTAAGATGTATTGTTTTCATGCATAATTTTTTCCAAAGACATTGATGATAGCTTCTAAAGAGTGATTTAAGTATAGGTATCTTGCTCAGTCGCTGGGGTTTGAATAATAATCTAAATTCTAAACGTAATAGCAAGTATCTCTATTTGTCTAAGTTTTATTATTATTTTCTCGCTCTATTTTTAATGGTTGGATCGAGTTTTGCAGGGAAATCTTAATGTTAGATCCTCGGACATTAGGGGAAGTTTTCAGTTGAACCATCCAACTCCTGATCTGTGTTTTCTGAAGAGCCCAGTAAAATTAATCCCGAACTTATCATAAGATTTTTTGTTGGTGATGCATTAAGGATTTCAAGTTAACACCTCCATAAAATTTATAAACAAAGAAACCAAACAAAAAAAAAGTGTGTGGGAAATTGATAGATCTAGCTGTTGAGAGCCTTAGATTATCAGATCTAGGAGCGGAGTTGGACTCATACTCCTTAGATTGTAGGTTTTAACTCCGTACAAAAATTACCTGCATACGAATTCTAGAACACAAAAAATAAACAATGTGAGAGCATAACACATAAAACACATATACACAGAGATTTTCCCCTGGATCCCAAAACCGGGATACCAGCTTGATTTTTCATTATTTTCCTTTCAATGTTACAATACATATTTATACATGGCCGAAGCATCCAATACCATGGACCGAAAACCATCGCATCCAAAACCATGGACCGAAAACCATCACATCCAAAACCATGTGTGAAAAACATGTACAAAACCATAGGTAGGTCCGCCCAACCTAATATAGGGTCCAAAAAAAAAATTCCTGGGGCACTGCCCCGGACCCCGTAGATAAGGGCTACCCGCCCCCCTCAAACCACCTGTGATTCCCCCCGCTACGCAATCGGGGCAACGAAGAGGGGGCTCCACCCCCTTCTAACCCCCAGTTAACTACGTGGGCTAGTCATGGAAAGAATATAACACAACCCAACATTTTCCCACTTGTTGTTTTCTTTCCACAGGGGGCCACAAAAGAGCTTAGTCATTTATCCAGCCCTGCAACGCCCATTGTTTCTCTACACCAAGAGAACTTCCCAGAGCTCACAGATTTTGTCAATGCATCTGCAGTGTTCTTCAAAGTGTCTACCTTTACCAGCAACACCATTTTGTCTTCTATCATATCCCTCACAAAGTGATATTGAACATCAATGTGCTTTGTCTTTAAATGATATGCAAGGTTCTTTGCCAAGAATATTGCACTTTGGCTGTCACAGTCTATTCTTATAGCTCCCTGTACTAACCCCATACTTGAACACAATCTCTACAACCAAATTGCTTTCTTGCTTGCATGAGTGGCAGCCATGTATTCTGCCTCTGTAGTTGATAGTGCCACTACAGATTGTTTCTTACTCATCCAACTGACTGCACCTCCAAATAAGTTAAACACATACCCACTTGTAGATCTTCTCTGATCCAAATATCCAGCCCAGTCTGCATCAACAAAGCCACGAATATCCAACACTCTGTCCAATCCTGGTCTTCCTTGGTAGCACAGACCATAATCACTAGCGCCACACAAATACCTGAAAACCCGCTTCACTGCTGTCCAGTGCTCCTTCCCTGGTTTTGACATAAACCTGCTCAATATTCCCACTGCATGTGCAATGTCTGGTCTAGTACAGACCATCGCATACATCAGGCTACCGACTGCACTTGCATATGGAACACGGGACATGTCCTCTTCCTCTTCTTGTGTCTTGGGACACTGTTCAGCAGATAACTTTACACCTACAAGAATAGGAACCTTCACTGGTTTACTATCCTGCATATTAAACCTCTGCAATATTGTCTCGACATACTTCCTCTGGTTTAACCAGAGCTTCCTCTTTGTCCGATCTCTTTTAATTTCCATGCCTAAAATATAGTTTGCAGCACCAAGATCTTTCATGTCGAATTTGGAGGACAAATTGGTCTTCAAATCCTACATAATTTCTGTCATTTCCAACTAGCAACATATCATCCACATACAAGACCAGATAAATAACATGGTCACCAATTAATTTAAAATACACACAGTGATCTGCTTTGCTTCTGGTGAAGCCAAGTCCCATATAAATGTATCAAATTTCTGATACCACATCCTTGGTGACTGTTTTAACCCATACATAGACTTCTTTAACTTGCATACCAGTTATTTCTTACCTTTCATCGCAAAGCCTTCAAGTTGCTTCATGTAAATCTCCTCTTCCAGATCCCCGTGAAGAAATGTTGTCTTCACATCCATCTGTTCTACCTCAAAATCAAAAGCAACAGCAACAGATAAAAGTAATCTAATAGAAGTTACCATAGCAACAGGAGAAAAAATATCACCAAAATCAATTCCCGGCACCTGGGAATAACCTTTTTTCTACCAACCGAGCTTTGTATTTCTCCACCTTTCCTTCTGCATTTGTCTTCTTCTTGAACACCTATTTGCTACCAATGGGTTTCCTTCCAGTCGACAACTCCACCAGATCCCATGCCTCATTTTTGTGCAAAGATGCCATTTCATCAACCATGGCCTCTTTCCACAGTTTTCCATCCTCTGAATCTACTGCTTCCTTCACAGTTCTGGGATCATCATCAGTAATAGATAAAGCAAAATTTGAATAGAAAGCAGATGGACTATACCTTTCTAGTTGTCTTCTTTCTCGAACTGATCTTCTCACACCCGAAGTTTGTGGCTCTTCATCTTCTGATTCTTCCTCTGTTGTACAGTCTGATTCTTCCTCCTTTAGCTCAAACTCTATCTTCTCAAGTTCCTTTGGTTGGACTTCATGTTTAATAACATTTTTTACCTCTCTGAACACTACATCTCGGCTGTACACAACCTTCCTTGTTACTAGGTTCCAAAGCTTATAACCCTTTAAACTATCCTTATACCCAATAAAGATGCGCTTTTCAGATTTACTATCCAACTTGGTTCGTTTCTCCTTTGGAACATGTACATATGCATCACATCCAAATACCCTCAAATGTGAAAGAGAGTGTTTCTTACCAGTCCATACCTCTTGTGGAGTCTTATCCTTCAACGCTGATACAAGTGATCTGTTGACCAGGTAACATGCTGTCTCCACTGCCTCTGCCCAAAATTTCTGTCCTAACTCGGCACCACTGAGCATGCTTCTTGCCCTATCCATCAACGTCTTGTTCATTTTTTCTGCAACTCCATTTTTCTCAGGTGTGTATGGAGTAGTCTTATGTCGTGTTATACCACACTTCTTATAGAATTCTTCAAATTCCTTACAGCAAAACTCTCTATCGTTATATGTCCTCAGCACCTTTATCTTCTTCTCTGTCTGGTTTTCCACCAGAGCCTTAAATTCTTTAAACCTGTCAAAGACTTCAGATTTCTTCTTAAGGAAATATATCCATGTATTCTTTGAGAATTCATCTATAAAAGATAAATAGTACACAGACTTACCCAGTGATGGATCCTTCACAAGTCCAAACACATCACTGTGCACAAGCTTTAATATCTATTTCGCCCTCTTACCACCAGAGGGGAAACTCACTCGATTCTGCTCCCATATACACAATTTTCACAAAAATCAAAATCTAAAAAGTTATTACTCATACCTTCTACCATATCTTTACCATGAAGTATTCGAAAGCCCTTCTCTCCAATATGTCCAAACCTTTGATGCCACAACATTGGTCTTCCCTCCAGAGACCACTAGATTTTCTGCTCCACTTTCAAGAACCACAGAATTGTTGCACCCATCAACAACAATGCTACCTTGCAACTTGTACAAAGTTCCAATTTGAACTCCCCACATCAATATCAGTGCCCCTCGAACCATCTTGCAGGTATCCTTCTCGAACACTGTTTTTACACCTGCATCATCTAGCTTGCTTACAGAAATCAGATTTCTGGCTAATGCAAGAATATGCAAAACACCCGGAAGTGTTCTAACCCTTCCACTTTGCAACTTCAACTTTACTTTCCCGCGACCAATGATTTAGCCTTCCTGTCATCCCCCAAGAAGACATCACCACCATCATATTTCTCATACTCGCAGAACCACTCTCTATGGGGAGTAAAGTGGAAGGATGCACCTAAGCCAATCAACCATGCCTCGTGATCTACATGTGTACTTGAAGAAGCCAAGTACACATCCCCACCTTCATCTGAGGTGGTTTTCGCCTCTGCGGAAGGAGCATCATCAAATCCCTTTCCTTATCAAGAGCTTTAGATTTACAGTCCCTTTTGTAGGGCCCTTCCTTTCGGCATTTCCAGCACACCACCTTTACAAGTTTTCCTGGAGATTTAGATCTCCCTCTAGATTTAGACCTCCCACTCGATGACTTATTTTTGTTTCTGTTCTAGGACTGTCCTCGTACAAACAAGGCATCACCATTCTGACTCTCCATATTTTTCTATCTCATTTCCTCCGTCAGCAAGGATGAGACTATTTCATCAAACTGCAAGGCAGTTGCATTGTTACCTATTGCAATAACCAGACTATCCCACGAATCTGGTAGAGAACACAACAAACTGATGTACTTATCTTCATTTGAAATTTTAATATCAGCAGATGATAACCAACTTACCACAATATTAAATGCGTTCAGATTCTCTGTCACTGAGTCTCCATCTTTCATCCTTAGGTTATACAACTTTTTCTGTAGGAATAGTTTATTCACCAGAGACTTAGATTGGTATAAAGTCCCTAACTTGTCTCACAAAGCCTTCGCCATAGCTTCCCCTAATACATTCAGCAATACTGAATTTGAGACACACAATCGTATTGTGCTCTTTGCCTTCCGATCCAAATTCTTCCATTCTTCATCGAACACTCCCGTTGGTTTAGTACCTGGATCTACCGCAATCCATTAATCTTTATCCACCAACAGATCCTCCATCTTGAGTTTCCATAACTCAAAACTCTGACCATTAAATTTCTCGATCTCTATCTTTCCACTGCTCGCCATCTTCTTTTACCACCAGAATCGATCCCGCAGTTCTCCCACTAAACAGGGTCTACCACAGGCTCGAGCGAAACCCCTCAGCAGCTAAGGCGTCCCCTTGAAGCCAAAACAGCTCCAATACCAAATGTAGGTTTTTACCCCGTACAGAAATTACCTGCATACGAATTCTAGAACACAGAAAATAAACAATGTGAGAGCATAAAACATAAAACACATATACATAGAGATTTTCCCCTGGATCCCAAAACCGGGACTACCAGCTTGATTTTTCATTATTTTCCTTTCAATGTTACAATACATATTTATACATGGTTGAAGCATCCAATACCATGGATCGAAAACCATCGCGTCCAAAACCATGGACCGAAAACCATCACGTCCAAAACCATGTGCGAAAAACATGTACAAAACCATAGGTAGGTCCACCCAACCTAATATAGGGTCCAAAACCAAAATTTTCCAAGGCGCTGCCCCGGACCCCATAGAGTGGGGTTACCTACACCCCTCAAACCCCCTATGACTCCCCTCGCTACGCAATCGGCGCAACGAAGGGGAGGCTTTGCCCCCCTTCTAACCCCTCAGTTAACTACGTGGGCTAGTCGTGGAAAGAATATAACACAACCCAACACAGATCTGATAGATCTACCATTCTTGTGCATAGATCTGTAATTTATTTTTGGTTTTCTGACTTGGGTTTTAGTTTTTTTATCATTGTATATATATCGTTTGGGTGTTTCTTGTTGTCTTGCAGCGACAGATCTGAGGAAGAAACTTGCGTAGAGTCCAGATCTACGCCCTGGAGGGTAAGATTTGGATCTTTGGGAGTTTATCAACATAATTTTCCAAGGATATTATTTAGACATTTTGCAGTCCAAGGGTTTAAATTAAAATTTTCATTTTTAGATTTCTGGAAAATTTTCAAAGAGTTTCTGGGCAACCAATTTTTGCTGATTGATCTCTTCGATTCGCTACTCACTACAAAATTCAATTTTTTAAAGGAAAGGCCCACAATCCTTTATTGTTGCCTGCTCCATTAAACCTGCAAAGATCCCTCATCTCATTGATTCGCTGCTCTTTATACACCTGCGTTTTTATCTTTGCATGTTACCCTCAAAACCCTTGCTTCCATCTCTCTCTGCCTGCATTTGCCTCACTCATCCCTTCGCTGCCTTGCAGGCTTTCTCTCCATACCTCCAGCATTGCCAATCCTCCTCCTGCATGCTTTACCCTACCTCCATGCTGCAAATCCCTTTCTTCTGCATCATACACTCCTCGCCCAAGCTCCGTCGTCCCTGCAACAGATCCACGCCCATCGCTGCAACTCTTCCACCGCTGCTCGTCGCCGCAGCTCCAGTTCGGCCTCCTCTCCGTCCATGTATTGTCTTCTCCCTTCCACGCAAACCTACAATGGTTCCATCCTTGCCCTTCCGCTCTCAGCTCATCCCTCCCTCGTTGCCTGTCTACCTCCTCCTTCCTTTCGACCTGCAAAACAAACCTCGCTGCCATAAACCTCGAGCTTCTTCCTTTCCCCCGTCGAGCTCCACCTGCACAGCCACAAAACACATTCGACTTTATATTTTTTAGGTTTCATTTGTTTAATTTTTTCTTGTCTTCACAGTTAGGGTTTAGGTTAGTTCCCTTTTTATTATAATCTGATTTCCTTCCTTTTGAAGCTTAGGTTAGATTCATTTTTTTTAATTCGATCTTTGTTTTTGACTTTTATTTTTTTATTTTTTTTTTACTTTTTATTTTTAACTTCTAATTTTAAATTTTTTATTTTTATTTGAAAAAACATTAAAAAAATTCTAAAATTTAATAATTTTAAAAATTAAAAAATCTAAAAATTGAAAATGAAATAAATTAAAGGTGTATTGGCGCTTTCACATTAAATATTTTTAATGTGGCCTATGGCCCATTAAAAATTTATTTTATTGACCCTTTGATTTGTTTTACTTCCTCATTTTTCACATTAAAGCAATTGCCTAAGGAATAATTAAAATACTAATTTAAAGTTCCTTGGTGTTTTTGGTGTTATGTGCAAAATCTTAAATTTTCGTGGTTTCTCTATTGTCAAGGTGCGATAAATGTTTAAAAATCATATTGGCTGTTGGAGAAAGATTATTTTGCTAGATTATCCTATATGCTAAAGTTTTGGGCATTTTACAATTAATTGTTCATGATCATCGCTTTGCCACACTATAAATTGCTCTGGGTGACTTGTTATTTATTTAGTTTTTGGTTAATTCAAATTAAAAGCACTGGTCTATAGTCATTTTTATCTTGTGATTGTGTCTATCTATCTCAATTGACCGAGTCCTATTCTAAATTCATCAAGTTATGCATCCTTAAAATCTCCTAGAGCTTGTGTTCCACAGGCTATCCTCATCCATTTACCTTAGGGACTACCCCCCTTGACTTGTCTAGGAGAGAGTCTAAACGAAGTGAGTAAGGATTAGAGTGACAGTCCTTACTTTGAGCATTGTCGCGGTGCCTAGACACTTTGTGCGACAACATTTTTTGGCACCGTTGCCGGGGAATATTTTATTCTCTAATTTTCATCGACATTTCCTTATCATTCTTCCCATTTCTCATCTCTCATTCGAGCTGTTAAGCCAACACTTCTTGGAATTGCCACCAAGGATCAATTTATTGGCCTTGGATTTGTGACATTTCATCTCATTTTCCTAA
This sequence comes from Pinus tabuliformis, assembly GCA_031772625.1. Classification (NCBI taxonomy): domain Eukaryota; kingdom Viridiplantae; phylum Streptophyta; class Pinopsida; order Pinales; family Pinaceae; genus Pinus; species Pinus tabuliformis. Next base: position 137,125,228 of record CM062804.1, on the reverse strand, counting down.
CGTCATTTCGTCTCTCCATCCTAGCTCTCGTCATCTCTCATCTAAACCTCTCATCTTCACTTTCTGCACCTGGACATTCTGGATTGGTTTCCTGTTTGGGTGGCGACTCCACTTATTCATTCATTTAATCCCAGACAAGGAGCCCTCCCTGGATATCCATCTACCTCCATCCACTAACTTTTTCAGTTTCACCTTTAGTCTCTTTGTGAGAGATTCATGCTCAAGTGGCGACTCCACTTCTTCCATTTCTTATAAGAATTTTTGCTAGAAGCTCGCTTCTTGTAAATGTTTTGATTTTCTTGAGCAGAGATCTCTCTCTTTGATATCCATTTGGCCCATCTTTTTCCCATCATCATGGAATATGACTTGTTTGCTCCTTGTGATTTTACTAATATTCAAGGAGCTTTGCATGGCTATCCTTCCTTTTTTTGGTGAAGCCATCGATGAATTTCCTCCTTTTCAAGGTAACAATGCTTTTACTGCCGAAGATCACCTTCAGAATGTCAGCGTTTGTATAAACAAGTGTCTCCCATATTCTAAATATGAAGATGTGAAGATGAAGATTTTCATTCTTACCTTATATGGAGATGCTTTTGATTGGTATGTTAATTTCCCTAATAACACTTTTGATTCTCTACAATCAATCATTGATGCCTTTGAAGATAAATATGGAGATAAAGACAAAGTCAAAGAAAAAGTTGGAGTAAAGAAAACTATAGAAGTTGAAAATGATTTCAAGGAGTTAATTCAAATGGTTAAAGACATACAGTTAAATCAAGCTTAAGTAAGCAAGAATGCAAAGGTTAACCATGCTCAACTTATTAAATGTATGGAACTTAATCAAGCAAGATTAACAGCTGATCATGCCAGGGAAATTAGTTCTATGCAAAGCAAGTTTATAGCCCTAGAGGAAAAGATGATGGTCATGGAATTCAATCATTCAAATCAGATGACGATCATGGAATTCAATCATTCAAATCAAGTAACTGCCATGAAAGCAAGTTATCAAGAAGAAATAAGTTCGATTCAAAACATATTGACAATTATGGATGAAGAAATGACCATCATGAGATTCGATTACAATAATCAGTTAGCTACCATGCAAGCAAATCATAAGAAAGAGATAAACTATATGCAGAGCTGCTTCATGGGCATGAAAGCAAAGAATGATAAAATAATAAAGGACATGGAAGTTGGTCAGGTATGTCTTTAGAATAGGTTATTGACCATGGAGGAAAACCATGCCAAGGAAATCAATGTTATGAAGATTGAACACTCTAACCAGATGGATGCCATAACAATACAAGTACAGAAATTTCAGCATCGGTCAGAGAATGAAAGAAAAAGGAAATGCCAAGAGATCATAAGCCTCCCTCCCTGCTGCAACAAGCTCCATCTTATTATGAGGGGGCATTTGTTTCATTGAAAAGTGGCTAATTGAAGGCGATCCAGATAAAATGGAAATTGATAAGAATCAAGTTGATTCTCACATGGTTAATCCACCAGTCATAACAGATCAAGTTCATAAAGAAGCGCAGATCACAGAAGTTTTGAACATTCCAAGTTTCGCATATGAGCATTTTTCGAATCAAGAAGGAATTTGTACATCGACCGCATCATCATCAACATCACAGCTTGCCACAAAGAAAAAGGACAAGAGAAAGAGAATGAGAAAGCGGTTTGATCCATCTGATGGCCGCGAGCAGCTTGATTTTCGGATAAGAAAAAGTCTTACCATGTGCAAGATTGAACATGGCACATCTGAGAAACAGCCAACAGATTTGCCTGAAAGCAGGCAAATGCTCAGCATGCACTACATTGAACACATTTGATGCCATTATGCATCCTTTGTATTGTATTTCTAACCCTACACCCTTTCTATTTCAGTATTTTATTTTTTTAGGTAGATGCTTTTCATGTTATTAGGATAGTTAATGAACGAAGAGCTTATATCTTTCATGTGCTTAACGTTATATGATGATTTTTGGATGGACGTTGCTTATGTTATATTGTGTGTTGCGTGGATGCAGATTCTGGATTTTCACATTCCTCCAGTGCAATAACATGTCCCCAAGTAGATTTAGATGTTGACCACTACATGTCAACGACCCATAGCAGTACACCCCCCTTTTTCGCAAAAGGGATAGCACCTGATCAATGTGTTCGTGCCATCCAACTATCATCATCAGCAAGATCATCATGTTATAATGTAAACCCATTTTGCATGTATATTATGTAAATAATCTCAGCAGATTCGTGTCATGTATGTAATTGCCTAGGTAAACCTACTTTTTTGGTGATGATCTACATTCCGAGAGGATTTTTGCTTCACCAATCCATTCTCGGATGGTTGGCAGAGTTTTCCTTCAGTCTTACCCCAAAGCCGGAATGGATTTTGTCACTGGGATCTTAGGCAAGTCCTAGTGTTCTAGATCGAGTCTATGTAAAAGTGATTTGGAATAATCCTAACTATTTGATTAGATAATTTTATTACAAATTGTTTGGTCTGTTGGATTATATTTGTGTCGCAGAAATGCATAGTCTATGAGGGTCTATTACAAATGGGTTTTCCCCCTTATGATGTAAAACATATGAAAATCACGATGTAAAGTGTCTTGAGGGTTGGGAAAATAATTTATCCCCTCATAGGTTAATTAAATTTTCTAACCAAAATTCAATTAAAATCCTAAGCTATTTAATTCTAAGTCCTAGGTAATTTTAAATTCTCCAAAGGCAAAATTCGTCGGTCCTTAAAAAATTAAATTTTAAGAGGCCAAGGACTAAGGTAAATTAATTATTTTGGTAAATTTTAAACCTTTAATCCCTGGGGTTAAGTCAAAGTCAAAATTTTGGGGAAATTAACTCAAAATTTTAAATTTTGAGTTAATTAAAATGCATTTAATTGAAAAATTCGAATTTCCTCAAAAATTTTATATTTCGACGGATGAGATTAAAAGAAATTTTAATCCTCATCAATGGTCTAGCAAGTTTTCCTCCAATTACCCCAATGTTACCCCAATAACATTGAATAATGGGTTTCCCCCTTTGCAAATGACTATAGCCTATTGGATTCAATAGGCTATTACTTCCTCCATTGGGCAATTAATTAGAAGAGGACATTACAGAACACTTAAAGTGAACTTGTCAATAGGGCTTCCTAGTTGTTTTATTTGTAAAATGAGTAGGAGAAGACTCATAAAAGTAGAGTCTTCCCCTAATTTCTCTTTTCATCATCACACACATGTAATGTGGCCTCTTCTAAAGAGAGTGTAGACTTATCTCTTTTTCGCTAGTTAAGCATAATGTGATCTTTTTTGGATGCAACTTGCTATTGGAAGAGATTTTTGCTTCGAGACATTATTTTGGGATTTAAAGAAGTGCTTTTGTGGAAGATTTTTCTAAGTTTATTACGTAATCATGGATATTTTGCACGCATTCATGTTACTAGATCCACAAGGTCTTGAAGTTGGATTCGTAGATCCTCGTTTCGAATAAAGATCCACGTAGGATCTACCATGTAAACTAATCCTTCAAACTTGGAAACGGATCCCATGCTATTGAAATGGATCCTATGTCAACTAGCTCTCACATTGAATTCCAAACAAATAACATTAGAGATTTTGGTTTTTTTAGATATTCTATTTAGATTTTTGGTTAAATCACTTATTAGCTATGTAGCACGAGTCACGCACCCGGGGGTGGGGTTCTCGATCCCATCCCAGGTTCTCGTCCCCACGAACTGGATTCTGGAATGGGGACATCTCAAAAGAACACATACGAACCAGGTTCTTCTCATAAGAACTCGATACTCCATAATCAACGGACGGGTTCTTTCCTTGCAATCAGTTCGGCGAACCTTGATTTCGAGTGCGTAGAGGGTTCGTTTGATGTAGTGGGCAATAAAAATATATTTTTTTTTTATTAAATAAAAACCAAAGTTTATAAGTTATAACCCAACCGACTACCCATCCTTTGCATTGTTATTTCAATTTGGCATTTTCGCACAAGCAGCTCAACGTTTGGTGAATCAGAACAGGGGTGGCGCACATTTAGTGAATCGGTGTTCCACGACCAGCGGCAAACCTACAAAGACTATTAAATCCCACGAGTTACGGTGTTGGAGGCGAAAAGCAGGTATCGTATGACCCTTCGATTCAACCCCAACCCTAAAGCAAAGAAAATAAAATAAAAATAGAAAAATAATAACACTTCAAAAAAAAATCAGTACCTCTGGGCAACGCCCAATTCTTAACTGCTTGAAAGCATTTCGATAAACAACTGGCCAGGGAAGTCGTTGTTCTGCTAAAAGTGCTTCACATGAACATTTCTCATCACTATTACAATGCTTAATTTTGTGAACATTTGCCTAGCAAAAAGCAATACGTGGTTAGCCTAGAAGAAGGCATTTGAGAGTTGTTTGATGCCCCCTTTGAATATTCATTTTTGTTTCTTGCATTCTTTGATCAAGATTGGATTTTTTCCCCTTGTAAGGGGGTGGAGGGATTTGATGTCTTCCTTAGAACTTCAGCAAAGGATTTATAAGGTGTGGGTTGAACCACCACCAAATCTGGTTCCACCACTCGTTCCTCTTATTTTTCATTGTCCCTTTTTTCTTTCTTTGATATCATCTATGCATCCTCATTTTCTTCCTTTTCCTCTTTAGAGTCGTACTTGTTTTCCTCATCATCAGCTACCTCTTCTTCTTGTGCATTGACAACTAAGTGTTCAGGGGATGGATTGTGGCCACTATTTGGGTGAGTTGAATCATTTAGATCTGCCACATTTTCCTTTTTGGCTTCATTCTCTGTCTTTTCTAAAAAAATTGCTTCCTATGTGTTTTTTGGATTCTCTTTTTTCTCTAGGTTCCAAAGTACATCATAGGGCCTAAATGCTTTGCCTCTCCCACAGTTTTCAATTAGAACTTTTCAAATTTCAAATGATAAATCTGAAAATGTTGAAGGGGAAATCAACATCATAAGGGAGAAAATTGTGGCTCCCTCTTCAATCAAATCAATCCACTCTAGCAAGCAAATTGTTACACTCCCTCTTCCAATCTGTAACAACCCATCCTGAATCGCGAGTAGCATGGCAATATTAGCATGCATGTGAGGCATGCATATGATAGCTACATATGTATGCACCACATATATTGCACTAGTATATGTGTTAATTACTCTTGAAGAATGTCTAAATATAGAGTAAATAAATTAATTGTCAAAGATGTTAATTAAACACCTAACCCTCGTAAATAGAATGAAAATATATATTAAGAGATAATGAATATATTGAGTTCTCCATAAGTTTACCACCTCGTATATATGGCTATACCCTAGTATACAAATACACTTATAACCCTAGATATAATTTAAATAATTTCATAAGCTAAATCCAAAACTTTATTGTTAAATCTTATACGTTATAAAATAAATATTATTCAATCATTATATAACTATATACTAATTTACTAAATCAAAATAAACCAACTGCCTAAATTAAAAGAAAGGTGATGTCACTCCATGTAAAGTGTCATTCGATTCAATTTAATGCAAACCATGACAACGCAGGCACCGTAACTCAATTAAATGAAGAAATATGACAAGGCAGCCACTGTTTAACAAAAGATATTATCCTTTCTTAAGACGATGGGAAAATGCATAGAAAGGAAGGAACCTCCACTATTTAAGAAGAGGAGGGGGGTTTTGTGAAAGGGGAGAAGGGAAGGTTATTATTTTCTCTGGAATTGGAGGAAAGAATTTCAAGCAGTTAGTAAATTGAGCCTTGGTTGTTCTTGAAGTTTTTGGGCATGGGGGCCAGAAAGCTGAATTCTCGTAGTATTCTGGAGTTGGGTATCGAGGTTGTGCCCAATTTGGCAGGGAGGAATCGGTCATTTTGGTAACGAGAACAGATTTGGGGCTACAACACCTCAGGATCGACTTCATTCACGGAAACCAAGTAGGTGTCTATGTATTAGATTGATGACATATTACTTAAATTGTAGTTGCTAAATTTGGATGTATTTAAGAAATTAAATAAGAAATAATAATTGGTTTAAGCTCTGCTTCAAAATTCTGCATTTTAGGCACCAGAGTAAGTCCATTTGGGTATCAGAGTACTACATTCTGGTACCAGGGCGAGTTAGGAACCCTTGGGATCTTACAGGACTTAGAAGTAACTAATCTCGGTAGATTTGTATAAGTATCCACCAATTAAATTTGGGTTGCAGTCAAATTAGTCTCCATACTGTAAGTTTGTTCATTCTGATCCATGGCTCAAAATTTTCTAAGTCTGGCATACTATCGTAGTTATAAAGAAAAGAAAAAAAAATCAGTGACTCAATCATGTGAGACTTACCTTAATTTAAATGTACAGCTGGAGATATCCCTTAAATTACAATTGATTTCAGAAACTTGTTTCTATGTATCGTAATTTAATCTCATAACACATAGAGAAACACGTGTTAGTCAAGGTTGTCATTGATGTCAATATGGCATTGACCAATATGGCAAATATTCTTGAGATGCCTGGTTCTAGATGATGATGTCATACACTTCATGAATGACCACACTTGATGATGGTCTTGATGACATGGTTGGAAGACTATATGATGACGTGGAAGATCTCATTTGATGGTTGGAAGACTAGTTTGGAACTTTCCTAATGATGTTGCACTATAACATATCATTGCACTATCTTGATGACATGGTGACATTAACGGCACACATGATGATGTATATGGTGACATTACATTTGATGACATGAAAAATGAAGGAATTGGAGATCACTTGATGACATGTGATGATTAAAGACATAACAAGTGGAGACCTCACTTAAAAACATTTGGTGACATATGACAATGAAGAAGCCCTTGCTGTCCTAATCACATTTTGCACATAAAAATTCAAGGACAGTTACAAAGAAAAATAAAATTGGGCACCTTAGAGGCAACCTTTCAACATTGGCTCCTTCACCATCTTGAAGAGAATTTTTCCCTCTTTCTAACGAGCCGTACTTGCCCTCAAACTCTCGGTGGTTGAAGAGAAAATGATTTTTTAAGGTTAGAAAAATATAATTTTTAATGTGAGCCGACCTACCCTCAGTATACAAGTCGGCCTACACTTCATAAGTCATGTCCCTTCACTTCATAGCAAAATCAATATAAATATAACCGTTGTCCTTCATTTCTAAATAGGAATTTCAGAAAAGAAACACAGAGACATACCACAGTTCACACCTCGTGAACTAGGGACATCGAGGAAAAAAATTTTGAAGATTTGTTTGGGTTATAAAAGGACAGACTGTGATTTCATCCTCTACAGCTTGGACATGTACATTCACAAGCAGCTTCAGACTCTGGTTCATCCCTGAAATGTGAAGAAGGATTCTCGGTGATATCTAGCTCGAACAATGGGTTAAATCATGTGGCTCAATGCACTTTTACACACATAATTGTTTACCTTAAGCTCGGACTGTCACAGAACCTCGAACCTGTGGAGCCTATTAGAGTGACTGTGCTCAAAAATAAAACTTCGGATTGTGACTCTTGTAATAACACTGTGGCACAGTGCTCGGATTACACTGGGCCTCGGAGTTGATCATTACAGTGGAACTGTGATTCGGATTACTTGATTGTGGCTCGGACAAGGGTATAGCACAGTTGCACAGTAGCTCGAATTCACTTTTTGATCTCGGACAATGGTGGAGTATAGTGCAACAAACACAATAACAGTGGCTTGGATCATCATTCTTAAGAAATACACCTTGTTGTGGTATTAATCTCAAAGCTTCTATGTTAGATTTCCTATGGTATTAATCTCAGAGAACTAAAGTGTACAGTCAACAAGTCAAGAAGGGCTCAAGGCCAGTTTTACATTTCCAAAATCCGAGTTGAACTAAGATTGCAGCAGTGAAGTCAAATGGTGGACAAAGTACAGTGAAGATATAGTGAAGTCAAGATCAAGAAGTTTTGGAGCTGATTGAACAGTGAAGAATTTGGTCAAGGACATACAAGTAAGTGCATCACTAATCAAAGTTAGTGAAGGGTTTTGGAGACTTTGATTGAAGTATTTATGCAGTGACCTTGAAGAATATTGAAGACATTTTGAGAAGCCTTAAGAGATCTAGGAGAAACCGTTGAAGATCATGATGCATCAATGATGTCATCATGAGGTAACTTGGAAAATTTGATTGGGTACCATGAAGGACAGCAGAGATACCTTCATGTGAAGAAATCAAGTTTGTCATTGATGACGTAACGTGGAGACTACAGTGAAGACTAAGCGAAGATTGACAGGGCTCGTTGAAGAAGACATTGGGAGTCGTGAAGTATAACCAAATACATCTTGACGAAGTGAAGTTGAGGGTTGGATCCCAAGAGGTTGGAGCCTCAAAAAGACAAGGTTGGTGCGTTGGAGGATAGGGTTGGAGCCCTAGAGGATCAGAGTCCTCAAGAAACTAGGTTGAAGTTTGAACCAAGTATAGGGTTGGTGCCTCAAAATTGACAAGGTTGGAGCCTTGGAAGTCCAAGTCGGTGCTTGGCAAATACAAGTTGGAGCCTGGGAGATTAAAGATCGGTGTCTTCATCTAGGGTTGGAGCCCTACATATATTGTACTCGATTTACTGTAAAGAAGAAATTAATAAAAGCATTTATTCTTATTGTTCATTTTGTGTTATAAATATAAGTGATCTAACTGGTAAAAATAGCAATTGAAAAGAAATATTGATTCACCCCCACTCTCAATATTTCCAACAACACGCTACCAAACCACTAAATTATGAAAATTCCTACACTCTGAAGGAACCCCTACTGCAGCAAATCTGAATCTACTTCACTTACTTGATTTTTAATATACAATAACCAAGTTATTCTTCCGAACACTGAAGCAAATTACTTCTGCAGCCTACACTAATTAAATATTTGATCTCATGAAACAAAAAACAGAGCAAAGAACAAGATACATAGGACACACTTATTCTTGGACACAATAGTCCCCATAAAAACCAATGCGGGAAAACCAATGCAGCAGCTCTGAGGGTTTTATTATTATGCAGGAGAAATATCTGAATACAAATCTAGGATGTTCATCTAGCAATCCTTTATAGAGAAAATACTGGCAGAAAATCTGAGTGAGTTTTACCTCACTTCACCCGATAGAATTCTCGTTGATCCGACACAAGACTAGCTAACCTCGACTATTTCTGCATCACCTCTTCTGCCCTCTGTGTCAGCTTTCTTGTCTGTTCCGACAGTTCCCAGCAATTCCGGCTATTCCCGGCAGTTCCGGCTTCTTCCCTCTGCGTCAGCTTTTCCGGCTGTTCCAGCAGTTCCGGCTTCTACCCTCTGCGTCAGCTTTCTTGGTTGTTCCGGCAATTCCGGCTTCTGCCCTCTGCATCAGCTTTCCCGGTTGTTTCGGCAATTCCAACTATTCCCAGTAGTTCCGACTTTTGCCCTCTGCGTCAGCTTTCTCGGTTGTTCTGGCAGTTCCAGCTTCTGCGTCACAGGCAACTTTTCTGCTCTGCTGGCTCTCTCCGCCTCTTTGTCTGTATTCTCCGGAAAGTCCTTCTCCCAGATTCTCACTGCCCCTCTGCTGTAGAATGATCACTTAATTCGAAATCCTTAACAAACCCTGCCCTAGGAATCGAATTCTTAATCAATTCGTTCTCTCCTTGTGTGTTTCCAAATGAACCCCAAACCTCCATTTTATACTTTTCATATTGAGTCTTCAACAGCCGAGATTAAGTCACTAATCAACGGCTAAGATTAAAACATGACTTGATCTGCCTTCTAGATCATTCTCACCCATATTTTGATTAATACCCATTAATATTTTAATTTTCCTAAGTTTAGACTTAGGAACCCCATTAAAAATATTAATTATTTTAATAAAATACAATCTGGGTGGAATTTCACCAAACAGTTTCTAGGTTCTTTAGAACTCATGTGCCTTAGCCTCTCCACCAATTTTCAAGGCTAGAGCACTTTCGATGCTACCAAAAACTAACACTCCCTCTTAGCGAAGAAAGTGCTCTAACAACAATGCCCAATTGCCTGTTGCTATGCTTCTGAAGCATCTCACTTTCCGCACAGTTGCTTCCACCAACATTGTGTTGCTGCTGCTACTATACTGCTACCCATGACACTGCCACTGCTGCATTTGTACTATAGCTCCCTCTCAAATGTTACATCTGCTATGTTGCTAGCACTGCCACTGCTAACACTGCATTCGTACTGCAACTCAGTTGCTGAGAGAAGCAACTGAAAAACATCCAAAATTAGTTGAACTTAACTGTGTTCAACATAATACAATGAATGTTGGAATCTGACTACTGCTGATTCTGACCCTCTGAATCTTTTACGTTGTTGATAACTCCTGCACTGTGCCAACTGCACTATTGCCAACCTTGCTCTGCATTGATCAGTCTCTGGTCCCAAGCTACTGCATCTATCCTCCAAACAATCCACTACATCATCTAACACTAAGTCCATCTCGCTACTGCTGAATCTTGGGCTCCCGTAGCAAGGAATTGATCTAGGAGGTGGACTCCTCAAGGATCCTGCCCACATGTAGTCCTCCCGGCTACAACTCAATATCGCCCCATTTCCCTTCTGAAGATGTGTCGACACTCATGGCATACTCTTCCTCATCAATCTTCGTGGTTGCAACCTTAGGATCATGCTTCTCGTCCTTATCCTTTTGCTTCAAAGAACATTGAGAGGCAAAGTGACCCAATTCGCCACATCTGAAACATTTCACCTTCGAAATGTCCTTCTTCCACTTCTACTTCTAATGTCCCTTCGATGCTAGAGTTGCGTCTTCCTCCTCCTCCTTAGTCTTTGAGCTACTCCCACTGCTGCCACTGAGGTTGACCTTCACTAGGTCCCTCCTTAACTCCTCCCTTTGAAGAGGCGCCCACATCTTCCACATCTCCTCCCATGAAGGTAGTTTTTCTCTACGCAATATGCTTTGGACAAAAACTAGCCATTCATCCGAGATTCCATTCAAGGCTATCCTCACCATCGCGGTTGGCTACGAAGTGGACCCCACTACAACAAGCTGGTCTCTAGTGTCTTGAAGACGTTGAAGATAGAGGTTCACCCCTTCTCCCTTTTGCATCAAAGTCTGCTGCAACTTCTGCTCCAAATACATCTTCTGTTGTTCGGAAGAGCCTTCATACAGAGAAGACAAGGCTTCCCACATCTCTCGGGCTGTATCCTTGCCTTGCAAGTGTGAGACCACATGATCTCGAACTCCATCGAGAATCAACCTCTTTGCCTTCCCCTGCTCGACCTTGTATTTCTTCTTCTGATCGCTGTTACCAAGAACAACCACAACACTTTTGACGTAGGCCTCAAAATCGTATTCCTCAAGAACAGCGAAGATTATGGTCTTCCATATGACATAGTTGTTGAAATGTGGCAACAAGAATATTCCAATTTAATTTGTCCTTGAATTAAATTGTCAATTAAAATCGAATTTAGTCTTAACAACTACTTGAAAATAATTGATTAATTCATTTTGAATTAATTAGTTGGAAAAATTAAAGTTAGAAGTCTTTCTGAAGTCATGCAAGAGTTATCCCTTAAATTAAGGAGATAAGATTGAGTTATATTTGAGTTGTAATTAGTTAACTTAGTTTACTGAGTTAAGTCCAGTTAAATTAGTTCCACACTGTTTGAGGAACTAATAGAGAGTTAACAGTCAGTTGATGAATGCATGCACTCAACTAGTGTAATCCAGTTAATTGAAGATTCCCTCATCAGAAACTCATGCATGTCTATTCTGAGAAAGACCCAGTTGAGATTAAAGTCAAGGACAGTGTACTATCAGTTGCATGTGTTTTCTTAGAAAGAAAACTCATGCATGCAGTCAAGGAATCATTCCTTGAGGATTGCGCAGTTCTGATAGTGTGTGAGATCAGAGTGTTCCATTTGGTTGAAGGTGAATCATCCCAAAGGAACAGCGCAAGGAAATAGGAACTTGGAGGGCAGAGAGGAGGCTTGTGAAAAGCCAAGATTTCCTGTGAGCATTTGTGCGGATTGTACTAAGAGTTGGCTAGTTGTGAGAGCTAAGGCTTTGTATAATTCCTATGTATTTCCACCTTGTATGCTAATACAAATAGTGGGGTTTCTAGCTGCGGCTTTCCCCAAAGTATTTTCATATGTATTGTGCATTGATTCTTCTTCTTCTGGTTATATTGTTCAGCTCGATCTTTAAGCTTCCGCAAATTGATAGTAGAAGTAGGTTATAGTATTATGCTTTGATTTATATTGCATTATTGGGTTAACCTACATACAGATTTTCTACATGGCACCAGAGTTGGATTTGTAGAAATTTCTACATGGTATCAAAGCTGGATTTGTAGAAATTTTCTACATGGTAACGAGCTGTGAACAGTATACTGAGAAGAGAATTCGAAGTTTGAAGTTCGGGGTTGCAGGTGCAAATCGAATTCATATCATATTTCAAGGTTGGCCAATGGTGTTCTATGGCTTGAGACTCGAGTATGCCTTGGAAGGTAGCTCGAATTACATAGCATGGAAAGATAGAATGGAGGTTGTATTAGAAGACAATGGCTTAAAGGAATTCATTAATCAACAAATCCCAAAGTCAACTTCAACTAATGCACAAGAGTTGGCTGAGTGGAAGAAGTGTGTGGCGAAGGTGAGATGGATCATCCTTGAGGGAGTTCGAGACCATATTGTCTCGAGTCTCCATGGGAAGGATACTCCATTTTCAATGTGGAAGACATTGAAGGACCTCTACCAAAACAGTAGCGACCAAAGGAAATTGGTGCTCAAGGATAAGCTTCGAATAATCAAGATGGAGAAGGGCAATACTATTTCCACATATCTGAACAAGCTCACCACCGCAGAGATGAGCTTGGCAGTGTGGGAATAACTACTACTGATGAAGATATGGTGAGCCTCGCTCTCCTTGGACTTCCAAAGAGTTGGAATAGCTACTAGGACTCTGTGAAAGGAAGGGACAAACTGCCGGATTGGGAACGACTGTGGTCGGATCTTATGCACGAGGAGATCAGGAGGAGCACACAAGATGGTTCTTCATCTAAGGATGATGATGAAGAAAATCTGGCCTTAGAAAGTAAGGCAAGGAAAGGGAAGGGGAAGGCTTCCCATTCCAAATCGAATTCTTCTCATGGAGGAAAGAAGGGTGACATGTCTAAAGTGAGATGCTTAAATTGTCACGAGATGGAATATTATGCGACTAATTGCCCATCGAAGAAGTCCAAGAAGGGATCCTCGGAAGGATCGGAAGGTGAGGCATTAGCCTCTCAGTTCGAAATGGACTTTACCCTCATCGCATGCATGGTGTCATCGATGATGGGTTGTGTCTGGTATCTTGACAGTGGAGCCTCGTTCCACATGACCAGTGATAAAAATTTATTCAGTGCCTTAGAGGAGAAAGACCTCAAGATGCGCATAGGAGATGGGTGACGACGAAAAGTATAGTGTTTCAAGAGTGGGCACGGTTGCTTTTCAGAGGGAGCATGGAGCTCCTATCACCTTGACAGATGTAAAGTATGTACCTGGACTGAAAGAACTTGGTATCGGTCACGATGTTGGAGGACAAAGGCTACGATGTTGTCTTCAGTAAAGGAAAGGCGTTCCTAAGACACATAGCCACGAGTCAGACCAAGAGGATAGGGATTCGAGTGAAGAATCTCTATAAACTAGACGTAGATGATTCTGCAGCATTGAGTACGAAAGCAGAATTGGTGCAAAGCCAAGACATTGGCGAGTTGTGGCACAAGCGGTTGGGCCATTTGCATCATGGGGCTTTGAAGATAATGCAGCAGACATCCATAGGACTTCCCAAAGGTAAACTTGAGCAAGTTGACACATGCAAAGGTTGTACCTTGAGAAAGTACACCAAGTCTTCCTTTCATGATCGAGACAGTCGAGCAAAGGCTATCTTAGAGCGAGTTCATACTGATGTGTGTGGACCATTCTCAACGGCATGCACAGCGAAGCAAAGGTATTATGTGATTTTCATTGATCATTATTCTCGTAAATGCTGGATTTATTTCATGGAGAAGAAGGACCAAACCTTCACAAAGTTTTGTGAGTTCAAAGCTTTGGTCGAGAAAGAGTCAAGGAAGAAGATCAAGGCCTTGAGAAGCGACAATGGTGGAGAATATGTCTCTCAAGATTTTAAGGACCTCTGTGCAGCGGAAGGAATTAAACGAGAGTTGACGGCACCTCATAACCCACAGCAGAATGGGGTGGCCGAGATGAAGAACAGAACTATTGTAGGGGCCGCATGGGCAATGTTGCATGACCAAGGCCTACCACTTCACTTGTGTGTTGAGGCATGCAACACAGCGGTCTATTTGCATAATAGAAGCCCGCATCACATACTTGGGATGAAGACACCAGAGAAAGCTTTCTCCGGTAAGAGACCAAATGTGGGTCACTTCAGGATCTTTGGCTCATTGGTATATTGCCATGTGACAAAGGATGCACGAAAGAAGCTTGAGCTGACAACAGAGTTGGGGATACTTGTGGGGTACACTGATACACCTCACAACTATCGGGTGTACTTGCCTACCAGTCGGAGGACAGTGGTTTGCAGAGATCTCAAGTTTGATGAGCAGAAGGCCATGCGAGTTTCCTTTGAGAGGGAGCTCCAACTACAGGCTATGGAGTAAGCCTTGGAAAAGATGTTAAGACCTTATTACAGATTAAGGCAGGCATAATACATAAGTTAATATTTAAAAACAAATTTCCTTAAAAATTTATAATATATATTACATTTATTCAATTATTTACTGTAATATTAAAAAACATTTGTGCGAAGATATTAGTTTGAACATTATTATTGTTCAACTCATTTATTCTTATATAGTTTTATAATAATATTTTAATTAGACATATCTTAGCTTATATTTTATACTCTACTTTCTTCACTTTTCCAATGCCTTAAATGACTTTGGTAGTTAGGCCTCTGGATAAAATAAAATAATGGAAGGTCAATAACCCATCCACGACCATAATTAAGATTAGAAAATGCTAGACAAAAAGTACAAAGTAATACTATGGTCTATGAAGACCCATGCATTTTACTAAGAACTATTACGCATCAAGGTAGAACACCATGCATTAGGACAAGGAGGTAGCGATACCACCCTCCTTGAATTCAGTATCAGTAAGACATGCCTGCAAGTAATAATAGCATAAAAAAACTATACCTGTATGTGAACTTGAATTTACGAAAATTATATTTATCGAATCTAAATTGTACCCCAAATTTTCATAAATCTTATTATGTATCCAAGAAAAGTTGTGATGATAAAGACATATCAATGACAACGATGCAAACGGGTAGCACCGCCATCGCTAACGCCACCATCGCCATCACCATCGCCACCACCGAGACCATCATCAATGCCAACCGCTTCAGCACCTGAGTTAACTGTTATAATGCGCTCATTGAAAGCCATCTTGGAAACATTAAAAGGACCACCAATAGCTAATCAAGGAAGAGAAACCTCACCATGAGGAAAGAAACCCAAAAGAGCCCAAAGGTTTTGATTATAGACATTCGAAGGAAGATATTTCTAGGGAGCTGCAGAAGATTAAGTTCCGAGAATTTTCAGGAGGGTGAGCTGGAAAACGCGCTGAAGCATGGCTAGAAAGAATGAACCGAACGCTAAGAGAGGACTCTTCTACTTCCAAGACAAAAATTGTCGTATTTCAGTTAAGGGGAAGTGCCTTGATTTGGTGGGGAAATCTGCAAAAACAATTACACCTCACAACGGATAATGTTCCCTGGGAGTTGTTTGAGGAAAGATTTTGTGCTAAATACTTGCCACCTTACTTTCAAGAGCAGCAAGCCGGAGCTTTCCATATGTTAGTCCAAGCTAACAAAACAATGGAAGAATATGAAATAAGGTTTATGGAGCTTGTGAAATACATTCCTTATCTTGATACTGATGAACGTCAAGCTGAGTGTTTTGTGTATGGACTAAATCCTCGAATCAGGGCCATGGTCAGAATGTGGAAGCCATTATCAATAACAGAGGCAATTGAATGTGCCCGTTATGCAGAGGAACATCTAGGAATCAAAAGAGATGTCGGATCAACAAGACCCCCACAGCCAGGATTTCTAGGGAAGACTCCCCAAAACATCTTCAAAGGAAGTAGCTTGAGACCACCTCCTTATGGTAATAGATTTACCCCAAGAGGAGTAGGAGCAAGAGCTCACATGACAGTTAATATTATAGATGTTGAATCATTAAACACAAGTCCATGGAAATCTCGAGAAACTTCTAATAGAGGAAGAAATGCGAGAGGAAGTAGCACAAGAGGACGAAGTTCCTTGTCTAGAAACTCACAATCTGACCCAAGGGGACCGTCCCAGGTTAATTTTTGGGGATGTGGAGGACCGCACTTTCAACGTGATTGTCCGAGGCTATCCACTAAGACAAATGATAGATTGCTCCAACAAAATTGCTTAGTCGTAAAAGGAAGCTATAGCTTACTAATGGTGTCTCACTCTAAAACACAACAAATCTAAAACACACTAATAGTAATTATATCCTTCATACCCTACAGAAATATGGCTTCTCAAAATCAATATTAATGAAGCTAGTAAAATCCAACTTAGGATATATAGCTTTGTGCCTTTCAGATTTTTAATTTTGAAATTTTCTAATGACAAATGTCCTTATTTTGAATTTTCAGATTTGGCATTTTCGTTAATTTCCAAAATCAACAATGTCTTCATCAAATCCAAAATATCCACTCTGGAAATATGTGAAAAAGCAGCAACCTCCAAAAAGTGTTGGAAGACAGCAACAATAAAATGCCACTTCTGTCAGTTTGAATGTTAAGGAAGTTATACTAGAGTTAAAGTTCATCTTATGAAGATACCAAGGAAGGGTGTTGATGCTTATACTGGAGACCCGGATGATCCCACTAGACTCCCTAGTGTACAAAGAGAGTAACAAAGGGTTGATGGTAAGGCAGGCAAGGCAATCTTCAAGTCATGTCGTAATGTTGATGAAAATGATGACTTCAATAAGAAAGAATTACCATTTGATGATGAAGTTCAAGTTGGTGATGAGAGGGTGTTGATCTTGCAATAGCAATATTTTTTCTTGCATGTGGCATTCCCTTCAATGCAACCTGTTTACCCTATTTTGAGCAAATGGTTCGTGTTATTAATGATGGACCTCCAGAGTATAAAGCGCCTGATTATGAGAAGCTTTGAACTGTGTTGGTGGACAAGGAGAAAGCTCGTCTTGAGAAGACAATGGCACCCTTGAAGGCATCTTGGAGTGTAGATGGATGCTCAATTGTCATGGATGGATAGACTAATTGTAGAAAACGTTCATTGATAAACATCATTGTCCCTTCCCTGTCTAGTCCTTATTTTCTCAGGGTCATTGATTGTTTTGGTCAAGAAATGAACACTATCTTCTTAAAAGACCAATTATGTGATGCCATTGGAAAGGTGGTGCCGCCATTGGAAAGGTGGTGCCGCCATTGAAAAAGTGGTGCCATTAAATGTTTTCCAAGTTATTATTGATGCATCTCCAGTGTGAAAAGAAGCAAGGGTAATGGTTCAAAAGGAGTACAGGTTGGTGACCACTGACAAGTTTTAACTTTCAAGTTTCATTTATTTTAGTTTGATTTCTTTTTTAATTTTTAACAATAAAAATTTTGATTTATTAATATTTTAATTTTGTCCTTGATATACCCAGACATATTTTTTGGACACCATGTGCCATGCATTCTTTGAATAACGCATTGAAGGACATTGGGAAAATTGAATGGATACGAGCATTAATTGAAAATGGCTGCAAAATTCAAATGTTTATATGCAACCATCATCAATTACAAGCCATTTACCACAAGCATGCCAAAATGGAGCTTCTCAAACCAGCAGATACTAGATTTGCAACTTACTAAATTTTACTTAGGCAGCTTGTGGAGATGGAGGAGGCTTTATCTGCCATAGTTGTCAGTGACAAGTGGGACCAGTGGAGGTTATCTACTTCAGATGCAGCTTTGGAGGTGAAGAGGTTGATTTTGGATGATCCTTTTTGCGTTGATGCCACATTTGTTGTGAAATTTATAAAACTGATTTGTGATATGATCTGCTATGCAGACATAGATGGTCCATGTTTGTGTGAGATTTATGAGAACATGGACTCCATGTGTGAGGATCCAAACCATCACAGCTAGGAAGGATCTTATTTTATAGCCATAGCTGAAAGAGTTTATACATGGGCAGTGGAATAAACTGAACACCCCTCTTCATATGGCAGCGTATGTAGCTAATCCAAAATGGTATGACCCAACAACAGGAAGGAGGCCTCCTTCTCAAGATAGAGAGGTGTTCAAAGGATTCTTGACCATTGTCAAGAGAATTTATGGTTGTACAGAAGAACCTCTAACATATGATATCAGTTTGCCCATTTTTCTCGTGGTCGAGGTGTCTTTGGTTCACATGCAGCTTTGGTCGATAGACACAAGAAGAAGGATCCAATTTATTGGTGGTGGCTTCATGGTGTTGATGCTCCTGAGTTGTAGCAATTCGCCATACGGTTACTTGGACAGGTAGCTAGTTTGGAGTTCCTCATCTTATTTCAGAATTTCTCAATTTTTGTATTAAATTTTCATTTTAGTTTTTATTTTTAAATTCTTAATTAATATAATGGGCCTCCCCTAACATTTCAGGTAGCTAGTTCTTCATCTTGCGAGAGGAATTGGAGTACTTATGCATTTATCCATTCAGTAAAGAGAAATAGGTTGGGCTCAAAGAAGGCAGAGAACTCAGTGTACATTCATAGCACACTTCGTCTCATATCTTGAAAAGACCCTGGGTACAAGGAGGGTCCTTTCAAGAGATGGGACCAATACACAAAAGATGCTATGTGTGTAGACGAGAAGATACACCCAAATGACCTTATTGAGCTACCTCCAGTTGTTATTGATAAGCAGGAGCCTCAAGATGAGAGTGATTCCTACCTTGAGAGTATGCTGACTGAAGAGCTAAGTGATGTTGATGACATGGCTTGAGGAAGCCATTATTCATTGTTTTGAAATTTCCTTGTTCATGGTTGGAGATGCCTTAAGGAAAATTTTGAATGTAGTATGACAATGGACATATATCATGATTCTTATTAATATGTTAACTCCAATTTGCATTTGATATCAAACTAGAAATTTGAAATTTCAATGTGAATGACAAATGTTCAATGATGTGCATGTTTAAATCTTTAAAGTTTAAATCATAAATATTTTACTTTCTTGTTTAAAATTGGAAAATATACAAATTCATATATATATATATCCCCGATGAACCCATGTACCTTGTTTCAAAAAATGACGTACCTGTCCTGGTCCCTAAACCCACATTTTCTAACAACATAGCTTACTAGTAATCTGTAGGTTGTATAGTTGTATGAGTTATTAAATATCTATCGGCTATATAGCACATGATAAATCTACTAGGAAGGGTTTGACACATCAAAATGTTAATTTTCAATTTTTAATAATCCTAACAAGAAAGCTTAATAACTACATATATAATAATATATAATGTACAAGGATGGTTGTGTCATTAATAATTTAATTAGATTAATCCCATCCAACTCTAAGTGAAGAGTCTTCTTGGGCACGTTCCCAAACAATGCACAATATTCATTTACCATTGTAACTGCATAGGAATCTTTAAATTTTCAACCAAATGTCAAGGAAGACAACAAGTTGATTAACATGTAGAGTTGAAATATTCAATTGATGAGCATATATAGCCATTTCTTGACATGTAGTTAGACCTACCATACATCATCATACCAATAGAGTGAACATTGATGAGACACTCAATTTTGTATTAACAAATATTCTATTTGTATAAAGCATGGTGCATCATGATTTCAATCTTCAGATTTATGAATTAACTAATGATTTTAGTTCTAATGTTGTCATTCATGAATGGTTTTGACTTTTAACTTTGAATATATTAGTGTATTTTATATACGTAGCGTTTCCCCACCGTATTTGAATCTTGGCTTTTCAAAAATCTGGTGGATCTGTATCCATATCCAAGTCTAGATCTATATTTGTTTTCGTTTCTTGGTAACTTAGGTTTAAAGAAGGGTTTCTCTTATTCCATGAATAAATGTTTATCATTGTTGAAACTTTGCTTCATAATTGCATATAAAATTGTCTTCTCCAAAGCCTATAAGGGAATTGTTTATGTGCGAACCTTACGATTAATTTTTCCCCTCACAAGAATAATAACCAGGGTTTTAGAAGTGGATGCCCTAAAGCATCCCCCTTTACTCCTTCATTGACCTTCCTTGGTATATTGTGTTGAAGAATGTAACTAGTATCGGTCTTCATAATTGTATTTGAGTCATGTGTTTATGAAAAGAAAGAAAAGAACGATTATTTATAAAAGAAAAATTTTATTGACTCATTAAAGCATGGGTTTCATGCTTGGGTCAATGGTAAATAGGTCAAAGCACCCATTCAGTGCTCTAGGATTTTTGTTGATTCAAAGTCAAATTTACTATGTAAGAAACCCTTCTTGGGTTCATGGTGTCATAGAAAGAAATTTATTTTGTCATGTCAAACCCTCCATCCATCAAGTCGGCCTCAAGCTCTTCTAAATTGCTACCAACTTCACCTTCTGCAAGTCGGTTTCTCTTATTCTTCATGTCGGATCAATTATAGGAAGAAACAACTATATATACCCCAAGTAAACTCAACCCAAAGTACAAGAAGTCAATGAAATCGGATGAATTACAGACAGAGAAGTGAAGTGCATTATAGGACAGTGAAGTTTGGGTTATAAAGATAATTCAAATCATCTACAGGACCGAAGTATTGACTACAGGACTATGGAACGAAGTAATGAGTACAGGACTAAGGATCGGAGTATTGACTACAGTACTGTGGATCAAAGTATTGACTATAGCACTGAGGACTGAGGACCAAAGTAATATAAGATTACGGAATCAAAGAAGTTGAGGAAGTCGAGGTTACATAAAGAAGGACAAGCATCTTGATGAACTACTTATTGAGGAAGTCGGGGTTACATAAAGAAGGACAAGCATCTTGATGAACTACTTACTGAGGAACCTAGGGTTACATAAAGAAGGACAAGCATCTTGATGAACTACTTGTCATGGACTTATAAATAAAAAGGACTAGAGGATGAGTTGTTCCTGAACAAGGCTGACTTGATGGATGGAAGGTGTTCTTGGTCTAGGTAAATAGGGTCTTGGTCATCTCAATTTAAATCTACTATTGGAAGAGTTGACTGGATTTTCCCCTTCCTAGGGGTTTTTCCCTAGCTAAGTGCCCATCTCTGGTGTCTTTGTGATCTTTTTGTTTTTGGCATTTGTCTTGATGATGAAAAGAACATAGTAATAATAACAAAAGATCAAATATAATAATCAAAAGAACTTGTCGAAGTATATGAGAAATCGAACTAAAGAATCTAGTCTACATGTTTCCCTAGATTTCTCAGCATGATTTTAGAGCTAACGTAAATGGCATAAAAGGCAGCTAGAAGATCATTGATGGTTGGAAAAAGAAGTCTCGTGTCTAGCTCTCAAGACCGAGCTACCAAGGAGGAAAACTGAAATAACTCACTTCAAAACTTGATGAGGCCGCAGACCTCAGTTAATTAGGATCGTGGATCAATACTTAAGAATCATAATAGAGTAAGCAACTGATTAGCACTTTTAAGGACCAAACAACGCTAAGTCTTTTTGAAGAAATAATGAAGGCTTGTGCATGAAACTGAAAATCTAAATCTACCTCAAAATCTCAAAGGTTTTGTAGTTACTAAAGTGGCTGAAAAGTTCAAGTATCAAAAGGATGAGAATAGTGTCATACAAAAGCAAGGTAAGACTATCATAAAATTCCAGTCCCCTTTGAAGAAAAACAAGAACCCTGTGGAGAAAATTGGATAATTGTGTATATAGAGAAAAGAAGTTGAATTGAAAATATCAACCTTGAAGGAAGAATATATCAATCAACATCAAGAAACTTATGACTTGTTGAAAAGGGCAGTAAAGTAAAATTTGGTAGAACTTGTTAAATGAGCTCAGTATCCCTACCTAAAAGAAGGAACTAGTCCATAGCAAGAATTGACTTAGCATCTTAAAAGGTTTCTTGTACAGTCAAAAGAAGCATCTAGCATCTTGCTCTAGCCAGTTGAAGGAGATCTCGAAACTCAAGTAAGTATTGATATTATTTTTTCATCTAACAATGTGTTTACAGTTTGCTAGAAAAAGCATTAAGCTCAATGGGACATCAAATCAAAGGCATGTAATTTTGAAGTATGTATAGCATAAAGTTTGGATAGGCTAGATATTGATATTGCAGAAGTTACATAGAAAAAGGCCCTCATCTTGTTCACTTGTTCCCTCTAATCTCTAAATCATGAAATCTAAAGTCTATAGGACAACTACTTGTGAAAATTAGAATTGTATGATATGTATATTTTGCAGTGTTGATAATATCGCCGAGATATCGGCGATATTCGGAAATATCGCGATATTTTCGGCGAGCCGAAATATCGCCAACAAAATATCGCGATATTTTCGGCTTTTGAAAATATCGCGCGATTTCCGAAATATCGCCGATATTTCGGAAAATATCGCGCGACAATCGAAAATATCGCCCGGTGACTGTAAAATTTTTTTGCACGGCCTATAAAAATCCGATTTTGGTTTTTTTTCATATCATTTTCATTTCTGATTGCTAGAGAAGGAAGGGGAGAGCTATGTGGTTGCTGCCAAGGAGGGTTTGAGCGTTCTAGGCCCTAGTATTGATATGCTATTCATGGTAATGTTAAATTCTTAAAGTAAAAGTGACATTCTCCTTAATCTTCATTTTCATCCTTTTACTTAAATTTTTAACATTACCATGAAATGACTCAGGATGTTTGAGAGTGGTTCCGGCCTCATTGGATTTCATATGGAGAAAGTAGAATTTTAGATTTCATTCAAAATGCAG
Source organism: Pinus tabuliformis (assembly GCA_031772625.1). Taxonomy (NCBI): domain Eukaryota; kingdom Viridiplantae; phylum Streptophyta; class Pinopsida; order Pinales; family Pinaceae; genus Pinus; species Pinus tabuliformis. The sequence goes on along the minus strand of CM062804.1, from coordinate 137,102,225 downwards.
CAGACTTATCAGTTTTTTAGGATTTCAGGATTGGGAGATTGTAATGTTTCCAGGTGACACCACCTGCCCAGGCTACCCCTGCCACCAGTAGAGGACGTTGTCTACCTCCTATAGCTCCTACTTCTATTTCTTCAGCTTCTAGAGCATAGCAAACTCCATTGCCAACTCCACCAGCACCAGCATCTACATCTAGAGGGAAAGGGAAAGCTGTGGCATTTTCTCGCAAGAGGGGCAGAGGAAATCAATAGGATTAGACTTTAGTTATTTTCTTATGTGCTTTTAAGTTGGACATGAACAATGAACATTGAATATTCAAGAATCAAGACCAAGCATATCACATTCTAATTTCTAAATAGTAAATTTTGATTCTATTTATTTTTTTAAAGTGAACTATGAACTTTGAGAAGTAATTATATTTTAATTTGATTAGATAAGCTTCAACCTGCAATTTAATATGGATAAAAAACTATATTTTGGTATATATATATAAAACGTGTCCCCCATGTCTTGTTTCCAGGTCGTTGTGTTTCGTATTGAATACTCGTATTTACGTGTCCTCCATGTCTCGTGTCCTCGTGTCATGTGACTTAGCTTAGACAATATTGATGTATTGTCTCCGTGGAGGGTGGAGTCTGAGGAGCCCCTCTTGGAGGAGTCACCTTCATGGTTAGAGCCAGTGGCAAATGATCCATTAGAGCAAGGGCAGCAAGAGGAGGACTCGGAGTCAGAGGAGCAGCAACACTCAGAGGAGGAGGAGGAGGACACTGCGGGAGCATCAGCATCAACACCATCTGCTATAGATATAGGAGAGCACAGCCCCATACCTAGCACTCATTATTTGAAATTAGGTGCAAAGGCAGGGTCAGGGCCTCCTACTACTAGGGGCAGGCCTGGCAAACAGCCCATCATGTTTTCCCGTAAAAGGGGGAGAGGGCAGTGATTTCAGATAGATAGCTGCTAGTTTTATTTGTTGTGCTACATATAACTCATGATGATGAGATACTTTTATATATGTGATGTTATTTTGTATTGGTTCTCCACATTTGAGTCCTTGAATGGACAATTATCAGGGATCAGCAGGATTTGGTATCGCCTTTGATGTATCATTTCTATTTGACATCATATATATCAGTGTTTTCTTCATATTTATGTGCCAATGTGTTTATTTCATGTTGTTATTGCTTTATATGTTTAAAAATCTGAAAAAAATGAATATATTATGCATTTTTTATGCTTGCCGATATTTGCCGATATTTTCACCGATATTTTCGCCGATATTGCCGATAAGATATTTTCTGGACCCTCGCCGATATTTTCCCGATACCGATATTATCAACACTGATATTTTGACATAATACTAATTAAAATCCCTTGGAATTCATTCAAAGTAATATCTTCTTGAAATTAGATCTAAAAACCCCTAGTGTCTTCTTCGAAGTACCTATCAAAATATTGCAGGTATATGGTGACATGATCCTTATAGCACATGTTGACCAAGAAGGAGATAAAATACTTCAAAGGGAGCCCTTCATTAAACTTACCAAGTTTATAAAAAGGAGTAATAAGATCCTAGGAATGAAACCCGAGGTGTATATTTGTTCGTACGATCGAAACCCTAGCCTGGTCAAAATTATTACATATCTAACTTTGATATATTGAGGTTTGATATGATATACTAATGCATAATGAAACCCTAGATATGTATATATACGTATGCTATTGATATTCTAGAACATGATGATATTGTTTTCAATCATTGATATGATAAAATCTTGGGTTTGCAACAAACCCTAGTAGAGTTTGTCATGTAATTCTAAAAGCATATTGTTGAAACCTTAAATACTACAATTGGATCTAAGGGTTTGTGTCTCGAAGATGGAGTCTAGGGTTTATGACAAAACCCTAGAGAGAAGTTGAAGTCTAGTATATAAAAGGATGTAACCTTTGTTGATTATGAACCTATCTAGGTTTAGGTGTATGATGTCTAAGGTTTGAATGTTTTGATGTTTCCATTGTAATGATATGATTTTGATATAGTTAACTTCATGCTTCTATATGTTTACATTTGGTTGTACTTGCTATTAAAGGTTTTGCAGGTACATGATCTTCAAGATGTTGAAGATGTCTGATAATAATGATAAGCACGATGAAGGAAGTTATGAGAAAGAATGAAGCCTCGAAAGACTGAAGTATATCCGGTAATGTTGTTCTCCCTGAGTTGTGAGGGAGCATGGTTAGAAGAAAAGGGTATATCTCCCCAGTTGAGAGGGAGAGCATATTATGACAGTCATGATGAATACCTTGAAGAAAGAATGAAATCAAAGAAAAATGAATGTACTACAGATGGATTTGCACACTAAAGATTTGAGAAAGTACTGCGGTTGTATTTGGTGCTACTAAAGAAATAAAAGAAAGCTTCTGACAAAGTTGATATGAGTAGCATCAAAACAATTAAGGACCCCGAAGGTTTGTGTTTACATGTATATATACTTTAAGGTTTATTACTAATTGGGGTTGTAATTGTGTAGGATCTCTCCATAAAAAGTTGAACATTTGAAGCATGCTTGGACTAGTGGATATATCTTATTTAAGGAGAGATGAGGCATCGTGTGTACTACAAAATGCCTGGGACAACATCTGGTCGACCTATGTGTTGATGTCTAGATCCCAAAGAAGGGAAGGTGGCGTTGGTCATGGAGCTCCGACCTTGGATACGCACCTAGATCCCTAGGTTGGTGGTAGAGCTTAAAAGCCCGATGGTACCTATAGTGGCTAAAGCTTGAGTCCACCTTAGTCCCACCCGATTAGAGTACCCTAGTCAGGTATCTAATCTGTAGCATTGTGTGTGTTAGAAGAACTCTTCATAGTTCATTTCGTTTTGAGATCTTCCATGTACCTTCATATGTATGTAATTATGAATACCTCCCTAGTTAAGAGGGAGTGTTGAAGAATGTAACTAGTATCGGTCTTCGTAATTGTATTTGAGTCATGTATTTATGAAAATAAAGATTAATAATAAAAGAAAAAATTTATTGACTCATTAAAGCATGGGTTTCATGCTTGGGTCAATGGTCAATAGGTCAAAGCACCCATTGAGTGCTCTAGGATTTTTGTTGAGTCAAAGTCAAATTTATTATGTAACAAACCCTTGGGTTCATGGTGTCAAAGAAAGAAATTTATTTTGTCATATCAAACCCTCCATCCATCAAGTCGACCTCAAGCTATTCTATAAATCGGTTCCAACTTCACCTTCTGCAATTCAGCTTCCCCTATTCTTCATGTCAGCTCAATATATAGGTAGAAACAACTATATATACCCAAGTAAACTCGTCCCAAAGTAAAAGAAGTCAATGAATTCGGATGAATTACAGAGAGCGAAGTTAAGCACATTACAGGACAACCAACTTTGGGTTATCAAGATAATTTGGATCATCTATAGGACAGCGAAGTATTGGGTAGCTACAAGATTGAGGTATCACATCATTACAGAACCGAAGTACTGACTACAAGACTATGGAACGAAGTAATGAGTACAAGACTAAGGACAGAAGTATTTACTACAGGACTATGGAACGAAGTAATGAGTACAAGACTAAGGACAGAAGTATTTACTACAGGACTGTGGATCGATGTATTGAGTACAGGACCGAGGACTGAGGACCAAAGTAATAGAAGACTACAGAATCAAAGAAACTGAGGAAGCTGAGGTTACATAAAGAAGGACAAGCATCTTGATGAACTACTTGTCGTTGACTTATAAAGAAAAAGGACTAACATATCGGTTGTTCTTGAACAAGGTTGACTTGATGGATGGAAGGTGTTGTTGGTCTAGGTAAATAGGGTCTTGGTCATCTCAATTTGAATCTATTATTGGAAGAGTTGACTAGATTTTCCCCTTCCTAGGGGTTTTGCCCTGGCTGAGTCCCTAGCCCTGGTGTCTTTGAGATCTTCTTGATTCTGGCATTTGCCTTGATCATGAAAAGAACATAGTAATAATAAGAAAGAACAAATATAATAATCACAAGAACTTGTCCAAGCATATGAGAAATCGAGCTAAAGAATCTAGTCTAGATGTTGCCTTGGATTTCTCCACATATTATGCCATACTCCATTAGCCCTTTTAGGATAAAGCGTTGGTCTAAAAGTGTGTTGAACACCCTAAAACCAAATAAAACCCATTGTCATATGGATTGTACAGGCACCGCAACAACCGCTCAGGGCGAGGGTTGTCACTCTAATCCCTGCCCACTTCGTTCTGGTTGTCTTCCAATAACAGGCTATAGGGGGTAGCCCCTATGGAATGAGATAAAGGAAAACAAGTTGGGAACCAACTTGCTTGGATGACACGGATGAGTGACCTATCTACTTGGTAAAATTTTAGCAAGATTAATGATTAGATTAGATTTTTCAAGTATGAGACCAGTGCCTTATGGAGTCACGATTCTTGCTTAATGTAAATTAATGCCAAGTAACTAGATGGACACCCGTTGCTTGAATGATCAACTAACATGTATGATATGCAAATCCTAGAATCTCTGTGTGATTGTTAGGTCACTATACTACTAGTGTAGCCCCTTATTTTTATTGTTGTGCCCATGTAATCCTCATATTGTTATTATTGTGCCCCATAGAAGCCCACTATTGTTATTGTTGTGCCCTTACATTATTATTGTTATGTATTGTTAGGTCACTATACTACTAGTGTAGCCCCTTGTTATTGTTAGTGTAGCCCCTTATTGCTATTGTTAGTGTAGCCCCCTTATTTTTATTGTTGTGCCCATGTAATCCTCATATTGTTATTATTGTGCCCCATAGAAGCCCACTATTGTTATTGTTGTGCCCTTACATTATTATTGTTATGTAGGCTTTGATTATAATGTGACCCCTTAGACTCCTATATATAGAAAGGATGTCTTGTCATTTGTATCATTCAAGAATTGTTCATTTATGTGATGTAAAGGAGGTTGCCCCCTCGAAGAGGCTAATTTTGAAGTCGTTGATCTATCTCTTTTTTGATCTGGCTACATAACATTTGGTATCGGAGCTTTGGATTCTAAGGTTTCACTGCTTCAAACAAGCCATCATGGAATTTTCGCTATTACTTTTTTTCTACGACGCTTCAAAAGTTGAAATTGCAACCATGTGGAGCCGAAATCTTGATGAACTTCGTGTACGAATTTCAGATCTTGTCTCGCTATATTTTCAGAGATATGATCCGAGGAAGTTAGGGTTTTTGCAGGCTCCAGAATTCCATCTCAAACAGGTGACCTAAGGAAAATCATCATAACTTTCTCTCTGAGCATCGGATTTGAATTTCATAAGTGATGGAAAGAGGACAGACTGCAATTTTTTGGGTATCATTTTCAAGGTCGAAAGTCGAAACAATGACATGTGGCACTCCGTACAAGTTCACTCGACTGAACTAGTCTGTAATCAGGTCATTGTGGGAGATTGGGAATAACTCTTTCTTGAAGAATCCAATCTTGGTCTAACTTGTTGGGTTGGAAAGAAGACTCAAAGAGCTACTACAGGACGAAATTTCAAATCTTGGAGATCTGCAATTATAGAGATACAACAACCGCAATATCTAGCTCCTAAAAATAAAAATAAAAATGTACATTTTTTAAATTTTGCATAACTCTTGTTTGAAAAATCAATTTGAAGTGATTCAAAGGGCATAGTGAAGCATAGATATCATTGTTTGATTTCAAAATGCGTTGAAACAAAAAAATGGACACACCTAGTAAGCAACCAGAAAGCTCTTCTATGACACATGAAGAAGAGGAAGAAATGCAAGATAATATCAAAATTACGAGACCAAGTGCAACAAATTTCACTCTCGCAAAGAGTAAACAAACATGAAATGGAAGCTAAGATGGATGGTTTGAAGAATGGTTTAAAATCAGATATGGAAGATTTGAAGGATGGATTAAAAGCAGACATGGAAGGTTTGAAGGATGGTTTAAAAGCAGACATGGAAGGTTTGAAAAAAGGTTTGACAAAGTTTCTACAAGAAATGCTTCCTAATGGCAAAAAGATAATTAGATGAAACTCGTGATGAGAGCAAAAGAAATGTTAATCATGATTTCATAAACTCTAACGTTGGATTGAAGACCCACCATATTCCAAAGATCGATATTCCAAAGATCAATATGAAGAAGTTTGATGGCAAGAATCCAGTAACATGAATACTGCAGATGGAGCAATATTTTGATCCCCATAATGTGCAACACACAAAAAGTACGCATTGCAACTTTATATTTAGAACCCACTCAGTTTGTATGGTATCGATGACTTTGTTTTCGTAACCCACTTGTCACTTTGCCAATTTTTACGGAGGAAATGATAGCACATTATGACGATATAAAGAGAAACACCTTCTTTAGCCAATTGATAAATCTCAAACAAAAGGGTTCAATGGCAGAACACATTGAGGACTTCCAAAAATTGAATATAAGGTTAAACAATATTCCAGAGGAACATAGGATTGATGTCTTCATAGGGACTTTAAAGGACAACATCCAACACAAGGTTTGTCTTTGGGAACCTGATTCATTGGAAAGGCATTCAGAGTGGCAAGAAAAGTTGAAAGCAAAATTATAGCAACAAGGAAGTCTACCACTCACAACTATAAAGATAGAAGTGTTGTTGCTCCTAGCCTTCCACAACTAAAAGGTTGACACCACAACAATTGGAAGAAAAAAAAGCAAAAGGGTTTTGTTACAGTTGTGATAGAAAATACACTAAAAGTCATAAGTGTGCCAAGAAGAAATTATTTTACATAGATTGTGAAGAGGACAAAGAAAACGAACAAGAAACATCAATAGAAAATGATATACACCATGAACCAACAATGGAGAAAGAAGAAATGAATTCGACCATAACTTGTAATGCATTGGCAGGAATTACCACTCCTCAAACTCTCAAGATAGAAGGACATATCAAGAAGAAAAAGGTAATAGTGTTGATTGATTCGGGTAGTACCCATAATTTTATTCATTGTAAGATAGCCAAAGAATTGAATTGCTTCCTACATCCAACACCAGAGTGTCAAGTGATGGTTGCAAATGGAGGAACTATAAATTGCTCTGGAAAGTGCCATAATATCAAGCTAACCATGTATAATATGAATTGAATAGTCCAATGTTTTCCATTCCAATGGGTGATGTTGATGTTGTACTAGGAGTCCAATGGTTACAATCTTTGGGTACAATAGTTGATTATCTTGAAATTATTTTGGTAAGGAAAGGAAGTTGAATTAAGGGGTATCGCAGGGAAACCAAGAAAGATAATCAGCTCTAATAGCATGACAAAGCTTCTAAAGAAAGAACAACGGGGAGTAATTACACAATTACGATCATTAGAGATTCAAACATCGAAATCATCTATTTCTCTAGATCTCCAAAAAGTCTTGGACAATCATTGCAAGGTATTTGAGACTCCCAAAGGCCTCCCACCTATTCGTGATCATGATCATGTTATTCATTTGATTCCAAGAAGTGTTCCTCCAAACATCAGGGCTTATAGATATCCCTATGCCCAAAAGAGTGAAATTTAACGTATGGTTACAGAAATTGTAGAGGTCGGTATAATTCAACCTAGTCAAAGTTCTTTCTCTGCTCCAGTAGTATTGGTGCATAAGAAGGATGGATCATGGCACATGTGTCCGGATTATAGGGAGCTCAAAAAGTTCACTATTAAAGACAAATTTCCCATTCATGTCATTGATGAATTGTTGGATGAATTACATGGAGCAATTTACTTCACCAAGTTGGATCTTCGTTCGAGATATCATCAAATTAGAATGAAGACTGAAGACTTTCCGAAAACAGCATTTAGAACTCATGAGGGTCATTATGAATTTTTGGTCATCCCTGTTGGCCTTACCAATGCACCTTCTACATTTCAAGGTTTGATAAATTCCATTTTCAAACCCTTCCTTAGAAAATTTGTGTTAGTGTTTTTTAATGATATACTAATCTACAGCAAGTCTTGGAAGGATCATGTTCAACATGTTGACAGGGTTCTCAAACTATTGGAGGAGAAACAATTATATACAAAACCTCCAAATGTTTCTTTGGAGTACAGGAAGTGGAATATCAAGGTCATCTTGTATCTCTTGAGGGTGTTAAGGTAGATCCTAACAAAATTAAAGCCATTAACGAATGGAAAATCCCCACAACCATAAAGCATATTCGAGGATTTCTCGGGTTGACATCGTAAGTTTGTTAAGAATTATGGGAGAATAGCAGCACTTCTAACAACATTACCGAAGAAAGATGCATTTTCTTGGACTTCAGAAGCAACTAAGGCCTTTGAACATCTTAAAGAGGCAATGTGTCAAGCATCGGTCTTAGCTATGCCAGACTTCACAAAACCTTTATTATGGAATGTGATGCCTTAGGAAATGGATTTGGTGTTGTTTTAATGAAAGAAGGAAAACCCATTGCTTTTGAAAGTCGTCCAATCAAAGGAAAGTATTTACACAAACCTATTTATGAGAAGGAAATGTTGGCATTACCACATGCATTAAAGCAATGTCAACCTTACCTAATGGGAAGGCACTTCAAGGTAAAAATAGATCATAATAGTCTTAAATACTTTTTGGAACAAAGATTATCTTTAGAAGAGCAGCAAAAATGGGTCACAAAGATGTTGGGTTATGACTTTGAAATCATCTACAAGAAAGGGAAGCAAAATGTTGTTGCAGATGCACTCTCAAGAAAGGATGACGATGTGGAAGGATTGTTTTGTGACATTTCTATTATCCAACCAGATTGGATAACCGAAGCAACAGATGAATGGAAAAATGATGAAGAAGTGTGGGCGCTCATTCAAAAGTTGCAGCAAGATCTCAGTATATCTAATACATTTCACTGGAAAAATGGTTCATTATGGTACAAAGATCACTTATATCTTTGTAAGAATTCTCGGAGAATCTTTTGGAATTACACACCTCCCTTAAGAGAGCACTTGCGATTTTTAAAAACTTACCACAACGTCAAGAAGGAATTTTTTTGGGAGGGCCTTAAATTTGATATTCAAAAGTTTGTGGCAGAATGTTTGGTTTGCCAACAAAATAAATTTGAGACAATTAAGCCCTGGGTCTGTTACAACCTTTAGCCATTCCATGTCAACGTTAGGAGGAGGTTTCAATGGATTTTATCACAGGTTTACCCAAGTTTGAAGGAAAGAGTGTCATCATGGTGGTAGTTGATAGATTTACCAAGTATGCACATTTTTGTGCATTATCTCATCCATTTAAAGTCAGTACACTTGCCATTGTATTTATGGAAACAATTCAAAAGCTACATGGAAACCCAAAGATTACTGTAAGCGACAGAGATCCCATTTTCACTGAAAATTTTTAGATGGAATTATTTTCTTGTCTGGGTACTCAATTAGCTCATAGCTCACCTTATCATCCTCAATCTGATGGGCAAACGGAGATAGTGAACAAATGTTTGGAAGGATATCTCTGTTGCTTTGTATCTGATAAACAAACACAATGGGTCAATTGGTTACCTCTGGTTGAATGGTGGTATAACACTTCCTTCCATACTGCAGCAACAATAACCCCATTTGATCCGAATTGGATCCATGAAGAATTGTAAGGAAGGACCATGACTGTATTAGGTCAGGACAAACATCAAAGAACTAAGAAACAGCGATCAAAACACCTCTGAACAGTGGCAGTTAGTAGCCAACGTGGAGCGACGAGGACCTCAGTCAAAGCGCGCTGACTAAGGCCCATGGAGACTGAGAAGGAGAGGCCCCGAGCGCTCGATCGCATGAAGAGCCGGGAAAACTGTGGGGAAAAGGCTAAAGGTCAAGGCGGGACCCGCGCTCCGAAAACCGACGATATTGATCGGGGGCACCCTCAAGTGGTAAGCGAAATTGGCGAAAACGGAGCGATTCCACTTAGTGCCCAACGTGTGGTAGGCGAAGGAGAGAAAAAACCGCCGCTGATCGCGCACTAATGGTCGAGCAAGTCAACCGCGTGAAATGTGCGAATGGCGTCGGATCTGGAGGCCCCAGATCTAACAACTGAGATCGCGCCCGATGGGAAAGCGAAATCGACGGGGGATTAAGCCACGATTCATAAGAATTTGACATCCGATTTGACTGCCAAGGTGGCAGAAGACTCATTCCCCAACGAAACAGAAAAATCGAACCGACGAAGCGAGTTGGCACAGCTGCAGGAGGACATGTGGCCACTCCCTGTGAGCCTGATGATGACACCGAACAGGGAACTCCAAGCCAAGCTATAACAGGCGATCCGACGGGAAGTGGAAGAGGAATCGAACAGCCATGAGAACGAATGGCCTTAAAGCCGTGCACAGGTAAAGCAGAAGGACAGGAGAACCTTGAAAGGAGGACAAAAACAGAAAAAGGGAAGAAAACAGAGAAAACCAAAGAAAGACAGTGAAGCAAAAGGAGAACGTAAGACAGAGAGCTGAGTTGACCGAAGGCAGCATCGAGCACCAGAGAGCTTGAGAGATTCAAGCCATCCCAAAGAGGATCTGTCCGGACTGAGCACCACATTGGGCTCTCTCCATTATAGACCAGAAGGTCACAAAGCTGGTAAGGAAAAGAGTCTGTGTACTCTAGTGGCTTGGGGCATCCAAGAACCACCCTGCCAAGCAAATTCCGTTTCAGGAGACTCACATTGAGCTCCTTCATTGTAATTCTTTGCTTTAAGACACAATAAAAGAAGGCCACCACTGAGAGCTGGACCGGAGACGTAGCCCTGGAGGATAGGGTGAACTCCTTATTAAATTCTTGTGTTCTTATATTGCTTATTGTATTTCTCTGTTGTTTTCCATTTCAAGTGTCTGTGTATTTGCAATCTGATCGATCCGTTGCCTAAATAACATAGACACACACTAGCACATGAGTCTGTAATACCTTCGTGTCATAAATCTTTAACTGAAATCACTCATAGGGTGATTATCAGATCACCATTTATGGCACTTTATGGACATCATCCACCATCCATCACATCATCTTTAAAAGAAAATTATAAGGTTCAAGCAATGGAAGATCACATCAAGCATCAACAACAAGTTCTCCAATTATTAAAGGATAGCCTCACTTTGGCACAGAATCTAATGAAACAACAGGCAAATCAGCATTGCAGGAAAAGAAGTTTTGATGTAGGCGACTGGGTACTTTTACGGCTACAACCATACAAACAAATGTCCTTTAAGCAAGCTAAGAAGGATATTAAATTATCACCAAAGTACTATGGTTCTTACAAGGTGTTGCAAAAGATTGGTACTGTTGACCACTACGTATCAACGTCCCATAGCAGTACACCCCCTTTTTTCGCAAAAAGGATAGCGCTTGATCGATGTGTCTATGTCATCCAGCTATCATCATCAACTTGATCATCATGTTATAATGTAAACCCTTTTTGTATGTGTATAATGTAAATAATCTCAGCAGATCCATGTCATGTATGTAACGACCTAGGAAAACCTACTTTTCTAGTGACAATCTCCATTCTAGGAGGTTTTTTGTCTTACTGATCCATTCTCGGATGGTCGGTAGAGTTTTCCTTCAGTCTTACCCCAAAGCTGAAATGGATTTTGTCGCTAGGATCGTAGGCAAGTCCTAGTGTTCTAAATAGAGTCTATGTAAAAGTAATTTGGGAGTCTATGTAAATTGCTTGGTCTGCTGGATTATATTTGTGTCGCAGAAAAGGGTGGTTCGTGAGAGTTTATTACAAATCAGTTTTCCCCCTTATAATGTAAAAAATATGAAAATCATGATGTAAAGTGTCTTGAGAGTTGAAAAAATAATTTATCCCCTCATAGGTTAATTAATTAAATTTTTTGGCCAAAAATTAATTAAAATCCTAAGCCAGAAATATAATTAATTATAGATCCTAAATAAATTTAAATTCTCCAAAGGCAAAATTCGTTAGTCCTTAAAAATTAAATTTTAAAAGGTCCCGGAACTAAGGTAAATTAATTATTTTGCTAAATTTTAAATCCCTGGGGGTTAAATCAAAGTCAAATTTTTTGGGAAATTAACTCAAAAAAAATATTTTTTAGTTAATTAAAATGCATTTAATTAAAAATTTCGAATTTCCCCAAATATTTAAATATTTCGACGGATGAGATTAAAAGAAAATTTAATCTTCATCAACGGTCAAGATTGCTTTGACGAGGATCACTCAAACTAGTCGTTGGAGAATTTATCTTTAAATAGGAGGTCATTTGTCAATTGATTCATCCGACCTTTGAGTCGTGTGCTTAGCAATAAGCTCTTGTGCAATCTTTTTTTAGATCCTCAGGCGTTACGGGAAGTTTTTAGTTGGACCAGCCAACTCTCGATCCATGTTTTCTGAGGAGCCCAGCAAAATTAATCCCGGGCTTATCATAAGATCTTTTGTTGGTGATGCACGAAAAGTTTCGAGTTAGCACCTCCTTAAATTTTAAAAATTTAATTTTTGTGTGGGAAATTGATAGATCTAGTTGTTAAGAGCCTTAGATTATCAGATCTGGGAGCGGAGTTGAACTCATACTACTCAGATCTGATAGATCTACCATTCTTGTGCATAGATCTGTAAATTTTATTTTTTTGTTGGTTTTCTGATAGAGTTTTTTTGTCATTAGTCCTCACAACATTTTTCTAATCATATCATATTTCCCGCTATTCATTAGCCCGTCAAGCAGCACACCATTTTTTGGCGTCGTTTCCGGGGATATTTTATTCTCGGCGTTTCATCGACATTTCCTCATCATTCTTCTCATTTCTCATTTCTCATTCGAGCCGGCAAAGCCAACACTTCTTGGCATTGCCACTAAGGACCAATTTAGTCGACCTTGGCTTTACGGCATTTCATCTCATTTTTCAGGCGTCATTTCGTCTCTTTATTTCTCACCATCTTAACTCTCGTCATCTCTCTCATCTAATCCTTTCATCTTCACTTTCTGCACCTGGACATTCTAGTTGGGTTCCTGTTTGTGTGGCGACTCCACTTATTTATTCATTTAATCCCAGACAAGGAGCCCTCCTTGAATATCCATCTGCATACATCCACTAACTTTTCGGTTTCGCCTTTGGAAACTTTGTGAGAGATTCATGCTTAAGTGGCAACTCCACTTCTTCCATTTTTTACAAGAATTTATGTTAGAAGCGCGCTTCTTGTAGATGTTTTGATTTTCTTGAGCAGGGACCTCTCTCTCTGATATCCATATTTTTCCCGTTAATCAAATCATCATGGATTATGACTTGTTTGCTCCTTGTGATTTTACTAATATTCAAGGAGCTCCACATGGTTATCCTTCTTTTTTTGGCGACGTCATCGATGAATTTCCTCCTTTTCAAGGTAACAATACTTTTACTGCCGAAACTCACCTTCAGAATGTCAACCTCTGTATAAGCGTCTCCCATATTCTAAATATGAAGATGTGAAGATGAAGATTTTCATTCTTACCTTATCTAGAGATGCTTTAGATTGGTTTGTTAATTTCCCTAATAACACTTTTGATTCTCTACAATCAATCATTGATGCCTTTGAAGATAGATATGGAGATAAAGACAAAGTCAAAGCGAAAGTTGAAGTACAGAAAACTATAGAAGTTGAAAATGATTTCAAGGAGTTAATTCAAATTCAAATGGTTAAAGACAAACAGTTAAATCAGGCTCAAGTAAGCAAGAATGCAGAAGTTAATCAGGGTCAACTTATTAAAGATATGAAACTTAATCAAGCAAGATTAACAGTTGATCATGCCAGGGAAATTAATTCTATGCAGAGCAAGTTATTAGCCCTAGAGGAAAAGATGATGATCATGGAATTCAATCATTCAAATCAAGTGACTACCATGGAAGCAAGTTATCAAGATGAAATAAGTTCGATTCAGAGCAAATTGTCAACTATGGATGAAGAAATGACCATCATGAGATTCAATTATAATAATCACTTAGCTACCATGCAAGCAAATCATAAGAAAGAGATAAACTATATGCAAAGTTGTTTCATGGGCATGAAAGCAAAGAATGATAAAATTATAAATGACATGGAAGTTCGTCAAATATCTCTTCAGAATAAATTATTGGCCATAGAGGAAAAGCAGGTACCATATGTCATAAATACAGATGAAATAGATATCATCGAAAACAGATTAAAAATAATGGAAGTTAATCATTCTAATCAGATGTTCATTATTCAGAATCAAATAAAGACTATGCAAGCTAATCATGTCACTCTGCAAGAAAGATTCGTGAAAACTGAACTCAATCAAGCAAAGTTAATAGTAAGACATGCCAAAGAAATGAGTTCATTACATAAGAGGTTGGAAGAGAGGAAATCACGGGTCCCGCCATGTGAATATCCCGAGAAAGAGGCTAACTCCATTAACGAAGATTTAACTAAAAATGACATGATCAAAGAAGAAATTAAAAAAGATCAAGTTATAACTCATGACACCTGTGACATTGATCCATCATTCTTGATAGAGCAGATGCAGAATGGAGAAATACATGTCACGCATATCTTACATACTTGATCTGAGAGTTTTCAAGCAGAATATTCCACATCATCAGTAATACAACCTGCCACAAAGAAAAAGCGCAAGAGAAAGAGAATGAGAAAGCGATTTGATGCATCAGATGGCCGCAAGCAGCTTGATTTTCGGATAGGAAAGTCCTACTGTACGCAGAATTGGACATGGCACATCTGATGCCATAGGGCATCATTTGTATTGTATTTCTAACCCTACACCCTTTTATTTCAGTATTTCATTTTTGTAGGTAGATGTTTTTCATGTTATTAGGATAGTTAATAAATGAAGAGCTTATATCTTTCTTGTGCTTAATGTAATATGATGATTTTTGGATGGACGCTACTTATATTATTGATAAAGTGAGTGAGCTTATTAGACGTGAAATATGAATTCTTGTAGCACATAAACTCACAAGAAAAACACAATGTTAGCCGCTTTCACTGTATAAATGCTAGGAACAAGTAACAACAAAATATAGAGCTATGAAGACACTTACGCACTTTATGTCCAATGATCTTTTTATGAGCAGCAAATGACTAATATGATAGTAGCAAGTAGATATCAAATTCAAAGTGTATATGCTTGCTCAATGTCACAAGAAGTAACCCAATCACCAAATAAACTTAACCAACTTAAGAATTAGATATGTTAGCCTACTTAAGATATAATATTCAGAAAATTTTCATATCTGATCTATGTATTACAGAAGCAAATAAACTAATAGATCAGCAAGCTAATGATGTTATAATCAATGCCAAATATGCCCAAAAATAGGAAAATTTCACTGAAACTTGAAAAAACAATTTTTTTACCCTCTTTAAGTGTGTGATTCAGAAATTGCAGATCTGATATGTTCAGTTATGCAGTAAATTCCACCAAACAAAAAATTAGATCTAGGCTAGATCTAAGATGCCCAAGTGGCCAAAATTTAGGAAAATCAAGATTTTGCTATTTTAAGTGAATTTGACCAAGTTAGATGTGATTTTAGGGCCTAATTATCACTGTTTTTTTTGTTGTAATAAAACAAAGCCAAAATGAGGGTTTAGAGGTCAAACCCTAGGCCCAAGGCCTTGTAGATGCACTTGCCAAAATTGCCCAAAAATTTGGGATGAAGATGTCACCTGAAAATCAAACTTTTGGAGCCCAAAAACCTGCAAAACCACCAAGGAATCAATCCTGAAAATTTCAAGAGGTATTAGGGCAAACTAGGGCAGAAAAAGGCCAAGGAAAGCCAATGCTAGGCCAAGGAAGGTTAGCGTTGAGGGAAGAGGAGGCTAGGATGGAAAATCGGGGGATAAGGAGGCAAGAGGAGGCCAAAAAGATGCAACGCTAGAGGGAGAGGGAAAAATTATTGGACATTGAGGCTAGAAGGGTAGACGGCTAGGGTTTAAGGGCTTAAAAGCCCACGGCCTGCCCTAAGGCAGTCATCTAGGGTTCCAGAGGGAAGCTGAGGCCTTTTTAGGCCACGGCTGGGCCAAAATAGGCCTAAAAAACCCGACGCAGGGCCAAAATAGGCCTAAAAAACCCGACACAAGGCCCACAAGGAAGAGATGAAGCCCCTAAACGCTGACGATGGCCCTAAGAGGCCCAGAAAGGTGACGCAGAGGCTGAAGAAGGTTGACGCAGGCCAAGGAAGGGAGACGCTAGCCCTAGGAGGGCTAGATCTAGGCCCGAGAGGCTTGAAAAAATGAAACCCTTGTCTCAAAAAATTATTTCTCTTCTGGATCTAAATTTTGCTGCAAAATCTTTAGTGGATAGCCCTGCAAAATTTTCTAGAGACTAGATCTTACCCTCAAGGGCCTAGATCTAGCTCTACTTCAACTTGATCTCTTGATTCAACCTACAAAAAATGAAAATAAAACACCCAAACCACAAATACATACAAAATACTAAAAAAACCCCAAAACCCAAGTTAGAAAAAATAATATACAAATGAGATTTACAAAATTATTTACAAGGGGTTTTGAAAATTTGAATTTTGAGAAAATTAATTCTATGGTTTTTCTTTAATGAATAGCTAGAAATACTTTAGAAACCCCAATGTGAATTATAGCCTTAGCGAAGATTTAATTCACCATACAAATATTTGGGATCCAAGCAACAATGATTCCTGCCCAAGTTTGTGAACTTGGAGGCCAAGGATTGAAGTACCTGCAAACACTATGTATTTATCTCAAAATAATTTGTTAATCACATGGGGAATCAAACCACCTAAGATTAGCCCAAAACTATCAATAGTATGACTTTATCTTCGTCTAATGAAAAAAATAGATTATCAATATTCAGAGCAACATAGAGATGCCCGTAGTCAGTACATACCACAAATCAATAAGCAAGAACACCTTGAATTGCACCCCAAAGTCTTTATTATGATAGAAAAAATAGTTCCCAATGGGACAATAGTGTTACAAAGATGCTTCAACAACAATTTTCTAGCCAGAGATCATCATGCTAGAGACTCAAATGACTCTCTAATTTATAGTTCAATCCTCCAAGTGGAAAAATAATGGCTAGTTTCTTTGATCCTTGTCAAAATAATTTTGGTCGTTGAAAAATATGAAGTTATATTTTAATCTTGGCCCTTGATTTTTTTTATTTTTGAGGAAGTTTCGAATTTATCATTTAATTCCATTTTTATTAGCTCAAAATTAATCATTTTGAGTTAATTTCCTCAGAAAAATGACTTTGACTTAACTACCAAGGTCCAAGGGTCCAAATTTTCTTGAAATATACAATATTCCCTTGGTGGAGGACCTTTAAAAATTGATTCCTTTAAGACCCACGAATTTTTCCACTTGGAGAATTAATTTTCCTAAGACAAATTAATTTGACTCCAATTAATTAATTTTTTGGTTTATGATTTAATTTTATTTTGCCAGAAAATTAATTAATTTACACATGAGGGGATTTAATATTTTTCCACCCTCTTTTACATAAAATTTTTACATTTACAACTCTCAAAGGGGGAAAACACACTTGGCTTAGACCCTCAAGACACATACCCCATATGCAACACAATATGAGCTAGTAGACCAAGTGATTTGTAATAAAATAATTTAGCTAATTAGCTTAAATTATTCCCAAATGACTTTTACATAGGACTTTATTAAAACGCTACGACTCACCTAGGACTTTGACGAAGAATTACACCCTAGCTTTGAGGTGAGGCTGGAGGGGAAAACTCTGTCGACCATCTGTATTTAGAAACACACGAGTCAGTGAAATGAAAAACCTCCTAGGATGAAACTTTTCGCCAAAATAATAGGCTTACCTAAGTTGTTACATATATTCAAGGTCTTACTAGCATCATTTACATTACATAACTTGCAAAATGGGTTTACAATGACATGTAGACTGCTGATACATGACCCGATCTTGTTGAAAATTTTGGCACTTCCGCTTCCTTGGAACTTTGACAAATTGAGTGCAACAAAACCCATTCTAAATTATTTTCTCCTAGATGGCTAGGGTAGCTACTAGGGTTTAGGAGCTGATTTATGTGTTGTTAACTTCTTTCTCATATACAATCATGAATTCCTAATATACCACCTTTACATATTTCACATCTTGGGATATAGTTATTATCCTAAGTGTGTTTCTAGATCTATTTTGTCTCATCCTACTTTATCTCTTTATGAAGTGTCAAGGTGAGAGAAATTAAGGTGGTTTCATATTTGTATTATATATTTGTCTCTGGTATTATCTTTATTAAGAGCTATATTTTATCAATTGGTATCAAAGAATTCATAGTTCTTAGGGCCTAATATTTCCATGGTAGTGTTCCATGGGAAGGCATTGAATAAACTATGAAGTGGCCACTACCAAGAAAGATTCAGTGTTTGGAAAAATCGCTCAATTTCATGTGAATCCTATACACATGGAATGGAGGGTCGAAGTCTACACTTGGAGTAAGCTTGCACGTGATGTCATGTGGAGACCAAAATAATTTTTATTTGAGCATGGAGACCTAAACATTTTGACACAACATGCCCAATTTCTATTTGGAATCAACGTGTACCTATAGCGAGTGGGCTCAACAAGCAAATGTGTATCTGCCACAAATCAATCATGGAACGAAGCCACAATTTGTTTGCTACACAGAATCGTCTGGAGGATTATTCAACTAAATCGCTTCAAAAGACTAGTGGTGGACTAGTTTCAACGAATCCCCTATGATCCTTCATGTGTAGTTTTTGTCTATATGGGTGGTACTTATGTATATCCAACGATTTTTTTTATATCTGATCATAGGATTTCGTTGGCCATCAACAATCCCCTTCCTTTCTCCAATATCAAAATAATCATTATCAAAATATTAGCGGGGTGGCCAATCAAGAGAGATTGAGAGTGTGGTTTGAATCGATGGATGTTTGGGGAACAGACCAAATTAATGCTTATGATCTAAAGAAAGCTATGATTGTTGCTTCCAATTCGCTGAGGTAAACTCTTGGCATTTTTTACACTTAATGATATGTACGAGCTTTGACAATGGTTGGATATGCTCTTTACCAACCTGCTTTCTATACTATTTGTGAGAGTTTTTTATGAGATTAAAAAGAAAGAAAAGAATGTAACCTTTGGAAATAACTCACATGTTTCTATCAAAGGGAAAGGAATTGTTTTGTTAAAGGATAAGGTTAAAGATGGAAATGTTTTTTTATTGATGGATTAAGACATTAATTTTTGGGTGTTAGTCAAATGTGTGACCAAGGACATGAGGTTGTTTTCAGATCAAAGCATTATGTGGTATGAAATCTAGATACAGGTAAGATCATAATAAAGGGAACAAGAACTCCAAGTAATGTCTATATCTTGGAAGGGGGTCAAGAGCATTGTTACTTGAGGAAATCAGAAGAAAGATGGTTTGTGTAATCAACTAGGAATTTGTTCACAACTTATGACACCACTGGACAAGGTGGAGTTTCATTAGATTTTAACCAGTTTATCTATTTTGTCGTTGGCCATAAGATAAAATTCCATTATGTTGTGTGAGATCAAACAGAGTTGTCGTGTGTGGATTGAAAGTTGGAACCACTGTGGACAAAGTAGTGATGGGGTGAGAGAAGAGTGGACCTATGTTAAATAAAATCTATGTTGCGTGGGTTGCACTGTGAGAGGTTGTCGTCGAGTGATTGGTTGTGTGATTGTGGCCACTTATTGAAACAGAAGCAGAAGTGTGATTGTAGTTTGGAGTATATTTTGAATTTATAAAAGAAGAGAAAGGGAGTTCATTTGATAACTTCATTTGCCACAAGTGTTTGTCCCTTGTAAAAGTCACTCTCCAATGTTAAAGAGCAAGTTGTAATGATCATAATAAAATCAATTTTTTGGTGATGTTTTATCCTAGATCCACCCGAAATTGAATAAGGGGATCATAGGTACACTAGAGTACTTGTGTGTGATGGTGATTTTTCATTGAGACTCTTGTATATGTCTAGTTTTGACATATTCACCATTCGTCATTGCATGCAACACACATTCCAAGGAAATTTAAGGAAATGAAAACATATGCAATTTAATGACTCATGTCCAAGTACAACAACCAAATCACACCAGTGTTCAACAACAATTCTACATCAATCGATGAAATCGATGTACAAATCAAAGCTTATGAGTTCAATGCATTGAGAAGCATTCAATAGGTCAATTATAAATGGAAAACATCATGTTCATAAGTTAACTTGTAATTAAATTGAATTGTACTTACAATTGTTTCTTTGTAAGAGCCTGTGTCAAAATAAAGTTGAATTGGAATTATTAGGTGCATTTTCGATTGAACTCGACACTTGTCTAAGTCATTGTAAGTCATGGTTGACAACGTTCAGTAGTTAAAACTCATATCATTGTAAAAATCATGAGTTAGGGTGCATTTTCGATAGTATCTGACACCCTCAATTTCTTGAAACAAAATCAAGCAAGTGCAAGAAAGCGAGTTCAAGAGTACAAGCGAGCCAGAAGTTCAAGAGAGCAAGTTCAAGTGAATAAAGCAAACAAATTCAGGCAAGGGAGTTCAAGTGAGGGAGTTCAAGCAAGTGAGTTCAAATGGAGCGAAGTATTGAATTGGAGTTATTGAATACTTTGATAATTAGCGCTAAAGACAACACAATCATTATTCACAAAAGCACTCTCCGTTAGTGGTAACTTTTCTACAAGTAAAGCAAATTGAGGTTAATCTTCTCCAAACTCAAATTCAATTTCTTCAAGATGAGCTTCAACAAAAGAAATTTGAAGTAATAATGGTTCATAACAACCCTCTTTTTGAGGAGGAAAATGATAAAGATGATGATTCTAAGCCATTCAGCGATACAACGACAAGTGTAGAAGATGATGAAGTTTTACATGATCAAGTTCAACCTTCTTTTTGCAAGCCAACATTAGACCTTAGGAAGAAATCTAGTACAACAAAAATCAACACGGGTTAGGATATGACAAAGATGACAGTAACTTGCATATTCCAAATTATTCAAAACCAATCAAGTTTGTCAATGGAGGTTTTTTGGATAATGAAACATCAAACAGCAATGAGGAGAAAGAAAAGTGCAAACATTGCAATTGCAATGGTCACATGGAAGATAAATGTTTTGATCAATGTTGCACGAAGCGGGGACGTTTTTTGGAAGCAGGGGTGTTTTTTGGAAGCGAAGCATCGGAAACATCATTTTCCAAAAATCCTTGGAAGTGAAGCATCCCAGAAGTGTCTATTACGCTTCGCATCTATATATATATATCATTGCATTTATATTCAAAAAAACATCCAGAGTGCCAAATTAGTTGCAAAATATATTAAAGCATGCATATTGTACACAAATCAAGATACAAATGGCATCCATAAAACATTGATGATTAATTATTCGAGCATCAACCATCTAGAATCTAGATTCCATTCCTCTTGTCTAGCCTTTGCCTCTACTTCGATTTTCTAGGGATATTAGTCAACATTGCCCAACTTTGATCAAATTGTCTAATCCAAGCCTTATAATATGGGAGAAAATGCTTAACATGCTTTATCAATGATTTTGACTTGAGTGAGGGGTACATTTTTGCTAAGGTTGTGACAAAGGAGTTCAACAATCAACACCACCAACACTGGGGTACATATAGGGCTTGGTGCTCTTGATTGAACGCCAATCACATACCCTCATACATGATATAATCTAATGAAATGCCACAATCCCATTGATCCTGAAAATAAGTTAGTCCGTTGAATTTTGATTAGGATATGAAATTCTATTTTCTCCATATGAAGTTCGATGAGGTTGGAACCACTCTCAAACATCCCGAGACATTTCATGGTAATGTAAAAAATTTAAGTAAAAGGATACTTTAAAAATTTAACATTACCATTAGGGAGCATCTAGGAAGCGTCTGGGGAGCATCAAGGGAGCACCTTGGGAGTGCCTGAGAAGCATGGTTCCTCACATAGCGGTTTGAAAATTTCAAAAACAAAAACCAAAAATGCTTCGTAGAACCATGTCAACAGTTTCTAGAACCATCGCAGAACTGTGGCTCAGGCTTGTGGAACTGTGTCGGAACCGCGATTTGA
Organism: Pinus tabuliformis; assembly: GCA_031772625.1. NCBI lineage: Eukaryota > Viridiplantae > Streptophyta > Pinopsida > Pinales > Pinaceae > Pinus > Pinus tabuliformis. Next base: position 137,080,166 of record CM062804.1, on the reverse strand, counting down.
AACCAACACGATTTTGAAAGTTAAGGAACCTGTTGTGTCACTCAACAACCCCCATTATAATTTGATAAGTTAAATTAGCTATAATGGGGACCCTTTAAAAATTAAAATTTTAGGATAAAATCTTTCAATAAATAAATAAAACAAGATTCCTAAAAAAACCAAAAAATATGTTATCTGCACTTAGGCTTAAAATCTATTTGGAAATCAAATATCTTAAGCAAAAGTTGATAGGACCCATCATATATCGCATATCGACAATCGCATAGGTTAGAACATAGTAGGCCTTTAAGTAAAAGCGCAATGTAATCTGCCTAAGGCTTAATGAACTAACAATAGGTCTTATATAACTTTAATAAAGAGAAAACCCTCCATGCGCACAAAAGTCAGAATCGGCCCCACCAACAAACCACGCCATTTATCGCAAAAAGAACATCGCAAAAGTTATATCGGCATTTCCCATTTGTTAACACAACTCCGACCTCCCGATAACACTTTTTGCGATATCACGAAAAGTACTCATCACAGTTTTCGTTGTGCAATACTTATATCGCATCGCAACACTCAAGACGACTCCTGCCAAGGTAACTCCAGATGCGATAATTCCCGCAACCAGCCTTTTGCCACATATCTTAAAGGTTAACCCATCGCATATCGGCCAAAGGAAGATTTCGCAAACTGGAAAATATGTGTGCCAAGCAAACTTGTGATGCGAAATGAGCGTGTGAACCCACGATTTTTCATTTATGATTAGTTATAACGGTATTGATGGTTCTCGATAATATAAATGATTTGATTGATTCCATTTAGTGTTTCAAGATTTTGCATTAAATATTTGTTTTCATGTCATGATCGCCATTTTCGCCTTAAGTTTCTAATTCTAAGTTTTCCTCCTTATTCTCTGCGTTCTCTCTGTTACAGGCTAGCCCCGATAAACAGAAATCAGGCGAAATGTCGAGAGTCGCTAAGAAGAACAAGAAACCAACCGTGCCACCACAGCTGGCTCCACCTATTGCAGAGGTTATTGAGATGTCTCCATTGTTATTTGATACGACATGCACTACCGACTCCGGGTGTTCTTCTTGGGAAGCAATATATAAACTATTTGAAGAAGAAGAACCCAAAGTAGTTACAAGACAAATCATGGCACCAGATGACACTACATCGACTTCAGAAACCACTTGGGCAGACGTCGCCAATTCCCATCTCCATCGAATTGCGGCTCAGCCAAACATTATGCCATACACAGATTTGGTCAAATGGATTATTGATGATGTAAACATCGCAGATAGAACCTTCATAACATTGAGGACAAGGACGCTAATTGGGTCATTTAAAGCTGAAGATTTGAGAAGAATGTATCATCTGCCAGAGCCACAGAAAAATCTATAATGCACAGTTTCTTCAAAAGTTTTCTGCAGAAAATGAAGTTTAGTCGGATCCAATAAGGCAGTGGAGGCGCGAGCCAAACAAGCACAAACATGAAGACAAGGGTATGTATTCTCTTGCCTCCCTTGCTGGTCCTCATTGTCACATTGTTGCTATGATGTGTAGACTATTCGGACAACCTAATACACAGAAATTCACAATAGAATGGGTTCCCCTAATGGAGGTTGCCTCTGAAGCCTATATTATGGATTGGACCACTATCCTATCCAACAATCTAGTCTCCTGGATCCTAGCCTACCGAAGTAAACACAGCATTACTGCCAGGACCATGCCCCCTTTCTACATGAGTGCTTATATTATGGACGTAGTATGTTTCACCTCTGACTTTCCATCTATGGGATGGAAATGGACCCTTCAAGACCCTACCCCGATCCATATTTACCATAAAATCCTCTGGGAGTCCAATTACTAGCCCCATTTTTATAAAATCTGCCATGGAATGATGTTACCCTTGTACCAAGTCATCTTTTATGAAAGACCTAGGTTTTTAAGAGAAGATTTGGATGACCTTACAGCTATTGGCAAATGGTTTGGAGAAGAATCATTCACTTATGTTAGGATTTATGGAAGCCTTGTTGCCCCTCATGTCCTCCCTCTCTATGTACCCGATAAGCTCCTAGCCCGAGAAGTTGCCTATCAAACCGTGGGAAATGGCCTAACCAAATCCCTAAAGGAAGCCAAAAAATCTATCTGGCTGTCTTTTCCTATTCACTGTGGAGTTTTTACTTTAGAGAATTTCAGGCATGCAACGCTTGAAATTGATAATATACTATGTATGAAATTTCCCACTATTCGGCCCAGGCAGTATGATCCAGACAAGGTAGCCCAGAATTTCACAGCCCAGGTCAAAGTTCGGGTCAAATTTCGACAATTTCAACATGAACCTAACGATTTTGATGACCTATTTGAAGCAACCCGAGACTATCATCAGGTAGAAATGTTAGCCAAAGCTCGCCTGAAACCCGAAGAGTTGGTCAAGTTCAGAGAATACAGAAATTCAAGGTTGGAGAATCTCCCCCTGGATATATTGGGGATTTCGCAACAGGAACAGGTGATAGCCCAGATTTCAAAAGACCTTGAGATCAATCAAGGAACTAAAGAAAGCACAACATCAACGCAGCAGACTGAGGAATCACCGTCTACCAGCGAGCTAGACAAAGTATGGGAACAATTCGATAAAATTGTTAATACGACATCACAAGAAGCACATACCTCATCGCTGAAAGAAACTCTTAAGACTCCTGAGATTACAAAGAAGGTCCCACTCACTATTGAGTCTTCAGATAAAGCGGTCAATACTGATGACCTAGAAATCATTCTGGCTCACCCTACATCCGAAGTTGTGCTCAAGATAGAAGAAATCCCTCCCCTAGATGTATTTTACAGTCCAAAGCATAGGGTTGTCATGAGCAGACAGAGGAAGAGGAAAAGAATTGAACATTCTCAGGCCTTAGTTCCAGGAAATATACCATTGGATATTGTTTGGAAGGATCCACAAACTGACCCTGCCAATGATCTAACAAGGCTATCGCAATTCGCAGGAGCATATGCTACAGCCACCGTGGATAAAGCCTCAAAAGTACAGTAGTTAGTCAAGGAGAAGGATGACAAGATCCTTCAATTAGAACAGGCATTACTCAATGCAAAACAAAGTATTGATGAGGGATGGCAAGCACAGGTAAATCAGCTGCAAAAAAGCTTTGATGTGATGAAGCTTCAACATGAAGCTAAGATCAAAAGCAAAAATGATCAATTGCAACAACTTCAGCTCAGGATTGATCAACTCAAAGATAATCCTAAGCTTGAAGATTTCAAGAAGGAAGTAGGGGAGCTTAATACTCTTCTGGCTCAGCAGCAGGTTGTCTTCTACCAAAAGTTAACAATAGTCAATGATCTATGTAAGACAAGCAATTCACTAATGAATCAATTGTCTGATCTGAGGACATACTTCGATGACATTGAAGAAAAGATCTCTGACTATATTTCCTGGCAGGATAGTGCAAAAGGCATAGCAGTCGATCCTCCAAGGATTCAGGACACACAGAAGGAAATCCTTTTTCGGGATTGGGATATGAGAATGAAACAGGCAGAGGCAACCATCTTTAGTGCAAGGGACGTCGCAAATAACATCATCGAAACCATTTGCGAGAACCTTTTCAATGCTAATTTGATTCAAGAATGCCCCATAGATGCATTTCCTGATGTCAAGATACTAATGAAACATTGGCAGGATTGGTCCAAGACGAAGGCAGATAACATCAAAAAGTTATCCCATATAACTTTTGAACATTACTAGCAACACTTCGTTAAACCGCACAGTGGCTTATGTTACGGTGCTTAACCAATACAATTGCCCATATGCTCCCAGCACTCTCTGATGTCGTTTATGCGGGCCAAATGTGATTAAACCCAGCTCATTCTCCAGAATTAAAGCCCATGATAGATATTTCTGAACTCAGGCAACAAATGAAAGGACAGTACGCTTCTCATTCTGGATGATTTGTTCAATCAGACTATTTTTGTCTTTTAGTTTTATTTTAAGGATGGTTTGTTTGAACCTCCTCAACATTTCAAGTATTTGCTATTTTTACAGTTAATCCTTTTATTATAAATACCCTTTCATGTCTTTTAGAAAGAGGTTCTAAATTTTTGTAAGAAGACTTAAGAGAGTTGCACTATTGTACCTTTTGAATTTTCTTAATAGGAAAGCTGAACCAAGACTATTTTTCTTATAAGCAGAGCACTGATATATCGGGTACTATTATCTTTGTGTTATTGCTGTGTTTATATCTGATTAATAGTTATACCTTTTCTTTACTATTTTGCTATGTATGATCTTATATGCAGTTGAATACTTATTCACTATTGAAGAGTATGAAGTTGTTATCTTTGAATGCATTGTGAAAACAACAAAATCTTATATGCGATATGTATTAACAATTAATTTGATTAACTATTTAATCAAATTAATTATCTTTCTTGTACTTCTTGAATTGCTAGATGATCTATATTGTTTAGCATATTAGAGAATCTTTCAATCACACATATAAAGATAAGTTAAATCTCGGGAAATAGATAGCTAGTAATATATATATATATATATATATATATATATATATATGTTTGTAGTTATGTATTTCTATTCATCGCAACCATTTCACCTACATTATATCTCAAATTCCATTATATACTCTTAAAGGGAAACTAGTCCCATCATCCCCAGTTGGAGTCGCTATTCCAAACGGAAAAAGAACGGTTTTCAAGTTCCCGACCAGGTGGTTATCCCCAATGTTGAGGCAGTGACATTTCAATGCTTCAACAGAACCAAAATCGCGAAGAACCACAGTTCCACTCGAGGATCACCCGCGGATCCGTCTGAGACATGAATCCGCCTCCTGAACTAGGCAAGGGCGGGGGGGTACTTTTCCTGCTGTTGAAAAAATTGGTACCAAAGAAGTGCTTTCTAGGCATTTATCCTTTTGGCCTAGGAAGAACTTTAATAATCCTTTTGTTTATTGACATTATTTGTTTTATTAATGTCAAGGGCTTAAAGTACTTTTATGAGGAGAAGTACTAAGTATTTTAATTTATCAAAGTCACATAGGTTATAAAGTGACTTTTTGTGAAAAGTACTTAAGTTCACTTTATGTTATTAAGGTGACTTTTATATTTTAAAATTCACTTTATGGGAGAAAAAAGAAACCATGGTACTAAAACATTAAAAGGTACTAGGAAGTGTTTTTAAGTGAGGGGGTCAAGTGGAGGCTTGATCTCAACCATTGATCTCATGGGCTGAGATTTAATCTCAGCCCTTGATCATTAGGTTTAGGTTTTCCCTCTCTTTAGAAGACAAAAAGGTGAAAGGATAGAAAATACTCAATCATTCTTCTCTCAAGGACTTAAGGAGAACGTAGGAGAGCAAAGAGTTAAGAAAGGAGGGAAGATTGCGGGTGAAAGAAAGTAATTTGAACAGCTTGGAGAGAAGACTGAGTTTCCAGCTATACTGTGATACAAATCTCAGAATTTCAGTTAAAGTCCTAGCACAATTCCGAAATTTTTGGGCAGCTGAAATAGAATGAGTTTTTAGTGGTTTCTAGGCCGACTTCCGTCTGAGAAGTTTGTTGGTATATCAGGTTGAGATTTGTGGCGTTCTCTGGCCGAGTTTAGGCCAGAACTTAAAGTGAAAGTCAGCCTGAGTTTGTTGGAAGAAACAGGCAGAAAAATCTGTGTGAGCAGGCCCGGAATATACTAGGTTGCCAGTGAGTTTTTTGAGGCCCTACCAGAAGAGTTTTGGCTCAGTGTTTTATTGGAGGGGAGGCAGACTTTCATTGCAAAAGAGGCCAAGAACTTAACTTAGGGTTATCTCTGCATTTGGAGGTTGGCAGAGAGTGCATCTCAGCTAATTCGTGTAGGTTATTAGGCTGAAAGTCACACAGAGTTCGAGTTATGTTCCAGAATTAAATTATGGGTTTATTCGTGAAGGATTCGGGCTACTTCCAGCACTTAGTTCGAAGTGTATGCAGTCAAAGAGATAGCAGAAAATTTAAGGGCATTTCTGCTCAGTTTGAAAACAAATTCAAGCCATTGTTATATGCACTAAAATCTAGGCCATGTTCATCTGAGTTTTTATGGCAGAGAGAGGGCCCAATTTTCATGAAGCCAAACGGTGACTACAGCAAGATGATAAGGGAGATGAGTTTTTTTTTCTTTCTATGTATCAATTTCTTTCAAAGCAATCTAAGAACTCCTTGAAGACTGGTTTTCCCCTTCTGGGCTTTTCCAGGGTCTGTTGACCAAAAACAACTGTGTTCACTATGTATGAATTGTGTGCGTTTCTTGCATTTAATTTTTATATCAACTGGAAAGTTAAATGATAGAGGTAGTCCTAAATGTTCAAGAAAAATTTGCATTTAAACGTTATACCAAATTTCTAGTTTAAGACTGGGGGAGCAAATCTAATGCAAAATAACTTGAATCTGAGTTGGCTGCCATCTAGTCTTAAATTTCTAAATGGTATCAGAGCTTCCCAACCTCTAGATCTGAGAAAGGACCCTTCAAATATGAGTAACTTTCAGCTGATATTCTATAGCAGCAAGCTACATTCTGCTTGAACAGTGTGAAGCCAGCCTAAAACCATTCCCAGAAACCCAAAGGACTGTTGGTTGAGAGGGAGCAAGGCTACCTAGGGTCAGATCTGTGAGAGATCTGAAATTTTATGTTGGTTGGAGAGTCATGGTGACTGATATAAGGGTGGAGGATAGACTGGTAGTGGCAGAAAATTTTGGCCCCCGGAAGAAGGGGATGACGTTGTTGTTTGAGGAGTTGGAGGTAGGGGACATTGTGGAGAGTCCTGTGCAACCTCCTACAGATCCAGTTCAGATGAGTGAGTTCAACAAGAAGAACATAAAAGCGAAGAGAATCATTCTCGATGCCTTTAGGGACCACCTATTCCCTCATGTGACTGGGATGAGATTTGACTACGAAATGTGGGAGTCTCTTGTCGAATTACATGAGAGTTCCAATGAAAATAGGAAAATGGTGTTGAGGCAGAAGCTAAGAAGCAACAAGATGACCAAGATTGACAGTGTGACTACATACCTCACCAGGATCTCACAAGGGAAGGATGAGTTGGCTACCATGGAAAAGGCTATCCCAGAGAACCAATTGGTCAGGATGTGACTGGGATGAGATTTGACTACGAGATGTGGGAGTCTCTTGTCAAATTACATCAGAGTTCCAATGAGAATAGGAAAATGGTGTTGAGGCAAAAGCTAAGAAGCAACAAGATGACCAAGATTGACAGTGTGACCACATACCTCACCAGGATCTCACAAGGGAAGGATGAGTTGGCTACCATGGAAAAGGCTATCCCAGAGAACCAGTTGGTCAAGATTGCATTAGATGGGTTCACCAAGAAATGGGATGGATTCATACATGGCATTGTGGCCAAAGAGCACTTTCCAGATTGGAGGAGGATGTGGGATGATTTCATCCAGGCGGAGATCAAGAGGACCGCTAAGGGGGGCAACTAGAGTGATGGGGGAGGTGAGGAGGAGAATGTCGCCCTTGCGACTAAGGGCAAGAAGAAGAAGCAAGGGTCCACCAGTCGAGCGAAGCAGCAGGCGGAAGAGAAGTTCGAGAAGGACATGAACAAAGTGAAATGCTTTGCTTGCCAAGTCTCCCGAGAAGAAAGGGAAGAAGAAGGAGAAGGAAGTGCCAGCATCAGCTGAGGTGGAGGAGTTCACCTCGAGGTACGATACAGAGTTTGCACTGGTGGTGAGCTTAGCCACTAGTGCTACATCCACAAGTGTCTGGTTCATAGATAGTGGAAAATCTTGCCATATGATTGGAGTGGGGAAGCACTTTACGAGTCTTACAGAGGGAGTAGACTCTGAGGTGGTGCTTGGAGATGACACCAGGGTCAAAGCGGAAGGAGGGGGGATTATCTCCTTTCAGAGGGAGTCATTTCCACCTCTGAACGTGACGAAGGTCCTTTATGTACCGAAGTTGAGGAGGAACCTGATATCGGTTTCCTATATTGAGGACAGGGGATATGTTGTGTTGTTCCGAGAAGGACAAGTGTTGATGTATCCCATGGAACCTAGCATAGCATCTGCTAGAGTGATTGTGTTCTGCGAGGGGAGACATTACAAGTTCATGTTTCAACCTTCCAAGACCGTGAGGAGGTCACAGGAGGGTGATCGTGTAGAGAAGCACGCTCCTGGGAAGAGGAGCGCACTACAGGTTTCAGGGTCCACTGGTACAAGTTCACAGAGGTCAGGAGGATTACTAGCTTCTGGGGTGACAAGTTCACAGAGTGCAAGATCTTTGAGTGCATGATCTCAAAGTGCAGGAACTTTGAGCACAGGATCACTACAGACCACAGGGGCAAGGGGATGGAGATGATGCTCCCAAACTTGTGGAGGAGATATCTTCAGGGATGAGGAAGTCGGGAAGGCTTTATGATTCCTTGAAGGAAGCACTTAAGTCAGTGAGGGGTAGTTGATCACCAAAGAGGTTGGGTGGTGATCTAAGAAACTAGATTCGTTGCCTGGGCCTCACGTGTCCCGAATCGGACACGATTCGGTGGGACATGTGTCCTCCAAATCGTGTCCGAGCACGTCCCATCTGGACACCTCGTGTCCCGATCATGCCCTGATGGCAAACCAACGTGTCCCGATTCCAGGACACTTGTCACACTTTTTTGACCTCCGCTTGGCCATAAAAGGTAGATTTGGGCCATTCCAATTTCACAATACTCATTCTCTCTTGTTGTGGGTTTGTTGTGGGTGTGTGAGAGCGAAGAGCAAAGGGTGTGGGAGCATTTTGGAAGTAATTCAAGCAACAAGTAAGTGCATTTTCTCTATATTTTTTTTGCAATTTCATTACAGCAATTTGCATGTGCATTTGTTTTACAAATTTGTGCATTTTTTCTTTTTTTTTTATAGCATTCATGGCTCCACAGAGGGCAACAGGGATGGTGCAAAGGACGGGGATACAAAGGAGGAGGATAGAGCAGATGTAGAGATGACATTAGATACAGAGGAGGAGGATGTAGCAGAGGAGAGCAGTGGTGACCATGATGATGAGTACAGTGATGTTGATTTTGATGATGAGAATAGATGACTCATGAACTACCTACTGCCTTGAGGGTTGTAGTTGTTTTGTATTTTCTATTTCTATTTGCCATTGGCATTGCTACTACCTATGCAACACATTTTGATTATGATGACTTAATGAGAAAACTACAATATCTTGTCTTTCTCCTATTGGATCATGTTGAAGAACCTAGGGAAATCAAGTGTAGTGTGATTTCTTCTTGACTTGATAACAATTTTTGATGCACTTTGACAATTTATCTTCTTCTTATTATTAGTGTGTGTGTTTCATCAAACTGTTACCAAAACAAAATAATAAAAACACAAAGTTTGGTTCTCTGTCAGGGACAAAACCTCTCCACTCTTGAGAGGAAAACCCTTGGTAAGTTTTCTCTTATTGAAGCTTCTTATTTGAACAATTGCCAAACCCTAGCCGCTTGACTAGGATATCCTCCAAGCATAAATCAAATCCTTCCTCTTTATGTACTATAACTTCCAGCAGATGGACCTCTTTCTTTCGGCACTTTGCTCCTTAGTACTTCGTCCTTCTTCTGTTGCTTATCTAAGTTAGACTTCTCTTCTTCTTAGGAGAAACCCTAGAAAATTAGGGCTTCTTTACTTCGCTTTAGAGAGAACCTTCTTTGCTTTCCTTAGGAGACCTTGTAGACCTAGTTACACATCAAAATGAAGCTTCTAAATGTGCTGCATTCAACTGTTGTCAAATCTGCAAAAAGTTTACAGCTGAAATCTTCACGTGTGGACAGAAACCCTAAAACAGTCCCCTTATCTTCGTTGTCTTTTCCTTCCTTCTTTGCTAGATTGGGAGGCCTTATAGGCCTTGTTTATTAGCCCAAAACAGAGATATTTGTCACTGTGATTTCCTGTTGTAATGACCGCAGGCAGACCCTTCCTTTCTCGCACGTGTGACTGTGTTGACTCTAGAAACACAGTCCCTTCCACCTCGACTTCTTTCTCCCTTGCTTTGTTGCCTTACAAGACTTCTTTTCCTCGGCTTCCTTCATTCTACTTATCCTCTTTCTCTTGCAGATTTCAAAGTTCAATTCATATCAAATGAGGAGTGGACAACCTCTATAAATAGAGTTTTGTCCCTCCTTTTCAGACCGACTTGACTGTTCATTAGGCCGACTTGACAATTTCATCATAATTCATCTTTTATTCATTATTTGGTTGCTTGGAGACTTCGTTGAGGCTAGGAGAGGATTTGACTTGACTTGGAGGTGTTCCCGTGACCTTGTACATTGACATACATGATGTAACATGCCCTCAAAGGGTCTCATCATAATTACATTTTGACTTTGACTCTCTAGAAGCACTTTAAAATGTGTTTGACCTATTTTTAATGAGCAAGAAACTCATTGACAAATAATATAAAAATAATTTCTCTTTTCCTGAATAAATACAAATATCAAAATTACATCCATGAAGACCTAGCCTAGTTACATCTTCTTCAACAAATCATTGATGAATATTGAATATGTATTATGTCACAATTGTATTTGTATGCATAATGTTACTTTGTAAAACTTACATCTTATGTAGATCTATGTTTGAATCAATGAATTTGTATCATGAATGAGAATTTGTGTAAGAAATATCTAATTTTTAATATATATATATATATATATATATAACATGTCCTGTTGCAAGGGGTCAACATCTCTGTGTCCGACACTCGAATCCTCGGGTCCCGTGTCCCCGTGTCAGGTGACTTAGGTTAAAAGTCATATGAATTAGATAAGAAGAAGCAATAAAGGCGGAAATAAAGTTATACTTTTCCCAGTATGGAACACTTTTCAGATTCACTGTCCTCTACCTTCTTTTGGAGAGAGATATAAAGCAACCTTCAAGTAGCATGTGACTGCATTGATGACTTCTTTGGTTTGAGTTTTAGTGAGGAACAAAAGGCATAGTTGGAACTACTAACAGAGGTAGTCGAGAAGATAAGGTGATTCAGTATTAAGCACAAGGGAAAGCAAGTTTACGCATACTGCAACAAGGGATGAAGTATGCCAAATCTCTGGAGCTATTAGGGCCATTATTGCAAGAAATAAGCCTGATGATCAAAGATATGCCTGTGCTGAGTTTAGAAGGTTAGTTTCCTATTTTTGTCATGTGTTATCTTTCTGGTGTATACTGTTGAATATTACTAACTAGACTCACTAGATTAGAATTTAGACAAAATTTTACAGTCCATATTGTTCTTGTGATCTTTGTCACTTTGGAAACATTTTAACACTAGTATGAACCTATTGACCCTGCCGCCTACACCTACCTACAAGTTAGTGAGAAAAGCCTTCAACCCCACAAGGTATGGTTGGTGGCAGGGAACTCAGAAGGGGTTGTCAAACTAATCCCGACTCTCTTCGTTTAAGCTATCTCCTAGGTTAGCAAAGGGGGATGGTCCCTAATGAAAAGTTAAGTTAAAAAGTATGTGAGTTTCTAGGAGAATTGTTAGAGTTAAATAGATTATCTATTTAAGATTTATAAGCAAAAACTGATATGAGCAATAACCATCATAAGATAAGCATGAAATACATAAACAACCAGTGCCTTCCAAGTATTTGCTTTTAAAGAAATGAAATTGTATTTTGCTTAAAATGAAGTGAAATGTTTTCAAATGGAAAGCCAAAATAAGCCTAAAAAGTGAAACAATAAATTTTTAACAGAAGATATTATAAATGCTTTCAAGATTAATAAGTCTACAAATCAAAACATGGAAACTATCTTGCTCAAAAAGATACAAAAAGAACTCAAATGTTAGACCAATATGACAACATGCAATTAAGTTTGCAACCCAAAATAATAGTACTTGAAAGCGAAATCAACCATTCATGACAATATGCAATTAAACCAAAAGAGGAGTCAATTTCCAAGTACAAGAAGATTAAACTTGTTGCAAAATTAAAAGAGATTACAATGTTTGCATCCAAAGTGCCTCTTGAAATAAGGTTTGCATGCGAGACCTTCGACCAAAGGAAATGTGATGGAATGTTGTCCTTGGTTCATTTTATTAATTAGTGCTAAGGCAAAGTTACAATTGAACTCTAGTCCTCAGACCTCATCCTCGCTCAAATGTTTGGATCTCACAATGAGAAGTCAATAGAGGTAGAGGGTCCCTAATAATCTATTCAACCAATTTAAGTTGGAGGTAAGTTTTAATGAGGCTTGGGGCCTTCCTATACTAAAATTCCTAGATGAAGTGCAAATTGTGTTAATTCCCTAAATTAAACTAACGCAAATCCAAATGCTTCAAAGATAAATAGTTTGCAAAATTTGAGAGCGTATGCATGTGGGAATTTAAATACAAGATTAGCAAAAATTTGCATGTAGAGTGAAATGTATTGATTTTAAGCATGCACAATATGAAATTTTAAAGTTAGAAAGCTAAAAAAACCTAAAAGCAAGATTAGACCACCCACAAGAATCCCTCCTCTAAATGAGGAAGGGGGATGCCATGGGAAAAATCCCAAGCTCCCTCCAACAATTTTTTTTTTTATCTTTTATTAGTGCTTAAAGCGGGTAAAATGCCTCTAAGATGGCAGCCCACAATACGAGAGAGATCTTTACAAAGATGGGACTCTAACATAGTTAGACTCTCTCCCCAAAAATATAACAACAAAAAAATTGAAGATGAAAAAAACTCTCCAAAAGAGATTCACAAGGCTCAAAATGCCCACGACCTCGATGAGTTTGCAACTCTATCAGTCTTTGGATAGCGTGAGGGGGTCCTGCATACACACGAGTGAGTAGTTCTCCAAAGCTTCTCCTCAAGCTCCTTGCGGCCCAATGTTCAAGGCTATGGGCTGCAAAACACAAAAAAATACCAATTGTCAGTGTAAAATTAGGAAAAAGAAACCAAAACTAAATTTATAATTTAACTTACAAAGTACTAGCTCAAGTAATGGAAGTGAACCCCCATACTTGCCTAGATTTAAAAATGACTCTTGAATAGGAGATATAACTTTGAAAGAAATAGAACCAAAGAAGTATTTTGAATTTTAAATGGATGATCAAGTAGCTAAGACTAAGAAAACTCCATTTTGCTCTTCGTTGGATGGAAAACTTGGAGCAAAAAAATGGCTGTCTTGGATCGTTGTGACTATAGGAGTGAGTTGATCTAATTGAGATTTCTCCCACTTCCAGATGGATTCCTACACACAATACAAAAGATCTTTCCTACACACTTGAACATGTATTAGTTTGCACAAGATTGGAGCAATATAATGAATAAGATAAACCAAACATTCATCCTAAAATGAATTGGCAAGCCTATCCCTAGAATACTACTCTAAATCAATGATATGTGCAAGATAGCTTACACACATCAATCCAAGCAAAATGGCAAGCATAAACTAATATTAATTCAACATGCGAAAGAAATTAAACACAATAGTTGTAGTATGAAAGGACATCACCTCATAACGCCAAGAGAACGCCAGCCAAATAGCCCCAAGGTCTTGATTATATTAAGAAAGTATACAAGTACAAAATGGTAGAGTTTCCTCAAACCCAATAGCTTATTACATGATACAATATGAGAGCCCATGGCTCTATTATATAGAGAGTTGGAAGCAAATCCCAATGAAGAATGATAATAACAAATGGCATTGGAGCCAATCCCAATGTAGAAGCAATTAAACAAGTGGCATGAGATGACAATCCCAAAGAGAAATTCGAATTTGTTGAATGGAGCTCCAATGCCAAGCGTAAAAATCGAATTCTAGCAAGTGGACATCATTTTCTTCTTCCCTTATGTGCCAATTTCGAATTTTATGATAGAATGACAAGTGTATATGGGTTGTAACCCATGTGGGGACAATTTCCCACAAAAATCTCCACCAAATATTCTCCCACATGTGTACTAACTTCACAAATTCGAATTTCCAAGTAAGCAGTTTTCTCCTTTTATGCTAGAAATTCAATTTTATTTGAGCACATGTCATTTCCTTGATTTTAGGAGTCCACATCACCTTGGGACTTCACTTTAACTCCCCCATAATTTTCCACCTCATTTCCACAACATTTAACATGTGTGGATATTTATTTTTCTCCATTTATTTAATTTTTGGCTTAATTAATTGCCAGATTTCCCAATAAACCTAGGAAAAATGGATTGTAACTTGACACGGGGATTCGAGATTCGTAGGATACGGGGATTCGAGTGTCGGATTCGGACACATTGACCCCCCGGAACAAGACACGTAGGATTCATTATATATTATTTTATTTAAAATATATATATATATATATATATTAAAAATTAAATATTTCTTACACAAATTCTCATTAATGATACAAATTCATTGATTTCAAACATAGATCTTCATCTAGATATTCGTTTTACTATTTAGAAAGTAAGTTAGTAACATTATAACATGCATAGTACATACAAAATTCAAATACATGTCATATAAATCATGATTCATAAGTGAAAGACAGAATAGTAAGATAAAGACACTGACAACTGTAGTTTTCTCATTAAGTCATCAAATCAAAATGTGTTACAAAGGTAGTGCAATGCCAATGGCAAATAGAAATAGAAAATATATAACAACTACAGGTATACAATCCTCAAGGCAGTGGGTAGCCCATGACTCATGAGTCATCAATCCTCATAGTCATCATCAGAATCAACATCAATGTCCTCATCATCATGGTCACCACTGCTCTCCTCTGCATCCTCCTCCTCCCCTGTATCCATAGTCGCCTCTGCATCTGCTGGTGTGGAGGATGACCCCTCTAAAATATCACCGTCATCAAATCTAGCAGGCTCTAGCACTAGATTATTGAGATCCATGTTGCCCAATGCCAACTCAACATTGTTGTCCAGACCCATATCATCAGGAAAGACATCCCACATCTTTGTCTTTCCCCTCAACCACTCTTCCCTCTGCCTGTAAATAAGACGAAGGTTGGTGTGCACATACACCATTATCTCTGCCCTGGACTGCTCAAGCCTGATCTTCTTCACACTATACAAATTCCCATATGTGCTCCAATTCCTCTCGCAACAAGATGATGAAGTCACCTAAGAGAGGAGCCTCATGGCTAACTGTTGAAGAGGAGGGCTTGTTGCCCCATGATTTGCCCACCAAGAATAATGCTTCTTAGCCCCCCTATCTCTAATCACATCATATCCTGCAAATCGACCAGTGCCAATGGAAAACTCTGCAAAGGCATCCTCCACCTCATCAAGCAATGCTCTATCCTGGAAAACCCGCCTGAATGCATCTTTCCTCCCCTATGAGATTTCACCATCCATGTCAGGAGGGAATCTGCGGGAAGGTCCACCATTCAGCCACTCATGGTTGTAATATTTTGGGTTCAATGAGTGAGCCAAACAATGTAAAGGTGTGCAATTCGTCTCATCTGCTGACAAGAATATCCTGTATAGTACCACAGAAGGCCTCTGGTGATGTCTCATACTCGGCGCACTCACTCTGTAGAATAATGCTCCTCATAGGCTCAATCATGGAATCCCATCCCTCATAAACCTCTCATAGGATGTGTTGGTCTGTATCTGCAAATCAAAGCAAAGAAATGATAAGGTCCATGTTTTGAATAATTAGATCTACCCTCGCCCACCAAGCATCATCTAGCACTGTCTTTCACTCTTTTAGAGGCTACTTGATCTGTCTTTCTCCAAAAAGACCAAAACTCATAAATAACCATGGCCCCAAGAGCGGTCTTGACCTCCCTCAACCTCTTCAACATGGTGAATGAAGAGGCAAATCGTGTATCAACAATCTTCAACAATGATAGATTGTTGTACTCCTTGTAGATAGTGAAGGCATATGTATGATTTTGCACAAAGTTAGGAATATGTCATGCATCCTCAATAACGTTACCAATCCAAAGCACATCAGAAGCAATGGATTTCAGTGCTAAGTTCAATGAATGGACAATGTAAGGTGTCCAAAACACTTGTGGATATTTAGCTTCCACAACCATGCCAGCAGCCTTGCAAACAGGTGCATTATCTGTAATGATTTGCACACAAGAATCAACACCTACATCTTCAATAACTTTAATAAATAAATCACCCATAAATTGTGCATCCTTGTATTCTCCAAGTGTATCCACTTCTTTCAAGAAAACTGGACCATTCAAGGAAGACAACATGAAGTTGATGAGTGGGTGTCGTGCTAGATCTGTCCATCCATTAGAAACAATGCTAACCCCAGATGTTGGCCATGATGCTTTAATAGGCTCAAGCATTTTTTGCACCTCTTTTTTTGCCTTCGTCAACAATGTGGTTCTAAGCTTCTCTGAACCAGGAGGCACATACCATGATGGAGACCCGTGAGTTAGAGCTTGACACATCTCAATAAATAGAGGTTAGCGTGCAACATTAAATGATATTAAGTTTTGATAGAAAAAGAAGGCAATGGTGAGATCAAGCTCTTCTCGTTTCTCTTTTTGAAAAATCTTGTCCATTGGACCAAGTGAAATTGCTTTTCTTTTTGCTGCTTGTCCCCCAATAGAACTCTCAAATGGAAATTTGGTGGTGCCTTTCCTCAAAAATGGAAAGGAGTCTTCATTCTTAGTTTTTCTTGATTTTGCAGCCACATTTGCCATACCAACAGTGAACTCTTTTTCCATTTCTTTTCTCTTTTGTAAAGGAACAGCGTTACAAGCTCCAACTCCACAACCTGGTAAAGCCAACAAATGGCCTTTCACACGGTAATATGTGCTTGTGAAAGAACTGTGGCAAAAGTTGCATCTCCAATGCACATTGCCTCCTCCCTTCCCCTTGGTGCTTGTCCCATCCTCTCTTGTGACATATTTCCACAAGGGATATGTCTCAATGTTGTCTTTAGGAGAAAGTCTTCCCTCAACATTACTTGCAGCAAACTCTGATGATATTGGGGGAGAAGGGGCATCTCCAATGGAGACATTCTTCCCCTTCCTTTGCGCCCTCTCTGCTGCCCTTGATTGAGCCATGAATACTGTAAAAAAAATAAACAAAACATGCACAAATTTGTAAAAGAAATGCATATACAAACTGCTATAATAAAAATGCAAAAAATAGAGATGAAATGCACTTACCTGGTGCTTGAATCTCCTTTGTCGAACGCTCCAAACCCTTCGCTACTTGCCCACAACTCACTATTTGCAAAAACGAATGAGAGAAATGGTAAATAATGAAAAGAACAATGTTGTTTTTATGCTGCGGGTTTCACTCTTTTGGGATTCGAATCCCAAAATCGAGACACGATGTGTCCTAACAGAACACGACCGGGATTCGATCGTGTCCCATTAGGACACGTCGTGTCCCATTTTTTGGATTCGAATTTCCATCAAATCGTGTCCAATTCGTAGGATTCAGACACGTGGCCTATTTTGGACGAATCCGGTTTCCGAGGTTTTGAGGGTTCAAAACACATTTTTAACCCATCAAAGTGTGTCATAGTAGAAAGTTGAGGGTGAGAGGTGCAAATTTCATTACTCATACCCCATACAACTTCTTTATACATCACTTATTACATTACAAATACAATTTTATTAGCAATTTCCAAAATGGTGGGAGAGGGTAGATCTACTTATTAAAATCATGGACCCTATCATTTCTTTGCTTCGATTTGCAGATACAGACCAACCCATCCTAGGAGAGGTTTATGAGGGATGGGATTCCATGATTAAGTTTGTGAGGAGCATTATTTTATAGAGTGAGTGCCCCAAGTATGAGACATCATTAAAGGCCTTCTTCACCACCATACAGGATATTCTTGTCAGCGGATGGGACAAGAATTGCACACCTTTACATTGTTTGGCTCACTCATTGAACCCAAAATACTACAGCCATGAGTCGCTGAATGGTGGACCTTCCCGCAGATTCCCTCCTCACATGGATGGTGAAATCTCACTGGGGAGGAAAAATGCATTCAGTCATACTTTTCAAGATAGAGCATCCCTTGATGAGGTGGACGATGCCTCTGCAGATTTTTCCACTGGCACTGGTCGATTTGCAGGATATGATGTTATTAGAGACAGGGGGGCTAAGAAGCCCTATTCTTGGTGGGAAACTCATGGGGCAACAAGCCCTCCTCTACAACAGTTAGCCATGAGGCTCCTCTCTCAAGCAATGTTTTAAAAACCGGAACCAATGACCGGACCGTCCACCTAATGAAATGGTTTCGAACTGGGACTGGTCAGGTCTAAACGAACCGATTTAAAACAATACATTAAATAATTAATTTTTAATGAAAAAAAACTATTTTTAAGATTTAAAACCATGATTCCAAGCCAAGAGAAACAAAATATGCAAGGTTTTTTCATCTATATACCATGTAAAGGTGAATATATCAAAATGGTATTGAGTGCAATACATATCCGCAACAAAATATATAATCAATGAGGCTCTAAATGGCCTCTAGAGTCCGAAAACAATGCTCTAAGCTATGGGGTCACTGAACTACTACAAATCTACATATCAGTGATCAACAACATGATCACTCATCATGATCAAACTCATCACCACTACTAGACAAGAGATCATGAACATGAGCTACATAAATAATATGCCTCCGAGTTTGAGGACTCCTAAAACTCCTCTACAACTTTAGTAGTAGTAGCAAAAATAGACATCAAAACTACAAATCACTGATCAACATGGTCACCCATGAAACTCATCATTGATTCAACGCTACTACTAAGTAACCAGATTCGTTATTTACGGGCCACGTGTCCGAATCCGGCGTGTCGGACACGATTCGTCCCAAAAACGTGTCCTAAAAACAGGACACGTCAAATCCTATCAGAACACGTCGAATCCCGAGCGTGTCCCGAAAATCGCCAACGTGTCCTGATTTTTTACTGCGTGTCCTGATTTCGAGGACTCATTTAGCGGAAAAGGGACTCCCACAGGTTAGAAAAGGCCGCATTTTATGTGACCACTGACCACTAAGCCCAGGAATATTGGAGGATCTTCAGTATAAGGAATATTTATATAAGCATTAGATCATGTTGAATGTGGGGTACCGGAAAGTTAAGTGACTTCTGTGGTTATGGGATACGCTGTTGTTTCGAAGAGATTTTAGTCCATACTTGGTGGGTGAAGCATATTGCATGATTTTAAATCTATTCGACGGTGATTTTGTCTGTTTTAAGCAATTTTGCAGGAGATTATGATGGTTTGATTCCTGCTGTTTTAACATTTTTATATGTACATGTTTATTAAAGTTTTCACCCTGGTACTATTTAAGGAATATTAAGTAGTTTTGGTGTGAGCACGACTTGAGATTGAAATATTTGATTGTATTATGGCGTTACCGTAGCAATTTTGGCTGCATTGTTTTCAAATGAGTTAATAATCACAGGCACAGTTTTTATTATACTTCAGTGCTATGCATGCTATATGAAGCTATGTTTGAAATCTAATAATATAAGAAGAATCCTATGTTCCGAGGGGTCAACGTGTCCAAATCCAACACTACAAATCCCGAATCCTACGAATCCCGAATCAGGTGACTTAGCGCTACTAGAAATACATAAACATCATCAACAAGAGTGTCAAGAGAATTATTGCTCTATATATATATATATATATATATATATATATAATAAAATAATATATAATGAATCCTACATGTCCTGTTCCGAGGGGTCAACGTGTCCAAATCCAACACTACAAATCCCGAATCCTACGAATCCAGAATCCCCGTGTCAGGTGACTTAGCGCTACTAGAAATACATAAACATCATCAACAAGAGATACATGAACATCATCTAGCTCAAACTCTTCAGAATTGGATTGCTCAACCTCATAACATGATAGAAATTGAAAAGGTTTAACATGCCTAACCAATGATTTTGGTTTGAGTGAAGGGTTCATCTCCTCAACCTTATAATGTGGTAGAAAAAGATTAACATGCCTAACTAGTTGTTTTCCTTTGAGTGAAGGGTGCATTCTTGTTAAGGTCGTGGTAGAGGAGTTCAGCAATCAGTACCACCAACATCAACAAAGTTCAACAATCAATGCCACCACGATCAAGGTTCTTAAAGGGCTTCATGCTCTTGATCAAATGCCAATCTCATACCATCACGCATGATAGAATCAAATGGAAACATTGCAAAACCCCAAACCATGAAATCCTGAAAACCATTAAGTTTGCTAAATTTTGAGTGAAATCTAAAATTCTAGTTTCTCCATATGAAATTCAGTGAGGTCAAAACCACTCTCAAACATCCCAAGTCATTTCATGGTAATGTTAAAAATTTAAGTAAAAGTGGCTTGCTAACTGGCCGGTTTTTAAAACACTACTCTCAAGTGACTTCATCCTCTTGTTGCGAGAGGAATTGGAGCACATATGGGAATTTGTATAGTGTCAAGAAGAGCAGGCTTGAGCAATCCAGAGTAGAGACAATGGTGTATGTGCACACCAACCTTCGTCTTATTTACAAGCAGAGGGATGAGTGGTTGAAGGGAAAGGCAGATGTGGGATGTCTTTCTTGATGATATGGATCTGGACAGCAGTGTTGAGTTGCCATTGGCCAACTTGGATCTCAATGAGCCAGTGCTAGAGCCTGTCACATTTGATGATGGTGATACTGTAGAAGGGTCATCCTCCACACCAGCAGATGCAGAGATTACTTTGGATACAGAGGCGGAGGATGCAGCAAAGGAGAGCAGTGGTGACCATGATGATGAGTACAGTTATGTTGATTTTGATGATGAGGATTGATTACTCATGAGCTACCTACTAGCTTGAGGCTTGTAGAATTGTAGTTGTTTTGTATTTGCTATTTCTATTTTCCATTGGCATTGTACTACCTATGTAACACATTTTGATTTTGATGACTTAATGAGAAAACTACAATATCTGGTTTTTCTCCTATTGAATCATTGATGAATATGTCACAATTGTATTTGTATGCATAATGTTACATTGTATCTTTGTAAAACTTACATCTAGATGAAGATCTATGTTTGAATCAATGAATTTGTGTAAGAAATATCTAATTTTTAATATATATATATATATAATGTGTCTTGTTCTAGGGGGTCAATGTGTCTGTGTCCATCACTCGAATCCTTGGGTCCTTCATGTCCCGTGTCCCCATGTCAGGTGACTTAGGTGGTGATGTGGCGAGAGTAGTGGGTGACAAGATGGTACCAAAGGGTGAGCATATCCACTTCAAGGATAAAGATGGAGTGGTAAGAAACAACTTCCTCGGTAAGATGGAGTGTTGAGAAAATTGGTTCCAAGGAAGTGTTTCCTAGCCATTTATCATCTTGGTCTAAGAAGGCACTTTAATAATCATTTTGTTTATTGACATTGTGTTTTATTAATGTCAAGGGGCTAAAGTAATCTTATGAGGAGAAGTACTAAGTATTTTAATTTATTGAAGTCACATAGGTTATAAAGTGACTTTATGTGAAAAGTACTTAAGTCCACTTTATGTTACTAAAGTGACTTTTATATTTTAAAAGTCACATTATGAGAGAAAAAGTGAACATGGTACTAAAACATTAAAAGGTACTTGTTTTTAGGTGAGAGGGTCAACATGAAAAAGGGGTCAAGTGGAGGCTTGATCTCAACCATTGATCTCACGGGTTGAGTGTTATGTAAAAAATTAGTTAGTTTTAGGTTTATTATTTAATTTTAGGTTAAATTAGACGAAAGGGCACGATCATAAGATCATGCCCTTTCCCCAAAGGGTGCCCATGGCAATATATAAGCCAGGAACCCCAATGTAAACAATCATCATCTGTCCATTCATTTATTAATAATATATATATATATATATATATATATATATATATATATCTTCTGTGTATCGAGAAGTTTTCCGCTTCATTGGTATCAAAGCCATTTCGGTCCTTTAGCTAGGAAAAAACTGTTAAACTGTTTTCGTCCTCTCTGTTATCTCTACGTAAGATCTGTTCGTTAAATCTGTAGCTTATCTATTGTCTCTTGAAACGCCGCCCCTGTGCATACACCACACACCGTTGTCATTTGTTGCCCGTTGTTGTTCACCGCTCTCTTTGTTGTTCACGTCCACAGTATTTCCACAGTTCGTGCCCTCGCGTCCACAGTTGCTCCACTGTCGGTCGTTTCTCTCTATCTCGGTGCATCGTTCTCTCTGTGATAATACGCTAAACCCACATCATTTTTTTTACCTGTGGCAAGCTCTGCGGTTCCGTGTGGGTGGACCTGTGGTTAGTCGGAATAATTGCTGCGGTGATATCCGCTTGGGGGTTTTACTTTTGAACTATCAAACAAAAGGTGACCTACCAACAGTCGTAACTATCCGTAGGATATATATATATTTAATTACTAAATTTATTTAATTAATTAAATTATATATATATAATTAATTAAAATTAAATTTATTATATATATAGTTTATATATATATATAAATTTTTTAATTAATTAAAAGTTATATATATATATATAATTTAATTAATTAAATTTATTTTAATTAATTAAAAGTTTATATATATATATATATATAAATTAAATTAATTAATATAAATTAATTTTAATTAATTAAAAGTTAATATATATATATATATATATATATAAGTTAATTTAATTAATTAAATTTATTTTCATTAAAAAACAAAAAAAAACAAACAAACTTATGTCATATAATTAAACTGATTAATTTAATTTAATTATTTAAAACAATAAAGAATAAAACAAAAAAAAATAAGCTGGCAAATAAATACACGCCCCCACAAACTCGCTCAATGTCGATAATGACAATGGCGGATTTCCAGAAAAAAATTGATTGACACGGAGCATAGGATAAATAACAACCACGACGAGGTCAATAAAAGATTAGATGATTTCGAGATCAAGCTTAAGGAGCAGGCTGACAATATAAAAAATCTTCAGGATATGACAAATCAAATAGAAATAAAGATGGAAAATCAACATGCCCAAATAGAATCAGATCTCAGAGAGTCCTTAACATTGCTGAAACTTCTGTGTAAAAAGATGGATTGTACACCCACACAACTACTACGAGAAAATGAAGAGAATCAAGAGCACAACTCATCAGATTCAACAAAGTCAACAGACTCTCATGAAAAAGCTGAATCCCCAAAAAAATCAGCGACACCCCACCAAGAAGGGAGTAACGTGACTCTTACAAACAAGCAACTCTGGGATACCTTTACCAATCAACACCCCTTTTTTGCTCAACCATTAGCGACATACCAACGAAGGGCAAAAGTCGAGATGCCTAAATTCGATGGAAACGAAAAAAAACAATGTTGCATGGATAAATAAAGCAGAAGAATACTTTGAGATATATGACATCAATGATGATGACGAAAAGCTCAGGCACGCATCCATGAAAATGGAAGGGGAAGCATATAATTGGTATATGTGGTGGAAAAAGACAACACACGTCATTAGCTGGAGAAAATTTAAGGATGCATTCTTTAAAAGATTCCAAGGTGTAAAGGAAGAAGAGTTCTTTTCAAAACTCATCAAATTACGACAAAAAGGAAGTGTGGACGAATACACTCAAGAATGGGAGACCTTAGTAACACAAGTACCTGCGTTATCAGAATCTCGTCTAATTCAGTCATACGTCTCGGGACTCAAAACCTATTTATAAGCAGAACTTGAGACGCATGACATTACATCAATAGAAGTAGCAAGACGAAAATCAAAAACAGCAGAAAAAGAAATTTGAACCAATATTTTGGTCAAAAGCGGAAAAAAACATATTCAAGACGAAGGATACCCCAGTATGTGGACTCAAATAATACGATATATGTTCCACCACATCGTCGTGAAGATGAAAAATCTAATGTGGAAATGCAAAGGATAAAAGAGGGTAAATGTAGACGCTATGGTGAGAAGTGGGACCCCAAACATAGATGTGCTAAATGAAAAGAACCAAAGAACCTATATAATTGTGAAGCAACCAATGATTCAAATAATGAAGATTCTGACATAGAAAAAACAGAAGATGCACCAGAATTCTCACCAGAATTAGATGACAGAAGTATTCCGCAAGTGTCATTATCAGCTATGACAGGTATATCACAACCTCAGACTTTAAAGTTAAAAGGACACATAAAGAAGAACAACGTGGTGGTTCTCATAGACTCTGGTAGCACACACTTTTTTAGATGCAACCGTGGCAAAGAGACTCAATATTTTTTCATTTCCCTTACCAAACATGAATGTGATGGTAGCTAACGGTAAGAAGATTGAAAAGGTGGGGAAATGCCATAAGGTCAATTTGCAAATTCAAGACTTTAATTTAGAATCTCCATTCTTCACAGTACTGTTAGGAGGAGTAGATGTAGTCTTAGGTATCCAATGGCTACGAACTTTAGGTACTTACGCCGCCACCATCAAGTACAATTTATAAAATTCAAATGGGGAGGTCAAAAGTACAAACTACACAGATTCCAAGCACCAGAAAATCAAGTTGTATCATCAGCTCAGATGATAAAGCTGAGTCGAAAAGGAGCACCCGCTTATGTAGTACAATGTCACCAATTAGAAATGTTATCTGCAAATATGATCAATTAAGAGTCACCAGAGATACAAGATCTAATTCAAAAGCATGAAAAAGTATTTCAAGACCTACCTATGAAGATGCCACCTAATAGGGAAATTGAGCATACAATAGAAGTCAAGGCAGGGTCAGACTCTGTTAACATCAAGCCATACCGATATCCACATCTCCAAAAAACGGAAATTGAGAGATTAATCCAAGACCTTTTAAAGTGTGGAACCTTGATCATCTTGGAATATTTGATCAAGTGGAAAGACTTACCCGAAGAAGACGCTTCTTGGGAGAATGAATCATTCTTCAACAACATCCGTCGTTACTTATGCTTTGAGGACAAAGCATTCTTTCGGGGAAGGCAATGTTATGTAAAAAATTAGTTAGTTTTAGGTTTATTATTTAATTTTAGGTTAAATTAAACGAAAGGGCACGATCATAAGATCATGCCCTTCCCCAAAGGGTGCCCATGGCGATATATAAGCTAGGAACCCCAATGTAAACAATCATCATCTGTCTATTCATTTATTAATAAAATATCTATATACCTATCTTTTGTGTATCTTGGAGTAATTAATCTGTAGAAGGAACTTTGTTCGCTTCATTGAGATTTAATCTTAGACCATGATCATTAAGCTTAGGTTTTCCCTCTCTTTAGAGGACAAAAAGGAAAAATGAGAGAAAATACTCATTCATTCTTCTCTAAGACTTGAGGAGAACATAGGAGAGCAGGGAGCTAAGGAAGGAGGCAAGATTGTAGGCAAAATAAAGGAATTCGGACAGCTTGGAGAGGAGACCGAGCTTCCAGCTATACATGGATACAAATCCCAAAATTTTGGCTGAATCCTGGCATGATTCCCAGAATTTTCAGGCAATTGAAACAGGTAGAGTTTTCAGTGGTTTCCACGTCGAGTTTAATCTGAGAAGTTTGTTGGTATACCAGGCTGAGATTTGTGGTGTTCTCTGGCCGAGTTTAGGTCAGAACTTAAAGTGAAAGTCAGCCCGGGTTTGCTGGAAGATACAGGCTGAAAATTCTAGGCGAGCAAACCCAGAATATATCAGGTTGCCAGTGAGTTTTTTGAGGCCGCATCAAAAGTGTTTCGGGTCAGTGTTTTATTGGATGGGAGGCAGACTTTCACTGGAGAAGAGGCCAAGAACTTAACTGAGGGTTATCTCTGCATTTGGAGGATGGCAGAGAGTGTATCTCAGCTAATTCGTGGAGGTTATTAGGCTAAAACGCACACAGAGTTCGAGGTCTGTCCCAGAATTAAATTCTGGGTTTATTCATGAAGGATTTGGGCTACTTCCAGCACTTACTTCGAAGTGTATGCAGTCATCGAGATAGCAGAAAATTTAAGGACAGTTCTGCTCAGTTTGATAGCAGATTCAAGCCACTGTTATTTGCATTGAAATCTAGGCCAAGTCTAAGTTAATGGCGGAGAGAGTGGGCCCAATTTTCATGTAACCAAACAGTGACTACAGCAAGATGATAAGGGAGATAAGTTTACTTTTTTCTCTCTATGTGTAAATTTCTTTCAAAGCAATCTAAGAACTCCTTGAAGACTGGTTTTCCCCTTATGGGATTTTCCAGAACCTGTTGACCAAAAGCAATTGTGTTCACTATATATAAATTGTGTGTGTTGCTTGCATTTAATTTTTATATCAGCTGGAAAGTTAATTTTTAGAGGTAATCCTAAATGTTCAAGAAATATTTGCATTAAAAGTGTTATATCAGATTTCTAGTTTAGGACTGTGGGAGCAAATATGATGCAAAATAATTTAAATCTGAGTGGGCCACCATCTATTCTTAAATTTCTACATGGTAGCAGAGCTTCCCAAGCTCTAGATTTCAGAAAGGACCTTTCAGATGTGAGTACCTTTCAGCTGATATTTTATAGCAACAAGCCACCTTTTGCTTGAAAAGTATGAAACCAGCCTAAAACCATTCTCAGAGACCCAAAGGACTGTTGGTTGAGAGGGAGGAAGGCTTCCTAGGGTCAGATCCGTGAGAGATCTGAAATTTTATGTTGGTTGGAGGGTCATGGCGACTGGTATAAGGGTTGAGGACATACTGGTAGCAGCAGAAAATTTTGGTCCCCGGGAGGAGAGGATGACGTTGTTGTTTGAGGAGTTGGAGGTATGGGACATTGTGGAGAGTCTTGTGCAATCTCCTACAGATCTTGTTCAGTTGAGTGAGTTCAACAAGAAGAACATAAAAGCAAAGAGAATCATTCTCGAAGCCATCAGAGACTACATATTCCCTCATGTGACCGGGATGAGATTTTCCTACGAGATGTGGGAGTCTCTTGTCACATTACAATAGAGTTCCAATGAAAACAAGAAAATGGTGTTGAGGCAGAAGCTAAGATGCACCAAGATGACCAAGACTGACAGTGTGACCTCATACCTCACTAGGATCTTGTCGGTGAAGGAAGAGTTGGCTACCGTGGGAGAGGCTATCCCAGAGAACCAGTGGGTCAGGATTGCATTAGATGGGTTCATCGAGAAATGGGATGGATTCATACATGACATTGTGGCCTGAGAGCACTTTCCAAATTGGAGGATGATGTGGGACGATTTCATCCAGGAGGAGATCAGGAGTAATGCTAAGGTGGGCACCTAGAGTAGTGGGGGAGGTGAGGAGGAGAATGTTGCCCTTGTGAATAAGGGCAAGAAGAAGGAGCAGGCGTGCACCAGTGGCACCAAGCAGTAGAACGAGAAAGAAGTCCGAGAAGGACATGAGCAAAGTGAAATGTTTTGCTTGTGCGAAGATGAGTCCCTATCCATCCAAGTGTCCCGCAAAGCAAGGGAAGAAGAACTAGAAGGAAGTGCCAACATCAACCGAGGTGGAGTTCACCTCGAGGTTTGATACAAAGTTTGCGATAATGGTAAGCTTAGCCACTAATGCTACATCCATGAGTGTCTAGTTCATAGACAGTGGAGTATCTTGCCATATGACTAGAGTGAGGGAGCACTTTACGAGTCTTACAGAAGGTGCAGACTCTGAGGTGGTGCTTGGAGATGACACCAGGGTCAAGGCGGCAAGAGTGGGGACTGCATCCTTTCTGAGCAAGTCATTTCCACCTCTAAATGTGACGGAGGTCTTTTATTTACCGGGGCTATGGAGGAACCTGATATCGGTTTCCTATATTGAGGATAGGGGATATGTTGTGTTGTTCCGGGATGGACAGGTGTCGATGTATCTCGTGGGATCTAGCATAGCATCTGGTAGACTGATTGGTGTCTGCGAGGGGAGACATTACAGGTTCATGTTTCAGCCTTTCAAGACCGTGAGGAGGTCAGAGAAGGGTGATCGTCTATAGCCACAAGCTCCTGGGTAGAGGAGCTCACTACAGATTTCAGGGTCCACTAGTACAGGTTTACAGAGGTCACAAGGATAATTAGCCTCTCAGGTGACAAGTTCACAGAGTGCAGGATCTCAAAGTGCAAGAACTTTGAGTACAAGATCACTATAGACCACAGGGGCATCTTCATTAGGACCACAGGTGTCAGGGGATGGAGATGATGCTCCCAGACTTGTGTAGGAGATCTCTTCAGGGATGAGGAAGCTGGGAAGGCTTTATGGTTCCTTGAAGGAAGCACTTGAGTCAGTGAGAGGGAGTTGATCACCAGAGAGGTTGGGTCGTGATGTGGCGAGAGTATTGGGTGACAGGATGGTACCAAAGGGTGAGCATATCCACTTCAGGGATAAATATGGAGTGGTGGCAAACAACTTCCTCAGTAAGAGGGAGTGTTGAGAAAATTGGTGCCAAGTGTTTGGTAACAAGGGATATTCCTTTTGTTTATTGACATGATGTGTTTTATTAATGTCAAGGGGCTAAAGTACCTTTTATGAGGAGAATTAATAAGTATTTTAATTTATTAAAGTCACATGGGTTATAAAGTGACTTTATGTGAAAAGTATTTAAGTTCACTTTATGTTATTAAAGTGACTTTTATATTTTAAAAATCACTTTATGAGAGAAAAAGTGACCATGGTACTAAAACATTAAAAGGTACTAGAAAGTGTTTTTAAGTGAGGGGGTCAAGTGGGAGCTTGATCTCAATCATTGATCTCATGGGCTGAGATTTGATCTCAGCCCTTGATCATTAGGTTTAGGTTTTCCCTCTCTTTAGAAGACAAAAAGGCAAAAGGACGGAAAATACTCATTCATTCTTCCCTCAAGGACTTGAGGAGAACATAGGAAAGCAAGGAGCTGAGAAAGGAGGCAAGATTGCAGGTGAAAGAAAGGAATTCGAACAGCTTGAAGAGGAGACCGAGCTTCCAGCTATGTGTGATACAAATCCCGAACTTTCAGCTGAGTCCTGCTACGATTCCCAAAATTTTAAAGCAGTTGAAATAGGTTGAGTTTAATAGTGGTTTCTAGGTCGAGTTCAGTCTGAGAAGTTTTTCAGTATATCAGGCTGAGATCTACGGTGTTCTCTGGACGAGTTTAGCCCAGAACTTAAAGTGAAGGTCAACCCGAGTTTGCTAAAAGAAACAAGCCGAAAAGTCTGGGTGAGCAGGCCTGGAATATACCAAGTTACCAGCGAGTTTTTTGAGGCCCTATCAGAAGTGTTTTGGATCAGTGTTTTATTGGAGGGGAGGCAGACTTTTGTTGGAGAAGGGGCCAAGAACTTAACTGCAGGTTATCTCTGCATTTGGAGGTCGGAAGAGAGTGTATTTCAGCTAATTCATGGAGGTTATTAGGTTGAAACTCACACAGAGTTCAAGGTCTATCACAGAATTAAATTATGGGTTTATTCGGGCTACTTCCAACACTTAGTTTGAAGTGTATGCAGTGAAAGAGATAGCAGAAAATTTAAGGACAGTTATGCTCAGTTTAGCAGATTCAAGCCACTGTTATTTGCACTGAAATCTAGGCCAAGACTGTCTGAGTTTATGGCAGAGGGAGAGGGCACAATTTTCATGTAACCAAACAGTGACTACAGCAAGATGAGAAGGGAGATTAGTTTCTTTTTTCTCTCTGTGTATCAATTTCTTTCACAGCAATAAGAACTCTTTGAAGACTGGTTTTCCCCTTCTGGGTTTTTCCAGGGTCTGTTGAACAAAAACAACTGTGTTCACTGTGTATAAATTGTGTGTGTTGCTTGCATTTAATTTTATATCAGCTGGAAAGTTAAATGGTAGAGGTAGTCCTAAATGTTCAAGAAAAATTTGCATTCAAAAGTGTTATATCAAATTTCTAGTTTAGGACTGTGGGAGAAAATCTGATGCAAAATAACTTGAATCTGAGTGGGCTTCCATCTAGTCTTAAATTTCTACACCTGCAACACTTGTTTTGGTCTTCATCCTTGTCACCATGTGGCAAGAACAATCATCCATCATAGAAATGCTCCAAAAGAAACAAGCCTGCAAAATTGAATATTGACAATGAATGGCTTGATCCTTGGGAGTGGTCATCAACAGCCAGCCGACTACATCAGTTTTGTTGGACATTGGATAAACCAGCGCTCCCCGTGTGTTTCGTGACATGGACTAACTGCCTCTCGTGGATCCTTATCTCTGGCGATGCGACCATTGACTAACACCTGCGGGTTTTGGTCTAACGGCAATCATGATTCCCAACAAGTGGTATCAGAGCATAGGTCACAAGTTCGATACACACCCGGCTCGTGTCGGGGGGGAGATTGTTGGACATTGGTTAAACCAATGCTCTTCATGTGTTTCGTGACATGGACTAACTGCCTCTCGTGGATCCTTATCTTTGGCGATGCGATTGTTGACTAACACCTGCGGGTTTTGGTCTAACAGCAATCGTAATTCCCAACAAGTTCTACCGAAGAATTCAATCTCGAGTGAAGAAAAACATTGCAGTTGATAGTGAAAAAAAGACAGTATTCTCATGCCCCTGAAAGGGGGAGCACAATGAAGGAACTCTCCTACACCATAAGGGGGGAGTTCAAAAATCAAGTAAATTGGTCTCTCCTTTCAACTAACAAAGGGGGGACTGATGATGAAATTGAAACTGGTTGTTAAACTAAAAGTTTTGACAACACAACTAAATATGTCAGATGGGTAAGCAAACTTTGAAAGAATCATGGTTCAATGTTTGCAGTTGAATCATACACGTGATATAAGATTAGGATGTTAACTGAGAGCAAAATCTCTGGACATTTTTGTTCACTTAGATGGTCATTCAACCTAGCAAAGGAAAGATGGATCATTTTGCATTGCATCTTGGCATTAGATTGAGTTGTCAAGCATTTTCATGGATGTGTCAAACTTGCAGTTGATTCACTTCTCTTGGTTCACTCTCTTCAAATTGGAGTTTTCGGCATCCATTTTTGGCAGTTTTTCAGGCAGTTCTTCATTAAAGCTCAGCACAAGAGTTTTAGCATGAAGGCTTGGCTATGGCACCAGATTATGTTGCATTTATGTTATTATTGCTCGGACTTATCATTGAGGGAGGGGGGGGAGTCTTAGCTTCTTTCTCATATACAATCATGAAGTCCCAATATACCAACTTTATGTATTTCACATCTTGGGATATAGTTTTTTATCTTAAGTGTGTTTCTAGATCCTATTTTGTCTCATCCTACTTTATCTCTTTGTGAGGTGTCAAGGTGAGAGCAATTGAGGTGGTTTCATAATTGTATTATATATTTGTATCATTGGAAGATGAATACATAATGTGAGAATAGAGATTATGGCTTGAGGCCTTTTTTGCCGAATTTCTTCTCTGGTACTATCTTTAATGTGAGCTATATTTTATCATGTGTAAAATTGTTTTATTGCTTAAAGGTGGTTCTAAATTGTAGGTTAATCTCTATACATCATACACAAGCAAAATCTAGCATTGTAGATTTCCTTGCAAGCCCTAGAAGGGTTGATGTCGCCTCTTTCCTTGTTGTTTATGCATATCGAATAGCCCTAACCCTTATTTCTTTAGTTAAACCCTAGTCTCTATTTCAAACCCTAGCTCCTTTCTTGTTAAATACCAATTGGAGGGTTTTTCTTAGGTTATTATATGCCCTAAGTTACCACGAAATGAAAACGGATACAAATCCACCCAATTTTTGAAAAGTCAGGATTTAGGTACGATGGGGAAATGCCACGTACAAAAGATATGATAATATTTTTTCTATTTTTAAAAACATATTCAAAGATATAAATCAAAACCATTCAAGAATCACAACATTGGAACTGAAATCATTAGATAATTAATAAATATGTAGATAGAAATCATCATGCATCCTACTTGATACAAAGAGGATAATTGTATTACAAGTGTCTCATCAATGATCACCCTATTGATTTAATGATGTAGAGTAGGTCTACCTACGTGTCAAAAAATGGGTCTACATCTAAGTAACATGACACGTCCTTCCCCCCCCTAGTGTCATGTATTTCGCATGTTGGACACAACACATGTTTGACACGAGTTTGACTCATAAACTATTCATAGGACATGAGTTTGGCTCGTGTCAAACACGATCCCTATTGGTGTCCCGAAATTTGGACACATATCCAGTGAAAAAAGCAACTTAAAATCAATTTATTGCCTCATTCTCACGCAATTCAATCACAGGCTTGGAGCTTTCAAAGATTTTGGAGTACACCTAAGGGCAATAAAGTAATGTTAGAAGGAATTCCACTTGTTGGGAAGTGGATTTGTCTAGGCCCTACTAATGTTATGCAGTTAATGGTAATGTTAAATTCTTAAAGTAAAAGTAACATTCTCCTTTGTCTTTCATTTTCATCCTTTTACTTAAATTTTTAACATTATCATTGTTAACCACTGAAGTGTACCCAAATATTTTTGAAGACGCCATGCCCAAGGATGTATCAGAGGCTTCAAGTACCATCAGAGTTTTTCAACTCTACTTCTTCTCATCTTCTTCTATTGTACTCGGATTCCACAAGCCATGGGGGGATAATGTAAAGTGATGCTAGTACGATTACTTGAGTCATGTAATAAGCCTAGGTAGCCTGGGACCTTGTCATCAAGTGAGTTTACTCTGGGACGTTTTTTTCACTTGGTTAGTTATTATATCCTTACGGGGACTTAATAATTAATTGAATTTCTTCCTCCAAGCATAGTCACAAAGTTGGAGTACAGCTTAAAGAGGAGGTCTTAAGTGAGTCCTAGTGTCTAGAGCCATTACACATTACCATACCAGATCACTCGTAAAATTTCATGGAGTTTGATTAGGTCTAGGGGTTTTTTTTTTTTTTCCACAAGGCAGAAATTTGAATAAAATCTGAATGTATAATGTAATAAGTGATGTCTAGAGAAGTTGTATGGGGCATGGAAATGACTTGGAAATTATCTCAAGTCGAAGGAATGAGTCAAAGGACAAGTGGAGGATGATTTGGCACCTTGCATCATAAATACATAGCCCATTCAAGGAAATCAAATTTTTTGCAATAAATGAAGCAGCTGGTGACATGGAAAATCAAATTTCTTGAGTTAATGCAAATGTTGAAATATCTCATGGATTAGATGGAATATTTGAGAGAGGATTTGATGGAGACTTGTCTCCACTTCACTCCTCTTAGCTCTCACACTTGGCATCATCAAGGAGGAACCACGCATTCCTCAAGGATATTTACGTTAGGCACTTTGGAAGCATCAACTCAAGGTGGCATCTCTTGGCTTGGTTGTTAGGAGTTAACTCCCTCTCATTGCATACTTGGCATTGCTTATCTTCACACTTGAATTTTCGACTTGCTTGAGGGAGGACACTTCATGATTTTGGTTTGGTTGGATGCTACTTCATCTCTCCACTTGGAATTCGATTTCCTTCTCGGGATCTCCATGGCTATTTGTCACTTGGTTGCTACATTATTATTTGCTCCCATTTCTCTATATAATAGAGCTTTGTGCTCCCATTTGGTATCATTGTTATGAGCTATTGTGCTTAGGGAAGCTCTATATCGGTATCGACTCGGCCTAGTTGATTTCAATGACTTGACCTTTGTAAAAAAATACATTAAATATTGGTTTTTTTCATGAAAAACATAATTTTAAACATTTTCATTCATGTTTCCAAACTCAAAGCATTAGAATATCAAGAGAAGACAACATATGATCAAAGTATGCTCATGAATATATCTATTATATCAAAATGGCACCTAGTGCACTGTCCAATACATGTAATATATAGAGATCAGAACAAAAACACATAACCAAGGAAAATCTAAATGGCCTCTACAACAAAACATCACTAGTCGCTACTGCTAGAGAAGCCAACATCATCTGGCTCAGACCCTGAATCAAAGTCAGACAGGGAAACCCATGGCTCCTCCTCCTAATCAAGATCTCGAACTACAACTGTAGAAATAGTAGCACTAGCAGGCGCAACAACTGCACGCTGAGATAAACGAGCTAAGTGCTGTGTTGTCACTGAGTAGAGGAAGTGCCTACAACTGGAGGACTTGGGGCTGGGGCTGGGGCTGGTACTAGTGGATCTACATTTAACTGAACATTATGTTCAAGTAATGCCTCCATCTCTAAATCCAAATCAAGACCAATATCCTCATCATCATCAAGGTCAAACTCTGTTGGTTGACTCTCTACTACCCAATATGATGTTGGATCAATATCTTCCAACACAATGGGATCTTTATCAGGTTTTTTGTTCATCAATTGGTTGTGTCTTAGTCAGAGGTTGTATTGGATGTAGACTAGACATTTAATTGTTTTTGTTCCAAATGGTTTCTCTTCTTTATCTCTGCTCCCCGCATCAGTTGTATGTTTCCTCACCCATCTGTCGAGAGCATATGTCCGAAGGTAGGCAATCCAACCCAAGAGGTATGTTTTTCATTGTGAAATCGGATGCTTGTAATTGTTTTTCATTTGGGCATTTTAGGCATGGATTATTGGGTAACTTGGAAGAAGGAAGGGCTTTGACCGTGGTTTTGTTCCCCCACCTTAAATGGGAGGGTTAATCCTCAATCCTAGTCCCGTGGGATCTCCACTATTGGCCTATGGCTTTAGGAAGGCACTACTTGGGAAACCCTGATTTTGGTAGTGTGGTCCTGTTTTCCCATTCCATATTTTTCACTCCACTCCACACATTACGAGCCCTATTTCATCATTTTCCTTCTTTGAGTCCACATGACCACTGAATCCACAAGGCATTGGCACTCCCCCTCCCATTGTCGACATATCTAAGTCGGCCATGGAAAGGTTGCCTTGGAGGTTGATGCAGCTAAAAGAAAGTTAAAAACATATCATGGCCATAATAAGAAACAAAAGAAAAGGAAGATCATAAAATGCAAAAGCTGGTCGGGACATTTGATATAGCACGTGGGCAAAAGCCAAACATGAGCTCTAACCCTTATCATTATGGCCATCACCTTGGTTCCTAGGGCCCATGAGTGCCCCTTACATCATTAAAGGAACCCATGCGCGTCCCAACCCCTGGTGAGCGATGAATTGTCCCCCCTTAAGGGGGTAATAACTGCTTTATATCATTCACGGCATGCTCTCATTTCATGGAGCTTCGAGCAATAATACAAAGAAAAGTGAAGAAAAGGCAAAGGGAAAATAAAGAGGGGTCAAAAAACAAAGGCTAGGGTAACTCATGTATCCACGATTACTCCCTCCTCACAGCTGTATGCCCAATTTGTGGACTTCCCTCATCATTGCTATCCTTGTACCCATGGCATTTGACTCTGAGACCCCTTTATCCCCATCCATTCATCATTACTCATATGCCACCTATTGATTGAAGGATGTACAGGTGACATGTCTTTCCCCTTAGGGGTTGGAAACACCTAATAGGATTGTCTGTTAGCCACTCCTACCTAGGGAGGTAACACTATTACGAGATCAAAACCCAAATTTGGAAGAGAAGCCCCATATGAAGTCTCCATTTGCCCTTGATTGTCAAGCTTGGTTCACTTAGATGCACTAATGAATTATTGTACCTAATGGTGAGGATGCAGCACTGAACATTATATGTGATTGGCAAGTGGTTTCATAATGGGTTGGGCAACTTAATTGGGGCCTAAGTCCACTAGAGGAGCATATGACACCCTCCAGGTGAAGTGTTGAGAGCCATGGGACTCCTGTTACTTGCAGAGCATCATCATTCCATGCCATGGGCACCTACAGTACCACAATAGTCTGCACTTTTCCCCATATTATTCATGAGATGATGCACTTGGACTAGCATGCCCCAGCCAACTTAGTAGTGTACACATGGTTTTGCAGTTGATTCGAGGCCCAGATGAGGTTTGCCTCACCCTTTGGGACATGGGAGGGCTAGCACCATTCTCTGAGCCCTCAACATTGGAGCAGATCCAGGCTATTTAATCACCAGGAGACCCATTTTGTGCCCCAAACACAAAACTAGAGTCCACATGTTGATTTGCATGGACATCTAGGAGCCAGCCCCCAGAGGATGATTTTCGAAACCCTCTTGACTCAGTTTGGCACCAAGGGAGCTCAACGCATGCCTCTAAGAGGCCTACACAATGATGACGTCAGCATTTCGACCCTCTAGTGGGTTGATTTTTATTATTTCACACTGGCTATGTGGATGGCGTGTAACCACAATTAGTTTTCACCCTCCATTTGACAACTATGAGGGGCTTTAGGCTAAAATTAGACTTGATTGGACATGTATAAATATGAGAGACCTCATTTTAGTCTCTCATCATCATCACACTTGGATTGGATCTCTTGATAAGAACTCGCACTTGTTTCTTTGGCTCTTGGAGAATCTTTCGGAATGCATTTTGACATTTGGAGCTAATTCGCATTTCTTCTTTGGAGCTATTTCTTGGATATTGCATGTCATCTTGTAAGTGCTTAATGTTGATGGAAATTTTCTCTTGAATTTGTTTAATGTATGGAATTGTTGCTTCTAGAATGTGTTAATTGTGCCCTAATTATTGAAAATTAATTTTGGAAGGCTTTCTAGTTGAGTATTGCATATGTTATTCAATGTATGGCATGTAATGAATGTTCCTAGTGGAGGAAATTCTTGAACTCTCCATGAAATTCCATTATCTTTGAAGTGGGTAAATGCTTAAACGTGGTACCTAGGGCATCATTTTTAAGCCTCCTTAGAGACGATTTAGCTCATCTTGAACATCCTAAGACTCCATATGCCCAAAGGACAAGGCACTAATCCAAGTCCTTGGTGGTCATCTCTACTTTTCATCCATAATTTTTCCTCTTAAAATTCGGTCCTTTTAAGGCTAGGGTGAAAATCTAGGGCTTGCAGCGAAATTTTAGGGAGGAGACTTTTGAGAATTCAAGAGCCTAAACATCAAGCTTAGGGTCTAGGCTACCTATGCTCCAAGTTTGGTGGGCATCCACTCGAGTTTCATCCATAAAATCTCTTGCCCTAGATGTTGCCTCAAGAGCAAAACCCTAGTTTCTTGTCTCTCAACTTGAGGACTTCCTTGAAGGTTGTATGAGCTTAGTACTTGTTGAAGTATATCATAAGAAGCCTTTTCTCTCGGGCCTTGACCTTGTGAATACCTATTACCATTGAAAAACCTCAAAACCCTAGGTCTTGTGCCTTCTTTTCTAGGGCTTTTCTTAGAGAGCAATTTGCTTCTTTGAAGCCTTGTACCTTTATTGAGCCTCTCTTTCGAATGAGCTCTAGCTCCATCACCTTGTACCTTCAACCCTAGAATATCTATTATAGGTGATCATAATCATACCGAGACTCCTCCCATCGGTGAAAATCTGTAAAGAGCAGGGGGGCTTGGTTGTGGTGACAATGGGCCATTGTCCCATTGTTAGCACTTAGTCTAGCTCTTTGTCTTGTAGGGTTTCCCTCTCTAAGGCCTACTAGATTTTGTGGTAGCAGGACTATTGCCGACTTCGGGGAACAATAAATTCCTTGATGGCAGCCTTTTAAGAGAGTATGAGATTTGATTATCCTAATATTCTTTCGGAAGGTAGAAGATGTGGACTAGAAGATGTAATTGACAAAAGCCCTCCTTTTTGAACTCCTAGACAAATCTTGAGATGACATTCTTAGAAAAGTCTTTGATAACTTCTTCAATGGTAATTCTTGGGGAGATTAGTTGTAACCTATTTCATGAAGAACAAAACCTGAACATTTCTCAAGAGGACCCATGAGACATGCAAGCTGTCAAGGGTTACTTCCAATTTGTCAATGGCCTATTCACCCTTTGACATCAATAACAACTTTCTTCCAACACCCATCATCAAAGCCTCCTATTTGTGCCCCTTACAAACAGTGAAAGAAAGACTCTAAGGAAGGTCACATTGGACTAGGGACAAATGTTAACCACCAAGGTAAAGTGTGGGAACAAGAACATAATCAATAGAGGTCTATAATCCAATTTCAACCTATGATCCATACTAGAATGACTTAAACATTATGAAAGCAATTGAATGCAAAAATGATTTATGTATCTCATAATACATGACTCACCTTCACTAGATAAGTAGGCTAGACAAACGAATGTGTTGACCAAAGAATAGGTGAGAGACATTTGAGGTTGGTTATCTGTAGATCACGATAAGGGTGGTTGACTAGCAAGTTGGATCATAGGAGAAAAAAATTCTCCTAGGGTTACCCATGTATGTGGATGGGTAACATGTGCTCCAACTCGAGGACATGTGCTCATCGTAGAGCACATGATCCATGTACTTGAACAAAGAGAGCATGAGAACACTAGCAATCCCTAGTATTCACAAACTTGTAACCTACATCACTCTAACATTTGCCAGATTCTACAAACAAAACTATTAGTAGCACAATGGCGAAGCGATACCATCACCCCGAAATAGGAAGAATGATAATATCGGCGAAATATCACCAAATATCGTAAATATTGCGATATTTTCGGTGAGCCGAAATATCGCCGAGAAAATATCGCGATATTTTTGGCTCCCGAAAATATCACGATATTTCCAAGATATCGGCAAAATATCGCGAGACGATATAAAATATCGCCGGGCGTGTTTTGCCACGGCTACAAAAAGGGAAAATCATTTTTTTTTCTTCATTTTTGTTTCAGAGTGTTGGAGAAGGAAGGGGAAGAATTTTGTGGTGGTTGTCAAGGAGGGTTTGAGGATCAAACAACGATTATCACCACCAACTAAGATTTTTTTGTGGATCAAAGATTGAAGAATAGTGAGACAAACTTCATTTCTTCCATTAACAGGTATGTTCTTAAAAACCCCTATGTTAATGATTTTTTCATAGATTTAGGGTTATGCTTGCTTGCCTCTTTGCCTACCAACATTTTGTTTCTTTGTTTTTTTCCATTTGCTATGATTTTCATGCCCATGAACCAATGCAAGGGTTTTCTCCATATTTGGACAGCAAGCTTCATTTTTTTTTCAACTTTCTTATGCACCCTCTTATTGC
This sequence comes from Pinus tabuliformis, assembly GCA_031772625.1. NCBI lineage: Eukaryota > Viridiplantae > Streptophyta > Pinopsida > Pinales > Pinaceae > Pinus > Pinus tabuliformis. The sequence continues at coordinate 137,041,285 of CM062804.1, read as the reverse complement.
CATTTTTCATTCACATTGCAAAATGCAAATAATATAGTAATTTTTTTTGAATGAGGTGGTTATTACTTATTATTTTTTCATTTTGTGTTGGGAGGTTTAATGCCAATTTTTTGTTTTTTTGTGCCCTAGGTTTGAATTAGTTCACTACAAATGTCAAATATGCCAAAAGCCTTGGACCCATTTTGGGAGCATGGGGAGGCTGTTGGTGGGTGTTAAAATTGGACAACTAGGTCCAAACTCCATGTTCTGATGCTCAGATTAAGAGGCTAATATTTTTGTTGGATTCCTCTTTCTGAGAGGTGTAAAATCCATATAAAAATAGTCTTAATCCGATGAGCAGAACTTATATTTTGAATTTATTATTCTTAATAAATTATATGTGCAAGGTCAGCCAGTTTTGTAACGTAGGCTCACATGCCCAACAGATGTGTCACACACCCTCATTGATGGATATATATACAGGAAAAGTTGGAGAGAATTTGAATACAACTCAACTCACATCTTCCTCTCTCATCCTAAAGTACGAGCTACCTGGAGGGTTGTTGTGACACATGCTGGGCTGGCTGACCAAAGGAGACTTTGCTGGTTGAAGCATCCTGTTGACCGCCGAAACGAACACATACATTTTTCTTGTTTCTGATTTGTCTTCTGTAAGATCTGCTTATATGTTCTATCTGCATTTTGCTTATCTACTTGTATGATTGCTGTGAGGAAAGTGAAATTGCTCTTAGCATAGAACATCTACAAAACTTTACATGGTATCAGAGCTGAGGTGAAGACAAACTCTATCTATAGCAATCATCGATCATTCGGTCTTCGATCTCAGAAGAGAAATGGCGCAGTTCTAATGCATCTTATTCATACGGTGGTCGTATAGAATTCTCGCTTGGGATTCGGTGGGACAGTGAGCGGTGAACAGAGCACGTAGATAGCAGGCTGGGTATAACACAACGCAGGTAACAGCGCAGAGGTTATACGCACAGAAGCTTGTCTCGGTTGATGAACAGAGTTCGGCAGTAGCTGTGGGGGTATGACCGCGTGATTATGTGAACAATCGATGTTCATGAATTAACACACAGGGGTTTTACGCACGCCATAAGGCTGTCGGTTCCTGGCAATCGGCGGAGTGAGTGTATTGCGCGGGTTCGTTGGTGATCTGTCACATGGACAGAGATCTGCGGCAGACGTAGACTGATTGGTGACTGTCACGTAGACAGAAAACTACAGAACAGTGCAAGAGTTCACATACGCATTGAGCAGTCGGGTTTTGATAGCAACGCGTGGACAGTTATATATATATACGCAGGTTGACATATATATATATATATACGCTGGTATGTTGGAGCAAACAGCAACACGTGGACAGTTATATGTATACGTAGGGTTATATGTATACGCTGAGACGTTTTGGAGCAAACAGCGAAGGAGATTAACACTAGATTACGCCGGCCTAGTATGATGCCCTAATGGAGAACGCAGTCATGAAGTCATACGCTGTGCAATCAAAAGCTGGAGTTATGTATACGCTGTACAAGGAGTTATGTATACGCTGGACACGCATATATAACGCAGAGGAGGTTCTGGCAGTCATACGCTGGAGTTATGTATACGCAGGAAATGGATGGTTCTGAGATTTCAGATGGGTTCGAGTTCTTCTCTTTGATGGTTTAGAATTCTAGCTCGCATTCATTACAGGACAAGAGCTCACATGGTCTATATTCTCCTCGCTTTGCCTCAAGATTTCTCACGTAGCAACTACAGGCCTATATATAATTCTCTCGCATTGGTACAAAACACTCAGTCATGCCCTAATTCTCTGCAATGATATTGACACTAATTCTATGTGATGTATTATATTGAATCTCCGTCCAATTCTCTGTAATTAGATGTGAGACTAATCTTGTATTCCAGTATGATTCCTATGCGTAATGTATTGGTATGGATCTCTGTTCGAATATGGTTTCCTCGGCATATTATAGTCTCAACATAACAGATCTCAGCTCAGTCATATGTGATCCCTTGACGCAGTAGTCCTGACACTAAAATACGTGGTTTCGTCTCCAATATAATCGCGACTTTGTCTCTAGCTTCACTAATATGTTGTAAGGTATAGCATCTAGCCGCAGTGATAACAAGCACGGAAGAACCGCAGGTAGAGCCGCACGCATAACATGGTAGCCGCAGTGATACAGTCAGCCGCAGTAATGAAACCACCATCGAGATCCCTCACAGTCAATGAAGAATGCATACACAGTCAAAAGCAATGGAGCTATGAAGAGCCACAGTCATATATGAAGCCGCAATGAGCCGCAGTTATATATGGAAACGTAGTTAACCGCAGTTATATATGGAGCCGTAGTCATCTCCACATGAAGCTGAGGCCAAGGGTTTGACTACACCTCGCTATAAGAACAGTCATCAACTCGGGAGACAGTAGCCTCAGAATATAAGTAGATAAACATATCTCGGTGCTCTCACAATAGTGCATTCGCAGTCACAGTGAGGAAAAGGTTTTCAATTATACAGTGGCATACATGTAGCAGCCCCAACACAATGAACAACAGTGATAGAAATCTTGGCAAACTATCTCTGCAGAATCGTGTTGATGAAATAAGTTTCCATGATGCACAATATTCAGATCTGTGATCTCAATCTGGAAGAAGAGCTTCAAGGAAGCTATCTCAATTGGTTTTAGAGTTGGTACACTCTACCAGGTTGGAGGGAGTCCGTTGGGAGCTATGACTTGTGATACTATCCGTCAAACCGAACTATGGCACCGAAGATTTGGACACCTTCATTACAAGGCTCTTCCCGAAGCAAGGAAGGTGGTGACAGGGATGCCTGATTTTGGAAATAATCATAAAGGTGTATGTAAGGGCTGTGCTGAAGGAAAACATACAAGGGGACCTTTCCCCTCAAGTGTCACAAAGACATCTGAGATATTGCAACTGGTCCATTCTGATCTTTCCGGTATGTTCCCTGGGGGGATGTTCTTACTATATGACATTTACTGATGACTTCTCTCGCAAAACCTGGATATACTTCTTGAAGAAGAAGGATGAGGCTTTCATGTGGTTCCGTACCTTCAAAGCCTTGGTGGAAAATATGACCGGAAAGAAGATCAAGATTTTGAGGACTGACAATGGCACTGAATATGAGTCAAATGAGTTCAAAGACTTTTGCAGAGAAGCTGGCATTAAGAGGGAGACTACCACTGCATATACTCCTGAGCAGAATGGTGTTGCTGAACCCAAGAATAGGACTATTGTGGAAGCTGCCCGTGCCATGCTATGTGACCAGGGTCTTCCAAAGTTTCTGTGGGGAGAAGCTGCAAATACTGCTGTGTACATTCAAAACCGATGCCCTCATTCCGCTTTGGACTCCAAAACTCCCGAAGAGGTTTTCTCTGGTAAGAAACCTGATGTCTCACATTTTAGAATTTTTGGATGTCCTGTCTATTTTTATGTGCCGAAAGAAAAGAGAAGTAAGCTGGATGCTACTGGGAAGAAAGGAATGTTTGTGGGCTACAGTGAGACTTCTAAGGCATATAGAGTCTATGTACCTGGTCAAAGGGAAGTAGAGATAAGCCATGATGTCACTTTTGACGAAGATGCTTCCCTGAAGAAAGTAGTAGATCTTCCTAGATCTGAAGAAAACCATGAAGAAAGACCTGGAAATCTGGAAGAACCCAGGATGAGACTATGCCTGATGTTGAAGGGCCAATGGACCCTATTGATCCTTCCCCTTCTCTAGGAAAGAGGCCATCATGGCTCAGGGACACCCTCGAAGATGCTGAGGGTCATGCTGCCCCAAGGGGAACATTCCGAGAAAGCAAGAAACCGTGTAGATACCAAGGGTATCTAGCTGCCATGAGTACTATTATACAATCTGAACCTGGATCTTTTGAGGAAGCCATCAAGCATCAAGTCTGGAAGGATGCTATGCATGAAGAATATGAGGCTATTATGAAGAATGATGTCTGGGATGTGGTCCCGAGACCGAAGGACAAATCTGTTGTCACCGCTAAATGGCTCTACAAGATTAAACATGGATCTGATGGGAGTGCTGAAAAGTTTAAGGCAAGATTTGTTGCCCGTGGCTTCTCTCAAAAGGAAGGAATTGACTATGACGATATATTTGCACCTGTGGCTCGATATACCACCATCCGATCCATCATAGCCCTTGCTGCTACGCAAGGATGGAGTCTTCATCAGATGGATGTCAAGACCGCTTTTCTGCATGGTGCAATAAAGGAAGAGGTGCATGTAGAACAACCTCTGGGATTTGAAGTTCAAGATCGAGACACTTATGTCTGCAGGTTGAAGAAAGCCCTCTATGGGTTAAAGCAAGCACCCAGAGCTTGGTATGAGAGGATGGATATTTACTTGATGAAGCTGGGCTTCACTCGAAGCAATGCTGATCCAAACCTTTACTTTAAGGTTGAGGAAGGAAAGCCTCTCATTCTAGTGTTGTATGTGGACGACCTCTTCCTGACAGGTGATGACCCTCTCATTCATCAATGTAAGAGGGAGCTTGCTGCTGAGTTCGAGATGAAAGACCTAGGACTGATGCACTATTTCCTAGGCCTAGAGGTCTGGCAGAGACCTGGAGAGATTTTCCTTTCTCAAGGAAAGTATACTGTGAAGCTTCTGGAAAGATTTGGGATGGTGGACTGTAAGTCCGTGTCGACACCAATGGAACTCAACTTTAAGAAGTTGAGTGGCAGCGCTGCAGGGCCTATCTTGACCAATCCTACTGAGTATCGTCAACTCATAGGAGTTTTGATGTTCTTAGTGAACACCCGTCCGGACATTTGTTTTGCAGTGAATACTTTGAGTCAACAGATGGTTGAGCCTCATCATTTTCACTGGGTTGGTGCCAAGAATCTTTTGAGATATCTTCGGGGCACGATAAACCATGGGCTGAGATACACTGCCGGGAGTGTGATACTCTGGGGATATACTGATGCCGATTGGGCTGGCAGTGTGGTGGATCGTAAGAGCACATCTGGATGCTGTTTCAATCTTGGTTCTGCTTCGATCTCATGGATGAGCAGGAAGCAGAAGTCGGTGGCTTTGAGCACCGCGGAGGCCGAATACATTGCTGCTAGTATGGCCTGTTGTGAAGCAGTTTGGTTGAGGAAGCTCTTTAGTGAGCTGTTCCAACATGTGCTAGATACCACTGTAATACTCTGTGATAATCAAAGTGGGATTCGTATGACTGAGAATCCTGTGTTCCACGACCGATCCAAGCATATTGATATCAGGTACCACTTTATCCGGGATATGGTACAGCGAGGCGCCGTAAGGCTCGATCATATAGGAACTGATGAGCAGGTCGCGGATATTCTCACTAAGCCCCTGGGGAAGGTCAAGTTCCTAACCTTCCGTGAGAGTCTTGGTGTCGTGGAAAGACCCTATGATGTGGGTCCTGTTGGACGATGAGCTCTGGGAGCTCTGGGGGGCTTTGGGGATAGCTTCTCGGAGCTATAAGCACTCATAATGCTTCTGCCTCACCCTTGTGATTATTGAGCTGGTTCGCCACTCATTTAATCTGTGCCCCGTATGCATCCTACCCATTGAGTTCAGGGCTCATGGGAAGTACCTCTCATTTGGCCAATGAGGTGTGGAAAAGCTAGAGACTATTAGCAAAGATTGATGGACGCATCAGAGATTGCCGTACTCTCTATCTAGGATGGCATGGTCCAACCACTTGATCTGGGATCAAGATTTGTGAGGTCTGGGACCTCTGGACTGATTATGTCAGTCGGGGAATGATGTCTTTGTGACTGACCCACTTCTGTTCTGAAATAAAGAAACCAGCAAAGCAAGTTTCGGCGGGATGACTCACGATGTTAATTGCACTAATAGATGGAGTTCTACCTAGTTGAGAGGGAGTGTTAAAATTGGACAACTAGGTCCAAACTCCATGTTCTGATGCTCAGATTAAGAGGCTAATATTTTTGTTGGATTCCTCTTTCTGAGAGGTGTAAAATCCATATAAAAATAGTCTTAATCCGATGAGCAGAACTTATATTTTGAATTTATTATTCTTAATAAATTATATGTGCAAGGTCAGCCAGTTTTGTAATGTAGGCTCACATGCCCAACAGATGTGTCACACACCCTCATTGATGGATATATATACAGGAAAAGTTGGAGAGAATTTGAATACAACTCAACTCACATCTTCCTCTCTCATCCTAAAGTACGAGCTACCTGGAGGGTTGTTGTGACACATGCTGGGCTGGCTGACCAAAGGAGACTTTGCTGGTTGAAGCATCCTGTTGACCGCCGAAACGAACACATACATTTTTCTTGTTTCTGATTTGTCTTCTGTAAGATCTGCTTATATGTTCTATCTGCATTTTGCTTATCTACTTGTATGATTGCTGTGAGGAAAGTGAAATTGCTCTTAGCATAGAACATCTACAAAACTTTACAGTGGGGCAAATCAGGGATATATATCATGCAACTTGTGTGGGACCAAGATGTCAGGAGGGGTTACACGATTGAAATACCATCTGGCTAGACTCTCTACATATGATGCAGATGTAATGCCTTGTATGGTTTCTAGTGCAGAGGTTATACAAAAAGCTCATGAAGCAATTGTTGAACAAGACAGAAAGAAAGTTGGGAGAGGCCAATGGTCTCAGATAGATAGCTGCTAGTTTTATTTGTTTTGCAACTTTTGCTACATATAAGTTTATAACTCATGATGATGAAATACTTCTAAAGTTTTATATATGTGATTTAATTTTGTTTGAGTCCTTGATTGGACAATTATCATTCAGGGATCAACAGGATATGTGATGTTATTTTGTTTGAGTCCTTGATTGGACAATTATCAGGGATCAGCAGGAATTGGTATCGCCTTTGAAGTTTGATGTATCATTTCTATTTGACATCATATATATCAATGCCTTCTTCATATTTATGTGCCAATGTGTTTAGTTCATGTTGTTATTGCTTTATATGTTTAGAAATCTGAAAAAAATGAATATATTATACATTTTTTATGCTTGCCGATATTTTCCAATATTTTCGTCGATATTGCCCATGAGATATTTTCTGGACCCTCGCTGATATTTTGCCAATACCGATATTTTCAACACTGATAATACTACATATCAAAATATAAACTAAATTACCATTTCTTTTTATTTTTGGAACAAATAAGCACATAACTTATGCATTGAAATCAGCATGATAAAAACAAAGAACGATGCAAAATCAATATGCCTAATAGTCAACCTACCCTATCTACTCTAACATATCATAATCAATCAAGTGCCAGTATAAGGTTTAAGATGTTGGCCATTAACTGGAAATGGCAACTACACCCCAGCAAGGTTGGTCATGTAGAAAGAATCAACCACAATAACTTCATGAACCTTGTATGAGCAGGGGTCATCATCTACTATTATTGAGTTTCCTTTTTCAAATATTTCCCCTTTAATATTGTGATTAGGGTTCTTCTTGGTTTTATGTCTCCTCTTTCTTTTCACCCTTCAATCAGATGGATGAGTTATAAATGTTTGAATAGTAGGAGAAGACAATTCTTCAAGGCATTTAAATTGCATATCTCATTTCCTACTCTACCCCTTTCTTCCAAATTAATATTCCCTAAAGGAGTTTGAAGGTTAAAATGTTGCCAAGCAATATCACGATTTAAAGGTTTGATATGTTCACTTTCATTTGCTCTAGTTTCCTAAACCTCTTAATCAATATTCTCTTCTAAAGAAAAACAGAATATGGATGTTCTCTAGTTGGTGCCATTGAATTAGTGGAGTCATGATGACTCTGTAACTCTCTACTAGCATGACATGCTTGATAGATAGTATCATTTAGGACCTCTACATGGTACCTTGTAGTGGGTTCTTTGTATAACATAAATGATTTACCTTCAAAAGTGGGAATGGTAGCATATCATAGGTCCATTTGCAAGTTCCATCCCAAGGTAGTAGACCAATTCTAACACAACAGCATGCCCCATGCATCAAGGATAACTATCACAACAACATCCATGAGCATAGATATGTCAGGGCAAGTAGAAAGAGTAACCTTTAAGTCTTTAATGAGACCATGCACCTTGAAAGATTTAGAATCAACACCACAAAAAATCCTATAATGTATAGTAATTTGCAATTCAAGTTTATTCATGACCTTTAATGGCATCACATTAGCAAAAGTACCAGAATCAAGCATACAATTATGAAGCAAAGATTGTTAACAACTAATGGGAGAAAGAAAGATCGATGCCCTCTATTTCTTCATTCATAATGCATGTTTTGTAATATAACAAGAGGGTCTTTCGGTTCTTTGTCAAAGTTGGAGAAACTTTTGACTTGATCTCTTTGGGTGCAAGTTTAATCAACTCAATGATGGGAAGGGACACATTTACTTTACCAAGCTCATTACCCAAATCAACATTCAAAGCAACTCCATCATTCTTTTGAGTTAAGGGAGAACTAGGATTGGTATTTAAAGGTATTGAAGTTCTAGTCCATCCACTAGAAGGGACATTATCATTATTGGTTGGAAGGTTAGTGTTTTGCTTATTTCTTCTTGTATAGTGCAACCCTTTACTAAACATGTTCCTTGTTTCAATTGCATTCACTTTCATATGACCTTTGACCAAATCCTCAAGCTATTGTTTTATGAGATGATACTCTTTCTTGGGTAACATTATAGGGTGATATGTATCATTGATCAAGTTTAAATGTTCAGGATTTTCCTCACCACTTTCTTGATTATAAGGGCAGCCATCAATACTAAGAGGTTGCTCACAATAAGGACACCATTCATCATCGCCTGCTTGGTTAACCATGTCTGAAGGAGCAAAGATGTTAGGAACATTTTACTTAGGAGCAGGTATATGGTTTTGGTCTTAGGTCCTTCTTGGTAGCCTATTCTTATTGACTTGAGGTCTAGCAAGATAACTAGGATGTGGTCACTTATCCTTCTCTAAAATAGCCAATATATTCATCATAGCAAGTTGACCTTGAAGAATTTCATTGGTTACTTTATCAAATTTATGAGCAAACAATAGCAACTCACTTTGTAAGTTTGTACATCTCTCTCCTAAATCACCTCTCCATCTTTGGGATTGACTTTCTAGGGTTTAGATTAGACCTCTATTCTATTTTACTTCCTACTTCTTGCTTTTATATAGGATCCACTTTAGTGCTCCTACTTTGAAGTTTGTATAAACATTATTGTACCTAATATTCCCATTGGCCTACTAACTAGACATTAATACATTTATTTTATCTTATCTAGACATCACACACCTGACTCTTGAAGCGATTAGTCAATGGAACCACAAGGGTAATGCAATGGAAAGTGTGTGCGTCCATAAAACCCTACATCTAATCAATCAATGACATCAAAGTATATCACGTGCAACTATTAGCGATAAGAATCATAGATGTGACCTCATACACTATGAGAGGTTACAATTAGCTCCAATCATGGGGGCATGTGCTCTAAAATAGAGTACATGAAAACTCTATTATTCAATCAATGACCTAATATAGCTCAACATGAAAAGAGAAGATCCACATAACAATGTGAGAATATCACCCTAGGCCACCATAAAAAGTAATCAAAACAGTACATAAGTGCATGAAATATACTACATGAGGTCAAAAATAGCTCTAACACAACACAGGATCCAAATGTCCAAGGGAACATGAAATGAAGCAACTACTCTACTCTATTGCTCACACGAACTTATTCATTTCTTACTTCTACCAATACTATGGCACTGATTGCCATCAGAATAATAATGCTTCAAGATTTTCCCATTCAGAGGTAGTTGCAATACCTCTCCGCTTAAGTGCTTGAGGCAAAACAAATTTGTGCCACAACTTATCAAGTTTTTCATGCTTTCCTAGGTTCTTGTTTCTCTTGTCCCACATGAGAACAAGATCTATTTTTAATAGAATCCTTGGATGAGCCCTCTTATGAAATGTCCATTTCACTTTATCTTGACTTTGAATGATGTGATTGAACGCTTTCCTTCTAATCTCCTCTAACTCTAACAACTAGTTCACCCTTGCCTAAATTGCTTCTGAATTTGTGGTAAAGTGTTGCAATAACTATAAAACTAGGATTTTTAATGGATTGACAATGTAACCTCCATCATGTACACTAACTCAAATGGGCTTTACCCTGTAGCTTGCTTCTTTGCTATTTTGTGCACCCATGGAGCATATTTAATGTTAGTTTGCCAACTTCTTTTGTTTTCACACACTTTCTTCTTAATACCAACCATTAAATTCTCGTCGCTCGACTCCGCCAATCCATTCCCCTCTAGATAATAATTTGATGATGGGATAAGACAATTCCATAATTGAAAAAGATGTAGATAAGTATGCTAAACTAAATGCTTTTTTATTATTGCTTGTTATCTTCATTGGGGTATCGAATCTAATAATAATCTTATCTTCTAGAAATTCCATAACCACACCATCGCTTGCCCTCTTAGTGAGTATCACCTTAACCCACATGGCAAAAAAATCATTGGCGATAAGGATCCATTTGAATCCATTTCTAGAATCCATTTCTAGAATCATCCATTTCTAAGCCCCATTGCTAGAAAGCTGCAAAGGTAAGAATGTTAAATCCTACCTTTCCCTCCAAACATTTGACATGGTTGACATGTTCAAACGTGCTAATGGACATCTACAAATATTGTCAACCAAGAATAATCGGGCCTCAAGATCTTATGTAGTGGTTTAGGTGTGTAATGTCCACATAATCCAACATGTAGCTCTATCATCAACCTCTAAACCTCCACATGATCTACACATATCAAGATCAAACCTTCTAGCTTCCTCCAACCTAGATCCCCTTGAAAAATACTATATCTTGATGCTTTAAGTCTCAAGCCTCCTATTTTGTAATCAACAAGTTGATTTGGACGTCATATTCTTCAAATAGTAAATATTGTCCATGTAACACTCATGTTGATCTAATCCATCCAAAGTTGAAAATATCATCTCCAAGATTTCCTCCTTATCCATATCCAATGCCTTTTCATTCCCTTTTGTAAGCATTTTTTCTAACCCTTATCCTTTTACCAATTTTGTTGACCTAACCTCCATGTCATACTCTTGAATTTTAAACACCCATTTTCCCCTAATGCCCAAACAATCTTGCTAGCTCAAGATATCGTTAACAACTACATGAGGAACATATGCTATAATCTTAGCAAACCCCACATAACTCCTTAAATGATTTAGAGACTGAGCCAGAGCACATGCGTACTCCTCCATGATGTGGTATTTCAACTCTAAATCTCTCAGCACCTTGCTCATATATGCTACAAGAAATTTCATATTTTGATTGTTCATCTATAATAACATACCTACAATAGTGTCCTTTCATGGAAATGAAAAAAAACCCTTTGCATAATATGGGCTTACCAACATGGATGATAATATAATAGCTTCCTTAATCATCTTGAATGCCTTCCTACTTTCATCAATCCATTTGAACTCGTGATCTTTCTTCAACGGGTTAGCTATTGCCTTCCCGACTTCTGCAAAGTTGGGTATAAATCTCCAAAAGGAGTTGATATTTCCAAAGAAAGATTGCACTGCTTTCTTGCTTCATAATAGGGGAATTTGTTGACTGGATTCAATTCTTGATGGGTCGACCTTAACTCCTTCCTTACATAGGACATGACAGAGGAGCTTTCCTTCATCAACTTCGAAAATACATTTCTTCTAGTTCAATGATATCCCACATTTTCCACACCTTTCAAATACCTACCTCAAATGCTACACATGATCACCTCTATTTTTGGAAAATATTAACAAATCATCCTGATATATTTCAATTATCTTCCCAATTAAGTCCCTAAAAGCAAAATTCACAACCCTTTAAAAAGTAGATCCTGCATTCATTATTCATAAGCCCAAATAACATTCTCAAATACTCATATATTCCTCATGGGGTGGTAAAAGTTGTCTTGTGTCTATCCTCGTCCTTTACTCGCAACTAGTTACATCCTAAGAATCCATCTAACATGGATAACATATGTGTTAATTTTAGGTATGTTCTATGCTAGAGCAATTTATTTCAATTTTCACAGTTAGCTCCATATCTTTTCCAGATTAGCAATCACATCAGCATTAAAGTAGACTGCAGATAGAACATAAATATAAATTGCACAAGACAAGCCAAGACAAGAGGACACAAGATGTGGCGCTAGCCAGGGACAAACCCCAATATGGGGAAACCCTTGATCAAATCTTCTTATATGTTTATCAATAGTTCAGCAGAGAGAGAGACAGAGATAGTACATTTACAACAGAAGTCAACACTTTGACTGATCTAGATAAGAGCATAGATCATCTCTAAGAAGATGATACATGAGATCAGTTGAAGACATGCTGCTTCAACTGAATCTCCAAGGTGACTCCTTCACCTATCGTTGTGCTGCATTTCATCATCATGCTGCACCTCACTGCGCTACACCATGCTGCACCCATCATCAGTATGCTGCATCTCATCACGCTTCATTAATCATGACTGTACCCATCACTGTACTACATTATGTGCCATTACTGCACCATGTTGCCATCCTGACCTATGTGTTGGCTGCACCTTGCTTGCTTGTTGTCCCTTGCTTGCTTGTTGTCCCTAGCATGCTTGTTGTTGCATGCTAGTTGTCCCTTGCATGCTAGCTGTAACATTGCATGCTTGGTGTATTTACTGCTAAGTACCATACAACTGTCCCAATGTTAGTTAGTTGTCCCTTGCATGCTGCTCTCCTTCGAAGACAGATGCTCCGACTGTTCCGGCAGTTCTGGCAGTTTCCGTTGCTCCCGGCAGTTCTGACAGTTTCGGTTTCCGGCAGTTCCTACAGTTCCGGCAGTTCTTGCAGTTCCGGAAGTTCCAGCTGTTCCTGGCAGTTCTAGCAGTTCCGGCTTTTCTGGCTTTTCTGGCTTTTCTGGCAGTTCCGGCTTTTCCAACAGTTCCGACTTTTGCGGCAGTTCCCGCAATTCTGGCTTTACCGGCTTTTCCGGCAGTTCTAGCTTTTCTGGTAGTTCCAGCTTTTCCGGCTTTTCTGGCTTTTTCGGCAGTTCCGGCTTTTCTGGCTTTTTCGGCAGTTCCGGCTTTTCCAGCAGTTCTGGCTTTTCCAGCAGTTCCGGCAAGTCCGGCTTTTCCAGCAGTTCCAGTTTTTCGGCAGTTCCGGCTTTTCCGACTTTTCCGGCAATTCCGCCTTTTTCAGCAATTACGGCTTTTCCAGATTTTCCGACAATTCCAGCGATTCTGGCTTTTTCGGTTTTTTCGGCTTTTCCAGCTTTTCCGGCAGTTCCAGCTTTTTCGACAATTCCGGCCTTTCCAGATTTTCGGCAGTTCCAGCTTTTCCGGCTTTCTGGATCAGGGCAGCGTTATCCCTTAGGATCTCTTCTCCTACTAAAACCCAAAGACAAGTAGAGAGAGGAAGAGATCCCAAGTGTGTGTTAAAATGACTTGAAGGCCACCTCTATTTATACTAAAAAGTTAAGCACATGTGGGGTTTATTTGGTTGATGGCCGACCTTGACGAATTCTCTTATAACACAAATAAATTCATAACTCCATGAATACTTATCGGAATCGGATGATCTTTAGATCAATCCTACACCTCTCGATGAGAGGGATCCAAGAAAAATATCAGCTACCATAAATAAGATGACCCACATGGAGTTTGGCCCTAGTTGCCAATTTTAGCACTCCCTCTCAACTATGGAGAACTCCATCCGCTGATCCATATGTCCGACTGTACTATTTCTGCCATCAGTGCCCTACATTGCTCTGCTCTGCTGAGCTCTGCTCTGCTGAGCTCTGCTTTGCTTTGCTCTACTCTGTTGAACCATGAAGAAGAAGAATTGATCGAGAATGTCTCATACCATTCTCTACTGACCCGAAGTCAGTTTTATCTAAAGAGAGTGTGTCACATCACTCTTACTGACCCGAAGTCAATTTTATTGATCCCAGATCAATATCACAAGAGAGTGTCTCAAACCACTCATACTGATCCCAGATCAGTTTCATTGATCCCAGATCAATGTCACAAGAGAGTGTCTCAAACCACTCATACTAATCCCAAATCAATGGAGGTCATCCTAGCATAGGGAGTACGGTAGATACAACGATGCGTCCATCGATAGAACTACTATGGTCCCTATCCTCATTTCCCTGCTCATTGATCAGATGAGAGGTACTTCCCATGAGTCCCAGACTGCATGGGTAGGATGCCTCGACAGGAGAACTAATCATCCTGTCCATAGGAAAACAAATCATCCTGTCCAGTGGATGCCATGGAGAACTAATCATCCTGGCCTACAGGAGAACTAATCATCTTGTTCCACAGTTGCCATGAGAGAACTAATCATCCCGGCCCACAAGAGAACTAATCATCCTGTTCCACAGTTGCCACGGGAGAACTAATAATCCCGGCCCACGGGAGAACTAATCATCTTGTTCCACAGTTGCCATGGGAGAACTAATCATCCCGGCCCACAGGAGAACTAATCATCCTGTTCATAGCGCACCACCAGGGGAGGGTGAGTCGCCCTGTGGTCATATGTTGCTCCAGTAAGTACCCCAAGCTCCCCAAAGCTCCCAGAGCTCAATGCATGCAACATGCAGGACCCTTATAAGAAGGTCTCTCAACGACTCCAAGTCGTTCGGGAAAGTCACAAATTTGACCTTTCCCCAGGGCTTTGACAAAATGTCTGCAATCTATACATCAGTCTCAATGTGATGAAGCCTCCTCGCTCATCGACTTACCATATCCCAGATAAGGCAGTATCTGGTCTATTTGCTGGAGCAATCATCAAATACAGGATTCCTCAATAATCGAATCCCACCTCTGGTTGTCACAGAGAATCACAGGATCATACGTACAAACAACTCACTTAAGAGCTTCTGCAACCATGCAGCTTCACACGAGATCATACTCGCAGCTATGTATTCGATTTCGACGGTGCTTATAGCAACCGATTTCTGCTTCCTGCTCATCCATGATATCGAAGCAGAATCCAAAGAGAACCAGCACTGAGAAGTGCTCTAGTGATCCTCCACATTGCCTGCCCACTCAGCATTCGAATAATCATGCAGTTTCATATTTCCGACAGTGTATCTCAATCCATAAGAGATTGTGCCCTTGAAGATATCTCAGAAGATTCTTGGCACCAATCCAATAAGGCTCAACCAAATATGAGCTCACCATGCTAACTACAAAACATATGTCCGGATGGAAGTTCACCAAGAACATCAACACGAATGAGTTTATGAAACTTAGAGGCATTTCCCAAATCTAGTCCGACATCACTACCATATAACTTCTGAAAGTTAAGATCCTCGAGGTAGTCATAGGCTTGCATTTTATCATTCCACATTCGGAATCCAACTCCCTCTTACTTCTGCAAATGAGATGGTCTGCACCTGTCAGAAATAGGTCGTCCTCATAAGGTTCCGGTATGAGAGGTCTATCATCCACAACCTTCGAGTAATGGTTTGGATCGGTTTCACTCCTAGTGAATCTCAGCTTCATCTGACAGCTATCAATCCTCTCATACTACGCCCGGGGAGTTTTGCTTCAAGCCATAGAGGGCTTTCTTCCACCTGCATACGTGAGATTCCTTATCATCAATCTCAAACCCCTCAGGTTGTTCCAAACTTGTGGACCTGCTACATGAGGGGAATGGTCTCCTCGTAAGATTTTCCTTCGATATATCTCAAACATGTACTTTCATGCTCTTTTTGAATTCAAGCATCCCTGTCACCATCTGACTCACAGACCTTCAGTGCTATGTGTCAATGGGCATGGTCCCCAGTGGACTTCCTACAACTTGATAAAACCCTGAACTCAAAAACATCTTTGAAAATTCTATTTTCAAACACGTACCTTTCCATCGATGAGTGCCACGCTGAAACCTTTGACTTCCATTGCTGAAATGGACACCGGGTTCTTCTTGCGATCAGGTACATAAAAGAGATTTTGTAAATGAATTGAGTTACCCTCATTCAATTGAGGGATAACATTCCCTACACCCTTTCCGGGATAGGTGGTATCGGCTCCAAGTATAATCCCGTGATTGTTTCCATCTCTACCAAATTAGAGAGTGCACCCATCTATCCGATGAAGTGCTTTGAAGCACTACAATCAATAAGCCAGATTCCAAAAGAATCTGAAGGAGAGGGCCAATACAAGATAACACTTCTTTATCTTATCAGAAACAACATTTGATTCTTCATACCTAGGGTTCCTTGCCTTCTTTGAAGAGTCGACCATTTCCTTGATGACCTGCATTACCTGTCATTCCTTTGATCATTGAAGATATCCCTAGAATAATTGTTATCTTCATCAAGAGATGTGTCTCTGCCATTCAAACACTCCTTCGCATAATGGCCAAACTTATTACAACCAAAGCATCCGCCTTTCCTTCCACCCTTAGATCCGAACTTCCCAATGAAGTGATCTTTGGGTAGGCCATCAGAAACTTCCGCTGCGCCATTCTGATAATATTCTCTGCTTCGACTTCACCCTCGGTGAATTTGAAGAGGGATGAGGAATTCACTGATCCTTTTGTCCTTTCCCAACTGTCTTCAGTGATTGCTCTTTCACTCTTGCTTGGGCATTGTCTTCACCTCAACTCTGATACCATGTTAATTTTAGGTATGTTCTATGCTAGAGCAATTTATTTCAATTTTCACAGTTAGCTCAATAACTTTTCTAGATTAGCAATCACATCAGCATTAAAGTAAACTGCAGATAGAACATAAATATAAATAGCAGAAGACAAGCCAAGACAAGAGGACACAAGATGTGGCGCTAGCCAGGGACAAACCCCAATGTGGGGAAACCCTTGATCAAATCTTCTTATATGTTCTTCAATAGTTTAGCAGAGAGAGAGAAAGAGATAGTACGTTTACAACAGAAGTCAACACTTTGACTTATCTAGATAAGAGCATAGATCATCTCTAAGAAGATGATACATGAGATTAATTGAAGACATGCTGCTTCAACTGAATCTCCAAGGTGACTCCTTCACCTATCGTTGTGCTGCATTTCGTCATCATGATGCACCTCACCGCGCTGCACCATGCTGCACCCATCATCACTATGCTGCATTTCATCATGCTTCATTAATCATGACTGTACCCATCACTGTCCTGCATTATGTGCCATTGCTGCACCATGTTGCCATCCTGACCTATGTGTTGGCTGCACCTTGCTTGCTTGTTGTCTCTTGCTTGCTTGTTGTCCCTAGCATGCTTGTTGTTGCGTGCTAGTTGTCCCTTGCATGCTAGCTGTAACATTGCATGCTTGGTGTATTTGCTGCTAAGTACCATACAACTGTCCCAATGTTAGTTAGTTATCCCTTGCATGTTGCTCTCCTTCGGAGACAGATGCTCCAGCTGTTCTGACTGTTCTCGGCAGTTCCGGCTATTTCCAGCTGTTCCTGGCAGTTCCGACTTTTCCGGCAGTTCCAGCTTTTCCAGCAGTTCCGGCTTTTCCAGCTTTTCCAACAATTCCAGCTTTTCCGGCAGTTCCGGCTTTTCCGGCTTTTCCGACAGTTCCGGCTTTTCCGGCTTTTCCAACTGTTCCAGCTTTTCCAGCTTTTCCAGCTTTTCCGGCTTTTCCGACTTTTCCGACACTTCCAGCTTTTCCGGCTTTTCCAGCAGTTCCAGCTTTTCCGGCTTTTCCGACTTTTCCGACTTTTCTGACAGTTCCAGCAATTCCGGCTTTTCCGGCAGTTCTGGCTTTTTCGACAGTTCTGGCTTTTTCGACAGTTCCAGCTTTTCCAGCAATTCAGACAATTCCAGCTTTTCCGGCTTTTCCGGTAGTTCCGGCGGTTCCAACTTTTCCGACTTTCTGGATCAGGACAGCGTTATCCCTTAGGATCTCTCCTCCTATTAAAACCCAAAGACAAGTAGAGAGAGGAAGAAATCCCAAGTGTGTGTTCAAATGACTTGAAGACCACCTCTATTTATACTAAAACGTTGAGCACATGTGGGGTTTATTTGGTTGCTGGCCCACCTTGACGAATTGTCTTATAACACAAATAAATTCATAACTCCATGAATACTTATCGGAATCGGATGATCTTTAGATCAATCCTACACCTCTCGATGAGAGGGATCCAAGAAAAATATCGCCTGCCATAAATAAGATGACCCGCATGGAGTTTGACCCATTTCTTCTAGTTCAATGATATCCCACATTTTCCACACCTTTCAAATGCCTACCTCAAATGCTACACATGATCACCTCTATTTTTGGAAAATATGAACAAATCATCCTGATATATTTCAATTATCTTCCCAATTAAGTCCCTAAAAGCAAAATTCACAACCCTTTAAAAAGTAGATCCTGCATTCATTATTCATTAACCCAAATAACATTCTCAAATACTCATATATTCCTCATGGGGTGGTAAAAGTTGTCTTGTGTCTATCCTCATCCTTTACTCGCAACTAGTTACATCCTAAGAATCCATCTAACATGGATAACATATGCAATCTTATGACCTATTGCCCCCATTTCAGCAAGGGTACATATATATTTTCGTAGCATTTTTCACACTATTGTCACAAGTTAAAGCCTTGTAACAACCATGTTGAGGCCCTGTATTAGGTGTCCTAGACTTTGTTTTTGGTCAAACCATGGCCTATCCCTTTAGGTTTATCTCTCGCTCCTTTCATCCTGGATAGGATTGGAGGGACTTAGATGAGCTTACTTGAGGATTCATGGTTTTAGAGGATCTTGCTTTTGTAGGGGTGATCACCAATGTAGGGACCAATCCAACCTACATCAAGAAGCACCTATGTCTTACCGCATGGTTGTGTATATTGAGTCTATATATGGCCTTGGCCTTGGTGTAATATCCCTCAAATGTTTCTCAAAGTGATAGTCTCACAAAGTCAACTTTTCACACTTCCTGAGGCAACTCATGTTTCCTAATGCAAGTGGTCTTAGAAGTCAAAAAGTCAACTTGGTTCCAATTTGTTTAATTTGATGAGAGGATGGCATGCCAAATTGATTTTTTCCAAACAGTGAATACATTTTCAAGTTATGGTTGGTCAAAGTTGGTCAACAGGTACTACAAGTTTCCAAGTGGCAGAACAAAGGCAATGTTGAAAAGTTTTGGACATGCATTACGTCAAAAGTGGTCTACAAGAAGAGGAACAAAACCGATGTCTCATATTTTCCAAGTTCTTCAAGGAGTTAGAGATCTAACACATGGGAGTGATGATGTGGAAAATGTAGTGATGATGTGGCAACACATGGCATGACATGAAAAATTGGAGCAAGACCAAGGTGAAATCAAGGCAGATTACAGCAAATCCACGTGGCGGAATCATCAAATTCACCAAGGCGTTAAATATCAAGAAAAAGGTGGTGAAGTCAAGTTTACTATGCATTAATGGTCAAGTCCATTAGCTATTAGAGCTTCAAACTAGCCATTATAGACAGTCAAATGGAATGTTGGGGTGTTATGGACCAAAAAGTTGATGAGTGGACAAAAATGTAGTCGTTAGAAAATCAAGAGTCTTCTCTTCAACCAAATCAAATTCCATGAGGAAATCGAGTTTTCCAAGTTGGACGTTCTCCAATGTTTACTATTCTTTATTTTTGGTCTTCCGCAAACATAAGCAAAGGAAATATGGACCTCCAGGGGAAATTTGTGTCACTTTGACCCTTAGCAGAGAAATTCATGAATGTAATGTAATATTTTATTAAATTCATAAATCTTCGATATGTGGATAACTAGTAAATATTATTTTTCAGAGAAATTGTGTAACTAGCCACTAGAGAAGTTTTATAAAAGGCTTATCTCTCCTCTAGAAATGTTGTTGTTAATTATGAGATCATTTTATGCCATTCAATAAAGAAACCATTTGCAAAGACACTTGTGTGTCAGATTGATTTTTCTTTGCTCTTTGTTCTGAGCGTTAGCTTTTAATTTGTGCTTTAAAGAACTAACTTGCAGGTACTATTTTGTTATCACAAAGCTGATATAATAATTCATTAAGGGACAGACAATCGGATGGAAGAGGAGATGTAGGCTCAAGGCCTCGAGCTCACCCTTAGCTAGTATCCCGAAGAGATGCCCAAGAGTTGGACAAACCCTTTAAGGGGTATCTTCAACAAAGGTGTGGATTGAAGCTATTGTTTGTATAGCAGTTGGAGCATCTCGAACAAGTAGATCCTCACAGTGGGATTATATTTCTTGCACATATTCTTGACTAAAAGTTGAGTGAGATAGTCTCACCCCGGACTCTTCACTCATTTCTAGTCCTCAAGGAAAAGTTGACAAAGAAAGGGTTGTGATCACAACTTAGCAAAGTGGTAGGTTAGGCCAAGGTAAATCTCACTCCATCAACCACATTATTTATAAAATCTAAAAAAAAAAACTATTTTTTGTTTTATTAACTAACTTGCTGCATAAATTTTATCATACATAGTTAGTAAATCATTGGGTAAAAGAGCAATTAATTCTAGATCTAAGCTAAGGAATAAAGTACATCCATTTTGAGCTTATTTTACGTATATATATTTCATGGGTGTACTAAGTTACTTGTGCAGATCTGAAGCAAGTTACAGTTGTAGCTAGACATTCCTTGCAGATTTCTCACCAAACAGGGTGCATTTTTTCAGGTAGGTATCTTAAACACACCTTGTTTTAACTTCAAGTCTGATTTTATAACTTTATATCTTCATTTGTAGCAAAAAATAGTCATTTCCAGCCATTAGAACCTTCATATCTAGCTGGAATAATTTTATGGGTTTGCATCCAGGAGGTTTTGACGCCAAAAGCTCAACAAGTGAATTTCCAGTCCATTTTATTGCAGGTTTAAGGCTTTGAAGTGGTACAAAGTGACCCATTTTCTGTCTTCTAGCCCTCCCCACCCCTGGATATCTTGCAACTCCAACTTGCCAATGTCATGTGGACAGATATCCAGGTGCCTTGATGTGCATCAACTAATTGTCTCGTGGTTTCCTCTATTTTTTTTGGTAGTCAGATCACCCCCGTTGATTTCAAGCAATGCTAGAAGCTGATTGCCTCTTTAAGTTTGAATATGCATGCATTAAACAAAGATTCATTTAATTAACTAATATCCTGAGGTCAAATAAGAGCGTCTGAGTAGGTCTGCAAAGACGGTAGCAATGTCAGATGGCACGCCTCCACAAACAAAGCTTTCATCACGACCAGTGAAGTATGAGTAAAAAACAATATATTTATCTACCCACCCTAAATTCTGCCCTTCTGCATTTTTGGGTCTGCAGTGGCTCTTTGAAAAGGCCATCGCTTAACATGAGACAATACCCATTTCATTCAACTAGTTATATACATACTTGGACAATAAGGGGATTGTATACTGATTGTTTGGTTCAAACCCATTTGCATGAAAATCCTGAAACTATGAAGTATGGATGAAGTCAAGAAAACATATACAATAAGGCAATTGTATGCTTATTGTTAGGTTCAAACCCAAATGAGTAAAAAATCGGGAACTACACAGAATGTTTTCGGTCAAAAAACAGCAGTAACCCGCTAATGAAACAGTCTCCACTAATCCGTGAATGAGATTTAGGCTTTTATGCAAAACCCAGTAGGAAAAGTAATTTGAAAAGCATACAAAGAGAAGCAATCAGCAATTGAAGTGTTAATGAGTATTACCTATTTCCCTGTTCAGATGGACTAGATGAAAGGCTACCTGCAGTATCTTCTCCTCTGTATCAAATGCCTGCACCAATGAATTCATGCATCGAATACAAATACATGACATGCTTTGCTACGACGAAGTTTTAAGACGCACACTTAAATAGCAATCAGGTACTTTTCGGACTGATACCTAAAATAGCAATCAACTTTACTCTTGTCGGAAGGCAAAAGACACGCGGGCCAGCTTTTAGCAAGCGCATCTATTATAAAGTTTGAAATAATTCAGCACACATACGAAGAGTGCATTGGTCTTACATTTATTTTGCTATGTTAAAATTTGGCATTTATATTTTTTCCTTAAATTATGTACTTTTCTCACTTTGCGAAAATCTAATATGTATAATAATTGTGTACTTTTCTCACTTTGCGAAAATCTAATATGTATAATAACTAAGAAATAGAGTTGGGTTTTAAAATATCCCTTATTTTCTATATTAAAAAAATGTAAATATTATGTATAATAATTGTGCAATAAAAATCTTTTTCAAGGTATTATGCATATCAAAACCTTCATAAATTTAAGGTATTGTGCATATCAAAACCTTCATAAATTTAGAAGTCAATTTTATGGCATGTCTCATGTATCATTTTTTACCTACAACAAAACCTCTACTTAATTTGGAAGCTTGTTTTGGAGTGCAAATCTTGAGATTGATGTGATATCATTCTCCTTTACTCTAATATTAGTGTCTTTAGCAAATTTTGTATCATACTTGGTGAGTTGTCTTTTACCTCCACCAAAAGTTTTGCTATTTTAGAAGTTCGCTTGCGGGTGCAACTCCTCAAGTTTATATGATAGCATCCTACCTCACATCAGCACTAGCATCGCCATTGGTTTTGGTGTTATGCCTAGTGGATCAGCTTTTAACCACACCAAAAGTTTTATTAATCTAGTCTTTAGATTGATGTGATAGCACCCACCCTCACTATGGTAGTAAAATTACAAGCAATTTTGATGTCATGAATTGCAAGTTGTCTTTTACCTATACCAAAAGCTTTACCAATCTAAACATTGGCGTTTAAGGTGCATGTCCTTGGGGTTAATGTGATATCATCTTCCCTCTCTATAATGCTATAATTATTGATGAATAAGACATCATGCCTTATGAGTCATCTCTAGCTTGTAGCTATTATCTATGTGATGCTACAAGTTGTCTTCTTGTCATGGCATATCCTTGTGTTGGGATTTTGTTCAACATTAATACTAATCTTCTAATTGTGTGTGTGTGTGTCAACATTATCATTATGATAGGCAATTTTGATTCATTTATTAGTATTGGGTATATATGTGATGAATGGATAAAATTAAAACAACGTAATATGTAAGATTGTACATTGAGTGACAATAAAAAAAAAAAAAATTACATCACAAGTCGCAAAAGGAGAAAGACAAAAGAATTAGGAGCTATGAATCTACAAGAGGGAAAAGAAAGGGCACTTAGGGGGCTCAAGGAGGCTAAAGAAAGATAATATCATTTTATTAATAAGCATAAATCCTTAGCCTTGCTTAATTAGTATCCCTTGATCCTTCGGATTGGTTATATAAGAGGATAATTATGTACTTTCCATGAAGACATGTGCTTTCTCACTATTACATGCAATTTTACCCGATACCTTTTTTGGCCATGCAAGGAACAGAGGGAGCTTGAATATTTTGGGGGCAATTTGAATTACTTGAGAATTCAAATTATAAGGGAGTTCAAAGTACCAAGCAGGATCATGTGACCATTATATTCAAACTAGCATTCCAATTTGAATCATCATTCTGTTTGAATTACCATTCAATAGCAGAAATTTGAATTATCAATAGTTGGGAGAGTTTGAGTTGTCATTCAGTTGGGAAACTTCAGAGAGCTTGAATTACCATTCTATTAAGGAAATTTGAGAGAACTGCTCCCTGAGCTAGAATGACCATATAGTTATTATAATCGAGTTATGGAAAGATATGGTCATGAATGATGAGATAATTGTGACTATATAAATGATGATTGGTGTTATTGAATAAATTTAGTTGTAACTAATAATCCTTGGGCACAACAGTGAGATTTCATGGGTAGCCTTTGTTCGAGCCTTAGAGGGAAGTGGCATAACCTAGGGGACTATTGAACAGAGAAGGGACCCCATTCCTTGGGTTGTGGGAAGGACATTCCACCTAACCATATGCTCCTTGTTGCCCAAATTCTATTCATGACTAAGGCCACCCCAAGCTACAACTATGAATCCATAGGCATAAGTATTTCTATGGCTGGATCTAGTTCTCTTCAGATAGCCCAATTCAAATATTGACATTCATATTTCTAGCTACAAGATTCCCAATCCATATCATCATTCCCCTTCAAACTGCATAACTCAAGGAATGAGATTTCCTTCTCTACTAAGCAATGCCTCGAGCTATCCCACTTCCCTTTAAGGTTCAAACATAGGCTAGCTGAGAAATCTCAATGTTGGGACTATATGGGTTATCAGTTGTAGCTAAATTTACTCAATAGCAATAGTTTGTCATTCCATATTGTTACAATTATCTCATCATTGATGATTGTATGTTTCCATAACCTGATTATAGTATGTCTATGATCATTCTAGCTTAGGGAGTAACTCTCTAAAATTCCTCAAGTAGATTGGTAAGTCAAGCTCCCCTAAATTTCCAAACCGAATGGCAACTCAAACACTCCCAACTATTGATAAGTCAAATTCTACCATTGAATGATAGTTAAATTGCAATGATGATCCAAATTGGAATGGTAGTTCAAACATAATGTAGTGTATGATCACTATGACTATTGAGAAGAGAAGGAGATTCCATTATTTGGGTTGCATAGGCTAATTGGGAAAAAGGCTATGGATTGGGAATGCAACAATAGAAATTGAATATGGAGCTAGGAGTTGGGTTGTGTGAAGAGAATTAGAGCCAACCATAGGAAAAATTCACATTTATATGTTTGTGGCCTCAATTCGAGGATGGTCTCTTTTGCAAAGAGAATTGGTACAGGAGGGCCCTTATAGTTGCATGGAATGTCCTTCTTTCACGGCGAGTTGGTGGACAATTTCTATAAAAGATAAATATTCATGAATTTACCCATGAATTTGTTGAATTAATGTTGTTTAGGTCATGGATTTTATTACTTTCTATATTTTTTAATCATGTTTTCATGTGTAAGCTCGTAACTATAGTTTATGGTTCCATTGTGATTAAATGGTTAAATATTGTTGCATAAGCCTACATTGATTGTTAGCACGTGTTAATTACTTAGTAGTAGGTTATTGCTAAAGGTATTAGAATAACCAATCAATGTGAAATTTGGTGTTTATCGTATCCTTAACGAGGCACAAAGGATATTAGGTATGCTAAAATATGGCATTAGAGCTATTGGTTATAACAAAGTTGGAGTTAAATTGGCCAAAAAACAATGTGTATAAGAAGAAATTACAATTGTATATGGATTGTTTGACAAAATGTCTCCATGAGAATATCTGGGAGTGTAGAAATCTAAAATTGGCTCTAATTCTTATATTAGAATAATGTTAGAGTAAGTGGACAGCGAAAGAAGTATAATTGGTGTAACTCATGAATTGTAGAGTTCACTTCATGGAAGATTGAGTAAAAATGTAGTTTGTAGTTGATTGTTTGATGAAATGTCCATGATGAGAAAACATGACATCGAGTCGTAATTGAGAATTGCTAGTCTTAAAATATTTGAATCATGACTTCTAATAGAGCATAGTGTTGAGTTGAAGTGGGTGTTGAGGAAAATTATACAATCACAAAATTCAACTTTGTGTCAAGTTGGTGTAAGATTGAGAAATTTGTGAAAATACCTAATTTTAGAGGAGGACATGAGTTAAATTAGTCATAGTGGCATCAAATTGTTAGGGAATGGGGAAATTTTCTTTAGAGGGTCAAAATAATTCAATTGGGGATTGAACTAGAGAAGTCATATATTTAAGGTTCATGGTGATCGCATGCCCTTTGATTAGAAAAAAAATGGGGAAAGAGACTTTAGAGCCATAACTTTCAGCTCAAAAGCCCAAATTAGGTATGAGTAGTCATTGGAAAGTTAATTCCAAGGGAAATAATTTTGATGGCTCATATTTGGGAGAAGTTCTTTAGAATATTTCAAAACTTGAGAAGAAAGAGAGCAATAGCCTTGATTTGATAAAATCGATGAGGTGCATATTTACCAGAATTTGAAATAAAATGTTGCAGATCTAGAATTGAGATGTATTAAATAGTTTTATTGGTATGCAAACTTCTTGTAGAGTCAAAGCTACAATAAGGACAAGTAAAGAACAAAATTGAAGAATATTATCGAAGAAGAGAGATAGAAGATGGACAAGGACCTTATATCCATGAAGAGGAAGTTAGAGGCTTGAATATAAATGTAGAAGAGACATAGTCTAATGGTCATAGAAAGGGCATGGAGTCATTGGAGTTGGTAGAAACTATAAGGAGCTTGAATATTGAGGTGTAGAGTTGTAGAGTTAGCAATGAGAGGATGTTGAAATATCAAGAGAAGCAAAATCATGTGAACATTTATCTATTCCAAATCTTAAATCATTTACAAAAGCAAATGAAGAATGGATTAGGTTCAAGGTATGAGGAAGGAGGCCAGTCCATTCAAGAAGATAAAAGCATGATAGATCTAAGAACTAAAAAAGTGTTGTTAAACTCAAAGATGTCATTACTTATTAGGACCCTTAGTGAGGAATCCATATGTGTTTGAATAACCATGGAGCAACCTATAAGTGTACCCATTTAGATATCAAAGGAGAATGTGAGAGAAAAAACATTTTCAAAGAGATCTTAGGAAGATAAAGCCACTAACCTTTGATGGTGAAAACAAGTTGGGAGAGGATGTTGAAGACTAGTTGTTAGGATAAAAAATTACTTCCACTGCATAAATATAACTCAATGTAGAAGCCATTATCACCATATACAACCTATGAGGAGAAACTTCTATTGGGGGACTAAGTTGAAACAAGCCAAGCACATTAACGAGGGGATAATTTCTTGGAAGCAATTCATAAATTATTTCAAATAATGATATCTTTCTAAGTGCTAGTATGACAAAAATATGTGGGGATTTTTTTAACTTAAGTTGGGAAACATGACCATGAAAGAATATGAAAAGTTTTTGGAGCTACTATGGTTGTTAGCAATTTTAAAGATGAGAAGGTAAAGATATAGAGGTTCCTAAGTGGGTTTCTTACATTGCAAAGAAAGAAGTCAAAATGATGAACCCAAGGCTCTTGAAGAGACAATTAAGAAGGCCAAATACTTGTATGACAAAAGCAAAGGCGAAGTTAAGTTTCAAAAGTCTTGGAGAGATAGGAAAGAGGAATAGAAAGATTAGAAGAAGAAAGGTTTTCAATGTCCTTTCTTCGAGAATATTCCTACTATATATTAGCAAAGAGTACCTACTCATAGTATAATTAAGATGACATAATTATTGGGGAAAAGTGCAAGGCAACCAATCAAATGTTGGGGACATGAAGGAGACCATTCCTATAGATATTTCCCTCAATTTGAAAGTAGAATGAGGAATGTGGACCACATACAAGAGGGAACTACAACATAAGATGTGGGAAGAACCATCCAAAGAATATATGCCACCCTAAAAGATCAACCAACATATCATTATTCAAACATGATTGATGTTGAAGGCAAAATTACCAATCCACCTATTGTAATGTAAACAATTTAGGAGCAAATCACAGTTACATTGCCCTTAATTTGGAAGAAATATTTCATTTGGCAATAAGTAAGCATGAGAAACCATGGTTGGTTCCATTGGCTATTGAGACTAAAATGAAAATAATGAGATTGTCGAAGGTAGCTCATTAGATATTGATGTCAACATTGTTGTGAAACTAAGCACAATAACACTTGACTCATATGGTACTCTTATTGGAGTGGATTGATTGGATGCACATGATGTTTTCCTAGATTATCATAACAATATTTTCACCTGTCTTGATAAAGAAGGAAAGTAGAGAATAGTTAATGGCATTCCTGAACCCATTTCTCTAAGGGATATTTCATCTTTATAGATGAAGAGATACTGCAAAAAAGGGTTCAATTTCTATGTAGCTCATGCAGAAGAGCTAGGAAAGTGCATAAGCTAAAAAATCTAGGACTTTATAGAGCTGCATGAGCATGTAGATGTGTTTGGAGAAATATTAAGTTTACCACCAAAGGGAGATCTTGATTTATCTATTAACTTGATGCCTGCAACTACTCCAATATCCAAGTCTCCACGTAAACAACTACACCTGAATTAATGGAGTTGCAAATGCAATTAGAATAATTGTCAAAGAAAGGATATATACACCCAAGTATCTCTCCTTTGGGAGCATTGGTACTCTTTGTCAAGAGGAAAGATGGGACTTTGCAACTATGCTTTTATTTAGATGGTTGAACAAGGTAACTATGAGATATAAGTATCCTCTACCAAGAATTGATGGCATGTTTGATCAAGTAAGCGGAGGAATATCTTTTCAAATGCATATTTGAGGTTAGGCTACGATAAGATAAAGATAAGGGATGAAGACATTAGTAATACAAAGTTCAAAACAACATATGGCCACTACAAATTTGTAGTGGTGACATTTGGACTAACAAATGCACCTCCTTCATGTTCTTAGTGAATGGAATATTTAGAAATTAATTGGGAAGTTTGTCATTGTATTCCTAGATGGCATTCTTATTTATTTAAAGTTAGAGGACAAGTATGAAGATCACTTGAATTTGGTACTAGAAGTTCCAAGAAAGCATTAGTTGTATTCTAAACTAAGCAAGTGTTTCTTTTACGAGAGGGTGATTCATTACTAGGGACATATCATCTCTATGAAATGAATAATAGTGGATCCAAAGAAGATCGAAGCCATTAGGGGAAAGAGTACACCCAAGAACATAGAACAAGTACCAACATTCAAAGAGCTTGCTAGATACTACAAAAGATCATAGGAGGAATTTCTAAGATTATTTATACCACAACGTCTTTACAATAATAATAATAATAATAATGGATATCGAAATGTGAATAAAGTTTCCAGCTATTAAAGGAGTTGCTTAGTAGTGCACCCATTCTCAATATTGTTGATCCAAATAAATATTTTGTGGTATGTACAATGTTTGAAAATAGATACTTGGTGGAGTTATTACTCAAGATAGACATGTGATTTGTTATGAATGCAAGAATCTTACAAGCGTGAAAAAGATTATTTCACACATGGCTTAGAACTCATTGCATTTGCTCATGCACTAAATATGTGGAGACATTACTCAATGGGGGGGATTTTTGAATTAAGAATAGATAATAGTAGTCTAAAATATTTATTTAAACAATAAGCTTTAAATGTTAGGCAAACAAGATGACAAGAAATTCTTAGTGAATGTTGCTTTGATGTTAAACATACTAGAGGGAAGGAGAAAAAGGTTTTTGACACACTTAATAGAAGAGTACATGCATTAATGCATATTATAACCATTAATATGTGCATATTTGATTTGAGGAACACAAATCTAGAGGCCCTTATCTCTTATGAGCAATACTTATAAATAAAGGAAGCCTTACATCCAAAGAATATACAAGGAAATTATGAGTGCTACAAGTTGGAAGGGAATGGAATTATAATGCATAAAAATAGTGTCCCTAATTCATCCAAATTAAGGAAACTAGTTTAAAAGAAAAGCATAATGTTCCACATGTTAGACATAATGGATACTAAAAGACGATTGCAGAAATAATAATTCAATACATTTGGCTAAGAATGAAGAAGGATGTGACTAATTATATCACCAGGGTATGTGAATGTCAAAGACTAAAGGCAAGGCACAAACATCCAATAGGTTCCTTACAACCAATACCAATTCCATAGTGGGAATGTGAAGTGGTAACTATTGATTTTGACACTAAGTTGCCCAAGATATCAAGGAAACATGATTTAATAATGGTAGTGGTGGACAAATTAATGGAAGTTGTTTAGCTTATTCTAGTTAAGTTGACTCATAAATTATCCATAAATGGGAGGCTTGTGCCTATTAGTTTCATCAACACAGATGCTCTGTAGAAATTTGAAGTCAATTATAATGCAGATTTTATGCTTATTCATTTATTGTTCTTTACTCAAGATGTACCTTTCTATTGTTGTCTTTAAGGCTTAACAATTGTTCAATTACAAGTATGTTTCTTTTTAAATATGCTTACACAACAACCATCTCTCTACAAAATTGTAATCACAAGCAAGCTCTGAGATCAAGTTTCTTTGTGCATAATTAATCATCGGAATGAAAACTTAGTTTATTCAGAAAATTGATCTTGGAAGAGTTAAAGGACATTGTAGGGTGAGCTTTAGACAATGATTTACATAAAAGATAATTCAATAGCACTAAGCAACATTTCAATTGAAGCGAACTAATGAAGTATACCTCCAAGAACACAATCTACAAGAGTATTCGCATTTGAATTTGCATTTAAAATCAGGTATCAAAACCAAGCAAAGTCAAATCAATACATCAAGAAAGATAAATAGGTTAGTGGTAAGTTTAAAAAAAACATAAACACCACAAATCAATGTGGTAAAGATAGCACAAAGTGTAAGTGGCAGTGGGTCTAGTCCAAGCAGACTATATGCATACTCGACTCTTTATCTATTGTCACATTCAAATGTAGTGGAATATCCCATACCCAATGATTGAAAACACTTCTAACAATGTCTCTATTGTCGACAATGCGCCTACAAATCTATATAATAACCAACTGACTCACTTAGAATAAAAACATCACTAATTCACCAATTCCATTACAATCCAAGATGAAAAAATGAGAGTGAAGATAATCACATACAAAAAAAATAGAAAATGTAGAGAGAAAGATATTGTGATAAGGAAGATAAATTATTCATATGCAACACATGGGGGGGGGGGGATGACCTAAGAAAGGTGGCTTTATCATAAACACATTCACACTTTATTAGATTATGGAGACACAAAGATTTGACCCTGGAAAATCAACTAGGAAAAGTAGATATGTAACAACCCGAAATTAAAATATAGAACTAATTAGATCAATTATGTGATTTATAATTAGCACACCTCTATTCAACTAATTAGCATAGAATTTTGAAAAATATGAGCAAAGACAACTTACCTGTAGCGATGATATTCCTTACATGTAATTTCGGAGTTGAACGCTATTTGAATCTCGTTAACCGTAACAAAGTTTTGGGATGACTCTCCACCCAACCATAGGCTCAGTGACACATAATCTTTCTACAGCTGGCCACCCCTAACCCTCAATCAACGTACTACTGCTAGGAATCCTTTGTCTCACAACACTTTTCTCCCAAGAGAATGGATGAAGGAATGATGAATCTCATCCTCCTCATCATCCATTAAATAGACCAAAAAATGGAAAATGGTTCGCATGAACACATTCCATGTGTCAACATGCAACTTTTATTTCATTATTATTCCCTGCAACAGTAGGGTAATAACGTATTAAAAAAAATTGATGTTGACATTAAATCTAAGTTGTCCAAAAATTTATGAAACTTTTCCAAAGTTTAACATTATAAATTAAAATTTATTATTTTTAAACTATATTTAAATTCATTTATCTAAAATATTATTGGTTCAATTCTTTCACCTCTTATTATGTAATGATGGCAGATGTACTTCACTATTAATTAATATTGTACAATTTAATGTACAACTTCCACTATAAAATTAATATTAAAATGCAAAATAGTATAGTAGGAACTGCATATTGTACCATAATAAATATGCTTGATTTTAACACCCAACGCACAAATAGCAAGATTAAATGGCAAATGAAATTTGGACACGCAAATCCCAACACCACATGTCAAATGAAATCTGTAAAATAATATCAGAAATTCGAATTTAATGCACGCCGGCAAAACTAAAAACTACTCCCTCGTAGTTTGTCATCAAGTGAACACTCCTTTTATTTTTGTCGTTCAAATGTCAAGGAGCCGGGATTTGAATGATCATAATTGAGCATGTCCCACCTTTTCCAAAGGTTTCAAAAATATAGTCGAAGGTTTGCCCATCAAACAAAATTTCAAGTTTATTTGTCCCATGTGGTTTAAAGTTCCATGCGAGACAAAAACGCAAAGTGATTTTTTAAATTTATTATTTTTTTAACAAAATAAAGGAAACATAGAATGTAGTTTAACTTTCACGATAACAAGCCAGGAAGCCATGAGGGCTATGCCTTGTGAGTCAGCCACAAGCTAACCAAACCCTCATAGAGTATCCTCTCGCTTAATGAAGGATATACGTATACAATGCTATTAGAGTTATTATTCCCTGCAGCAGTAGGGTAATAACGTATTAAAAAAAAATTGATGTTGACATTAAATCTAAGTTGTCCAAAAATTTATGAAACTTTTCTAAAGTTTAACATTATAAATTAAAATTTATTATTTTTAAACCATATTTAAATTCATTTATCTAAAATATTATTGGTTCAATTCTTTCACCTCTTATTATGTAATGATGGCAAATGTACTTCACTATTAATTAATATTGTACAATTTAATGTACAACTTCCACTATAAAATGATAGATGTACTCCATACTAAAAAATAAAATGTTAATTCATTCAAATGTACACATAATAAATTCATTTAGTAAAGTCGTTATCCCCGTTGGATTACGCATTAAGTACAACACTACATACCAACTTTTCGGGTCCCGTCTTTCACAATCGTGAGGCTCGATGTGTATGTGCTTCATTCTCAGCCACATAAATATCTAAAACCTATATATTAAATAATTGACCTAGAGCAATCACCATCATTATTGTGGGCCCCTTTTCTGGAAATTCAAGCTAACAAAATACCTCCCACATACCATCATTATTAATTTATTTGGCCTCCTTCTCCAAGCATAGCGTGGAGCTTTTGTTGATAAAAATAGAAATTCCTCGTGGAAAAGGCAAGCACAATTAGAAATCTATATCATTAAGATGCCTTGGAAACTGTTAAATTTTTCTTTAAAAGTTATATTTTAATGTTTAAAATTTCAAAAAAATGAAAAAGTTATAATTTTTTTATTATTTGATATTATAACGTTATTTATAAACACTTTCACGTTAGCCTATGGAGATAATAATATTATAATATTATCACTATCTAATGATATTATTGTTTATTTACAAATCAGTCAAAGTACATATTATCCTAAACCATGTATAACTAATGGTTAATTTACTAAAATTCACGTTAAATTATATAATATCTATTATTTGATATTATAACGTTATTTATAAACACTTTCACGTTATTAGGGCCCTATGTATAAACAAACTAATTTAATATTTAAAATTAGGTTGGCCCTAGTCAATGTTTATAACATGTGTTTATGTACGTTTATTATAATAATACATTTGATAACATTTGTGACATGGGCCTCTAATTTAAGGATACTTAAAATAAGCAAGAATATCTACAAAGTAGCCCTTGTTCAAATACAATAGTTAGTTCATACATTTCAAAATTCAATAATTGAACTAAGCTGTAGGGAAATGCTAGCTATGCAACCTTCTTTTAATTTAGTATTTTTCTTAATTTAATTTTTATTTAATTTTATTCTTTTTTACTTTTTGTTAACTTTACTTATTTTTATAGTTTACTTTTATATATTTATTTAGAACTCCAAGTTTATTATTTACTATTTTATTTATTTATGATTATATTATTATCTTCATTATTTATTATTTATTTACTATTACTAATTTTTTTTGTTTACTATTTATTTACCATTATTATCTTTTCTTTATTGTTTATTATTTATTTACTTATATTTTAATATTATATTATTTTATTTATTTATTTATTATTATTATGGGACATTATATACTCTCCCTCTTTAAGGAACTTCGTCCCGAAATTAAGTTGAACCATTTAACATTTTATTTTATTTTATTTAGTTATTACTTCACGTTTTCCCTACACCCTCTGTTGAACTAGTATAACCAGCAAGCATCGAAAGGTTCCATAACACCCGGGAAATCTCAAGGAATCTCTGTCATTTTTCCCACTTTCGAAACCAGGCATAAACCTCATCGGTCTATACCATAGTCAAGGCTCGCACTTGACTCAAACCTCATCTGCCCTAAGGCAGGCACCCGACTCAGTACTCCATGCAGTAGTACTCCAGGCATCTCGAAAGGCTGACCCACTCCCTCCACACTCACTAAGGTGCATAGCCCCAGGATTGAAGTCCTCACACCCCTACCAGACTTCGGCATCCCAATCCAATATCAGGCACTTGACCTCCTCAAGATGGTCCCATAGCCCCTCAAGAGATATCCATCAAGAGCTATACAAGAAAAATGAACCACTGGCATATGTAGTGTTGATTGAGTTTGTCCCCAACCCATATGGTGTTACATATTCTCCCTCGCAAGTATGGGCACCCACGAGATCATGAAATAAATCTGCCCTCGCAGCCCATTTGTGGATTTATTGTCAATCACCACATCTCAACATTCATGTGATGCATTAGTTATAATTATAATATCATAGAAGATAACCCACATGCCAACTCTTGCATGTCATCATGAGATCATAACATCCTTGTTATCAAAAAATTTTGCATGTCATAAATCTACATACAATCACCACATGCTTCACATAATAATATCCTCCCAAGTTATAAAATCAATATATTAACATCAAACGCATATCACTACATAATAAATGCACATATCAATATACCTCGTATCATAACATCATAATTGTTATGCATATCATATTCATTATAAACATACAACATCATTATCATAACAAATAAATAAATAAGCAACACATATGCATCATTAATCTCTCATCAAAACTATACCATTTACCACATACCATCATGCCATGAAACATTGTCACAATATTATACATCAACATTTTCATGTTGACATAAAAAATAACTAAAATTATACCCTATCAATATTACTTTCACCCAATATCCTATTAATTTACTTGAGTAAACATCAATAAAAAAATTTATATTATTAATAATTATGTATATGATAACAAATTCAATCAAAGAGATCTAGAACAGTTGGTGAAGGAGCACGCTGTTAAGGCGCTCCGTATGCAAAGGTCACCGGTTCTAGTCTCGCTGATACCAAAAAATCCAGCATGGTTTCCGCTGGTGCGGCTCAGGCCGGGTGCGATCCCCGGGTGATTTTGACGGCTTAGATGCCCCTGAGTCGTGGCCTCTCAGCCACAGGGTAAGAGTGATTTTCAGGATTCACCCACTTATCAACAAAAAAAAAGTATATGATAACAAATTCACAAAATATATATAGATTAAAAAAAAATCTACACAATATATGTGAGAGCCTTCTTTAACTCAATGTAAAACATTTATTTTATTTCATATTATATAACCCTCATACTTTATTTTATATTATTTAAAATATACTTAATATTTAATAATTTTCATAATTCTTATAACATATACTTTAGACTTAAAATTGTTCACTTATTTTCATAATTAGTTGGTATTGTTCACTGAAAATGGTTCATAATTAGGTTTTTTTTTAAAAAGCTATTTTCAAAATAATTTTTGATTCAAAAATCATAAAGTTTAAAATGAGAACCAAATAACTTTTAGTTATTTATCACTAATTATAAATAATTAACTTAACATAATTTTTAATTTAAAAAATAATAATAAATTTTAAATTACTTTTTAATTGAAATAAAGACAAATAATATTATATATATGATTTAGATATATACATTTTTCATCAATATTATCATTTTTTTAATTAATTATCAAATATTATTTATAATTATTAATAAATGAGAATATGAAATCTTAAAGGTCTAATAAAGTTCAAACCTTGCTCTCATACCATATGTAACAACCCACAATTTAAATATACAAATAAGTGAACATTTTTAAGTTTAAAGTATATGTTATAAGAACTATGAGAATTAGTAAATCTTAAGTATATTTTAAATAATATAAAATAAATTCTGAGGGTTATATAATATTATATAACCCTCAGAATTTATTTTATATTATTTAAAATATACTTAAGATTTACTAATTCTCATAGTTCTTATAACATATACTTTAAACTTAAAAATGTTCACTTATTTGTATATTTAAATTGTGGGTGGTTACATATGGTGTGAGAGTAAGGTTTGAACTCGATTGGATTTTTGGGATTTAGTGATAGATGCATTTGGGATCTCATCTTCCTCATCGTCTGTAATATCCCCCATTAATGTAAATATTTTAATTTTACTGCAACCAAACAGACTATTACTATTTGTTTGAATTATAAACTATTTTTGGAATTTCAGTTATTAAAGGATAATATTTTACAGTTATGGGTAAATACTATTCTTTTTCTTACTAGGTAATTGGTTATGGAAACAGTTATCTGTTTCAAAACTAAATCCTAGAGTATAATACAGTAAATGATCAAGAGGATGGGGATCTGAGATCAGGAACTAAGAATTTGAAAACTGTGCTGAAGGGTCAGACAGTTTGAGAAAGCTATGTCTGGTAAGGATCAGATAGCCAGTAAATTATTAAATCTCTGAGGTAGAGAACTCCTGAAGCCAGGAGTAGCACGGGGGGAGATTGACCAAATCTGGTATCTCAAGGTAGGGAGGAATTAAGTGCAAATCTTGATTTTTAAATCAATCCGGAGTAGCGGAAACAAATAAGTAAAAAGAATCTCTGATATAAGTTATTTATTGCAATCTAGCTTGTCTATTAACACTGTGTCATTAAATCATGACTGTAAGTAACTGTTGTAAACTTAAAGACAAGATCTTTGTATTTTAAGCATGGTGAGAGAATCTTGTTAATCTCATTTCATAACCATTTCAATAAATCATGATTATAGGTGTCAACTGTAAACTAAAAGGCAGGGTCCTTGATATTTTAGTTATGGCAAGAGAACCTTATCAATTTCATTCCAGAGTCGTTTTCATTAATAAATAAAAGCAAGCTAAATATAGAAAAATCTAGTTAAAGATTTTGCGATTATTATTGTTGTATTTAGATGAAAAAGTAATTTAAAATTTCCTATTGCATGATAAAACTGGAAGCGAAATAAACCCTATACATTGAGTATAGAGAAACAAAAAGAAAGTAAAGAATTCTATGACTTGCCGAAAATGACAAAAAATCTGTAAAAGATAGGAGTTCGGTGTTTGTGACTTGCCGAGTTATGTATAGAATTAACATTTAATTAAGAACAAGAAAATAGCTATAATAGTCATTTAAGAAAAAAGGAAAAGGATTTTCTTTTTCAAAACAAGAAGTGAATTTACCACAGATTTACTCTGCTCCCAATCAGGATAATATAAAACCAAACCATGTAACGTAAGTCGAAACGGAATAAGTACATTCTCTACTTACATAAAAGCCTCACGGCTACATCACAGGAAAATCTTGTGTTTACCACGAGATCGATAGGAATCTCTGAGAGATAAACTATTCTTATAAGCATTAAGGAAATTACAAGTTAACTTAGAAACCCTAAGTATGTCCAAAGATCCGACCAAGTGTCCTTTCGACAACAAAAATAGATGAGAATCACATCTGGAGAAACTGAGTAAACATTTAAGGGATCACTCTGAAGAATGTTGTGAATAACCATTCGATTTTCCAAAAGCAGCATTATAGATACATAGAGGTGAAACGAAAATAAAAACC
The DNA here is from genome assembly GCA_031772625.1 of Pinus tabuliformis. Classification (NCBI taxonomy): domain Eukaryota; kingdom Viridiplantae; phylum Streptophyta; class Pinopsida; order Pinales; family Pinaceae; genus Pinus; species Pinus tabuliformis. The sequence goes on along the minus strand of CM062804.1, from coordinate 137,003,838 downwards.
TCGCTATTAATGTCTATGTCCCCAAAGATTACTATAAAGGGATTCAACCATCAAATAGTATAGATAATGAGAAAATAGAACGACAAGTCCTCTCAAGTGCCAGATCTTTCACCCTCGGCAGAGGTCGTAAGTCTCTTTAAAAAGTAAATAACATTTAACACAAAACTAACCGCGGAGTGTTGACCCCCTGCGGTCTCATTTCACCTATTCAAAACTACTTACAGACTCAATGATTCCATTTGAAATAACCATTACAGACTTTTATCTGAACAACCAACAACCCTGTGCAAACTTTAGAACCGGAAGAGGATTAGAATACCCGGTAAGGATGCAAAGAGTATAGCCAGTTGAAGGGTTAGCCGTAGACCCACACCAAACCCCCGTATCCAGAGATCTTCACCTTGCACCATGACAAGAAACAGTATTAGAACCTGATGGGAGATGCATGCCTGAGATCGAACAAGAACTATAAAACGAAATGAAAGCTTGAATTAAGACCTTAACCATTTTCTTACCTGAAGAAGATATGCATGCCTCTGTTGACGGTGTTCCAGAATAATGGCGGAGTCTCAAAACCCTCCGTGAGAGACCACGATGCCAAATCGGAGAAACATTGTCGCGGAGAACCTGAACCAGGCGGGAGCCAAAAACCCTCGAAGCAAAACCATAACCAAATGAGACCCCTCAGCCGAGATATGAATGCCTGACAACCGATGAGCCGTTCGATCCGGCCAGCTACAGAGAACCGTCGATGAAAGGGCCAGACTCCGAGAAGCATGGTTGAAGAAGGACAGACGGAAAGCCCTCAGGCTGCCAGCAAGCCCCAAAATCGCAGAGGATTAATACGCATGCAAAGATCGAGGCACGGGCTTGTACCACTAGCGCCTGGGCCAGCCACGAACCCAAAACAATTAAATTCATTGGTGAATCGACATTAATGTCAGAATAAAAATCATATGTATAATAATCCTCGTTTAATGATTATCGTACCCAAGTCTGTAATCTAATCGATTTCAAAGGATTGGCATTGTATTATATGGTCCCATCATTAGTTTGGTAATTATGAATCAAATCATTCATGACAGGTTAAATATTTGAAAAAACGCACTTTAGCTTTAGTCATATAAAATATGGGCATTAATAAATATGTATACATATATTCGTGTTTGTTGTTTCATTTTCAAAAAAAAAATTATATGTCTAATATGGAGGTGTTACATATGGTATCAGAGCGGACTCAGGTTTCCAAAACTGAGACCTCTGGGTAAGAAATAACAGTTTTTGATAATGTGCACGTAGGAAGCAACAAGGTTTAGTATGAGGCGAACCGGAAATTTACCACATGGTTCCATAATGGGAACATGGCCAACAACATTTCATGAAGGCAATCCGGAAGTTTGGGTGCAGCTGGGCGATGATACACAAAATCCAACGCAGACCTCCGAACCACTGTCCAAGAACTGAAAGGTGAGATGGCCCGACTCCGGGCAGACAATGAAAGACTAATGCAGGAACAAGAGAAAATCTTAAAGAGCTTGTCGAATAGACAGAATCACCATCCACTAGCCCCTAGTCCGGAGCACGATCACACAACTGGGGAACAAGAATTCCGAACTGAAAACATGGAAACAGAAAGAGGAGAAGAAAACCAGGAGGAAGAATCAGGAAATGTGTCAGATCACAAGACAAAGAAGAAACAGAAAATTGAAATCCAAGGAGAATTTCGAAAAATCAAGCCTCCTCTCTTCGACGGGGAACAAGAAGAGGCTGTGGAAGCATGGTTAATTAATATGAACAAATATTTCCAATTGTATGAATATGATTACAATTTGAAGGCCTGTCTGGCCATTTTCCAGCTTCAAGGGAAAGCTACATTATGGTGGGAAGAAGTAAAAACAGTCCATGGGGTCAATGAACAGAGTATAACCTGGGATAAATTCCAAAAATTCTTCAAGGAAAAGTATTTGACCGAGAGATTTTATGATGAGAAAGCTAAGGAGTTCCATGACCTCCGCTTGGGCCAAATGACCATGGATGAATTTATAACAAAATTCACCTCATTGCTGAGATACGTTCCTTATATTCGCGAAGAAAAGGCCAAAGTACAACGGTTTGTCAGTAGTCTTCCATTATTTATGAAAGAACGGCTGGAGTTTGACAACCCAAAAACCATGGACGAGGTCATTCGGAAAGCACGAATCTGTTATCAGCAGAATAAACCAAAAGGAGATATGAGTAAAAGGTGGGCAGACAAGAAGGGAAATAAATTCATTTCCAGCCATAAGGGAAATAAGAACAACAACAACAAGGGATTATTTAAAGGTCAAGGTAATCGGAATATGAATAAGCCCAGATTTAAGGTACCAGGAGAAACTAGGACCAATGAACAAACTGGAAAAAATGAAGCAGAAATAGTTAATAGACCCCCTGTACAGTGTTGGGGATGCGGAGGCCCGCATTATATTAAAAATTGCCCTCAACGCAGGGGAGAAGACCAGATTTCGCAAATTCAGGAGGCCTCCACTATGGGAGAAGTGGCTAGAAGCATCCCTAAGATCAACACAGCTCTTGAAGATCATCAGGTGGAGTTTCAACCAACTATGGTTGAATTTGAAGGTACTATTTTTTACCAGACTTGCTCTATTTTAATAGATCCTAGAGCTACGTTAAGTTATGTCAATCCCAAGATAGTAGAACGATGTAGATTACAAGTGGTTAAATTTAAAAACCCATGGTTAGTACAACTAGCCACAGGAGCAAAAAGAAGAGTTTTGTCTAAGGTAAATAATTGCCCCTTGAAATTAGATGGTAAATCTATTATAGCTGATTTAAATGTGCTACCCCTAGGGTCATACAACATTTTGATAGGTATGGACTGGTTAGAAAAGCACTAGTCTTTGGTAAATTGTAAGACAAAAGCTATTAGCTACCGAGATGAAAAGGGTGAAAGACAAGAAATTCTGGGTGTTCAGAAACCTCTGCAAATAAGGCCAATAACAGCTTCCCAACTAGCCAAATGCATCAGGAAAGGTTGCCAAATATATGCTATACAAGTAGGGTATGCTGACTCTAAGGATAAACCCACATCACTAGAAGACATACTTGTAATACAAAATTTTCCAGATGTATTTCCCGAAGAAATACCAGGCCTACCCCCAAAAAGAGACATAGATTTTACTATTGAGCTGATTCTGGGAGCTGCCCCAGTGTCCCGGGCACCATACCGAATGAGTATCCCCGAACTAATAGAATTAAAGATGCAACTCCAAGAGTTGCTTGATAAGAAATATATTTGTCCTAGTGTGTCTCCTTGGGGAGCTCCGGTATTATTTGTTAAAAAGAAAGACGGAACCCTGCAAATGTGCATGGATTACCGCCAGCTAAACAAGCTGACCATTAAAAACAAATACCCCCTTCCCCGTATAGATGAGCTTTTTGACCAAGTGAAGGGTGCAACCATCTTCTCAAAGATCGATCTCTGTTCTGGGTATCATCAGATCAGAATCAAGGAGGAAGATATTGCAAAAACTGCTTTCAGGACACGTTATGGTCATTATGAGTTTGTGGTTTTACCTTTTGGGCTAACTAATGCCCCAACTACCTTCATGTGTCTTATGAATAACATTTTCCATCAGTTTTTAGATAAATTTGTATTAATCTTCATCGATGACATTCTGATCTACTCTTGGAATATGGAGGAGCATAAGGAACATCTCCGCATTGTACTGCAAGTCCTAAGAGAGCATCAACTGTACGCTAAGTACAGTAAATGTGACTTCTTTAAAGAGCAGATCCAATACTTGGGACACGTTATCACCAAGGATGGAATTGCGGTTGATCCGGAAAAGATAAGAACCATTATGGAGTGGCCAGTGCCAAAGGATGTGGCCGACATAAGATCATTTATGGGCCTGGCTGGTTACTACCGAAGGTTTGTGGAGGGATTCTCTAAAGTGGCATATCCTATTACTTCCTTACAAAAGAAAGGAAGAACTTTCAAGTGGACCCCTGATTGTCAAAAGAGTTTTGATCAGCTCAAACATCTGCTTACCACCACACCCATTCTGAGCATCGCTGATCCCAACAAGGAATATGTGGTTTGTACGGATGCTAGTAAGGAGGGAGTGGGTGGCGTACTTATGCAAGAAGGCAGGGTGGTGGCTTATGAATCTAGAAAACTAAAGGAATATGAAAAAAAATATTCAACATATGATTTAGAATTGACAGTGGTCATCCATGCCTTAAAAATGTGCGCCATTATCTTTTAGGTAAGAAATTTTTATTAATGACTGACCACCATAGTCTGATTAATTATTTCAAGCAGCCAACTTTAAATGCCAGGCAAGCTCGTTGGGCAGACTTCCTAAGTGAATTTGATTTCAAAATCAAACACATAAAAGGGAAGGAAAATTGAGTGGCAGATGCTTTAAGTCGAAAGGTAAGTTGTTTATATGAAATTTCTTTTAGTGAATCACAAACAACTTTTTTTGGGCAGATTCAAGAATCAACCATGCAGGACTCTACATATAGACAACTATGGAAGCAAGCAAAAATTTCTAACAACCATGAACAACAACTGGGTTATGAAATAAATGCAGAAAATTTACTAGTTTATAGGAAAATAATTTATGTGCCCAACCAGCAGCATCTCAAAAATTTAATTTTGGATGAATACCATAAGATTCCTTATGCAGGTCATCCCGGATACCAAAAGATGATTTCTGCCTTGCGGAAGGAATTCTTCTGGCCTGGTATGAAGAAGGAAGTGGCAGAATATTTAGCCAGATGCTTGGAATGCTAGCAAGTGAAAGTTGAGCATCAACACCCAGCAGGGTTACTCCACCCTCTACCTATTCCAGAATGGAAATGGGAAACCATATCTATAGATTTTATTACCGGGCTACCTAAATCAAGGAAGCAAAATGACTCCATCATGGTGGTGGTGGACAAGCTGAGCAAATCTTCTCATTTCATACCTGTTCAATCAACTTATAGGGCAGTCCAAATTGCTAATATTTTTATGCAGAACATATTTAAACTGCATGGAATCCCTAAGATGATTATTTCTGACTGAGATGTAAAATTTACATCAGCCTTCTGGAAAGCCCTCTTTGAGGGATTGGGCACACAACTGCACTTCAGTACAGCTTACCATCCGCAAACGGATGGGCAGACTGAAAGGGTAAACCAAGTGGTTGAAGACATGCTGCGAATGTATGTAATGCAACAACCCACAAAATGGGAAGATTATTTACACCTGGTAGAGTTTGCATATAACAACGGGTACCATGCATCTCTTCACATGAGCCCCTTTGAAGTTTTATATGGTCGTAAATGCAGAACACCCTTAAGTTGGAGTGGACCAGAGGACAAATTGTTACTAGGGCCGGACATGTTGGAGGAAATGGAAGAAATGGTGAAAAAGGTTCAGATTAATTTAAAGGTTGCTCAGGACCGAAAAAAGAACTTTATCGATCGAAGAGGAGTTTCCGAGAATTCCAGGTAGGAGATCATGTCTACATTCGAGTGCAAGCCAAGAAAAGCACCTTACAATGGGTCGGGTGTGCCAAACTAGCACCCTGATATTGCGGGCCATTTAAAATCTTGGCTCGAATAGGACCGGTGGCTTATCAACTTGCCTTACCTAGTCATATTCGTGTACACAACATATTTCACGTCTCCTACTTAAGAAATATGTATATGACGCTAAACACATAATTCAATGGCAAGATATCCAGGTGAGGTATATTTATGTGTGAAGTATATGTTATAAATGTGTTAAATAACTAGTTAATGACTTAACATTTTTTTGCAATGTTCAGGTCGAACCGGAAGGCGAATTCTTGGTTGAGCCTTTGGTTATACTAGATCGGACAAAAGTAACGTTGCAGAAACGAGTAATCACCCAAGTTAAAGTGCAGTGGCAACACTTTGGGCCGGAAGAGGCTACCTGGGAAGATGAACAGGTCATGAAAGAGAACTTTCCGGGTTTATTTGCAGGAGGAGAACATCGGGACGATGTTCCATTTTAGGGGGGGAAGATGTAATATCCCCCATTAATGTAAATATTTTAATTTTACTGCAACCAAACAGACTATTACTATTTGTTTGAATTATAAACTATTTTTGGAATTTCAGTTATTAAAGGATAATATTTTACAGTTATGGGTAAATACTATTCTTTTTCTTACTAGGTAATTGGTTATGGAAATAATTATCTGTTTCAAAACTAAATCCTAGAGTATAATACAGTAAATGATCAAGAGGATGGGGATCTGAGATCAGGAACTAAGAATTTGAAAACTGTGCTGAAGGGTTAGACAGTTTGAGAAAGCTATGTCTGGTAAGGATCAGATAGCTAGTAAATTATTAAATCTCTGAGGTAGAGAACTCCTGAAGCCAGGAGTAGCATGGGGGGAGATTGACCAAATCTGGTATCTCAAGGCAGGGAGGAATTAAGTGCAAATCTTGATTTTTAAATCAATCTGGAGTAGCGGAAACAGATAAGTAAAAAGAATCTCTGATATAAGTTATTTATTGCAATCTAGCTTGTCTGTTAAGACTGTGTCATTAAATCATGACTGTAAGTAACTATTGTAAACTTAAAGACATGATCTTTGTTATTTAAGCATGGTGAGAGAATCTTGTTAATCTCATTTCAGAACCATTTCAATAAATCATGACTGTAGGTGTCAGCTGTAAACTAAAAGGCAGGGTCCCTGATATTTTAGTTATGGCAAGAGAACCTTATCAATTTCATTCCAGAGTCGTTTTCATTGATAAATAAAAGCAAAGTAAATATAGAAAAATCTAGAAGAAAATACTTTATGCTAGTTAAAGATTTTGTGATTATTACTGTTGTATTTAGATGAAAAAGTAATTTAAAATTTCCTAATTGCATGATAAAACTGGAAGTGAAAGAAACCCTGTACATTGAGTATAGAGAAACAGAAAGAAAGTAAGGAATTTCTATGACTTGCCGAAAATGACAAATTTTTTGTAAAAGATAGGACTTCGGTGTTCGTGACTTGCACAGTTATGTATAGAATTAACATTTAATCAAGAACAGGAAAATAGCTAGAATAGTCATTTTAAAAAAAAGGAAAAGGATTTTTTTTTTCAAGACAAGAAGTGAATTTACCACAGATTTACTTGGCTCCCAACGGGATAATATAAACCAAACCATGTAACGTAAGTCGAAACAGAATAAGTACATTCTCTACTTACACAAAAGCTTCACGGCTACAACACAGGAAATCTTGTGTTTACCACGAGATCGATAGGAATTTCTGAGAGAAAAACTATTCTTATAAGCATAAAGGAAATTACGAGTTAACTTAGAAACCCTAAGTATGTCCAAAGATCCGACCAGAAGTCCTTTCGACAACAAAAATAGATGAGAATCACATATGGAGAAACAGAGTAGACATTCAAGGGTTCACTCTGAAGAACGTTGTGAATAACCATTCGACATTCCAAAAGCAGCATTATAGATACATAGAAGTGAAACGAAAAGAAAAACCTCGCTATTAATGTCTCTGTCCCCAAAGATTACCATAAAGGGTTCAACCATCAAATAGTCTAGATAATGAGAAAACAGAACGACCAATCCTCTCAAGTGCCAGATCTTTCACCTTCGGCTGAGGCCGTAAGGCTCTTTAAAAAGTAAATAACATTCAGCACAAAACTAACCGCGGAGTGCCGACCCCCTGCGGTCTCATTTCACCTATTCAAAACTACTACAGACTCAATGATTCCATTTGAAATAACCATTACAAACTTTTAACTGAACAACCAACAACCCTGTGCTAACTCTAGAACCGGAAGAGGATTAGAATACCCAGTAAGAATGCGGAGAGTACAACCAGTTGAAGGGTTAGCCGCAGACCCACTCCAAACCCCCGTGTCCGGAGATCTTCACCTTGCACCATGACAAGAAACAGTATTAGAACCTCACGGGATATGCATTCCTGAGATCGAACCAGAGCTGTAAAACAAAATGAAAGCTTAAATAAAGACCTTAACCATTTTAATTACCTGAAAAAGATATGCATGCCTCTATTGACGGTGTTCCAGAGTAATGGCGAAGTCTCAGAACCCTCCATGAGGGACCACGATGCCAAATCGAAGAAACATTGTCGCGGAGAACCTGAACCAGGTGGGAGCCAAAAACCCTCAAAGCAAAACCATAACCAAATGAGACCCCTCAGCCGAGTTATGAATGCCTGACAACCGATGAGCCGTCCGATCCGGCCAGCTACAGAGAACCGTCGATGAAAGGGCCAGACTCCGAGAAGCATGGTTGAAGAAGGATAGACGGAAAGCCCTCAGGCTGCCAGCAAGCCCCAAAATCGTAGAGGATTAATACACATGTAGAGATCGAGGCACGGGCTTGTACCACTAGCGCCTGGGCCAACCACAAACCTAGGACGATTAAATTCATCGGCGAATCGACATTAATGTTAGAATAAAAATCATATGTATAATAATCCTTGTTTAATGATGTATCGTACCCAAGTCTATAATTTAAACGATATCAAGGGATTCAACATTGTATTATATGGTCCCTTCATTAGTTTGGTAATTATGAATCAAATCATTCATGACAGGTTAAATATTTCAAAAAAAAAAGAAAAAAGAAAAAAACGCACTTTAGCTTTAGTCATATAAAATATGGGCATTAATAAATATGTATACATATATTCATGTTTGTTATTTCATTTTCAATTTTTTGTTACATCGTCCATCAAGTAGACCAAAAAATAGAAAGTGGTTCGCGTGCACATATTCCATGTGTCAACATGCAACTTTTATTTCTTTATTTTAATTTAATATTTATCTTAATTTAAGTTTTACTTTATTCATTTTTACTTTTTGTTAAGTTTACTTATTTACTTTTATATATATTTATTTAGAACTCCAATTTATTATTTACTATTTTATTTATTTATTATTATTATATTCTCTTCATTATTTATTATTTATTTACTATTATTATCTTTTCTTTATTGTTTACTATTTATTTACCATTATTATCTTTTCTTTATTGTTTATTATCTATTTACTTATATTTTAATATTATATTATTTTATTTATTTATTATTATCAGGGGATATTACAAGATCTAATAGGGATTCACTGTGCTTGAAATTATTCACAAATGGTGAGGTATGCATGCTTAGAAATCTCATGCATTGTTACTCACTACAAAAATATTACACCTGACCATGGCTCAAATACACATTTGCTTGCTATGAACATGCTTCTTGACCCATTCATCTTCTGATCTTCTATAAGGTTTCACTCTTTGAGCTCTCATCTTTGTCACTGCCCTTCAAACTTCCCAATTCTCCTTTCCAATCTCCCTATTAATATCCTTCTTCAACACAACCTTCATTTTTAATAGTTTCCTTTGAAGGGTAACCATCACAATGGTTCATTTCAACTTCCAAGTAAATTTTGGAAATTTTCTCAACTTTTCCAAAAATAACATCTAAGTGCTTATGACAAAGTTTTCAAAGGAGTATGGGAAGCATTCATTTTGGATCACATCTTCGTATTTGTGGGCTTTTAGTGTCCAAAAGCCAAATCATTAAGGAGATGGAAGCACATTACCTCCATTTGCTTCTTCATATCCAACATTCCATTATTGGCGAAGATTGCTTGTTTCTTACTTGTTTTCCCATGTTTTGTTTTCAGAGGAGTGATTATCTCCCACCCTTTATGTGCTTTTACAAAGGATGTCTTGCCACCTTTGACCAAATGAGATTTTTTTTCTCTTCTATAGATGGTAGCAGCCTTATCCCATATGCATGGTCTACTAGACATCACTCCATGTATGTCTCATGGCACAACTTCACATTCTACTTCACTGACATAGCTAGCATTAATGGAAAACTTGCTTTTACATCTATCAATGATCCTCATGACAAATTTCCTTTGCACCCATACTAGTAAACTTAGCTAAACTTGTTCATGAGTTTCTAGACCATGCCCATCAATTAATGTTTTTGGAATCATATTACATTGAGAATTGTTGTCAAATAGAACATTTACTTTCCAGTTCTTTACTTGAAACTTTGATTCAAAATATTGCATGTTTTATATATACTCACATTTGATTGTTGCAATGTGGTGCAAACCATGACTTTGTACAGTTTGGAGGTGCTTTCTACCACTTCTTCTTTTGTCTTGATAGTTTCCTTTGCTTTGTCCTTGGACTTTAGCGACTTTCATCAAAAATTTGAATGAAGTTTTTAACACTTTTCTTCTATGTTCCCATCCACGTCATAACATTCATAATGCCCATTAGGATCCCTCATTTTTTGGGTTGTGGATACACTCTTCTTGTCTTTTCCCTTACTGGTTTCTTATTGGTTATATGTTGCAGCCCCTTCTTGGAGTTTGGATCAATATAGAAATCCTTCTTTCTCGCTTAATCTATACTTTTCATTAGATGTGGTTGAAAAGTCCTTTATGGTACTTCACCACTACCCTTGGTTCTTCTAAAGAGATACCAAACCTAATGGTTTACCTCCTTAACTCATAATTGTATTCTTGCACCTCTTGTCCTTATTCTTTTCAAAGTTACTACCACTTCATGAGTTACTCCTCTTCATAGACTATGGGATAAAATTGTGACTTCAACAAAGCCTTGAATTCCTCCCATCTATGTTGGGTTGTGTTATATTCTTTCCACGACTAGTTCCCCTTGTACGTTGTGCCGGGCGTTGTCGGGGGGCAGTATCCCCCTACACAGGGTCTGGGGCAGCTCCCTGGGAAATTCTTTTTGGACCCTATATTAGGTGGGTGAACCTACCTATGATTTTGTGCATGAATTTCCCAAATGGTTTTGGGCACGATGTTTTTCGGTCCATGGTATTTTGTAGATTCGGTCAAGGGAACTACAGTTATGTTCTAATCCAGGGTTAATGGATTGGGGCTTATGGATGCTTTAGAATGTATATATATGTATTGTAACATTGAAAGGAACATAATGAAAAATCAATCTGGTAGTCCCGGTTTTGGGATCCAGGGGAAAATCTATGTGTATATATGTTTTATGTTTTATGCTCTCGCCATTGTTTATTTTCTATTTTTAGAATTCGTATGTAGGGAATTTCTATACGAGGTTAGAACCTACAATTTCAAAATCAAGGGCTTCTTACCTACCCTCAATGGATCCACATTACTCTCCCACCATAATAGTGCATTGTTGGTCATCTTCAAATGTGTAAAAGAAACCTATTATGTTTCTTGGTTTTTATAAAGGAAAAAAGAAAATTTCATTTGTTTTAGCCCACTGTCAAGACTTTAGCATTAAGTTTTCCATAAAACATGGCTACTTCTAGTTTCACTTCGACTTTGAAAGGAATATTGGAAGATGAAGAAAAAGAGCAATTTTTACCCAAATCATTTTGTGTGGGATCTTCTCGGGGTTCCTTGTCTTCTTGATGCTTAGTCTCTACTAAGTTTGCTTCTATGATACCAACATTTGCATTATCAATTTTGTCAATGTGGCAATGCTTTTCTCTAGCTGAGTAAACTTGGATTTTTGATCCTCTATGTCATGTTGTTCATGATACATTTCAACCATCGTAGGTTTTTTGCTTTGTAATAGTCCTTGTAGCAATGCTTCTCTATTTTGGTAGCCGCTACATGTGTTTACCATGTAATTCTTCTCCAAGTCTTTAAAACTTGTTTTGATACCTTATGATCCATAAATAGTAGGCCTATGGATGTATGCTTCATCAACATGCATCTTTTGTGTATTTGAATTCAATGTCTATACAATTCAAAATTCAAGCTTCTTCATTTCTCATTCTTTAATTGGGATGTAGCTTTCTATTTTTGTCATAAAGGCTCAACAATTGTTTAATGACATGTATGTTTCATTCTAAATTTTCTTACATAGCACTCATAGAGTAGCTATATTTTTTCACAATTGCAACCACAAATAGGTTATGAGTTCAAGCTTCTTTATGTTCGTCACTTGCAATGAAAACTTAGTTTATTTACAAAATCAACCTTAGAAAATTTAAAGTGCATTATAGGGTGAAGTTTTGACAATGATTTAAGTAAAAGAGAATGCGCCATTGCTAAGAAATATTTTAATTGAAGCTAGTTAATGAACTATAATGCCAAGATCATATTCTAGTAGAGAATTTATTGCATGTGCATTTAAAATCAAGCATTTGAGTCAAGAGGAGTTGAATCAATACATTGGGAAAGATAAATTGACCAATGGTAAGCTAAAAAAAAAAAAAAAAACTCCAAGAACATTGTAGATTAATCCAAAAAGATGGCATAATGTGGAAGTGATGGTGAGCCTACTCAAAGTAAACTCCACTCACCCTTAAATTTCTATTTATTTTCACACTCAAATGTAGTCAAGGAGCTCGCATCTAATCACTTGAAATTCCTCTAAGAATGCATTTATTATGTTTAATGTGGTTGTCGATGTAGATTATGCACAGCTAACTCACACAAAATAAAAGGATCACTAAGTTACTAATTCAATTCCAAGCCAAGATGACAAGACAAGAGCGAAGATATTTACACAGAAAAGTAGAGAAGGTGGAGAGAAATCGGTTGTAATAGGAGAGTAGAGGTTGTTTATATGGAGAACTGGGGAACATATTTGACCAATAAAGTTGGATATCTATTGCAATACCCTCCTCCCACACTTACCCAAGTTCACTGGTCCACCAAGGTAAATATGCGACGAAGAGTTACTATGATATGACTTAGCCTCCTATGTACGGTCAAGGAAGTGGAATGAACATACTAAAAACTTATTAACCCTCGTAGGAGCTACAAGACCCCCATGAGCTAAACAACCACTCTAGGTGCCCAAACCTTGAGTTAACTTAATTTTTCATTGACCTAAGATGCCATTCACATGCATAACAAGGCATGCTAGTGATTGTATGCCTCCAGTCGCATGGATAACCATGCCTCCCAACAACTGCAATCTAATTTACCCAGTTCGGTGCATGCGACCCTGAGATCTGGGCCACTTTTTAAGGGCTAGGAGCCATAACTCTGCCCAAAAGTTGATAGAACTTTCTAGAATGATGAATGACACAAGGAAAAAGGAATTAATGCAAAACTTAGACAAGAACTTGACCTAACAAGGCTTGACCATGACAAACATTTCGTTAAACACATTGTGAACATGTAATCTACAAGCTATAAATGCATATTTGAACATAGGGGTCTCATACTTATGTGAAAATCATCAAGAATGTTTGATGCCCTCTCACAATAACTGTAATAACATCTATTAGATCATGCATTCATTAACCATTCATTTCCTAATCAAAGCATGATGAGAGCCATAACGAAAGTATATCATAAAACCATGCTTATAACCAACATATAACCAAAATAATAACAATGATAGAACAAACATCAAATCCACATAATAACAACTATAAATACTCATAAAACACAAGAGGAAAAGAGCTCTTATTAACATATGCAAAAGCCAATCAAGTCAGGGATTTCCATGTACCACCCGACCATAGATTGGACTGAATCAAATCTTTCTTTTAGCCAATCACCCCCGTGCCATATTCCAAGCATGAATGTGGGACTCACAACAAAACAATGAGGGCTTCCGCAGGCCTTACCACATATCCCACCATTACCGGTCAAGGGATTTCTAGGCCCAAAACCCTCATTTATACAACTTATCTTTACCGCAATCCCACCATTACCAGTCAAGGATTACTAGGGCAAAGAATAAACATACACTACTAAGCTTTACCGCAATCCTACCAAAATCAGTCAAGGGATCACTAGGCCCTAAACAAGCATGAATGCCTCTGGATTTCTTCACCAATACCTTGAAGAATTTTATCGTATCCACCCTCAGGCTTTACTGTATATCCCTCCATTATCAGTCAAGGTATTCCTAGGCCCTTGGGAATTTTCCTGAGATCACCTCACCTAGTTCCAAAACCATCTGACTGTTAGTGTCAGTATCTGCATACTTCCATCAGGGATCAAATCTGCTCTTTGCATTTTCATTTTAGGTGTCTCATACTGAATTTTTTGGATCATTCCACTAGGTCATGTCAAAATGGTCCACTGATGGTTGTCTTCTTCTCAGAAAATCAAATTTTCCCTCATGAGGTACATTTGCTGACCCATCTCCATGTTGTATTCAGTTATGTTATTTTTAGAGTCGAAACAATTATGTTTCCATTAGGTCTTAGGGTTCATTTTCAAGGTCAAAAGCATAGTTTCAAGTGTAAATAAAGGGCATCAAAGGTATGAGGATGACCAATAAACAAAGAGTGATTGCTAGTAAGTCATGGTTATTGTACAAAGATCTTATTTCACTAATGTAATTTTCATCTCAAAAACATGTTTTTGAGATGAAAACATAGTATTTTAGTTGATTTATATTTTTTGATGTAATTCAAGTCATTTAATGTAATAAGTGTTCCCAGCTGCCCCAAGCATTTCTCCTTGCTGCAAGAAAATGAAACCATTGAAAAAATCAGGATTGCCAAAGCATCATCCACCTGTCAAGAGCAAAAAAGGTCAGAAAGTAAAAAAGGCATTAAAGTGAGAATTTGAAAATGACAAAGAACTTTAGAAAGTGGGTATGCAAACTCATAAATTAAAGTCAATTCAAGTATAAATCCTCTCAACGCATTCATGAAAGCCTCATTTGCACTCTACCACTCACAAATCCTTAGCAAAAGAAAATTGGCGATTTTTAGGTGAAATTGGGCAAAACAGAGAAAGATGACGCATTCAACAAGATTGTTGCGCATTTAGCCTAGTCGCTGCGCTCCTATAGCAGTGGCCGCATGTTTACCTGGAAGGAGCCAAACGTTCTAAAAACCCTTCCTCGCCACCAAGTTTCCAGGTTAATCATCATTCACTCCAGCAAATCAGGTTGGTGGAAGAATTACTCACTCCTACCCTCCTTTGTTTGCCTACATAGGGTTTAAATTGTTTGTTGTTTTTCCTAAGATCTAACCCTAGCCATTCATTCCCATCATCTCACAAGCACATTTCTTAGTTTTCATCACTATTCCTCCCTCACTTAACGACTATTCCCTATCATCTCCCTCATTCCACATATCCCCATCTCCTCTTCATCATCTCTCCTCACATCATTCCACATTTCCAATACCCACAGTCCATTCTATCATTCCCCTAGGGTTTTAAAGGCAACGAATCATGGCAGAAGAAGAACACACAAGTCAGAGTGATGGAGAAAAACAACAAAGGAGGAAATATAAAAAAGGAGGGAAAATCATTAGATATGAACCAACCAATACTAGAGAGCTCATGGCATCTCCCATCACTGTCACAAGCTTTAAACATATGGGCTGTTTTGAGTTTTGTGAGAAGGTGGAAAGGACACAACATCATTCTGAATTGACCAGACAGTTCATTATCAACCTCCATGAAAATCAAGCAACCTTGGCGGGTGTCACCTTTACCATATCTTCTGCTATCATATCAGCTGCTACTAAGATCCCAGATGTTGGGAAAAGTGGTTTAAACAGGCAGATTTGGATTATTGCTATTATGAGCCATATCTTAAACCCAACCATAAGAATGAAAGAAGGAGGATTTTTCCTTTCTCTTACCTCCTAGATAGATATGTTCCTATGATGAAAATCATCATGAAGTACTTTACATGTGAGGGCAGGTTTTCTAGGCTCTATTCCTATCATATTCGGTTACTCATGCATTTTACAAGAGTCAGAATGCTCAATCTGCCCTACTATCTTTACCGGGATATCGACAAGATGTCATACATTTCCCGAAGGAAAGATCATGATCATCAAATGCAAAGCATATTTCACCATTCTCTCATCAAAATGATAGTCCTACACTGCCTTGATCAGCTTAACATTGCATGGGACACTTTCATATCCAATGAGATTTTCATAGTCCCACCTATTCAGCATGGCCAAGAGGCCCCTTCATCCTCTCATCCACCCACCTCCATTCCTCCACTTTAGCCTAAACATCATTCATCTTCATCTCATGAGTTAGCCACACCATCACCTCCATCATCACCATTTCATCAACCTATTCATTCATATGGCTGACATAAAGGAAGTGAGCAAGAGCATATTGAGCATGGTGAGAGCAACAAGCCCAAAAGGGCTGGTTTAGGTACCTTGGCACATACCTATCAGAGAGGGCATAGGAAAGTGTTTGCCCCACTGATTGTGGGAGGGGCCTTGCCTTCTTCATCGACAAAGCAAGTATAGAAGGGTAAGGAAAAATTTGTAGAGGCAAAGGTCCAGCAGCAGGAGGAAGACCTCTGTGAGATAGAGCATGAGTTTCAATTAGTTGAGTGAGATGAACATGATGACAGTAAAAGCATAGCTATTGTCATCAAGGAGAAGAATGCACTCATAGGAGAGCTCGAGGTCAACTTGCAAAGGGCCAAATGGATCATTTCCTACTATGAGCAGGAAAATAGGCAGTTTGAGGTAAAAAATGAGCTCATGGAGATTCAACTCAGAAAGGAAAAGAGAGAGGCTGAAAAGGCAAAGGCCTTACTTGATGAGGCATATGGGCAGTATGGTGAGCCACTTGATGAATAGGTGCCAAGAATAAGGCCAAGGACTAGAGGCCTAAAAAGAGCCTTGGAGCAGGAAAGGAAAAGGGAGGAAGAAATGGCCAATCAGCTCACCTTGAATGAGCAATTTGCCAAGATGGTAAGTGAAAGCCGAGAATATTGGCTTGATAAGGTAAATTACCATCTGGAGAACCTCCTAGGCAAGGTAAATTACCATCTGGAGAACCTCCTAGGCAAGGCCAAGAAGGACAATGATATTCAAAGAAGGATGGCGAAGCACTATGCCATGAGAGAAAAAATCGCAAGGGCCAATCTCAAAAGAGCTCATGCAAAAATCGAGGCCTTGACCGAGCAAGAGGAGAAAAAGAGGTTGGATATCCTTGCCGAGGCATCACTCCATGCCTCAAACATATA
This sequence comes from Pinus tabuliformis, assembly GCA_031772625.1. Taxonomy (NCBI): domain Eukaryota; kingdom Viridiplantae; phylum Streptophyta; class Pinopsida; order Pinales; family Pinaceae; genus Pinus; species Pinus tabuliformis. The sequence goes on along the minus strand of CM062804.1, from coordinate 136,986,860 downwards.
GCCAGCTATCAACCCACCAATTTTGGCCATTTTTGAACAATTTTGGCAAGATGTGTTTTGTTGTGTTTTTTGAAGAAATTTTGGCACTGTCAACATGGTCAAATGCGCAACACCTAAGATGCTGCACTTTTGTTTGGGGCATCCAATGAGAAAATGGTCAACGTTTTTGGATTCAGAATAATGAGGGCATGAACCCTATACTTTTTCTAAGAATTTGGAGCAAAACTGGTCAGCCAAAAGGGTCAAAAACTATCAAAAAATTACCTTTCTGCCTCTTTTCTGGCCTTGTCGCTGTGCATTTGAGCAGTCTTGGGAGATTGCAATTTTGGAGGGGTAAAGAAAGCCCATTTTTAAAACCAAGGATAGTTTTGGAAACTAGATAGGATAAGCTTTCCAATTAGCTATCCTGGGCTAGGTTTGGACATCGAGAAGGCGATCAAAAGTCAGCTTGAAGAGGACGTTGCGTGTTTACAAGTGTCGCTGCGCGTTTGATAGTTTTCGACATTTTTCACTATTTCATTCCAAGTTGACTTTTATCTATGGGAAATTCAAGTTTTACCTATGTAATTGATTTAGATGATGTAATTATCATGTTTTTACTTTTACCTAGGTTAGATACATCAGTTAGATAGCCTATGTGGCATGTAATGAATCAGTTTGCTAGAGTGAGGGGGGGGGTCACTTTGACCACCCTACACTCCAGCTATCAGTTCAACCTTTCTTGCAACTGCTCTTCCACTCATGGATTTGACCCTTGATGCCTAGGATGAGCTGGTTGTTGTCCTATATTATGTATTTTCTCAGTCATTTTACAGGTTGGACTCAGTTGGATGCTTATGCTTTGAGTAGACATCATTTTGTATCAGTTTTCAACAGGAGATTAATGAAAAGTTGCAACTATTTCTTTGGGATCCATGTGGTATGATGTTCAGTTTAGTTTTCTCTATTGTGATCATATGTTAAAATGTTTTTTGTACTTCATCAATCATTTCATTGCTTTTAAGTGGATGTTTTCAAGTTGATAGGCAAAACCCATAATATTTATGCTTTGTTTTGGGAAAATATTCACAGTTAATGTTTTCTTCAGTTTAGGAAGAATCCATGTTGCTTACATGCTCTTTCTAGCTCCTCACCTGTCTTGAAATCACCTCACCCATCAAACCCTAGAGTGTTGAGCCTTGTGCCTACCTTGCCCCATCAAACACCCTGCAATTTTGACCTAATTTCCTTGCCCTAACTGTTTGGCTCCTCCTGATCCAGCAAAACCCTTCAAAAATCAAATTAAACCTTGTGATACTATACCTAGCCTAATATCATTTTCTTGATCCAATCATCTTGGCTGAGATCCTTATGGAGAGAGCCCTCTCCTGGCCTAGTAGGGCTAGCTACTTGGCTAAGCGTGGTTTGTGGTTACCCTGGCATTGCCTTCCTTCAACCTGAGGTTCAATCCAGGTGATAACACCGACAATCCAGCTCAACCAAATGAAAGAAACCCATCACACCATGGCTATCCATAAATGGAAAGGCAAAGTTGAAGCCACTATCATACGTAGAAAAACTCATGCCAATGACAACAAGAGAACCAAATACACACGTGCATATACCATGCATGCCAAACTAGCAAGGAAATCTTACATTCAACTCAATACTTGCAAGTAATCTCATTGTAGCCACCTGATCCAACTCTTCCTTGATTGATATTTGATTTCTTGTCCTTCCTTTACCTTCCTTTCTCCAATGCCAAAGTGCTCCAAGAATGCTCTAAGTGTGCAAGAGTATGAGAGAATAGAGAGAATGGAGAGAGAGCTCCAAAAATGAACTGACAAAAGGTTGTGAACTGATCCTCAGAATCCTTTTTATCAATGAGGCCTCTATTTTCTTCAATTTCCATTATTTTCCTTCAATTTCCTCCTCACATGCAACCTGTGACCTTTCACCTTCCTTTTCTCCTATTTTCCATTATTTTCATAAATAAAATGTCAATTAATGCCTCTTTGCCTTTTCAATTCCTTTTCCATTGCCTTTGCCAATTTCCTTAGCCATAATAAACCAAATGAATACCCACTAGGATGTTTTTCCCAACATTCAACTTAGAATACATGTTCTGTGAACTTAGTCTTATTTTGCCTTTATTAACTTTAGTACATGAACTTTTAACGTGGGGTTGTTATAGATACCTCCCCCTTAGGGGAACATCGTCCTCAATGTTCTATGACACCTACAACCAGTAAGATCACTAAAGACCAAAACTTACTACCCATGGAGCTTTATAACTTAGCTCAATGCAATATTTACAATGAACAACCTGCTGAAAAGCAAATGACCATGGCAAACATGACAACATGACAACCATACTACTTATTGGAGATTTATAACAAAAATCACTGCAGTATTTACAATAACAACCATACATTTATATGTACATCTACCAAAACTCATTTGCCTCCACCGACAAATAATGAAGGATACATAACCGGGATCCTATCAACCATCTCCCATGTAGCTTCATTAGGCCCAAAGTGCTTCCATCGCACTTTAGCTTACTCGATTGCTCGGTTCCGACGCATGAGTTGTTTCCGCTGCAAAATGCACTTAGGTTTCGACTATAATTCTCCTTCTGGATCCACTTGTAATACAAACCAATCAATCACATTATCGACATCCTTTATATATATTTTAAGCAATGAAACATGAAAAACATCATGGACATTCATTGTCGGAAGAAGTGCCATTCTGTGGGCCACTGGTCCATTCCTCTCAAGGATCTCTAAAGGCCTGCAATACTGAGGTGCCAACTTCGTACATGACCCAATCCTCATGGATCTCTTCTTGGGATTGATGTGCAAGTATACATGTTCCCCAACTTGAAATTCCTTAAACAACTTGTGTTGATAGCTCTTTTGTCTATCTTGTGTTGTCTTTAGATTCTTCTTGATAACCTGCATTTCCTATTCCATCTTTGCCAACATGTCTGGTCCTATCAACACCCTGTTCACTAGAACACTCTAGATGATAGGAGTACTACAATTCCACCCATAAAGTGCCTCAAACTGACTCATCTTCAAAGATTCTTGATACCCATTGTTATACACAAACTCTACCAGTGGAAGATACTCCTCCCACCTCATTTGCTAACGCATAACATACATTCTCAACATGTCCTCCAAAATCCTATTGACCCTCTTTGTTTATCCATCTGTATGTGGATGATGAGTTGTACTGTAAGCCAACTCTGTACCGAAGCCTGCAAATAAATCCCTTCAAAACCTAGAAGTGAACTTATCATCTCCGTCTGACACAATCTTCTTCAGAATACTCTCACTATCTCCCTGATGAAGACCTGTGCTACCTCACTATCTAAATAAGTAGATTTGACTACTATGAAGTGAACTACCTTTGTCAACCTGTCAACCACAACCATGATGGAATCATGCTTCCTATATGTCCTTGGCAAACATGTAATGAAATACATAAAAATGACCTTCCATTTCCATTCTAGAATCGAAATTGGTTGTAGTAAACCACCAGATGCTTACATTTTGCCATTACCTGTTGACAATCGAAACACCTTGCAACAAACTCAACTACCTCTTTCTTTATATTCAGCCAATAGTAGAACTTATTAACCATTGTCATTGTTTTTTGATATCCCAGGTAACCTGAATACAACTTAACATGAAAGTCCCTCAAGATAAGATTCTTGAGTTCATTGTTGTTCGAAACATAGATCTTGTCAAGATAATCTACATCCTATTCACCTGTGCCCTGCTGCTGGAACCTGTGCCTAAGCTCCCTGTACCTGTAATCCTATTTTCCTTCACGCAACATCTGATCATGTAAATATGTCCTGTATGAACTCATAGTCGCTATGTGATTTACCTGCACTCTTCTGCTAAGAGCATCTGCAACCCTATTCTCCTTACCCTTGATGTACTTTATCTCAAAATTAAACTCACTCAGTGTGGCCAACCACCTAGCTTGCCTAGCATTCAGATTAGGTTGGTCAAATAAGTACCTCAACCCACTGCGATCACTAATCATAATGAACCTCCTTCCAAGAAGATAGTTCCTCCACATATTCAATGCATGAATGATTATTGCTAATTCAATATCATGTGTCACACAATTCTACTCGTGTTCATTCAGTTTCCTTGATTCATAGCATACCACCTGTCCCTCTTACATAATGACTCCACCAAGTCCTCTCTTGTAATCATTTGTACACACCACGAACTCTTTATCTAGATCTGCAATCTTTAGAATTGGATCATTTGTAAGAAACTGGTTAATCGCTCAAAACATGGCACATTCTTGTGTCCATTCAAATTTCTTTTCTTTCCTCTGCAATGATGTAATAGGATAGGAAATATGTGAAAATTTCTTGATGAACCTCCTGTAGTAACCTACTAACCCCATGAATGATCTAACCTCATCCACATTCCTAATATCTTCCCATTCTGTGATAGCTTTGATATTTTATGGATCCATTGCTATGCCTTCTTTGGAAACAACATGCCTTAAGTAATGTACCTGTGTCTGAAAGAAACTACATTTACTAAGCTTGGCATACAACTGATGCTCTCTTAGCAACCTCAATATTGCTGCTAAGTGTTCAACATGATCTTCCTCGTTGTTGGAATATATCAATATATAATCAATTAATACAATCACAAAATTTTCCAGATAAGGATGCAATACACTATTCATCAAACACATGAAAGTAGTTGGAGCATTAGTCAAACTGAAAGGTACTACAACAAACTCATAATGCCCATACCTAGTCTAGAAAGTAGTATTATAGATGTCCTCTTATTTGATGCTTACTTGATGATATCCTGATCTCAAATCAATCTTTGAGAACACTGTTTCTTCCTTCAACTGGTCAAACAAGTCATCAGTCCTCGACAACAGATACATGTTCTTGACTATCACCTTGTTCAACTACCTGTAATCGATGCACAACCTGAGAGTACCATCCTTCTTCTTCACAAACAATACGGTGCACACCACGACGATACACTTGCCCTAATGTATCCCTTATCAAGCATTTCCTTCAAATGCAACTTCAATTCCACTAACTCTGGTTTGCTCATCTTGTATGGTGCCTTTGATGCTCGTGCTGCTCCTGGTACCAACTCAATAGAAAAATATATTTCCCTGTGAGGTGGAAACTCAAAAATATCTACTGGAAACACGTCCTGAAACTGCTGGAAGACTGGGTACCTCTTCAATTCTTCTGCATCCTCAACATGCTTACCTTTATCACTAGATATATGAACTAAAAATAACACACATCCTTTCCCGCGATTGCACTTTGCTTGCATAGTTGTAACCATTCTGACTGATGTTGTCTTCTTCTTATCCTGCAAGATTCTTTGTTCTCCATTGTCATCCAAACACTCAATAGTCTTTTCATAACAATCCACCTTATTCCTATGAAGATACAACCAATCCATACCCAAAAGCATATTGTATGATCCTAATGGAAGTACATTCAGATGTGCTGATGTAGGCATACCATTCAACACAAATTCATAAGATCTTACGTAATGATGAACTCTCTTCTTAGTACCTGTAGCAAACTGCACTAACCAAGACTCTGCATGACTTCTTTTCTCAAACCACATTGTCCACCAGATCAGGGTTAACATAACAATAATTAGATCCAGGGTCAATCAAAATAGAAACAACTTGATCACAAAGCTTACCATCCATCTTGATAATAGATGCTTGGTTATCCACCTACCTATTATCCAATGCCGCATAGATCTGAGAATGCTCTACCCAACATCCCCAATTGTTTGTGTTTCCTATGCATTGTAGATCTGAGGCCTACCACCCTGATATGATGTACAATCCTTCTTGAGATTCTCCTTGCCACATATCCAACACTACAATTGTCCCCTACCACCGTCTTTAGGTTGCGACCCATGTCCCTTCTCAACTGCATTAAAATTATTATAAGAAACAACATTCTCTTTCTCACCTGCATCTTGAGATCTTGTTCGCTACGGTGGCTATTTACCTTTAGTCTTATCTTTCCCTTTCAACCTTGCTGAGACTCTGTATTACGCTTCGATTGCTCATAACAATGTTTCAAATTCCCAATGACTTCTTCTAGTGACCGAGGCTCATCATACTCAATTTGATCCTTATGCTATTGGAAATCCACTGACAAATCTTTGAAACTTGGCCTTATCATCCCTAAGATATGATACACACCTCAATAACTCAAGGAACTTATTCATGTACTCCTCATCTATCATCGATCCCATCTTTAACTCATAAAACTCCTTGGCCTTACCGTTATAGTACCTCTCTGAAAAGTACTTATTCCTGAAGAGTCTCTTGAATTCATGCCAACTTAACTCCTCTATATTGATATCTCTGACACGGTTCACATCTTCCCACCAGATGTTTTCCTTCCCTTTGAGACTCAAAATAGTTATCTAGGCCTTCATGTTCTCTATATATTCATGTAGCTCAAAGAACTTTTTCATTCCAAGTAACCACGCCTCTGCATCATCTGACTTCTTCAACTCTCCATTAAATGTAGGTGGCTTGGAATTCTTGAACTCATCTGGAAAATATCCCCTATCATACCTCCTATAAGGATGATAGTGATGACGACCATGATACCTATTTGAACCAAAACTAGAATAGAACCCATGTCCATCACCTCTCCGGTCACGTGTATCCAAGAACTTGCCATCTTTGACTGTGTCATCTCTATCCAAATTGTGCCCACCATGAGACCCGCTACCATATAACCCATTAGTCCCATCCTCTAGCCCATAACTGATCTATGGTTGCCCATGTCTCTGCAAATATGACAGCTCTGAAGGATGACTGCGTTGATCTCTGTTTGTTTCTCTTGTGCCTTGGAAAGTCTCTCTTGTGATTGAATGATCTTGTCATTATATTGTTTGAAACTTCTTATCATCGCATTCAAACTTCTCAAGGTGTCTGCTATGTCAGGAAAGTACCCATCACCAAGTTGCTCATTTGATCTGTAAGGAGAGTCTCATGAATTATAATCCACCATTTTGCTAGTCATCTTTGATCCTCTTCTTCCTGCATGTATATCATGTCAGATAACCAAACATAAACATAACCAACATACCTCAGTATAGTTCAGGGGAGGATATCTCGTTTGCAAGATCAACCAGATTAGCACGATACATGTATAATCATAATCACATCAATAAACTGACATCATGCATGAAAATACCAACTACATACCATGACCTCATGCATGATAACCATAACCATAACAATGCATGCATAACAACCATATAGACAACTAACATGCATAAAAAATACATATACAACCGACATGCATTCATGATAAACACATCCCGCCCATCTAGTCCAAGTGTTGAACCATGCTTTGATACCACTCTGTAGTATCAGAGATCACCCAAAGAGAATGCAATATGCTCTTATACCAATCTATAACACCCTCCTCCCACACTTACCCAAGTTCACCGGTCCACCGGGGTAAATATGTGACGAAGAGTTACTATGATATAACTCAACCTCCTAGGTACGGTTAATGAAGTGGAATCGACAGGCTAAAACCTTACCGACCCTCCTTAGGAGCTACAAAACCCTCAGGAGCTAAACAACCACTCCAGGTGCTTAAAACCTGAGTTAACTTGCTTTTTCACTGACCTAGGTTGCTAGTCACATTCATAACAAGGCATTCTAATGATAGTAAGCCTCCAGTCACATGGATAAGCCTACCTCCTAATGACTGCAGTCTAATTCACCCAACTTTGTGCATGCTGCCCCAAGATCTGAGCCACTTTTTTAAGGCTAGGATACAAACCTCTGCCCGGAACTTTATAGAACTTTCCAGATTGATGAATGACACAAGGTCAAAGCCATTAATTCAAATCTTATACAATAACTTGACCTAACAAATCCTGAACATGACAGACATTTCGTCAAACACATTGTGAACGTGTAATCTACAGGCTAGAAATGCATATTTGAATAGAGGGGTTTCATACTTACCTGAAAATCATCAAGAAGGTTTGATGCCCTCTCACAATAGCCGCAATAACATCTATTAGGTCATGCATTCATTTGCTCATCAAAACATGATGAGAGCCATAACTAAAGTCTGTCATAAAAGCATGCTTATAACCAACATATGACCAAAATAATAACAATGATAGAACAACCATCAAATCCATATAATAACAAGTATAAATACAAGAGGAAAATAACTCTTATTAACATATGCAAAAACCAACCAAGTCAGGGACTTCCACGTACCACCCGACCATAGATTGGGTTGAACCAAATCTTTTTTTAGCCAATCACCCCTGTGCCATATTCCAAGCACGAATGTCAGGCTTACAACAAAACAACCAGGGCTTCCTCATGCTAAATAATAAACATACACTACCAGGCTTTACCGGAATCCTGCCAAAACTGGTCAAGGGATCACTAGGCCCTAAATAACCATGGATGCCTTCAGATTTCTTCACCAATACCTTGAGGAATTTTCTCATCTCCACCCTCAGGCTTTGCCATTTATTTCTTCATTACTGGTTAAGGGATTCCTAGGCCCTTGGGGAAATTTTCTGAGACCACCTCACTTGTTCCAAAACCATTTGGCAATCCAGCTCAACCAAATGAAAGAACCCCATCACACCATGGCTATCCAATAACGACAAGGAAAAGTTGAAACCACTTTCACACCTATGTTACACAACGTTTTGTCACTGTCCCTGTACTCCCCGTTCCTTGATCCTAGAGGACCTATACAGTGAACCCCACATGCTTTGCCTTCATGGAGAAACTCCCATTATGTCCCTCTTCATGAGCAGATCATTTCCCTTTTGCACCATTTCCCCTGAAACTTTTGTTTTTCCCAGTTTACAAGGCCGACGCTAATGACCTTTGTCTCCCCTGCGCCGATGTGCAGATATTAGCACTATTCCCCGCGCTGACCGGTGCGATTGAGTTGTGTTCCAGTCATGCCAGTCCTGTTATGGAAATTTTTTTAAATTAGAGCCGAAGCTTCCAGCTCTAGAAGCTTCGTAACGAAAGTCTGGTAAATGGTTTGGCCGGATGGGGTCGAGGATGAAAGTTTGGGCTCCTTTCCCCTATAATGATGGAACTACCTCAAGGGATAAGTCCTTCTCCCATGAGAAGAGGATCCATCTCCCATCCATATTTCCTATATAAACCTCCCTTCTTCCCAAGCACAAGCTAGTTAGAGTGTTGGTTGAGTGTGAGTATACTATTTTGATTAGACAAGCAAGTTATTACTAGTTGTAGCCATCTAGTTGTGGAAGGGAGAAGTGTGTTTGGTTTGGAGTGAAGCCTAAAGGGAATAGCCTTTAAACTATTGTTGTTTGAAGCCATCATGGAATGCTAGTAGAAGTGTGTGGGAACCCAGTCTTGTCAGAGGAAGACTGCGACATCAAGACGAATGGTTGTAATCTGTCTTTGATGTTAATATATGCAACTATTGATTGATTTCCTACATGTTTTGTAATATTACATATTCGTGTCTTAATGCTTCTTGACTCATTAAGTAGGTTGAATTGCAATTTGTCTATTATTATGTTTGTGTGTTGTTGTTGTTTACTTGTTTCAGGAGCTTGAAGAAGGAAGCGAGAGATTGCTGGAGCGAGCAAGCGAGGACACCATCAAGCAGGATAAGCGACCAAGAGGTAGGCCCTCTTGATTGATTCTAACCTAAGGAAATCTTCCATAGAATGTATATGTTGTGGCTAGACCCATCATCGAGCTAGAGGAATTCGTTCGTGTCCGCATTTATAATTTTACTTCACCACAAATTGGCGACTTCGTTGGGGAGGTCCCATCTTTTGTTTGTTTTGGTTTTCATGATTTTGTGAGAACTTTGCTAGTTTCGCATTTTCCCTTTGGTTCTGTTTCTTTTCTCCTGCTTACTGGCCTAAGTCTAAAATTCATAGTAGCAGATCTGGTCCCTGTTTTAATATTTACTTTTTACTTTTCCTTAGTTGCCTCGGCCAGCGCGTTTAATCCGCTGATATTCGTGCCGACCAGCCTCTGGTGCTTGTTGTCAATTAGGTAGTCACGTCGATACCTGTAAGTGAAGATTAGGGCTTGACCCGAATCTTGGCCAGTGTGTTCTGCTCTTGTGGTTTTGACCCCGCGAGCCCTTTTGACTGTTTTCTCCCTGATTAGGAAGCTACCTTTCATTTGGTTTTTGCTTGCTTGTTGGCTTGTCATCTTTCTATTTGATTGACTGAGTCATTGAGTGGTCAGCGACACTAGGGTATGTAGTTGGTCACCCATTCAGCGGCTTGTGGACTCATCAAGTCCGGGCATTTGTTTTTTGGTTCTTTTACAACTTTGACCTCTTTTTGCACAAGTTTGAAAAAGGTTTTGTTTACTAGCTTGAACGTCTTTTTTCGGCATAGATTACATTGTTGGTCTTGTGTTTGGTAAAGTTGGTATTTCATTGATCTGAATGAACTTCTATTTTCATGTTTTCATCTGCGTGAAGAGCTCATAGTCTCGAAAAATTTTTCATTGAAAGATTGTATGCGAAGTTTGTTTTGTTGTTTCATGAGAAAGTATGAAATTCTAGCTTGTTGCATCATTATGATTTGCATCTCTTAAAAACTAGAATTGCATCAGCATTTGAAAAAGGAAGAGAAATTTTTTCATTTTGAAAGGACTGATAGATAAGTGCTTATCAGGAAATTAGGAATTGGAATGCATTTTTCATTAGTTTATTTTTTGAAAAAATGAAGTAGTGAAAGATCATTTCGTTTTCAGTTGCTTGATTGTTTGCATTTGATTGAGTAGTTTCTACCCTCTCTAGTGTAGGAATTTCATCGAATTGAAAGGGTCTTGTCCCATTTAGTTGCATTTTAGGTTTTTCGAGTAGCATCGCTAAGACCTGAAAACTGAAACTTAACTCAAGATCAACTCTAAAATGAATTAAATTAACCTAAGGCACATTTGACATTAATGATCATATCTAGAAGGTCTAGGCTAGAGACGTGTTCTGGGTTAATCAACCTTACACCCTCCAATCTGGGCAGTACATCCAACTTGGCTACGACCAGATTCAATTCGGTAATTTCCCGGGCACTGTTCAAGTACCCTTGCAACAACAAGGACAACCTTTACAACAACCATGGCAGCCTTTGTTACCGCAAGGGCAACCTTTGTTGCATTAAGGGTTTTTCGCGAAATAGCAAGGGCAGATTATCCCGCAACAAAGTCTCCTGCAACAACTGCAAGGCCAATCCTTCCAACAGTTGCAACAGGCCGCGCAGCAACAGATGTAATATGCTCCACATACCTCTCAACCCATACCCTCACAGGGCCAACCTCTACAAACCTAGGGACAAATTTTGCAACCACAAGGTCAACCCTTGCAAGAGCAAAACCAATCGGGGCAACAACAACCCTTGTATACATATCGACAAAGTCAACCCTTACAGGGACAGGGTCAAGGTGAAGTCCTGCAGTAGCAGGCGCAAAATCTTCTTGTCCTAGGTCAATAGGTTGAAAATCCTGCCGGCCAAGGGCACTAGGTACAAAACCCCTACGTCCAAGGGCAACAAGTGTATCAACCTTATGCCCAAGGATTGTAGGTCCAGAACATATCCATATATCCAAGGTCAATGGGCTTAACAACCTTTCAACCGATACATTGCCTATCAACAACCTGTTCTTGGACAATTTCAAGGTATTCAAGGTCATAATCCTCCCTTTGGTCAAGGTAATCCGCAATGGGGGCAACCTCAGATGCCATATGGTCAAAATCCTCCACTACAGGGCCAAAATCTTTACCAGCAGGGATGGGCTCCTCCCTATGGGCCCGCTTATCGACCTCCCATGCCTTTTAACACTCAATTACCTTTCTTGGCTACACTTGAGTTGCCAGATGTATCGTGCCTTACGAATGATCTGATCCTTCATTTGTCGTACTGGCCTTCGGTGCCATCCAAGATACCAAGTGATTGCCCAAAGTTCGATGGAAAAGCTAAAGAATATCCTCAGGCCCATGTGATGACATATCACCTCTGGTGCTCGTCGAACTCGTACGTGGACGATTCCATTCATCTTCGTCTTTTCCAACGGACCCTCATGGGTGCCGCAGCGAAATGGTACATCGAGCTACCTTGAAGTACTTTCCATGACTTCAATTCATTAGCCATGGCTTTCCTCACGCATTTTCAACTGCCGGTTCATTATGAAACTAGCACCTATTTGCTCACATCACTTAAGCAAGACACTGTGACGCACATCTCTGATCATATCCATGAATGGAGACGTAGACGTCGCCTGATCAAGTTCGAGATAGCTGATCAGTTGCTCACTGAATGGTTTACCAAATCATTCATAGCCCCAATTGCTCACGATATAGCTATGGGTGGATGCGTCACTGAAGAGCAAGCCATTGCTCGTGCCCAGTACTTGGATCTGGTCTACTCTCAGTCTGGCACCTTATACGAGTTGTTACCCAATGCTCCACGACCATCATTTGATCCTGTAGCATCAAAGTCACTAGCTGTTCCTCCCGTTGATGGATTTATTGGTTTAGTATCCCAGACCCCTACTAAAAATTCTTCCAAACAGAAGTCGGTCTCGAATGCTAGTCCTAATAGTTCATCTCAAAATCCGCTAGGCCCTGGTAAAACCTCAGAGCTCCACGTTATCTAGTCTACCACAGTAGACAAATCCTCGAAAGGAAAAAATAAAGGTAAAGGCAAAGCTAAAGCTGATGCCCTGAAATAGGGTCCTCCCAAATCGTCTGCTGGCGAATCTTCGCAACGGAAACCTAAGTATCCCTGCCTCATTTGCGAGGAGGATCACTATACTAAGGATTGTCCACGACGATCTAAAGTTAGTCGCCTGCTCAAAGGGACCCCTGTTGTCCTTAAAGAGCCATTTCCGTCTCAGCAGACTCAAATGGTAGACCAACCCCGATCTACTTCCTCTGGATCTCAAGTGTTCATGATGAACATGCCCATTAATGTGGCTACCCGATCAAAAGATTATCAAACTCCAGCTCTGGCAGCTGGGAAAGAAAAAGAAGCTGCACCTTCTTCTTCTACCCTGAGTTCTGGCCCTCTGCAAATCGAGCGCCCTAACCCTAATTCCGCTACGCGGCCACCCTCTCGAGGTGTGCTACGGAAATCCTCGTATAATCCCAATGCCCAAGCCACTCAACACTACAATATTGTTGAAGATTTGGCTCAGGCACTGTCAGCTATGTCAGCTCTTGAGGTACTCCAAAGATGCCCATCGCAACGGAAATCTTTGTTGTCAGCTATCGGGGGCATCGATCCCACTGATTCTAATTTGATATGTTTCGATTTGGAGAACCATGTTCCACGACTCCCTCATCAGATTGCCTTCCTTATTCAGGTAATCATTAATGAGAAGACCATCCACTGCACTATCATTGATGAAGGTGATTCTACCTACATCATGTCAATTGCATGTTGAAGGATATTGGTTCCCCTGCACTGAATCAGTCTCCGAACACTTTGGAAGCTTTTGATGGGTACGATTCGTGACCCTTCAGTGTCTTACCTAACCTTGCCATCACCTTGGAAGGCAAGACAGTGCAAGTTGAAGTAGAGATTGTTGACGCCAATCTCAATTATAATCTTCTACTCAGCCGAAGTTGGACACATGCCATGCATACCGTGGTCTCCTCTTTGTTTCGCGTGATCTGTTTTCCCCATCAAGGGAAGATTGTCACCGTCGATCAATTGTATTTCTTTGCCTCTTCCTCCTTGGATGGCAATGTTCCGTACATCAAGCACTTTGGTGCTCCCTATGAGAGTGTGGGGACATGTCTCTTCAAAGATTCTGCCTTAATGGGAAATTTTCCACTCCCACCTCCTCATATTTCCTCTGTCAACATGGTCTCGGTCAAATCTGATCCCTGGGTCATACCTGCACGAGATCTTGTTGATTCTAGGGGCGAGGTCATGCCGCTTAGTCCCGCCGAAGTCAATTATGTGGAAATTGTTCGGCTTCGTACTCTGCATCCTCTGATTCTCATATGTCGAAGACCTCTCTCGATATGTATTCTTAATCCCCCTAGCTTGGCACTTTGGAATCATTTGATCGCTTAGCCGAGACCTTCCTCGCTGATGAAGGTATCATGGAAATCATGTCTCTCGAGGAACCACGATGGATCGATACTCATCATCGATCCTCGTTCCTGCCTCGCCCGACGACCATGTCTACCACTTTCGAAGAGTCCTCTTCTCCATTTCCCCCACCGCCTGTTACTCATGAAGTATGGTCGGAAGGAAATTTGGGTAATATTACCCAAATGATACCGATTGGAATTTATATCAAACCCAGTGTCGTTGAACACATTCATATTGGGGTATCTTGTTCTCCGGATGAGATCAAGACATATGTCTGCAAGTGTCACGAATTCCAAATTTACCAACGCAAGATCCGTGCCCCACCCGCTCACCTACACCTCGTCATTATCATTGGTACCTTTTCCAAATGGGGCATTGATTATATGACCTATAACCCTCGTTCGGCCGGAGGGCATGGCTATATTATCGTCGCTGTGGATTATTTCACCAAATGGGCCGAAGCGATGCCTACATATTCTGAAGATGGTAAGACGACGACTCAATTCTTTTTTAACCATGTTATTTCTAGGTTCGACATACCCCAAGCCATTGTCACAGACCATGGCTTCCATTTCAGAGATTACACGATGGCAGAATTGACATCTGCATTGGGCTTGCGCCACAATGGATCGACCCCATATTACCCTTAGGCCAACGGCCAAGTTGAAGCCATGAACAAGGTTTTGGTCACCATGCTTCAACGTACTATTGGGATGCACATGTCAAATTGGCCTATCATGTTTTTTTCAACTCTGTGGGCCTAACGAACTTCAACCAAAGACGGAATTGGTTTCACACCTTTCCAGCTGGTCTATGGTCTGGAAGAAACATTTCCGATCGAATGTGAGATTCCTTCACTCAATCTAGCTGTTGAACTCCTCCCCGAAACATCACCTCAAGAGGAACACCTCTTATATTTAGAATGACTGGACGAGACTCACCGTCTCACTGCCTTGGTCATCGAAGCACAAAAGAAACGGGTCAAATCCCATTTCGATCAGTTAGTCTCCCCTCGCACTTTCTTTGAGGGTGATTTGGTCCTGCTATACGACCAAGCTAACGATAAGTTGGGGGCAGGCAAGTTCGAACCTATGTGGCATGGGCCCTATATTGTAAAACACGTTTTGCAGAAAGGAGACTATGAGCTTGTTGATTATGAAGGAAATCCTCTCGATAAGCCCCGAAACAGGCTCTACCTCAAAATGTACTATGCTTAGGCCATCTTGCATGGATACTTATGTACATTAGTGTGTGATTCATTTTTGTACAACGTGGTTTTGTGTGATAGTTTTCAAACAACTTTCCTGTTTACTATGCTTTTCTTCCTTTGCAGATGTCTACAACTCCTCACGTTGGTTTCACCAATGGTGCTTGCCGTAGTACCCAGAACTTATCATCCACGACATGGGCTATCTATGACCCTAACAGTCAGTTGATTGACCTTCAAGGTATCTGCTTGGGTCGTACAATCGACAACATTGCTGAATACAATGCGGTCATCAAACTGTTGTCAAAAGGCATCGCTCTGGGCATCAGAGAATTGGTTTTCAACCTGGATTCATAGCTTGTCATCCTTCAAATCAACGGGCAATATTCCGTCAGGAACCCTCAAATATTACGTATGTATCTACGTATCCATCTATTGGAAAGACATTTTGATTATATTACATATCATCATATTCCTAGACGTATGAATACATTGACAGATGCATTAGCTAATTACGTGTTGGATAGACATTTATGAAACATGTAAAAGATAAGGTAAACCATTTGTACCATAATAGACAGGAAAATACAACATATATATGTGTGTGTGTGATAATGTTTGATACATCAGAACCCCAAAAAATAATATGTGTGTCTATAATAACATTAGTGGCTTGCAGGCCTCGTACATCCGTGGCACGCAGGCCTCAAAAAATATGTAACTATTGGACCTAGGAACTACTCAGCATAGTGGTCATGGTAGCACAAGACAGCTTGTGCAACATGAATCAGCAGTCGGCGGATCCGATCTAAGACTCTCACTGTGTGCCTCTAGTACCGTCGGGGCATGTCTCCTATCCGAGCATACTTCGAGATACCATGAGTCAACCCCTCAAGGTTCCTCGCGATCTCCTCCTCATTATCACTCCCTTCCTAATAAGGGGTGACAACATCAATAGGACGGGGGACACGCCTGGCTATCGGGGACATCCCGACTGGCCGCTCTGGTCCAACATCTGCATAAACAAGAGAAATGTTATAAGCATGCATATACCAAAAACAATTAAAAAACATCAAAATAAAAAAGTTTTGATTTTTTACCTTCGTCATCAAAGTCCTCTCCATCTGGTAAGGGCATATCTAGATCTCCACGGAAATCAGTGCCGCTATACGACCAGTCCTCCACGACGATCTTCTGTCATCGTAGCCATGAGAAGAATTCTGGTTGGTATGACATATGCTGACCCCCAGTGATCTTGGGCATTAGACGACTCCAGCGGGCCATCCGCGGATTACGTGGCGCAGGAGGATCGACCTCAATCAACTGATACTGGAACAGTGGCACTTGTTCCAAGAAGAAGGTCACAAGTACTGATCCAAAGCCAAATTGCTTCAGATTCCCTGCCTTGGCATTGGACAACTAGCGCTTGATGTTCATCTTCATGGCCTCTGCCTAGTTGAAGATTGTAGCAGTTGTGCAGTCAATAGCATAAAGGAACTTCAACTTGTTAGTCTCATGTTCCGCCTGGGACCCCACCGCTTTGTTGATAGTCAATAGAAGCACCCTCAGTATCATATCCTGCACACTGGAAATCTGTATCTTCCCACTCTTGGATTTCAGGGCCTCAGGAGAGTGTTCGGCAAGTAGGGAATATATGCTTACCCCGATCGGACGTGACCCATACAAGTTCACTGGCTCGCCTCTGTAAGACAATCCAGTGATGAAGTAGATATATGAAGTTATCAACTCCAGCTCCTGGTTCCCAATGACAAAAATTTGACGATTGATGTCCCAAAGGCTTATCAAGTATCGAAGCAACTCGGGCTGGGCCCGCATCCCTGGTGTAAGGAAAAATTTGAGGAGCCCGCAAGCCCTCAAAGCCTCCAGGAAATTTGGATCATTCAATGCCTGGGTGTCAACATCTTCATGTTCTCTTTCCTTCCAATCCACCATTTTCGACAATTTCTCTCTTGCAAAAGCCATTTATTTGAGTCAATCATCAATTTTGGCACATAAAATTCAAGTTTTAATGGTCAGTTCTTGAGAAAAAATGGTTTTTCCCTATCCACGGTGCCGACGCGCTTGTTTTAGAAACAGTCGCATCGGTTGGTGCGGATGGTTATGCAAATAACCCTCGGTCGGCACGATCCCGTGCCTGGAAATCGCGCCGACCGAGGGCGATTTTTTTTCTCAAAAACCTCCCTAAAAATCCTAAAAAATGGCTAAAAATAGAAATGAATAGCATGAAAATGGAGCTCAGGGCTTCGGCTATTACCTGGAACTGACGGCTTGTCGATTGACCTCCCGGATCTCCCGTAATTTGCTTCGGAAAAACTAGGGCAAAAGTGGGTAAAAAGTCTTCACTGTAAAGGTAAAATGGTAAATGGTAAAAATATATTTACTTTTCCCCTTTTTATTCATTTTTTCATGAAAATATCAGGTTTTGTAAATATTTTGACCTATTTTACCTCAAGGACTCGATAATACACTTTGCCTTACTTGTGCAGCAACAGGTGATGGATGTTCGACGATGATGATGAGTCACATTTAAGCTCTTTTCTCGACTCGTTAAACTCATATGAAAATATTGCCGAGTATTTTTTCCCTTTTTGACTTGTTAAAAAGAATAAAAATGGGGGGTCCGCTTTCAACGCTTTTCCAACCCTTTAAAAGAAAAAAGATGGCCGAGCCCTTGTCGTTTCGAACTCGTTAATGGATGCGAAACATCGTGTGCCTAGTATAAGTTTACCCCTTTTTCGAGATGGAAGGCACTATTTACGAAAAAAGTACTCCTTGACTGAAATGGTCAAGCGGTTCTCTCAAGTATTGTTTTCTACCTTTTCGGGCTCGAGAGACACAAAGGTACGAAAAGGGACCATGTGTATTTTTCTTTTACATGTATTTTTCAAACTCTCTAAACATGAAAAAGATACTGAGTTACACCTTTGTTGGACTCGTTAAACTATTAAACGACATCGGATTCGTCATCATGATGGACATGAGCTTCTCCTTCCTAGGGCTCGTTAAACTTACTAGGTCGGATTCGTCTGAAGGATGAACTTACAGTGCAAGCATATGCTATCCCCTTTAAGCTTGCGATTAAAAAATAATTGGGGTACTTGCCAGAAATGGTGGGGGAAAATTTGGAAATCTATCAAGTCGTGTCGGCAGCTTACTCTTGAACATGACACTCTTTGCTTCATGTCAGGTTGGGACATCCTCCTTTGTATCATTGACCTTCCTGGATTTGGGCTATTCATTTTTGCCTTCCATTTTATCTTTGCCATGTCATTATGACCACCGATCCCATGGATCCAAAAGCTGCCAAACTTCCAGTTGTGTCGTTGATATGTTCAAGAGTTGTCCTTCTGTAGTTACACTTACCTCTGTTTCTCTGTATCATCCAAAATCATTTTGCATCCTCTCGTCTCGCGTCAATGATGTGGGATTCATTATGACCCTCCTTCGACATGGTCGCTTTCCATCGACTTCAACTCATTATCTGGGAAGTTGATCGAGAGACTCCCTTCCAGTACCTTAGAGCTTGCATGCCTTAATGGCAAGTTCTTCGCACTCGACGACAAGTTCACATCATTGGCTTTCGATCGAGTGATTTCACGGGTGTTCAACTTCAGTTCCTGTATTCACATTCCGTGAATTGTGCTGATAGTACCTTGAGGGCCATTGTCATTATTGGTGGTTTCTCTCACGCTTGTTAACAATTTATATCATTGACTTGTGATCAAGTGACTTTCTAGCATGTTTGACGTCAACACATATATTCACATGCTAGGATTTGTACATTGATCGGGTCATGTTGGAGCGCAAGACCCTGGACTCAGATCACACTAGTCCAGGTTGCGAAGTGATGTGACATGGTTATGATGATACGCATGTCTCTTTTACATGGCCGGTTGCGACCAGACCATGGGTTATCATATGCGATCCTTCTTATTATTGGATGGTTGCGACCATACCTTGGTTTCGTTATGATCCTCTTTGACGGATGGCTGCGCCCATACCTAGATCCATTTACATGACATTCTCTGGATGGTTGCGTCCATGCCACGATTCATGTATCATTTGACGGAGATCTCAGTTTATGTATATGTATATGTACTTGCTTGCAGGGTTTTCCGACGGCGGACTGGTTCCCCGGACTAATTTATAAAGCATTTCAACCCTCACTCCGGCTCGACCTTCATGCTTTAGGGGGCATCTATTACACAACATTTTGTCATTGTCCCTGTACTCCCCATTCCTTGATATTGGAGGACCTCTACAGTGAACCCCGCATGCTTTGCCTTCATGGAGAAAGTCCCATTATGTCCCTCTTCATGAGCAAATCATTTCCCTTTTGCACCATTTCCCCTGAAACTTCTGTTTTTCCCAGTTTACAAGGCCGACGTTAATGACCTTTGTCTCCCCCGTGTCGATGTGCAAAGATTAGCACTATTCCCCGCGCCGACTGGTGCGACTGAGCTATGTTCCAGTCGCGCCGGTTTTGTTATGGAAAGTTTTTGAAATTAGAGCCGAAGTTTCCAACTCTAGAAGCTTCGTAACAGAATTCTGGTAAATGGTTTGGCCGGATGTGGTCGAGGATGACAGTGTGGTCTCCTTTCCCCTATAATGATGGAATTACCTCAAGGGATAAGTCCTTCTCCAATGAGAAGAGGATCCATCTCCCATCCATATTTCCTATATAAACCTCCCTTCTTCCCAAGCATAAGCTAGTTAGGGTGTTGGCTGAGTGTGAGTATACTATTTTGATTAGACAAGAAAGCTATTACTAGTTGTATCCATCTAGTTGTGGGAGGGAGAAGTGTGTTTGGTTTGGAGTGAAGCCTAAAGGGAAGAGCCTTTAAACTATTGTTGTTTGAAGCCATCATGGAATGCTAGCAGAAGTGTGTGGGAACCCGGTCTTGTTAGAGGAAGACTGCGACGTCAAGACGAATGGTTGTAATATCTCTTTGATGTTAATATATGCAACTATCGATTAATTTCATACGTGTTGTAATATTACATATTCGTGTCTTAATGCTTCTTGACTCATTAAGTAGGTTGAATTGCAATCTGTCTATTATTATGTTTGTTTGCTGTTGTTGTTTACTTGTTTCAGGAGCTTGAAGAAGGAAGCGAGAGATTAATGGAGCGAGCAAGCGAGGACACCATCAAGCAGGATAAGCGACCAAGAGGTAGGCCCTCTTGATTGATTCTAACCTAAGAAAATCTTCCATAGAATGTATTTGTTGTGGCTAGACCCATCATCGAGCTAGAGGAATTCATTCGTGTCCGCACTTATAATTTTACTTCACCACAACCTGGCAAAACCCATGTCAATGACAACAAGAGAACTAAATACACACATGCATATACCATACATGCCAAACCTAGCAAGGAAATCGTACATGCAACTCAATACCTGCAAGTAGTTCCACTTTAGTTGCTTGATCCAACTCTTTCTTGCTTGATCTTTGCTTCCGCTTGCTTTCTTGTCCTTCCTTTGTCATCCTTTCTTCAATGCTAGATTGTTCCAAGAATTCTCTAAGTGTGAACGAGTATGAAAGAATATAGAGAATAGAGAGATAGCTCCAAAAATGAACTAACAAAAGGTTGTGAATTGATCCTCAAAATCCTTTCTATCAATGAGGCCTCTATTTTCTTCAATTTCCATTATTTTCCTTTGATTTCCTCCTCACATGAAACCTATGACCTTTCACCTTCCTTTTCTCCTATTTTCCATTATTTTCATAAATAAAATGTCAATTAATGCCTCTTTGTCTTTTCAATACCTTTGCCATTGTTTTTTCCAATTTTTTTAGCCATAATAAACCAAATGAACACCCACTAGGATGTTTTTCCCAACATTCATCTTGGAATACGTGTCCCATGACCTTTGTCTTATTTTGTATTTATTAACTTTATTACATGAAATTTTAACACGGGGTTGTTACATCTATCATAAACACATCCACATAGCATTGAATAATAGAGATAAATATTTTACCTTAGAAATCCAACTCAGAAAACTAGATCCAACAATTCTTCTTATGCTTCAGAAATTCATTATAAAGGCTGAAATATGTATCTTCAAAAATCCCATGCATTGTTACTCATTATAAAAACAAAAATGTAGATGTTCATGGCTTAGAGACAATTTTTCTCATCATGGATAGGCTACTTGATTCCTTCATCCTTCGATCTTCAAGACTGTTGCATTCTTCAAGATCTCATCTTTGCTACTGCCATTCAAGCTTATGAAGATCTATTTTTCATCCCGTTGTTGATGTCCTTATTCACCACGAACTTCATTCTTAGTGGGTTTCTTTGGGAGGCCAACCATTATAATGGTTCATTTCAACTTCCAAGTAATTTGGATATTCTCTCAACTTTTCCCAGAAAAACAACTAAATGCCTTGTACAAAGTTTACAAAATATTTTGGAAAAAATCCAATTTGGATCAATAAGGTAGTAAATATAGTAGAGATTTACTTGAAAGATATTTCCAAGTTACATGCAATACTTAAGGCAATTATTTTAGACAAAAATCCAAAGTTTGGAAGGGATTATTCAAGATTTCGGTACAAATCTTAACTTTAGTATAGCTTATCACCCACAAATAGATGGGAAAATGCAAGAGTCAATTGAATGATTGAGTACATGTTAAGAATGTGTCTGATGGATCAACCATCCAAGATGAAGGATTAGTGCACTTACAATAATTGACATCGAACTTCATTGAAGATAGCCTATTTGAGGCATTATATGATAGAAAGTGTAAAACTCTAGATGGATAGGATAATCCATCATACATATTAGTACTTGGGACAGAGTTGCTCAAATAAATGGAAGAAAAATTAGCAAGTAGAATTTAAAGGAAACATAGGATAGACAAAAATATATGAAAAATAAAGTTATAAAATGAAGGAAATTTAAAATTTGGGAGCATGTATTTCTGAACGTGAAACCAAAGTAAAGTTCAATGAAGTTAGGGAGTTCCACTAAATTTAAAACCAAATAATGTGGCCAATTAGAGATCTTCAATAAGATAGAACTCATTGCTTACATGATTGCATTGCTTGCCACCATAAAAATTATTAGTGTGTTTCATGTGTCATTGTTGAAAAAGTATGCGTGCCATCCTAACCATGTCATTAATCGAGCTTTCGTTCAGGTGGAATTAGAAGAAGACTTCCAAGTACAACCAATGTGTATATTGGACAAAAAGATCAATATGCTCAGAAATGAAGTCATAGGGCAAGTAAAGGTCAAATGGACCCACTACAACCTCAAAGAAGCAACATGGGAGCTAGCGGATGTAATGAAGGAGGCATATTCACATTTGATTTGACATTTTGATGTAAAAAATGTTGTATATAATGGTGATGTGCACCAAAGACAATGTAAAATCTAGGAGAAGGGCAATCTAATGACCTAGCTTTGGTTCCTAATTTAGTATTGTGTACATTTATGATGAATGACTAAAATCTAAATGATGTAATATGTAATATTATGCATTGAATGATGATAAAAAACTACATCATAGGTTATAGAAGGATAAGGAGAAAAAAATTGGGGGCTTTGACTCCACAAGAGGGGAAATAAATGGGTTTGACATGGCTCAAGGGGGCTAAAGAGAGGTAATAATATTTTATTAATAAGCCCAACTCCTTAACCTTTCTTAAGTAATATTTCTAAATCCTTGAAATTAGTTATAAGAGACGATAAATGTATGTTTTCCATGAGACACATGGTTTCTCATTCACATGTAATTTTACCCTATGCCTTTTTTGGTCGTGCAATGGAGAAAGGGAAATCAAATGTTTTTGGGGGACAATTTGAATTACCTAAGAGCTCATTAAGGAATTTAGTGTACCAAATAGTTCGAGTAACCCGTATATTCAAACTACCATTTTGGTCTAAATCATTATTTTGTTCAAATTATCATTTGAAGCTAGAATTTAAATTACCAATTATTGGAGCGTTTGAGTTGTCATTATGTTGAGAAAGAGCTTGAATTGTCATTATGTTGGGGAAATTGGGAGAGTTACTCCTTGGGATAGAATAGCCCTAGACTTTACTATAATTGGGTTATGGAAAGATAAAACCATGAATTGTGACTATACAAATTTATAATTATTGATATTGAATGAATTTGTTGTAACTGTTTACCCCTTGAATCCTAGTAGGGGGATTCACTAGCTAGCATGTGTTGGAGCCTTGAAGGGAAGTGGAATAGCGTGAGGAACTACTGAGTAGAGAAGGGATCCCATTCCTTGGGTTGTGTAGGAAGACAGGGAAAAAGAGCTATGGATTGAGACTATTTTGGGTGGAAAATTGAATGTGAACCTATGAATTGGACCATGTGAAGAGAATAAAACCCAACCATGGGACAAATTTGACCTTGTGGATTCAGAGTATTAATTTGGGGGTGGCCTCTATCATTACATAATTGGAGCAATAGGGAGCTTATGGTTGTGTGGAACATTTTTTGTTGTTGTTGCAACAACTTGGTGGATAATTTCTAGAAAAGATGATTTTTCATGAATATAATTATGAATTAGGCTAAATGTGTTTTATCTATGTCATGAATTTTATCACGTTCTAGTTTTTTGAGTTTTGTTTGCATGTGTAATATTGCAATTAATATCTAGTTTGTTTAGTCTCATTCGTATTTGTAAACCTGTAATTATAATTTACGGTTCCATTGTGATTGAATGGTTAAATATTTCATAAGCCTACATTGTTTTCTTGCACTTGTTAATTAAGTATTAGTAGGTTAGTATAAAGGGTATTGGATATTGTACAATCATAGGCGTGTTTGTTGTTAATGATACCACATACATAACAATTGTAAAACAATGATGCTTTAAAAGGTATTACCCACCAAAAGCTTTATCAATTGGGTATTGAATTTGGGGGAGTCACCAATGTATGTTAGTGTCTTGCCCACACTTCAATACTAACATCATTAATGGTTTCATTGTCATTCCTTATGGTTATTATTTGTGTAATGTTGCAATCTATTTTATTATTGTGTTGGATTTTTATTCCACATCAATCCTCCTCTTATAATTTGTGCATATATATGTGTTTGGTAATTTAATTGATGTTAAATTACTACATAAATTATCGACCAAGGCTAGTATACTAATGAAATATATGTGCATTGTTTGTGCTAGGAGTCCTTATTATTCAATCCATTCCTAGATTAAATTGAGATATGAAGATGCACATGTTTTCTCTAACAACTATCACTCTTGCATAAAGTAAAGATGTCACACTTAATAGAAATGAAAATAAGTTTATCACATTTTCTTGAAAGAAATATCACACTAGAATTATCACACTTGCTCAAAATAAAGGTCACACTTGTAGAAATTAATATCACACTTTCTTAGCTAAATAATGAAATTAAATCTAAATCACTCCAATAAAAAAATAGAAATTAACTCTATGATCACACTAATTGGAAATTGAAATCTTGTTCACTCAAATGTAATTTAACTCGGATGTAACTCAAACTATACTACAAATCGTAATTCAATCCACACTCTGTCATACTACTCTTCATGTGCATAAGAGATCTTGGCTTCACTCATTCATCCTGCAACAAAATGATTAAACAAATCCTGCTTCCAACTTAGTCCTAAACATTCATTCAAAATCGAAATTGGTCAGTTAGATGAACTAATTAAACACTATATAAAATGCATAATTGAAATGTTAATTAAAATGATAAAACATTACAACTCCAGGGGGGGCTCCTGTAAGATGTAGGTAACAGCACGACTTCTTCAAAGGAATATATACGCATTGAGATAATGAACATTAAAGGTATCAAACAAAATAGAGTTTTTATAAATGTAAATAGAGTTTTCAAAACAATATGCAAGACTGTTGTTTATCATGTCGAGAGGTAGATTTATAACCTCTATCAATAACTGTTTTAGAGATTTATGAGCCTATCCTACTCGACAAAGACTAAAAATAACACAAGAAGATAATATATCATGATTTCCTCATGATTTGGTATCAGAGAAGCAAATCACGAGGCTAAATATATGCTTCCATTAATTCTCTCACTCGCCTGGTTCGCCTTCCGCTCCTTCTTCATTGGCTGACTTCCGTTTTGATTGTGCTTATACGACATTCTTATCATCCATCTAGGTCATGAATATAGGTAAATATTGTTATGCTAACTATTAGCCACCTACCCATATGTCTCATTCCTCGGCTGGAGTTTCGAAACCCATCGAACCTTCAACTATGCTGCATAATCAATCATTAGTTGCATAATTGGTGCAATTCAGTAGCTTATGCAAATATTGAGTTAAATAATAAAGAACAATGAAACTTATGAAATAAAATATGTTTAAGTACCTGCTATTGCCATGAACCTTGTAAACTGATGCTCAATTAGAGTTATTAGAGTAAAAAAGAATGAGGATGGAGTGTAAGAATGTTGTCAAAAAGAGACAATTTTGGGCTTCAACATTCCCCCACACAGAAGACATTGCATGTCCTCTATGAATAAGGCCTAATTATAACATTTGAACCCTTTTGAAAAGGGTGAATTGAAACATTCCCCATGTCACCAGGGTTGCTACAGACGAAAATATAAATGTTAAAACTATAATCATCAAAAATTCTAAAAGGGCTTGTAGGGAACTGCCAAGCAAAAGAGAGAACAAATTTTGAGCCCTGGGCTTTGCCAACTTAAAGTCAAAATAATGGATATAAGGCAAGAGGTTGCAAATTTGTAGAAGCAAGAAAGTCCTTTGTCACAGTTAGGCTGGCATTTGAGAAATTGGTTTGATATGGAATCAACAAGGTAGTTATGGAAACACTCAAGGAAAGAGAAGTTGGGAGAAAAGTAAAACAAAATTTGTGCAAACATTAATCTCTCATAGCTTGACAGAAGTGGTAGAGAAAAGATTAATCTCTCCTACCTGGATAGAAGTGGTGGTAAGATCAACACATACAAGAACTTTGTGGTGGAATATTATCAAAACTAATAGAGGGATATGCAAGAGTGTCCAGTAAGAGCCTTGACAAACACGCGCACTGAAGCTTCCAAACATGTAAGTTCGTATATTACAGTTTAATGAATATGTTTTCCTATTATCATAAATGTTTTCATACTTTAACAAAAAATTCGCCAAGACTTCATAATGTTTTATTATTCGGTGAAAAATTTGCCAAGATCTTACAAGATTTTATAATTCAGTGAAAGATGCGCCATGATTTTACAAGATAATATAATCTAGTGAGAGATTCGCCAAAAAAGTTATATATACATATTATATTATTGATAGAGTCACCTTCCATTTTTCCTATGTATCATGGGGATTCACCTGACACCCACTTATTATACATATAAATTTAGGGGGGTTCTTAAAATTTTCCCTAATCTCGGCTTCACTCATTCATCCTACAACAAAATGATTAAACAAATCCTGCTTCCAACTCAGTCCTAAACATTCATTCAAAATCGAAATTGGACAGTTAGATGAACTAATTAAACACTATATAAAATGCAGAATTGAAATATTAATTAAAACAATAAAACTTTGCAACTCCAGGGGGCCCTCTTGTGAGATGTAGGTAAAAATACGACTTCTTAAAAGGATTATATAGACATTGAGATAACACACAACAAAGGTATCAAACAAAACAAAATTTTTATAACTGTAAAGAAAGTTTACAAAACAATATGCAAAACTGTTGTTTATCATTTCGAGAGGTAGATTTATAACCTCTATCAATAATTGTTTTAGATACTTACGGGCCTATCCTAGTCGAAAAAGACTAAAAATAACATAAGAAGATAATATCTCATGATTTCCTCATGATTTTATATCAGAGAAGCAAATCATGAGGCTAAATACATGTTTCCATTCATTCTCTCGCTTGCCTAGTTCGCCTTCAGCTCCTTCTTTGTTGGTTGACTTGCGCGTTGACTAGGCTTATACGGTGTTCTTATGATCAATCCAGGTCATGAAGATAGGTAAATATCATTATGATAGCTATTAGCTACCTGCCCATATGTCTCATTCCTCGGTTGGAGTTTCGGAACCCATCGAACCTTCAACTATGCTGCAGAATCAGTCATTATTGGTGCAATGTAGTAGCTTATGCAAATATTGAGTTAAATAATAAAGAACAATGAAACTTATGAAATAAAAGATGTTTAAGTACCTGCTATTACCATGAACCTTGTAAACTGATGCTCAATTAGAGTTATTAGGGTGAAAAAGAATGAGGATGGAGTGTAAGAAGGTTGTCAAAAAGAGACAATTTTGGGCTTCTACAATATGTGTTAACATTGTCAACCTTGTTTGTTTGTTATGAAAAATTCCACATACACAATAATTTGAGACAATGATGGTTTATAAGGTATTACTCATACCAAAAGTTTTTTCAATCTAGAAATTGGTTTTAAGGTGTAAATTGTCAAATTGATGTGATCTTTGGCAAGTGGTTGTTATCTTTGTGATGTTGCAGACCATTTTGTAACAATGGGGTATATCCCTATGTTGGAATTTTGATCCATATCATTACTCCTCTTCTGAATTGTCTATGTGTGTTAACATTGTTTTGGGAATGTGTATTGTGATTAATACTATATGCATAACAATTGTGAGACTAAGATAGTTTACAAGAGATTAGAAGTGCCAGATTTTTTGTTAGTCTAGATGCAAGTACTTAAGTTAGCATCTTCTTTCACTTAGTATTAACATCATTAGTGATCTTGGTATCCTATTGATTACACTTAACATAAAAAAAATTGGTCAAAGAAAAATTCTCTCTAAATTTATTTGTTTTGTCATTTAGTTTTTTTTTGAAATAATTTATAGATAGAGAAGAAACTTTATTTGAGGTGAGGTTAGAGCATTTAAGTATGATTTTCTTTCAATCTGTGATTCTTAGACACTTTTGTATTAAATTTATCTTTAGGCCATTTATTATACAATTTTGTATTTCTTTAACTCATCTAATGAAATTGCATTCATTGGAAGCATGAGAACATGCACTCATTTTATCATTATTTACCCTATATATATTTGCAATATTTACATAGGACATGGGCATGCAATTAAAGGGTTGTGAAAAGTGATGAGAAATGGTAAGGTACATGGACATTATCATCTTGATAAGGGAGAAATTTGACAAACAAGATGGAAGATGCATATATATAGTGGGACAATTTAGATGTGTTTTTGCATGTGTAAACATTTAAAAGTGAGATATTACATACATTTTTTGTATTCAAATAATGATAATGGTCCAAAATAAACATTTCAGGACAAGGATGTTACTTTGGATACACGATACAACATCACCGTATGAAAGTGTTGTACTACGAAACAACCCCCCCCATTTATAAAGAACAATAGTTAAGGTTAGAGTTATAAATGGGGACCCTTTTAAATTTTTAGGCTTAGGATAATAATACCTAACTCTAAGAAAATAACTAACAAAACCTCAAAAAATGAACTAAGGATTAAATCCACATCACAAATCATACTTTTCCGCATGACTATCTTAAAATACCTTTAAAAAATTGCGGTCTGCAATTAGGTCTCCCACTGCGATAACCTGATAACAACACCTTGTCATTTCGCAATCGCATTTCGCACTTCGTAGAGTTCGCAAGAAACTTAACCATGCCATTAGAATGACCATTAGCTATTTTCAAAATGCGACATGTGATATCTGCAATCGTATTTCACGTGATGAATCTGGTAGCGCTATACTGTATCCATTTAAAGATTGCGATGCATGATTAAGAGCGGTAAAACATGTGAAATAATTATGTTTTAAATACCAAAACAAATGAATTGACAGGTTAATAAATATTTAGTGGCCCGAGGAAGGATAATAATTTTCCAGGTTATGGGTAGTTACAATCGAGTATCTCATTAAAACCTTTCTCACAATCCAAAGTCATTTCAGAGAAGCTTTCAGTCTTAATTACCTGATGTTGTCTGCGCTGATATATCTTGTCTATTTCAAGAAAGCTACAAAAGACATGTGACTAAGAAATGTGATGCAAAAACAGAGCAGGCAGA
Source organism: Pinus tabuliformis (assembly GCA_031772625.1). Lineage (NCBI taxonomy): Eukaryota > Viridiplantae > Streptophyta > Pinopsida > Pinales > Pinaceae > Pinus > Pinus tabuliformis. The sequence continues at coordinate 136,957,443 of CM062804.1, read as the reverse complement.
CCATTGTTGGAACCGAGTTTACAGAGATGGCTCCTATCTTCACTGATATAGTTTGTGATGTTGCCGCAGGCGAAACAGCTTGGGAAGTGATTTACAATAGGCTGGAGGACAAGCATCCTAAAATCACTGTCACGAGAGCAACAAATGACTCAACAAGACCTTCAGGACTTCAATACAAAGATGTTTCGTGTTCTTTCCTTCACAGGATAGGAGCAAGAGCTAAAATCCTCCCATACACAGATATGATCATGTGGTGATCGAAAACCTTATCATTGAAGATAGGTAGTTCAAGAATTCAAGAATGGAGCTCATAGGGTCGTTTAGAGTAGAGGAATTAAAGAAAATGTACCACATACCTGACCCGCAGGATATCTACAACAACACATTTGTGGCTAACTTCGCAAAGAAGAACCCATACCCCTTCAAGCTAATTTAGGGTTGGATAGTGTTGGACAACAAATTCAAATATGACAAATCGGGTATGTATGCTATAGTCTCTTTGGCAAACCCATACAACTATGCGGCAACCATGTTATGTAGATTGTATGCGCTACCCAATAATACTAAGTTTTCAATAGAATGGATAGCTCTGATTGATTCCTGTGTTAATTCCCATATCATGAATTGGTCCTTCATCCTATCTGACAACCTATCCACCACCATTACCGAATATCGATAGAAGAAAGCCTCCTCTTCATATAACCTCCCTCCATTCTATTTTAGTGCCTAGATTATGGATGTTATCTGTTTTTGCACGACATTTCAAACCATGGGTTGGAAATGGACCTTACAGGACCCCTACCCAATCCATCTCAATCATAAACAAATATGCGAATCACATTACATACCTCACTTCTATAAGATATTTCATGCTGTTGTGTTTTCCCTACATCAAATAATTTTCAATAAGAAAGCCCCTAGGTTTTCCCAAGAAGCTGCAACATACCTGCTTATTGTCGACAAGTATTTCATTGAAGAATGGTTCACCTAAATTAGGGTTTTTGGTAGCACAACCAATCCACACATCCTTCCTTTATATGTTTATGATAAGTTATTAGCAAGAGAGATTGCCTACCAGACTGTGGGAAAGGGTCGACTAAAGTTCTCAAAGATAACAATAAGTCATTATGGCCCACTTTCCCTGTCAAATGCAGTTCTTTTGCTTTAGAAAATTTTGTTCATGCTACTAAGGAATCAACACATATGGAAGCCCTCAGGCTTCATACATTGCCTAAGAGGCAATTTGATCCAAACAAAGTGGCATATAATGTCACTATTGGAGTAAAGCTCAAGCCATACAACCATGAAGATAATTATTTTGAGGATTTGTTACAGTCGTCCGTATCCTTCGAACAAGCATTCAAATGGGCAAAGGCGAATCTGAAACCTGAAGATTTTCAAAGATTCCAGGAATTCAGAAATGAGAGGCTCTAGGTGATCCAAATGCATCTATTAAAGCCCGAGGATAAGTCTACACCAAGTGTCACTGTTGATAGTGGAGGTCCTAGCTCTCAAGTAGACTCTCAGGTAAACACTAAGAAGACACTAGACACAGGGAAACCCCAAGATGTAGACAACACAGCTGAGTCCAGGAGGAAGTCAGCTGAGAAACAAGTGATGAGAACCGCGACTACAATCCACGACTTCTCACCTATCCACTTCTCCAATTAGTACTACAATTAGTAGTACTAATCCAGTAGTAAGTTCTTCGCCATCTATACCTACTTCTGGACCGACCTTCCCATCTTCTCAGTTCCCAACTCAAGTTATGGCCAATCAACCTTGGACAAATCCTGGTGCTGTCCTAGTTGCAAATCCAAATGCACTCCCAGCAAACCCATAAAAATGGTTGCCTAAGTATAATCCTGACGATGCTCTCCCGACTGAAGAACATATAAATAATTTTATGTTAGCCATGAATCTCAATGGGGTTGCACATGAAGATGTTGTAATCAGACTGTTTCCTTATACTTTCCAAGGATCTGCTGGGTCTTGGTATTTTTCCCTTCCAGTGGGTTCAATTAGAGATTGGGATACTTTTCAAGAAGTATTTCTTGCAAAATTTGGTGATGATAGGACCATAGCATCCTTGATCAATGATCTTTCTAATTTGAAAGCTAATCTAGATGAAAAGATCACAGATTTCAAATCCAGATTTAACGGATTTCTAAATAAAATCCCAGCTGCTTCTCAACCTACTGTAGATGTAAAAATAGAGTGGTATATATCATCTCTTCCTTCTAATATTTTGATTTTTGTAGATAGAGCCAATAAGGCTACCCTTGTAGAAAACATGAAAGAAGCCCTATATGTAGAAAGAAGAATCATAGCTTTGGAAAAGAGATCACAAACAGACGAAAGGAAGTCAAAGAAAGTAACATTTAAGGATGGATCCAAGAAGAAAACTTCAAAGGAACCTTTCGATCTTGAAGGCCTTCAGAAAGTGTTAAAAACAATGTCTAATGAAATGGTCCAGATCAAGAAATAGGTCGCTGAATCCTCTGCTCCCAAGAAACATTTTCGATCATTCAAAAGGAACCCTTCTTCTACATCACAACCCCCAAACACCATTTCAAATGTTGAGTCTGACCAAGAAGCAGAAGAAGATTTGCCAAACGAAGAGGAAGCTGAAACGGAAGAAGAAATTGAACTAAATGGGATGTGGGATTTCATCCTCCCAACTGAAGAAGAGGCACAAGCAATGCCAATGACTACAAGAAGTAAAAACTCTCCTGACATGTCTATCACAAATCAGAAGCAAAAAGCTGCTACTCTTGCAAAGGAGAAAACAATAGCTAAGAAATCTAAGACTAGCCAAACTGATCCTATTCCTCTAGATTCCCCAAATGCCTCAAAAACATTGGTAATCTCAGATACAGTCGAATACAATATAGTGGAAGACATGAAAAATACTAGAGCTAACATCTCGTTGCATGAGCTCACTAAACTCAAGCAGCAACAAAAGATTCTATTAAGAGAGTTGAAAGAAATTCTAGTATCTCCCCTGCCATCTACTATAGTTACTCAAATTGCCTACAATATGGGAAAACCTCCCTCATCCTCAAATAAAGTAGATCCTTCAGATCTAGTTTTGATTGGTGATAGGTTTATTTCTCATGTTCCTCCATTTCTGCTCACTTATGAAATTTTCAACAGGAATGTTCACAACTGCCTTATTGATTTAGGAGCCTCCTCAAATATAATGCCAAGAGCTGTGTGTACCAAATTGAACATTACACCTCAAAAATATGCAGTACACATAGTTCAGTTAGATAGGACAAAAGTAGAGGTGCTTGGAGAAATAGCATCAGTTTCAATTAGGCTTTCCTCTAGTCCAAAATTTTCATAAATAATTGATATTTTGGTGGCTAATATCCCTGAATTTTATGGTTTGATTCTTAGTAGGGATTGGTCTGAAAAGTTGCACGTTTATTTCGCAACTGATTGGTCTCACATGTGGTTTCCACACAACGGTAAACCAAACCAAATCAAGGCAGATCGAGAGAAATTCATGAAATATACAGTTACTCATCTTGAGGGAAGCAACGAACCTATTTCCTTCACTAATAATATCATCAGAAATTACTCAGCTGAGTCCTCTTTAGGATCCTTTAATGCTCAAAGGTCTCCCTTTTTAGATAACGCTGTAGTTTCTCAAATCGAATTTTTTTCACAAACAGATGCTTCCAAATGTCTAAATTTAGTAGATAAAGTTTCTAATAACTCTCTGTTCTGGACTCTCTATTTTGATGGTTCTAAATCAGAAGACGACGTAGGTGCAGGATGCATTTTGATCAATCCGCAAGGAGAGAAAACCATGCTAGCCTGCAGACTTGAATTCCAGTGCACTAATAATATCGCTGAATATGAAGCACTGATCCAAGGACTGTATAAAGCCATCGGTCTTAATGTCAAATACCTGCAAGTCTATGGTGATTCTAAAATAATTGTGAAACATGTGAGAAATACAATCCATTGTGTCTCTGGGCACCTTAAACACTATCAATCTTTAGCTCAGAAATTGACTTCTCATTTTTCTGCTTTTAACATATCTTCAGTCCCTAGACTGCAAAACGCAAGTGCTAAATTACTTGCTAATGTGGAATCCAGGTTTATACCCTCATAACACTTTAGTCTAGATAGATTTTCAATAGAGTTAATATTTAGGCCATCTATCCCCGACATTGTAACAAATTGGAGAGTATTTAACAATGATGTGGATATAGTTAATTTCCTTACATCAGAAGGGTCGTATGAAGAACAAATCATAGATGAACATGAGCATGATCTAGAAATCAAACATAATCATGATCAAAACCCAATCCCAAAGTCTGTGGTTAAGATGGAATATCTCTATGATCTAAAGGATAGGTTCAAGAGAATTACTAACTCCAAAACTCAAAGTTCTACTCTGAGATTTGAAGTAGTAAACCTAGGGTCAAATGAAAAACCTCAAAATGTCAACCTAGGTCTTGGCCTATCATCTGAAGAAAGAATATCATTCATTAGGTTATTGAAAACATATAAAGGCATATTTGCCTGGGATTACGCAGATCTCAAGACCTACGATACCTCTATAATTCAACATACCATACCTATGACTTCGAATGAAAATCCAATTCAACAGAAGCTTCACAAAATTCACCCAAACCTTGAGAGTCAAATCAAATCTGAATTGAACAAGCTTCTGAAGGCCAAAATAATCTTCCCTGTTAGACATTCTAAGTGGGTATCGAATATGGTACTCGTAAGGAAAAAGAACAGTGATATTAGGATTTGTATTGATTTTAGAAACCTGAATAAAGCTTGCCAAAAAGATAATTTTCCCTTGCCTACTATGGAACAAATATTGCAATCAGTTGCAGGTTCCGAATTAATGTATTTTTTAGATGGATTCTCAAGATATAATCAAATTCTTGTTCATCCAGATGACAAATTAAAGACAACATTCAGGACCAAGTGGGGAACATATGCCTATCAGAAGATGCCTTTCAGACTCATTAATGATGGTGCCACATTTCAACGTGCTATGGACATTTCCTTCAGAGGTCTAATTAATAAATCGGTTGTTATTTACTTAGATGACATCACAGTTTATTCTAAGGATAGAAACAATCACTTAAGTAACCTAAAGCACATTTTTGAAAGATGCAAGAAATATGGCATTTCCTTAAATCCCAAAAAATCTTATTTTGCTTTACTATAAGGCAAACTCCTTGGGTTTATAGTATCCAAGAAATGAATTTACATTTATCCTGATAGGGTCCAAGAGATTGAAAAGATTCTCCTCCCACACAACAAAAAAACCATGCAATCATTCCTAGGCCAAATAAATTTTCTAAAAAGATTTGTCCCAGATTTTTCACAAATTGTCCTACCCCTTTAAGCAATGATAAGAAAAAACGCAATTTTCAAATGGAACAAGGATGAAAGAGAGTCATTTGAGTTGATTAAAAAATCCATTATTAATGCTCCTTCATTGACAACCCCTGACTTTCTCAAACCTTTTGTATTATATACTTTTTCATTCGATACATCATATGCAACAGTTTTGACACAATTGAACGATGAAAATATCGAGGCACCCATTTCCTTTTTCAATTATAACTTGCAAGGCGCCGAATTAAATTATTCAGCTGTCAAGAAATAAGCATTTGCTGTTTTTAAAACTTTGAAACATTTTAGACCTTTTGTTCCTAAAACCCATACAAAGATAGTTGTACCTTACCCTGCAGTAAGACAACTATTGGTCCAAAGAGAAGAAGGGGAGAAAATAGCTAATTGGGTGACTGCACTCCAAGAATATGATGTAGAAATCCGGCCAGCTAAAATTGTCAGGGGCCAAGGTTTTTGCAGGATGTTAACAAGAGCTTCCCAGTTACCACCAGAAGAAGATCAAGGTAATGAAGTGCAAATATCAGAGGTAAGCCTCAATGATACACAATCACAATATGCTGATTTGAAATTTTATCTAAAAAATGGATATGCTCCTATGCATCTTAATTATAAAACAAAGCGAGCTTTAAGATTGAAATCAAATTAGTATGAGCTAGTCAATGATGTATTGTTTAGGAAAAATTATGATTCAGTATTGCTAAGATGCCTAGAGAAACTTGAAGTCGAAAAGGTCATGCAGGAATTACATGATGGATCAGCTAGAGGACATTTTGGAGGAAATGCCACAGCTCACAAAATCTTACATGCAGGATACTATTGACCAACGGTAGTTAAAGATGCACATGAATATGCAAGGAAGTGTAAAACTTGTCAAACCACAACCGGAAGAGAAAGAAAGCCAACATTCCCTTTACAACCAGTTAACATCCAACAACCATTCAAACAATGGGGATTAGACATAATTGGTGAGATTGTTCCTAACTCTTCCAAAAAACATAGGTACATCCTTACAACTACTAATTATTTTACAAAGTGGGTAGAAGCTGTCCCATTTAAGATATCTAATACAGAAAACATCACAGACTTCGTTGATCAATACATAATTACCAGGTTTGGATTACCCTCAACTTTAATGTTTGACAATGCATCTTACTTTTCTGGAAATACAATGGTATAATTTGCTCTAAAGTGAGGTTTCAAGTTGAAATATTCAGCCAATTATTATCCTCAAGGTAATGGATTAGCATAATCAACAAACAAGAACCTCATCAGAATTATCAAAAGGACTATTGATCAAAATCACAGGAATTGGCACAAAGCATTAACATTTTCTCTATGGGCAGACATGATTACTCAGAAAGCCTCTATTGGTTCTTCTCCTTTTGCTTTAGTTTATGGAAAAGAAGCTGTTCTTCCCACAAACGTAGCAATCCCATCTCTTGCCCTAGTACAATTCATCGATGAAAACCCTTCATCTTCTCTCCAGGCTAGACAATTTCAAATTCTCAAGCTTGAAGAAGAAAGAGAAAAGGCTAAAGCAACCCACTTCCATCATCAACAATTAGTCAAAGCTTCTTTTGACACAACTTCTGCCAGTCAAAAAACTCTTGAAGTAGGTGACTTGGTTCTGAAATGGGACAAAGCACACGAGGAAAAAGGTAGACATACCAAATTCCAAAGACTATGGCTTGGCCCTTTTCAAATCATTGAAAAAATTGGACAATCAACGTTTCTTTTACAAGACTTGTTAGGTAAGAAGGATTCTTTGCCCGTTAATGGGCAAATTTTGAAAAAATACTTTTCCTAAGAGATAACCTCTTCCAATTTTGTAACATATTTCTTTTTAGGAAAATAATGGTTAACTAGTATTTATTTTTGGCTTTTCAAAATAAAATCTTTGATAACATTTATGTTTTTCGTTTTTATAAGAAAGTAAGAGTTAAAAGGAATAATTAGGGCATTTGAGTACTAAAGTAAACTTGATTTCTTTGGAAAAACTTGATCTTGATTAAAACATTTATTTTACGAACAAACTCTGATCTTTATAGAATATGAAGGTTTTGTTATCAATCAAGAAAAGAATCTTTAAACTAGTAAGGACTTTCTGCACATCAGTGTCTTAAAAACTCTATCATTATAACCCAAAACTCTCAAAAGAGCCAATGATCCACCCCATCTGTTAAAAGTTTCCTTTTTTCAGAGTGTAATTCTAAAATATATGATCTTAGAAGATAAAAAGTCTCATTACGAGCTTGTTTACCATGTTCATAGGGAAGTGATTAAATTGATATTACCAATACTGCATATCAAACAGGGTAATAGCCAATGATCTCCTCGATCAGAAGACAAGGGGTCTCACAAGAGCCAACTTGTTCAGTTTAGTTACAACCAATGAATGGCATTGTCATCAGTAGGTTACCAAGCCTATACAATGTCTTTTAAGAAACCAAAAAAGAAAAATATTACATTCAAAAAAGGAAAAAAGGGACAAGGTCCAAGTGAGATTCAATCCAAGTGAATATCATTTTGAAATTTGAAAATTCATACAGATGGGATAATGAATTATTGTTGGTTAAAAGATAACCCTATCAAGGCTATGAACGCCCACTGGCAGCAGAGGCTCTATCTGTGATAAATGAGTAAACACCAAAAAACTAGTATGCAGAAGATACATGCTATATTACTTTAAACCTTATAATTGGTTGATGCGAATGTTTATACTTCTACCATTACAAGAGTAAAGTAATTAGGTAAATAAAATGAGAAATGATGATTCCAGAGAAATGTTGTTTACCTTATAACTCATGTAATCATTATTCTTATTACTCTAATTACTTTGAAAGTTTTTAAATTTTTTAGAAAACTACTCGGAGATAACTGATTCTCCCAAGTGAATCACCAATTGTTGTACTACGAAACAACCCCCCCCATTTATAAAGAATAATAGTTAAGGTTAGAGTTATAAATGGGGACCCTTTTAAATTTTTAGGCTTAGGATAATAATACCTAACTCTAAGAAAATACCTAGCAAAACCTTGCAAAACGAACTAAGGATGAAATCCACATCGAAAATCGCAAATCACACTTTTCCGCATGACTATCTTAAAACACCTTTAAAAAATTGTGATCTGCGATTAGGTCTCCCGCTGCGATAACCCGATAACAGCACCTTGTCATTTCGCAATCGCATTTCACACTTCGCAGAGTTCGCAAGAAACTTAACCATGCCATTAGAATGACCGTTAGTGATTTGCGAAATGTGATATTGCGATATCCGCAATTGCATTTCACTTGATGCATCTGGTAGCGCTATACTGTATCCCTTTAAAGATTGCGATGCGCAATTAAGAGCGGTAAAACGTGTGAAATAATTACGTTTTAAATACCAAAACAAACGAATTGACAGGTTAATAAATATTTAGCGGCCCGAGGAAGGATAATCATTTTCTAGGTTATGGGTATTTATAATCGAGTATCTCATTAAACCTTTCTCATGATCCAAAGTCATTTCAAAGAAGCTTTCAGTCTTAATTACCTGATATCGTCTGCACTGATATATCTTATTTATTTCAGGCAAGCTACAAAAGACATGTCATTAAGAAAGGTGATGCAGAAACATACTAGGCAGACCATTGTTGAAACCGAGTTTACAGAGATGGCTCCTATCTTCGCTGATATAGTTTGTGATGCTGTCGTAGGCGCAATAGCTTGGGAAGTGATTTACAATAGGCTGGAGGACGAGCGTCCTAAAATCACTGTTGTTAGAGTCAGTCTTTGCAACCTTCCACCAACGATCAAACATGCTCTTACAAAGTGGTCTTAGGGTGTCAAAGTCAAATTTTGTCATTTCAGTAAGTCTTCAAGTAAAATTTGGTCACTAGGTATTAGGTCTAGGATTGTTTTTACTCCTTCCAAAGTTTTCCAAATATTGGTCCATGTCACCATTTGGCTGAGTGTACCATCATTCAAAGAGTTGTCATTATTATTTTATGTTCCAATGGGTCATTTTACACCTTGTTTGTGCTTCAATTGTGCTTAGGTAAGGCTCATTTCCCTCTCCTAGGGTTTTGAAGGCAATTTTTCCTGGTTTCATGAATCCAATGGTCAAATAATCATCAAAAACTTGTATCCTGATGCTCATACACCTTCCCCTATCCTTAATATACCTTCTTAAACACTTCCCATCACTGATATCCCTCAAATTCATCATTTTCCCACAAACCCTAGCCTATTGCTACAATTTGACACTTTTCTAAGTTAGGCCTATGTTTTGCCCTTTTGGACCCCTTCCCCTCACTCGATCCTTGAAATTAAATTTTCCCCTATTTCCTAAAATCCCTCCCTACTTCTCAAAACTTTCTCAAGAAATTAGAAGCCCCTCATCCCCTTCATCTCCCTTCATTTCTACAAATCTCTTATTCCACACATCGGGATAGGTTTTATTAAAATGATGTTTTTGAGCAAGAAAAGATGAATTTTACAAAGTTGAGAGAGGTTTTTGTCCATAATAGACCCAAGAAGAAAAACCTCCTTCAGTTTTTACATAGGTCTCATGGTTTGGGAGAAATGTCCAAACAATAATTTGCCACAGGAGAGTTGTTGCACTTCCGGAGTGACCTTGGGAAAATAACATTTTCTTCTAGATGGAATGACCAAATGACTTTCTTGATGAGTCAAATGATAACTAGACATAGAAATATTTCCAATGATCTATCATGAGCTCAATTTGGAGTTGAGGAAGACCTTCTAAAGTTGACTGAAATAGCACTCTGCGTTTTGGCAACCTCATTCTTCACATTTTGCCCAGTCTTGGGAATTGAGCTTTTGACAGGGCTAATGAGATCCAAATTGAAAAATTAAAGATGTTCTGGAACGTATACTCGACAAGATTTCCAACGAGCTATCCCACGCCCAATTTGGACACCGGGAAGGCCTCCAAAAGTGGCCTGAAAAAAGCACTACACGTTCAAGAGGTGGCGCTGCGCGTTTGGCAAAATTTCACAGTGTATTTTTACATTGGTGCTGCGCATTGAGGCCCGCGCTGCACATCTGGGTACCGGTGCTGCGCATTGGGGAGAAGGGTTCTAAAGCCCTCAAAACTTCAAGAAATTTCTATATTTCTCTCTCTTACCCTTATTTCAAGTAAGTTGACCTCCTTTGCTTCATTTTTGGTTTGCATATTGAAATCATAAACATCATTCTCCATGCTAAAAATCAAACCCTAGTTTCACTCCATATCATTCTAAAAACCCTAACCCCCTATGTTTGTTCCCATTACCTATCATTAAAACTTAAAGCTCCTCTCTACATCACTATATATCCCCTCATCTATATCCCCTTATTATATCCTCTCATCCTAAAACCCCTCTCCCTCACTCTCATAATTCACATCTTACCCTTCATTTTCTAGTCTACCCTAACACATCCCTTCACTCCTAAAACACTCCTATTCATTCCCCTTATCCATTTTCTAGGAGTGTACAACTTTAGACCTTGCAAACATGGACAAGAGGAAGACCTTGATGATGAGGAGGAAAGAGACTTTGATCTGGCAGAGTATGATGAGCTTGAGCAGCATGACACTCAAACCATTGATTTAGAGGCTCAGGATGAAGAAACAATCAAAGACATCATCATTCGGGAAAAGGAGGCCCAAGTACAGGCTCTGATGGACAATTTGGAGAGGGCCAAGTATGTCATCACATACTTAGAGCAAGAAAACAAATAGTTGAGTGACAAACAAGTCCTCATGGAGCTAGAAATTCTCAAGGTGAAACGACAAAGTGACAAAGAGACACAAGTCACTTTGACCCTTATTGAGTAGGAAATTGAAAATGATAGAGAGACTTGGATTGAGAGAGTCAACTTGCACCTTGTGAAGCTACTACGGAAGGCCAACAGAGACAATCAGATGATCAGACACATGGCCTATCATTACAAGACCCGAAACAAAATTTGCAACATAAGGGTCAAGAAAATGAAATCTAGGCTAAGGTGGGCCCTAAAAGGGAAAAAATAAGAGGATAGGCTTAGGTTTCTTGCTAAAGCTTCCTTGGCTCATCAATATGGTTGATGGTGGTGCTACTCACCAATTTTGGATAGGTTTGGAGAAATTTTTGTCATTTGCAAATTTTGGAAATTGCACACACAGGAAAACTATCTCGGTGGCGCTGCACTTTTCCTAGGGGCACCCAATGAAGAAATGGTTTGACTTTTTGGATTCAGATGAGGACATGCACCATAGCAAGTTTTAAAGTTTTTGGGGCAGAATTGGTCCACCAAAAGGTCGAAAAACACCCTAAAAATGACCTTTCTGCTAGTTTTTGGACACATAGAAGCAGTCTTTGGAGAATCAAGTTTTGAGGGGAAAATGAGCTCCAAATGCAGAAATTCTAGGTCTTTTTGAAAGTAGACTTGAAGACCTTTCCAATGAGCTATCATGGGCTCAATTTGGATGCCGGGAAGGCCTTCAAAAGGGACCTGAAAGTGGCGCTGCGCGTAGGGCAAATTTTGCTCAGGATGCCTATTTTTCCAATTTTTGACTATGATCATGGATTCTCTCTCATGGTGGATGATTTAATATTGTAAATGATGTCATGGCTTGTAAATATGATGGTTAAAAATTTGTAGAGGGTAGATTCATTGCTTTAGGAGTTATTTTGAAGTCAAATGAATCAGTTTTTCATTTTTAGAGGCAAGTCGTTGATGATGCCTATATTCCTATTTCTTGTTTAGTATTAGTTAGATCAGTTCCTCACATTAGGGATTCGACCCCTGAGGATGGGAGGAGGTTGAATGTTTGTCTATATCTTCTTCTTTCTCTTTGTGAGAGGTTGGACTCACTTGGATGCTCAGAGCTTGATTGTACATCATTGAAAGCAGTTTGGCAAGGAGATTAATAAGATTTGCAGCTATTTTTATGGGATCCCTGTGGTATGGAGTTTTAGCACAGTTTCTTCTTTTGTAATAATTTGTTTACATGTTTTATGTCTGCCATAATTCATTTCATTGCTTCTTATTGAATGTTTTCAAGTCAAATAGGTAGAATCCATTAATTTTGATGCTCTGCCTTGGGAAAACACACAACTTTCATGTTTTTCTACTGTTTAAGAAGGATCCATGACTTCCACATGCCCTTCTTAGCTTCTCACCAGTCAAAGACTTCACCTCATCAAGCCTAAGAGTGCTAAAGCCTATGCCTACCTTGCCCCATAGAACACCCTGCACTTCTGACCTAATTTCCTAGACCTAAATTGCTTAGCTCCATCTGATCCAGCGAAATACCAACAAATTCAATCAAAACATTGTGCTACTATACCTAGCCTAAAATCTTGTCCCTGATCCAGTCATCTTGGCTGAGATTTATAAGGAGAGAGCCCTCTCCCAGCCTAGTAGGGCTAGCTACTAGGTTAAGTGTGGTTTATGGTTACCCTGGAATTGCCTCCCTTCAGCCTGAGGTCAATCCAGGTGATAACATAGTGGCGACCATACTGGGGAAGTAGTTTTATGTTCCTCAATAAAATGTATCAAGTTTAGATCTGATTGTTGATGGTGGACAATGATCAGACACCGGAAGGCTGAAATCATTCACCTGGCGACTCCAGTGTCAAAAAATCCCAAGCTTCAGAATTTTTATGGCAACTCCACTCTTCAAGAACTAGTAGCCTGAAGAATTTCTTGGTGAATTCATTGTTATCAAAATGGATTCGTTTGCTCGAAGGTATGCTCCCATGAGCCAAGATCACATTCCAGGTTTCCCAAATAAAATTCCTAAGGTAGATTGGCAAAGGAATTTGCCTATGTTTAAAGATGATGATAGGAATGATGCTGCTTTACATCTGGTTAGATTTCACATGCATACTCGCAAGTTGAAGGTTGATTTTCCTGAAGACTGCTTGATGAAGATATTCATGGCCACTCTGGAAGGTGAAGCCCGATCTTGGTATGAAAGTTTGCCACCTGCTAGTATTTACTGTTTAAAGGATTTTCATACCATGTTCTTTGAAAGGTATAAAGAATCTTGTCCATCCTTAATATTAGTTGAGAACTGTTGTAAACATGTTTATAGTTTTATTGAAAATCTTGAGAAAGTTTATGAAGATGATGACTTCATGGACGATGAGATCATGGAAGCCCTGTATGAAAATCCATTTCAGCAGCATAAAGAAAACTTAGAGGATACTTATCAAGATGCTTAGAAAAATTTGCAACAGGTTCAAGATGTTAGTACAATTGAGAATGATGGAAGCCAAGGTCTTATTTGAGATATGCTCATAGCAGAAGACAGTATGCAGGAAAATCAAGTTCCAATTTCAGATTGTGATAAAGTCAAGTTGGCTATTTCAGATCTAGATTCAGATCGTGATGATGAAGAGTACCTTGTTTTGAATCCCATGAAGGAGAGCTCTATTGTTGAGATCATCTGGAATGAAGAAAACAAAGTTATTGACCCAAGTGTTCTCATTTCATTAGAACAAAGCCTTCACGAGGAGGTAATCCAGTCATTTTATGAAAAACAAGATGAGATCTTTGTTCAAGTAAGTGAAAAATCTTCTTTGGATAACTCAGTGGTAAATGATAGAAGTGTTAGTTTTGAGTTTCAAGAACTATCTGAAGTTTTCCCTCGTATGACTGATGAGTGCGATAAGAAACATGACAATCTGGTTGCCATGTCATATGAAGATGATCAACAATGTATTCAAATTTCAGAAGACCAGGGAATTGAGGACTGTCATTCAGATTTTTCTTCTCATATTTCATGTTTTGAATTGTTATTTCAAGAAGACAATTATTGTTTTGGAAAAAGAAAACAAAAGGTACTATCTCCTTTGTCTGAAGATGAGATAGATCAACTCCTGAAAGGTCATGTTACAGCCCAAGCTAATGCAAGTCTGCAGTGTTCACATAGTCAAGAAGGTGTTAGTGAAGCTTCTTCCACTTTTGAAAATGAGGACAGTCTTGAAATTAGATTTATAGATCAACGAACATATATTGTTTTCTTTCATGAAGATGATAGGGCTGTCATGTTTGATAATCTTGAAGAATGTTTTTTGTTTAAGAATGACTTAGACTATGAAATTGAGGAGTATGAGCCTGAGAGAGACAATATGCTAGAAATCGAGTCAGAATTTCTCATGCTCGAGGAATTTACAGCCAACACTCAGATAGCAGAAGCTTATACTTCTCTATGCCTTCCTATCAATCAACAACCAACTGTTCTTTCAGATCAGAATGAAGGGAGTACTTGTATTTTTGCTGCTGGATCTCAAGACAAGCTAGTGCTTCAGGATTTTCAAGATCCCTTCGGCATTCTTTTGCAAGCATTAGAGAAGATGAATGTTGCCTGGTTCGTTAGCATAAGCCTTGGTTTCAGTTGTTATTGTGAGTTGCCTACATGTACATCGTTCTGCTTGCTTGAGGAAAGTGAGAGCAGAATTTCAGTGAGTAGCCATCTGCTGGATTGGTTACATTGGAAGGTTCACTTCACATGATTGTACATATTTCTTCAGTAGGTAGGTGGTTGTCATCAGTATTTGAAGTCCTCAACTCGATGGTCTGCTGCCATTAATAAGTTTTCTAAGTACTTGTTTCAACTAAGTAAGTCTTGAGTCATTTTTTCAGTCAATTTCAAGTCAGTTTCGAGTTAGTTTGTGTCTTTGAGTCATCAATATTCAGTCATGTATTTTAGATTGAGTTTTTCTGACTCCATGCCCAATGGATAAGGCTACTTGGTCTACGGTGTTCTTGGCACCTCCAAGGAGCTACCATCCCCAATGGAGCCAATGTTAGAGTCAGTCTTTGCAACCTTCCACCAGTGATCAAACATGCTCTTACAAAGTGGTCTTAGGGTGTCAAAGTCAAATTTTGTCATTTCAGTAAGTCTTCAAGTAAAATTTGGTCATTAGGTATTAGGTCTAGGATTGGTTTTACTCCTTCCAAAGTTTTCCAAATATTGGTCCATGTCACCATTCGGATGAGTGTACCATCATTCAAAGAGTTGTCATCATTATTTCATGTTCCAATGGGTCATTTTACACCTTGTTTGTGCTTCAGTTGTGCTTAGGTAAGGCTCATTTCCCTCTCCTAGGGTTTTGAAGGCAATTTTTCTTGGTTTCATGAATCCGATGGTAAAATCATCAACAAAAACTTGTATCCTGATGCTCATACACCTTCCCCTATCCTTAATATACCTTCTTAAACACTTCCCATCACTGATATCCCTCAAATTCATCATTTTCCCACAAACCCTAGCCTATTGCTACAATTTGACACTTTTCTAGGTTAGGCCTGTGTTTTTCCCTTTTGGACCCCTTCCCCTCACTCAATCCTTGAAATTCCACTTTCCCCTATTTCCTAACATCCCTCCCTACTTCCCAAAATTTTCTCAAGAAATTAGAAGCCCCTCATCCCCTTCATCTCCCTTCATTTCTACAAATCCCTTATTCCACACATCGGGATAGGTTTTATTCAAATGATGTTTCTGAGCAAGAAAAGATGAATTTTACAAAATTGAGAGAGGTTTTTGTCCATAATAGACCCAAGAAGAAAAAACTCCTTCATTTTTTACACAGGTCTCATGGTTTTGGAGAAATGTCCAAACAATAATTTGCCACAGGAGAGTTGTTGCACTTCTGGAGTGACCTTGGGAAAATAACTTTTTTCTCCTAGATGGAATGACCAAATGACTTTCTTGATGAGTCAAATGATAACTAGACACAAAGAGATTTCCAATGATCTATCATGAGCTCAATTTGGAGTTGAGGAAGACCTCCTAAAGTTGACTGAAATAATACTCTGCATTTTGGTAGCCTCATTCTTCACATTTTGACCAGTCTTGGGAGATTGAGCTTTTGATAGGGCCAATGAGACCGAAATTGAAAAATTCAAGATGTTCTGGAAATTAGACTCAAGAAGCTTTCCAACATGCTATCCCATGCCAAATTTGGACATCGGGAAGGCCTCCAAAAGTGGCCTGCAAAAAGCGTTGCGCGTTCAGTAGGTGGCGCTGCGCGTTGAGGCCGACACTGCTCGTTTGGCAAAATTTCACAGTGTATTTTTACACTGGCGCTGCGCGTTGAGGCCAGCGTTGCGTGTCTGGGTACCGGCGTTGCGCGTGGGGGAGAAGGGTTCTAAAGCCCTCAAAACTTCAAGAAATTTCCAGATTTCTCTCTATTACCCTTATTTCAAGTAAGTTGACCTCCTTTGCTTCATTTTTGGTTTGCATGTTGAAATCATAAACATCATTCTCCATGCTAAAAATCAAACCCTAGTTTCACTCCATATCATTCTAAAAACCCTAACCCCCTATGTTTGTTCCCATTACTTATCATTAAAAATTAAATCTCCTCTTTTCATCACTATATATCCCCTCATCTATATCCCCTTATTATATCCCCTCATCCTAAAACCCCTCTCCCTCACTCTCATAATTCACATCTTACCCTTCATTTTCTAGTCTACCCTAAAACATCCATTCACTCATAAAACACTCCTATTCATTCCCCTTATCCCTTTTCTAGGAGTGTATAGCTTTATACCTTGCAAACATGGACAGGAGGAAGACCTTGATGATGAGGAGGAAAGAGACTTTGATCTGGCAGAGTATGATGAGCTTGAGCAACATGACACCCAAACCATTGATTTAGAGGCTCAGGATGAAGAAACAATCAAAGACATCATCATTCGAGAAAAGGAGGCCCAAGTACAGGATCTAATGGACAATTTGGAGAGGGCCAAGTATGTCATCACATAATTAGTGCAAGAAAACAAACAATTGAGTTACAAACAAGTCCTCATGGAGCTGGAAATGCTCAAGGTGAAACGACAAAGTGACAAAGAGACACAAGTCACTTTGACCCGTATTGAGCAGGAAATTGAAAATGTTAGAGAGACTTTGCTTGAGAGAGTCAACTTGCACCTTGGGAAGTAGCTACGGAAGGCCAACAGAGACAATCAGATGATCAGACACATGGCCTATCATTACAAGACCCGAAACAAAATTTGCAACATAAGGGTCAAGAAAATGAAATCTAGGCTAAGGCGGGACCTGAAAGGGAAAAAAGAGGAGGATAGGCTTAGGTTGCTTGCTGAAGCTTCCTTGGCTCATCAAGATGGTTGATGGTGGTGCTGCTCACCAATTTGGGCAAGTTTGGAGAATTTTTTTTCATTTGCAAATTTTGGAAATTGCACACACAGGAAAACTGTCTAGAAGCGCAGCGCCACCGGCGTTGTGCTTTTCCAACGGGAACCCAATGAAGAAATGGTTTGAATTTTTGGATTTAGAGCGATGAGGACATGCACCCTAGCAAGTTTCAAAGTTTTTGGGGCAGAACTGGTCCACCAAAAGGTCAAAAATACCCTAAAAATGACCTTTCTGCCACTTTTTGGACACACAGAAGTAGTCTTGGGAGAATCAAGTTTTGAGGGGTCAAATGAGCTCCAAATGTAGAAATGCTAGGTGTTTTGGATATTAGACTTGAAGAATTTTCCAATGAGCTATCATGGGATCAATTTGGATGCCGGGAAGGCCTTCAAAAGGGACCTGAAATGGCATTGCGCATAGGGAAAATTTTGCTCAGGATGCCTATTTTTCCAGTTTTTTTCTATGATCATGGATTCTATCTCATGGTGGATTATTCAATATTGTAAATGATGTCATGGCTTGTAAATATGATGTTTAAAAATTTGTAGAGGGTATATTCATTGCTTTAGGAGTTAGTTTTAAGTCAAATGAATAAGTTTTTCATTTTTAGAGGCAGGTTGTTTCTGATGCCTATATTCTTGTTTCTTGTTTAGTATCCGTTAGATCAGCTCCTCATATTAGGGATTCAACACCTAAGGATGGGAGGAGGTTGAATGTTTGTCTCTATCTTCTTCTTCTTTCTCTTTGTGAGAGGTTGGACTCACTTGGATGCTCAGAGCTTGATTATACATCATTGAAAGCAGTTTGGCAAGGAGATTAATAAGATTTGCAGCTATTTTTATGGGATCCCTATAGTATGGAGTTTTAGCACATTTTCTTCTTTTGTAATCATGTTTTTGCATGTTTTATGTATGCCATCATTCATTTCATTGCTTCTTATTGAATGTTTTCAAGTCAGATAGGTAGAATCCATGAATTTTGATGCTCTGCCTTGGGAAAGCACACAACATTTCATGTTTTTCTACTGTTTAAGAAGGATCCATTACCTCCACATTCCCTTCTTAGCTTCTCACCAGTCAAAGACTTCACCTCATCAAGCCTAAGAGTGCTAAAGCCTATGCCTACCTTGCCCCATAGAACACCCTACATTTCTGACCTAATTTCGTAGACCTAAACTGCCCAGCTCCATCTGATCCAGCAAAATACCAACAAATTCAATAAAAACATTGTGCTACTATACCTAGCCTAAAATCTTGTCCCTGATCCAGTCATCTTGGCTGAGATCCATAAGGAGAGAGCCCTCTCCTGGCCTAGTAGGGCTAGCTACTAGGTTAAGCGTGGTTTGTGGTTACTCTAGAATTGCCTCCCTTTAGCCTGAGGTCAATCCAGGTGATAACAACTGTCATGAGAGAAAAAACTGACTCAACAAGGCCTTCAAGACTTCAATACTAATATGCTTCCTGTTCCTTCCTTCGCAGGATAGGAGCAAGAGCTAAAATCCTCCCATACATGGATATGATCAGGTGGGTGATCGAAAACCTTATCATTGAAGATAGACAGTTCAAGAATTCAAGAATGGAACTCATAGGGTTGTTCAGAGCAAAGGACTTGAAGAAAATTTACCACATACCTGACCCGCAGGATATCTATGACAACACATTTGTGGATAACTTCGCAAAGAAGAACCCATACCTATTCAATCTAATTCAGGGTCGGAGGGTGTTGGACAACAAATTCAAATATGAAAAATCGGGTATGTATGCTATAACCTCTTTGGAAAACCCCTACAACTATGCAGCAACCATGTTATGTAGATTGTATGGGCTACCCAATAATACTAAGTTTTCAATAGAATGGATTCCTCTGATTGATGCCTGTGTTAATTCCCATATCATGAATTGGCCCTCCATCCTATCTGACAACCTAGCCACCACCATTACCGAATATCGACAGAAGAAAGCCTCCTCTTCAGATAACCTCCCTCCATTCTATTTTAGTGCCTACATTATGGATGTTATCTGTTTTTGCACGACATTTCCAACCATGGGTTGGAAATGGACCTTACAGGACCCCTACCCAATCCATCTCAGTCATAAACAAATATGGGAATCACATTACATACCTCACTTCTATAAGATATTTCATGTTGTTGTGTTGCCCCTACATCAAATAATTTTCAATAAGAAAGCCCCTAGGTTTTCCCAAGAAGTCGCAACAGACCTGCTTACTGTCGGCAAGTATTTCATTGAAGAATGGTTCACCTACATTAGGGTTTTTGGTAGCACAACCGATCCACACATCCTTCCTTTATATGTATCTGATAAGTTAATAGCAAGAGAGATTGCCTACCAAACTATGGGAAGGGGCTTGAATAAAGTTCTCAAAGACGACAATAAGTCATTATGGCGCAATTTCCCTGTCAAATGCGATTCTTTTTCTTTAGTGAATTTTGTTCATGCTACTAAGGAATCAACACATATGGAAGCCCTCAGGCTTCATACATTGCCTAAGAGGCAATTTGATCCAAACAAAGTGGCATATAATGTCACTACTGGAGTAAATCTCAAGCCATACAACCATGAAGATAATTATTTTGAGGATTTGTTACAGTTGTCTGTATCCTCCGAAAAAGCGTTCGAATGGGAAAAGGCAAATCTGAACCCTGATGATTTTCAAAGATTCCAGGAATTCAGAAATGGGAGGCTCTAGGTGATCCCAATGCATCTACTGAAGCCCGAGGATAAGTATACACCAAGTGTCATTGTTAATAGTGGAGGTCCTAGCTCTCAAGTATAGTCTCAGGTAAACACTAAGAAGACATCATACACAGGGAAACCTCAAGACGCAGACAACACTGCTAAGTCCAGCAGGAAGTCAGCTGAGAAACAACTGATGAGAACCTCGACTATAAAGATCAATTCAGAGGCCAAAAGCAGTAGTTTGGAGCAGGAGTGGGATCAGTTTAATAAGAAATTTCAAGGCACTCCCAAAGCCTCAAATACCCAAGAAACAGAGGAATGTAAAACTCCTCTACATGTTCATAAGGATATAGAGCCCAAGTCTATCGGCAAATAGTCCAAGCCTATGGAGGAACAAGCGACAACGTCCCAGCATACTGAAATTATCCCTACTCTGCCCACATCAGAAATTGTTCTGAAAGTAACTGAAATACCTCCACTTGATGTGTTCTATAGCCCTCTCCACAAGGCTATAGTTAGAAGGCAGAGAAAAAGGAGAAGGGTAGATACACCCGAATTCCCACCTGGAAACGAGCCGATGGACGTTGTTTGGAAGGACATTCCTTTCAATCCGGCTGAGAACTTGACTAGACTATCACAGTTCATAGGAGCATACGCATTAGCCACTATGGACAAGGCTACTGAGGTCTCTACTTTACTAAGGGAAAAAGAGGAGAGGATTGCGCAGCTCGAACAAGAGCTCGAGACAGAGAAAGCAAGTGCAAATAGGCAAGTGGCTGAGCAGCTCACACAATTGCAGCAAGACATGGAGGTCCTGAAAATAAGCCATGAAGCCGATATATCGGCCAAAAACATGCAACTCCAAGAAATGCAGCAATCCATGGAAAGATACAAGGATGTTCCCACTACTGAAGAGTTTATTAAAGAGGCCCTGGAATTAAATTCCCTTATGGTGAAACAACAGGAGTATTTCTGCCAGAAGATGTCACACATTACTCCCTATCTGACTACTAGTGACCAGCTGATAGATAAGGCAATCGACCAGAGAACGGAGTTTAACAATTTAAACACCAGAATCTCTGAGTTCATCGAATGGCAGGAAATAGAAGATGGAAGGAAATCCAATCTACCCGAGATTGAGGAAACTCATAAAGACATTCTCTTCACGGATTGGGATGTAAGAATCAAATAGGCCGAGCTAGCAGTCGCAAGGGTAGCCAGGGTATCAAAGAATATCATTAAGGCAGTGAATCACATCCTGTTCACCACCAATCTCATTAAAGAAGGCAATACAAAAGAAATGCCTGATTTAAATGCTCTGTATAAAGGTTGGCAAGAAAAGGCGGGGAGTCAAAGAGAGGCAATTACAAAACTGACCATGACCAACTGGGAGTCGTATTGGCAGTATCTTATTAAGCCACATAGCCAGATTATGACTCTAAACTGTTCCCTTCATACGACTGAACGAATGCTGCCATCGCTCACCGATGCGATCTTCATAGGATAGCTCAGGACACATTTCGGGGCACCTCCTCAAATTCAACCGATGACCGATATTTGCGATTTAAAGGACAAGCTGGAAGACAACAAGTCATCCTCTTAGTTCTGTTTATTTAGCCTCTGTTTATTTTTGGAGTTAGTTACCTAGTTAGGAGGAAGGTTGTTTGAAACCTCCTCAAATTTTGTATAATCTATTTTTGCACATTAGTTAGAATAGTATTTATACCCTTCTCATGCATTTAGAGAAGGGTCCAGAATTTTATCAAAAACATTTGAAAAGAATGCACTATTGTAAGTTTGTGAATGCTTTGGTGAAATTATGGAACATGATCGTTTCTTTTAGATATCAGACTACTTTCCTTTGTTGATGCACTTTTGTATTCTTGGGAGACAATTTGATTTGAAGAAAGAAGTTGGTCTATGTCATTTGTCAAATGAGCAGGACTTCACACATATGGTACTATTATCTTGTATGATTGATTCTGTTTACATTTAATTAGTGGCAAAACTTTACTTTCATGAATTATATGTGAGATTTATTGTTTCTGTTAAGCGTTAATTGCACTTTTGTATGATGCCTAGCTAGAATTGTGATTTTCATATATAAGTCATCATATATGCGATATATTTTATAAATTTCTTTGACTAATTATTTAGTCAAAGGAATTATATTTTACGTTATCATCTCTGTTTAATTGTGTTCAATATTTATTATCACATGTTAAACAGATATCTTTGTAGATCACATACCACACAAGAATACCTGAGTTTATATTAGAATAAGTTAGTTAGAGAATTGCATCATAGAATAGTTCACTTAGATTATCATTATTCTATTGCAAACACTCATGAACCACCCACTCTCATCTTAAAACCCACACTGGAAAACTCTTCCCATTATCCCCAGTCGGAGCCACCACTTTAAATGGAAAAGGAGCTGTCTTAAGGTCTGGACCGGGTGGTTATCCCCCAAGTTTCGGCAACATAATTCTGAGGCCGCAACATAAAGTTAAGTACAAATATGTGACAAGCAAGTGTGACACAAGGAAGTGTGCCAGAAGAAGAAGTGTGTCGGATGAAGAAGTGAATTCTGCCATAAGAAGCGCAATCATGATAGAGAAGTGCATTGTGAAGTTCGAGCACAAAGGAAATAAGTACATGATATTCCAAAGGAAGTGCAGATAATGATGACCATGATATGGAATAATTGTGGCATGGGCATTTCCATGATACCCCAAAGAAGATGAACAATTACAATCAACAAAGGTGAGGTAAGTGAAGATTAAAATGCATATTTGAGCAATAAAAGAGGAACACAAAATCATAAGAAGAAAGGTGAAGAGCTCATGGAAGTTGGATAGTAAACCAATAAAGAATAAATACGACCACATTCATTAATGTCAATTAGCCAATGGTTTAATAATTAGGAAGTTTTTTATTGATATAATGAAGAGCCAAGTATAACGCCAAGAGAGCAATCTGAAATTTGTATAGGTATTTTTGACTCTCAATAAGAATGTATAAATGATATCATTGGGACTTATTATGATTTTTTTCTACATTGTTGTGAGAGATAGAATGCTTAATTGTTGTCATAGTGCATTCTAATTTAACCACATTCTTACAAATCATTGGAACAAAAATTGGCCATGCCAAACCCTTTATTGTGCCAACTCATATTAGATAAATGTTATAATCTTTGTAAGAGTGAGCTAAGTAAGATGAAGGTTCAAAGAAGATGACATAGCCATGGGAGAATAATTAAGAGAACATATAGTTAAATGGTAGTGAACAAAAATTGCAAGGACTTAGGAGAAGAACAAAAGAGTCTGAATATGGTGATAAAGTTAGAGAATCCAAAATAAGCAACTCAAAAATAGAAGAATAAGTAGATGATGAGGATGAATTCAAGGAAGGACATCTTGCAGAACAATTTGTAATTTTTTTGAAGACTAAGAGGGAAATGAAGTTTGAAGTTTAACAATATGTAAGGTATTGAAGGCAAAAGAAATACTAGACTTGGTCAACAAATACAACTTACCTTGGAAACGAGGTGTTCCTCACTGGTTCCTCGATTTCAATCCTTCCCTGACTCACAAACATAGATTAGGAACATCTATGCATCATGGAATGGTCTCCTAGTGATAATTCTATAGCATAATAGTACGATATACTATCTATTTCCTCTCCTTCCACCCTTGAGAGGGTTTGGTTATATAGGTTATTCCTAGATCTAGGAGGATGTATTCAGTCACCTAGGGTCGACATGAATTAGGAAAATTATATAATAATCGACCCTAATGAAATTCATGACACCTTCATTTGAGCTTATCATCTTAGGAAATCAAAATTCTAGAACTTTGAGTCATCATCACTCCATGAACAAAGGCATCATATGTAGTTTTAGAATTCCATGACAAGTTGTGCACTAGGGTGGAGTGATGATACACATAATGATAAGGGGAAAGGAAAGATGAAGCACATAATGAGAAAAAACAAGGGTGAAGGAGATTAAATTCAACCTACAACTGATGTGAGCTGAGATAAGGTCTCTCTCAACACAATGAAGTGGAAAATAGGGTCATAACACCAATATAGATGATTTTGATTGTTAAAACGTTATCATTGATGTCAAAGGTTAGGGAGAGACCCTAATGTGGATAGTGTATTAGGGGGCGGCCTTATTTTCATATCAACTTAGCAAAGAATACAATTAAAACAAATTATGCCAAGTTTGCCTCATCAAGAGCACAAATATGCATGTATAAATAAGACATTGGTAAGCACATTAGTATATGGTATCAAATTGATATATGAGGTAAGAAAGAAGAAGTGTGAGGATCAAAGAAGCGAAGTAGAAGAGGAGGAATGCCAGTAATTGTAAAATGAAAGGCTAGAGTAAAGAGGAGATTTGAGGTGAAAGGAATAAAGCAACAGTGAGGGGCAAGGAGTATGCTTGAGGCATGAAAGAGATCCAAGGTAAACATTCTAAATAATTCTAAAAAACCTCAAATTTACGTATAATGTGAAATAGCTTACAAATATCCTTTTCCAAGCTGCCTATGTTAGTTAATGTATGAAGATTTTGGTGTCAATAGATGGTTTGTCTATCATACCCTCAACATATCAAGGTTTCTCCAAAAGGAGGGTTTTTCAGATTTACTAATATCTTGGTATAGAGAAGCCCCTAGGAATAGAGGTGTGTTGTAGTTGCTACAATCCCCCTCCAAATTTTTTCTCATGCTTTGATTTTTGAGCCTCCCTTCGGTCATGAGAATTGTCATTTTAAGATATTAAGGCCACCCCTGTTGTTATTTCTCTTAGTTTCAAGTTTTCTTCTTTGAGTACTAAGTGTCGACACTTCTCACTCCTGCATGCCTAACTTGTGATATCTTAACTATGCACTCCCTTAAACAACTACTGGGCACTTCACGATGACAGTCAGTCCTTGTTGACAGTAACTGTCCAACTTCTAGAGATAGACAATGGAAATTTTTGAAGATAGCTTTAGGCATGCCTTGATGACACTAATTGCAAACCTTGATATGAGGATTGTGTAGTTCCTTATGGCAATGCACTATGCAACTCCTTATTAGAGTGAACTACGCAACCCATTGTGATAGGTAGTTGCACAATCAATTGTGGAAGAAAACTATGCATTCCCTTATGGAGGTGAATTACACACTTCACTAAGGCAACCAACCGTGCAATCTCTTGTGGTAGTGAACTATTGTAACCCGCCTCCTCCCACATTTACCCACTTTCACTGGTTTTCCCGGGGTAAACATGAGTTGAGGGTCACTATGATAAGACTCAAACTCCTATATGACCTTAAGGAAATGGATTCAATAACTTAAGACTTTACTGACTTCCCTCATGTGTTATAGGACCTCCAGGAGATACCCAACCCCTCCAGGTGTCCAACCCCTGAGCTAACTCTCTTTTTCACTGACCTAGAGCCTTAGCCACTCCCTTGACAAGGCCTCCAAGCGACTGTAAGCCTCCAATCACTCCCATAAGCCTGCTTCCCAATGACTGTGGACTTTTCTAGTCAGTTATGTGTCAGTGACCCCAAATCCTGGGCTCTTTTTTCTGGGCTAGGACTCAAGCCTCTTCCCAAAACTTAGTGAAACTTCCCAAAATGATAAATAACATAGAAAAAGATTCTAAACTAAAAACTTGAAGAAGGACTTGAATTGAGCCCTCCCAATGAGGACAAACACTTCGTCAAACACATGGTAAACATGCAACCTACAAGTCATGAATGCATATATGAACATAGGGATCTGAAACTTATCTAAGGTTTAACAAGAAGGACCAATGCCTTCTCACAATAGTTGTCATAACACCAATTAGGTCATGCATTCATTAACCAGAAATTCATTAATTAAAATGTGATAAGAGCCATACTTAGATCTGTCATATAACCATGCTTATAACCAACATATAATCAGATAGATAACAATGATAGAACAACCATTAAAGCCACATAATAACAAGTATAATTACTCATCAAATACAAGAGAAACTTAGCTCTTATTAACCATATGAAAAAGCCAACCAAGTCAAGGACTTCCACGTACCACTCGACCATAGATTGGGCTAAACCAATTCTTTCTTTTAGCCAATCACCCTTGTTCCATATTCCAAGCATGGATGTGGGATCTCATGGGATAAACCAATCCATAAACAACCAAGGGAATATAGAGCTTAAAACACCTCCACCCTCACGATACTATGACCTCACCTAAACCGGTCCAGAGATCACAAAACCAAACTGAGCCTGGATGTCTCAAAATTCCTTCACCATGCCTCGAGGAATTTTACTGTATCCATCCACATATTGAGGGATTCTCTAATAAAACCATCTCCACCCGCAACCCTTGGGGATTTTTCCTGAGACCACCTCACCCAGATCCAAAACCTTCTAGCAATCCAAAGCTCAACCAAGAAAGAATCCCATCACACCATGACTATACAGAAATGGCAAGGCAAGGCTAAACCATTGTTGGAACCCAAAAAAACCCATTCCAATGACAACAAAGACACCAAATACACACATGTATATACCATGCATGCCAAAACTAGCTAGGAAATCATACATGCAACCTCTTACCCACAAGTATTCCTAATGAAGGCGCTTGATCCAACCTTTCCTTGCTTGATCCTTTCTTTCCTTGTCCTTCCTTTGTTTTCCTTGTCCTGTGTTTGCTTTCCTTGTCCTTTCTTTGCTTTCATTGTCCTTCCTTTGCTTGTTTTCTTTCCTTCTCCTATTGGTTCTCTTCTCCTCTCTGACACTAATTCCAAAATGAAACTGACAGAAGGCTCCAAACTGATGCTGTGATTTATTTTTATTATTGACACCTCTAATTTCTTCATTTTAGTTAGTTTTCCTTTAATTTCCTCCTCACATGCAACCTGTGACCTTTCACCTCCATTTTCTCCTATTTCCCTTTATTTTCATAAATAAAATACCACTAATGCCTTTTTGCCTTTTCAAAGCCTTTGCCATTGCCTTTGCCAATTTCCCCTTAGCCATAATACACAACAAGTGATGCCCACTAGGATACTTTGCCCCACATTCATCTTGGAATACATGTCCCATGACCTTGGTCTTTTTTTTCCATTTATTAACTTTATTACATGAACTTTTAACTTGGGGCTATTACAACTGTGCAATTCCCAGAGTTAAACAATCACGCATCCCTTGAAAATAGGAAGTGCCAGTGAACTGCACAGTTGTCGGAGTTAGACAATTGCGCATCCCTTGAAAAAATGAAGCGCACACTTCTTGATAATAGCCCATGTGCACTTCTAGATGGGAGTGTGGCATGTTTTTCGAAGCTGTTATCTTTACATGTGTTAATTAATTAAGTTTAGCTCCTTGATTTTAGGCATGCACACTCAAAACCCTAACCATAACTTCGTGAGTACTCATCTATATAACAAGCCATCCTAGAGCTAATTCTCACTCTTATCTTTGGATCTCTACCTATTCTCGCGAGCATAAGGATATTTTGGTTTCATTTGCGCCGCTTTTCTAGGTAAGTTTCTTAATTGTCGCTTTTTTATGAAAGGTTTTATAAGTGTCATTTTTTTGCTACTTTTCACATAACAAGAGTAATTTTAGCTATTATTAACTACTTCATGTGTTGTTTTAGTCTTTTATGTTTCTTTTCTAGTGTCGTTTTAGTCTTTTATGTTTCTTTTCTAGTGTCGTTTCACATTCAGTGTCTTTTCATATGCCAATAGTAATTGTTGTTGATGTATATAAATACATATTTATATTCTGACTTTCATTGTTATGCTCACTCAATGTGAATGCATACTTGGGTAAGTCTTGAACTGCTCCACATCCTTACTTCACCTTACTCCCTTCAGTTTGCAGATCTCGAAGCTGCGGTATGTTAGAAGAAACTGCACAACTCCCAAAGCCTCCCTCTCTCTCCAACTGTGAATTATGCAATTCCAGTGAAGATATGGACTTGCCTTACCCACTGTGATTGCAAATTGCACAATCCTAGGCCCCAGTTGTGCATTGTGCATTCCCAGCTAGCAGTGAGGTTTCTCTTGTCCACTGTTACTGCGAACTGCCCATTAGGGAAGCCTATTTCTATCAACGGCTATACATTGCGCAGTCATAGGCCATAGTACCTCTCTCTTGCTCACTCAACCTACGAAATCCTCCCTCACCCACTATGCAGTGCACATTTTGAGTGACTAGTGAGTCACTTTTGCCTCTCTTATGCTCAAGCATTGTACAATTCCCCTTCTTAGTGGCTATCTTCTGCTTATGATTGATTGATAGATTAGTTGATCTTTTGTGGGAATTTCTTGTTGTTTCCATGAGTACATCTATTTCACTAGGTATTACAAACATATATCATATCAATATTTCATCATCCGCCGATACCATGCCTCCAACTACCAAAAAAGGTCCATTAAAGGAGGTTATGGATAACAATATTGAGAATGTCATGGAAAATACTTTGGCAGGAGTGCCCATATTTTCAGACACTCAATTCTTTATTGATAAATCTTGTACTATTACATGGTTGACCATTAAGGATATCTTCAATATGAAGGAGTTCCGAGAGGATCTAGAAGATAGAGAAGTTTATGAAAATGTTAAGAAATTGGGTTCCACAAATTTGCTTGTAGGTATCCTATGCTACCTTGTGGTGATGTAATTAGATGGATATTACAGGGTCTAGACACCAAGAACATGGTGCTTAATAGTGTTAGTGGGCAACAACCTGCCTCTTACCAGCTACATGAATTACACTCGTACTATAAGTTACCCAAGCCTGAGAAACATTTGAATTCCCAATTTTATGCAGCTTGGAGTTATTTGAATACCAAATAAGTGATTAAGTCATGGTGGAAGAAATCAACTAAGTTTCTCCAGAATGCAGATGGTATCTATAGGACTAAGTCTCTCAAGAAGGTTCATCAGTAGTTGATGGCTATGTGCTGCAAGATAGATGGGTGGAAGAACATTGAATTCTATGACGAAGGTTGGATCTTCATGCTTGATCCACTTGTCATAGAAGGAAAAGTATTTAATTGGGAAAATGTGTTGGCCCAATAGTTGAATATTAATGTGATTAATGCGAAAGAACCACCACAAGCCAAGAAACCACAATCTTGGATGGTATTTGTTCCCACCATGAGTTCCTAGGTCTAGGCTGGAAGTGGATTCCAAGAGAACTCCCTATCAATGTTCTTTGCAGGTTATTGTTAGAATATAGCTTCAAAGGGGTTCATGAAAAGCTTGCTCATCACTTTTTGTTGGGTCCCTATAATACTAGTGATTACCCCATTACTATTGTAGTTATACCCCTTATTTATATTGTTGTGCCCCTATTACCCCCATATTTTTATTTCTGTGCCCCATAGAATCCCTCTATTGTTATTTTTGTGGCTTTATATTATTATTGTTAGGTTGGCTGGATTATATTGTGACTCCTTAGACTCCTATATAGAAAGGAGGTTTTGTCATTTGTATAATCCAAGAATTGTTCATTTATGTAATGTAAAGGAGGTTGCCCCCTCGAAGAGGCTGAATTCTAAGGCGTTGATCTATCTTTTCTATCTTTTCTTGAGCTGGTTTCATAACATTTGGTATTAGAGCTTTGGATTTTAGGGTTTCGCTGCTCCAAACAGGTCATCGTGGCATTTTCACTATAACTTTTTTTCTGTGACGTTTCATAAGTCGCAAAAAAAACCATTTGAGAAGAAATCACGCTGAACCTTGGGTCCGAATTTCAAAGCTTTTCGCGTGATATTTTCGGAGATATGATCTGAGGAAGTTGGTCTTTTTGCAGACTCCTGAATTGCATTCAAAACAGGTGACCTGGGGAAAATCGTCATAACTTTCTCTCTGGGGATCGGATTGAAATTTCGGAAGAAGGTACAGAAAGAGGACGGCCTGTAGTTTCTTGTATGCATTTCTCAGATCCATAGGTCGAAACAATGACTCGTGGCACGTCGTACAAGTTTGATCTACTGAACTAGTCTATAATCGAGTCACTGCGGGAGATTTCACATAACTCTTCCTTGGAGAATCCAATTTTGGTCAGAGTTGTGGCATTGGAAAGAGGAAACAGAAGGCTACTATAGGTTGCAATTTCAGAATTGGAGGATCTAGAATTATAGAGATACATCACATTCAATATCAGGCTTCTACAAAGTGAAAAAAGGTGTGTAGTTTTTTTTTTTAATTTTTGTGTAAGCTGGGTTTGAATGAATTCAAAGGGCATAGTAAAGAATTATTATCGGTAACTGATGCCCCGAGGAAAGAAAATGCAAACACCTAGTAAGGAACCTGAAAGCTCTAGCATGACTCATGAAGAAGAGGAAGAAATGCTACATGATATATCAAAATTACAAGAACAAGTGCAACAAATGTCACGCTCACAAAAGCTAACAAAAGCTAAGATAAATGGCATGGAATCTAAGATAAAGGGCGTGGAAGCTAAGATGGATGATTGGAAGACAGATTTGAAGACAAACATGGAAGAATTGAAGATAGATTTGAACACAAACTTGAAGACATGCATGACAGATATGAAGACAGATTTGACAAATTTTCTACAATAAATACTTACTAATGGTGAAAAGGTAGTAAAGGAAACTCATGATGCGAACAAAAGAAATGTTAATCATGATATCATAGACGATAATGTTGGATCGAAGAATCACCATATTCCAAAAATCGATATGAGGAAGTTTGATGGCAAGGATCCCGCCACATGGATATTACAGATGGAGCAATTCTTCGATCTCAATAATGTGCAAAACACACAAAAGGTACGTATGGCAACTTTATATTTGGAACCAAATCAGTTTGTATGGTATCAATGGCTTTGTTCTCGTAAACAATTTATCACTTGGGCAATTTTTACGGAAGAATTGATAGCACATTATGAGGATACAAAAAGCAACACTTTTTTTAGCCAATTGATAAGTCTCAAACAAAAGGGTTCAATAATGGAGCACATTGAGGAGTTCCAAAATTGAACATAAGGGTAAAAGATATTCCAGAGGAGCATAGGATTGATGTGTTCATAGGGTCTTTAAAGGATAATATCCAACATGATGTTCGCCTTTGGGAACCTGATTCATTAGAGAAGGCATTCAGGTTAGCAAGAAAAATGGAAAGCAAAATTATGGCAACTAGGAAGCATACCATTCACAACTATAAAGACGGAAGTGTTGTTGCCCCTAGTCTTCCACAACCTACAAGGTTGACACCACAACAATTGGAAGAAAAAAGAGCAAAAGGGCTTTGTTACAATTGTGATAGCAAATACACAAAAGGTCATAAGTGTGCTGAGAAGAAATTATTCTACATAGATTGTGAAGAGGAAGAAGAAAAGGAGCAAGAAAGGTCAAAAGAAGAGGATATACTCCAGGAACAAAGCCTAGATGAAGAAAAATAAATCCGACCATATCTTGTAATGCATTGGCGGGAATTACCACTCCTCAAACCATCAAGATAGAAGGACAAATCAAGAAGAAAAAGGTAATAGTGTTGATTGATTCAGGAAGCACCCACAATTTTATTCATTGTAGGGTAGCAAAAGAATTGAATTGCTTCCTATATCCAGCACCAGAGTGTCAAGTGATGATTGCAAATGGAGGAACAATAAATTGCTCTGGAAAGTGCCATAATATCAAGCTATCCATGGGAGAATATGTATTGACTAGCCCAATGCTTTCCATTCCAATGGGAGGTGCTGATGTTGTACTAGGAGTCCAATGGCTACAATCCTTGGGTACAATAGCTTTTAATTTTCAAGAACTTTTCATCAAATTTTCTACGGAAGGAAAGGAAGTTGAATTAAGGGGTATTGCAGGGAAACCAGGAAAGATAATCAGCTCTAATGGCATGACAAAGCTTCTAAAAAAGGAGCAAAGAGGTGTAATTGCACAATTATGTTCGCTAGATGTTTCCACATTGGAATCATCTATTTCTCCAGATCTCCAAAAAGTCCTGGACAATCATTCCAAGGTATTTGAGACTCCCAAAGGTCTCCCACCTATGCGTGATCATGATCATGCTATTCATCTGATTCCAGGAAGTGTTCCTCCAAACATCAGGCCGTACAGATATCCCTATGTCCAAAAAAGTGAAATTGAACGTATGGTTGCAGAA
Organism: Pinus tabuliformis; assembly: GCA_031772625.1. Lineage (NCBI taxonomy): Eukaryota > Viridiplantae > Streptophyta > Pinopsida > Pinales > Pinaceae > Pinus > Pinus tabuliformis. The sequence goes on along the minus strand of CM062804.1, from coordinate 136,925,045 downwards.
ATGCTAGAGGCTGGTATAATTCAACCGAGTCAAAGTTCTTTCTCAGCTCCAGTAGTATTGGTGCACAAGAAGGATGGATCATGGCGCATGTGTCCGGATTATAGGGAGCTCAACAAGCTCACTATTAAAGATAAGTTCCCCATTCCTGTCATTGATGAATTACTGGATGAATTGCATGGATCAATTTACTTCACCAAGTTGGATCTTCGTTCAGGATATCATCAAATCAGAATGAAGATTGAAGACATTCCGAAAACGACATTTAGAACTCATGAGGGTCATTATGAATTTTTGGTCATGCCTTTTGGCCTTACCAATGCACCTTCAACATTTCAAGGTTTGATGAATTCAATTTTCAAACCATTCCTTAGAAAATTTGTGTTAGTATTTTTTGATGATATACTAATCTACAGCAAGTCTTGGAAGGATCATGTTGAACATGTTGACAAGGTGCTACAACTATTGGAGGAGAAACAATTATATGCAAAAAGATCCAAATGTTTCTTTGGAGTCCAGGAGGTGGAATATTTGGGTCATATTGTATCTCATGAAGGAGTTAAGGTAGACCCTAGCAAAATTAAAGCCATTAAGGAATGGAAAATCCCCACATCCATAAAGCATCTGCGAGGATTTCTTGGGTTGACAGGGTATTATCGCAAGTTTGTTAAGAATTATGGGAGAATAGCAGCACCTCTAACAACATTATTGAAGAAAGATTCATTTTCATGGACTCTGGAAGCAACAAAGGCCTTTGAACATCTTAAAGAGGCAATGTGCCAAGCACCGGTCTTAGCTACACCGGACTTCACAAAAACCTTTATTGTGGAATGTGATGCTTCAGGAAATGGAATTGGTGCTGTTCTAATGCAAGATGAAAGACCCATTGCTTTTGAAAGTCGTCCAATCAAGGGAAAGTTTTTAAGCAAAGCTATTTATGAGAAGGAAATGTTGGCAATACTCCATGCACTTAAGAAATGGCGACCCTACCTAATGGGAAGACACTTCAAGGTAAAAACGGATCATGATAGCCTTAAATACTTTTTAGAACAAAGATTATCCTCTGAAGAGCAACAAAAGTGGGTCACAAAGATGTTGGGTTATGACTTTGAAATCATCTACAAAAAAGGGAAGCAAAATGTGGTGGCAGATGCACTCTCAAGAAAGGATGAGGATGTGGAAGCATTGTTGTGTGCCATTTCTATTATCCAACTAGATTGGATAAATGAAGCAAGGGAGGAATGGAAGAATGACGAAGAAGTGTGGGCACTTATTCGAAAGCTACAACAAAATTCCAGTACTTCTGATACATTTAGCTGGCAAAATGATTCGTTATGGTACAAAGATCGCTTATACCTCTGTAAGAATTCCCAGCTAAAACAAAAGATTCTTATGGAATTGCACACTTCTCCCTTAGGAGGGCACTCAGGATTTTTAAAAACTTACCACAAGGTTAAGAAGGAATTTTTTGGGATGGCCTTAAATCAGATATTCAAAAGTTTGTGGCGGAATGTTTGGTTTGCCAACAAAATAAAGTTGAAACAATTAAGACACCGGGTCTATTACAACCTTTATCCATTCCAAGCCAACGTTGGGAGGAGGTTTCAATGGATTTTATCACAGGTTTACCCAAGTCTGAGGGAAAGAGTGTCATCATGGTGGTAGTTGACAGACTTACCAAGTATGCACACTTTTGTGCATTATCACATCCATTTAAAGCCAGTACAGTTTCTACTGCATTTATGGAAACAGTTCAAAAGCTACATGGAAACCCAAAGATTATTGTAAGTGACAGAGATCCCATTTTCACTGGAAATTTTTGGACATAATTATTTTCTTGTCTTGGTACTCAGTTAGCTCATAGCTCATCTTATCATCCTCAATCTGATGGGAAAACTGAGATAGTAAACAAATGTTTGGAAGGATATCTTCGTTGCTTTGTATCTGATAAACAGACACAATGGGTCAAATGGTTGCCTCTAGCTGAATGGTGGTATAACACTTCCTTCCATACAGCAACAAAAATGACCCCATTTATGGCACTTTATGGGTATCAACCACCATCCATCACATCATATTTAAGAGAAAATTCTAAGGTTCAGGTAGTGGAACATCACATCGAACATCAACAACAAGTCCTCCAACTCTTAAAGGATAACCTCGTGTTGGCACAAAATAGAATGAAACAACAGGTAGATCAACATCGCAGTGAAGTTTTGATGTAGGTGATTGGGTATTCCTACGGCTACAACCATATAAGAAAATGTCCCTAAAGCAAGCTAAGAAGGATAATAAATTATCACCAAAGTATTATGGTCCGTACAAGGTGTTGCAAAAGATTGGTACTATGGCATACAAATTGGAGCTTCCTGCAGCTTCTCGATTGCACCCAGTTTTCCATGTTTCATGTTTAAAGAAGGTTATAGGTGACAAACTCCCAATTCAAACAATATTGCCAGAACTTGACGAGGAAGGAAAAATTATATTGGAACCGGAAGCAGTCACAGAAACAAGAACTCGACAGCTACGAAATCGATCAATTTCAGAGTATCTTATCAAGTGGAAGAACTTATCCACTGAAGATTCCACATGGGAGGATGAGAATTTTATGCAGAAGTATCCAGAACTACTCAAGCGTTGAGGACAACACTTTTTTGAAGGAGAGGGGCATGTTGGGTCCCTATAATACTAGTGATTACCCCATTACTATTGTAGTTATACCCCTTATTTATATTGTTGTGCCCCTATTACCACCATATTGTTATTTTTGTGCCCCATAGAATCCCTCTATTGTTATTTTTGTGGCTTTATATTATTATTGTTAGGTCGGCTGGATTATATTGTGACTCCTTAGACTCCTATATATAGAAAGGAGGTTTTGTCATTTGTATAATCCAAGAATTGTTCATTTATGTAATGTAAAGGAGGTTGCCCCCTCGAAGAGGCTAAATTCTAAGGCGTTGATCTATCTTTTCTATCTTTTCTTGAGCTGGTCTCATAACACTTTTCCATTGTATTATATCAGATGATATTTGAAGTAGAAGCCCCTTGCATGTATGATGAGGTTAGAACACCGGTTGCAGAGATAACAGATTTGTTGGCTTCACCTCAAGGCACATACCTTAGAGTGTTCGGTTTGTAGATGCCTCCACATCTCATGCCAAGGTATGTGACCAATAAAGTAGTCATGCAAGATGTTGGATACCAACTTATAATAGGTCTATCTTAGTTGTTGCAGAAGAAGAAGAAGGAACCTTGGCCTTCCTTTCCTCTACAAGTGGGGTCTTATGAGCTCAATAGCTTGAAGGCTACAAAAACAGAAGTTGAGTAACTTATCTGCCTTAATTTTGGTGAGATGAGTTTTCATATATATGATCCCATGTGTGTGTGTAAACAACACCATGTTAATTTTCATTTTTTTTGGTCATATAAGTCTCATTGCCAAGATGAAGAATAAAAAATAAAGAATTGGTACAATGCTTCTGGAGCACATGCACTAGGTGATGAGGCAGGCCCTTCCAATACAATTCACAAGCAGGATGTTTTCCAGGAAGGGAATCAACAAGAAGTTCCCACTCTAGTAAGAATTTCCAAGCCAAAGAGGAAAGTTGTGCACGATCATGAGGTGGAGATGAGCTTAAAGTTTAGAGCATATCCTAATATTACTAAAGGGGCCATTGAAGCTGGAAAGAGGAGAAAGGAGTTTTAAGAATCAAGGGAGAAGCAACGGGGGTAAGAAAAAAAACAAAGAAGAGGAGAAGAAACAAGAAGAAGTAGGAGCAAAAAAGAATAAGAAAATAAGGAAAGAGAAGACATGCAAAAAAGACAGGAAGAACTAAGAAAGAAGGAAGAAGAGGAAACTAGAAGGAAAAATGGTGGAAGCAGTTAGAAGAAGAAGAACAATAGAAGCAGTTAGAATAAGAAGAAAGTGAAAAGAATTAGGATGAAGAGCTTGTAAGAGATATAGGCCCATGACATAGAGGATAAACAAGAGGAGGATGACCAAGAGGAAAATAGTGTGCCTATTGCATAATAAACCAACTATCAACCTCCACCTCCTCTTACTGGTGGCCACATCCAATTCAGTGAAATGGGAATATCTTCTCCACAAGATGATTTGGTCATGGATATTTACAATATTACTTCAATCAGTTGAAGAACATAATAGCGCAAGAAAGGAAAAGGTACTTTCCAAATGACCTTGTTCATCCCGTTTCCATCCACACATAGAAGGTAATTATTCCAAACACTAGGAAGAATATGAGAAAAGTCACAACAACAAATGAAACCTTTGCAAAAGCTACAAAACTAAACATTGATATCTTGATGAAAGAAAACGAGAAATTAGAAAAGGAGCTAGCTTCCGCAAGACAACAAATCGATCATATCCTCGTTGAGAATCAAAGGTTATCTTCTATTAATTCTAACATGAAGGAGCTAAAAGCAGCAATATTTGACGAAATCCAGTCATTGGGAGACACAATGTGACAATTATATGAGGAAATGATCACCCTTCATAAGGCGGTAGCGCCCTTGCATGAAATACAAAAGTGATCATGAGAGAATATAAAAGTTTTAAAGATATTTTATTCAACCATTGATGTGATCCAATAAAGGGGCACTAAGTATATAAATGCACCATCAAAGTTGGTCAGAAAGACAAGGCACAATGCTTAGTTATAAATATATGAGGTCAGGATACTTATACAGGGTAATAAACAACTCAACGCTTATGTAGCCAACACCATATATGCCTACTCACGACTGTATCATGGGTTGGACCCCTTCGTGAGAGTGCACAAGACACCTTCCGTTAGATAATTTGCGGAAACAAAGGGGAGAAATGTTGTCAGGAAGGAGATCGAAGAATTCTTGAGAAACTTGAGATAGGTAGCTATTAAGAAATATTTAAAGTTCAGAAAAGATAATATTATACAATTTGTAGCTAGACCTCCAAGTTGAATATGAAGTTGTTATTGTTATGGAACAATGTTCAAATTGGTTCCAAGGCCATTTATCCTGATGCAATGGAGGGAAGAGTTAGATATAATCCACATCTTCCATCAAAGGTTGAAAACATAGCAGCGCAATATAGGGCTTGGTACCAATATGTCACATTATAGCTACGTGTAGAGGTTATCGAGCTATAGTTTCCTCGAACTCAAAAATGATGTATTAGTTTTTTCTTATTAGGCTCTAGCCACATTTTTGTCTTATGTAATTTTTTATTTTGAAAAATAATAAGAAATGTAAATGCTAGTGGAAGTCCAAGAGTCACATGGGGAACATGAAAAGTCATTAGGTAAAATAAGAAAAAAAGAAGCTCAAGAGTCATGAGGGAGTTCAAAGGTCACAAGGGGATGTGAAAGGTCACCTCATTTGTTATAAATAAACCTTCATAACTCAAGCAAAGGGCTTGGAACTTAGGAGTTGGAGCATTGGCTTCTCTAGCTTAACACAGGACATAATATCATTATTTGGAGAAGCAAGTGGTAGCTTCACGTTCCACTATTGGGGCTATTGTCATATCATTGTATTGTGTACTTGGAACTTTCACTTAATTATCAAAATCTCTCATAGCCAACACACTTTCATGCATGTATCGTGGATATTGTAAGACTATTCTTTAATGTTTACGGTATATGTTGTTTTATACATGCTAAGGTAAATGAACTATTTTGTTAGCTTTAGTATATATCTTATTGAATGTGTGTTGTATTTTCTTTCATGATCATTATTATCTTGTGAACTATTTTGCAGGTTAACTAACGATTCTTTTTATGTATGTGTGAGTCTCATTTAGATTAGTATTATTACTTTTCTTTTAGGGGCTCTATCTTTTCCCTCCCTTGAAGGAACCTTTTATGCATTACAATTGATATTCCACAAAGCTTGCTCACTTGTTGTCCTTGAAGTTATGTGCATAATCTCTTATGTTGTTTATTGCAACCAAGGCGCATCTTTCAAGATCATAGTGATGGTGGCCTGACCTATTATTTGGATGGAGCTCCTAGTTCAAATGGTGTGAGGTCTAATTGGGACTTCATACTAGGGAGACCCCCTCCCCATTGTCGACATCCAACATTGTCAACAATATTTGACACTAGAAGGAGGGCTAGCTGACAAGTTGATCCCGTGAAGTATGGTTTCAATGTCTCATCTTAAATATTTTCCTCCCTAATCATAATCCTGAGATGTTTTTCTAAGACTGCAAATCTGAAATTTCCCACGTGAATAATTCATAACTTGTCAAATCTAAAGTTTAATGGAGAGGGTGAAACAACCATTCTTTAGCACACCCTTCATTTTCTTGAATTTTGTGATTCTTTTGAAGTTAATTGTTAGGATGTTGCTTGTAGGTTGTTCATTCTCACTCTTGAAGGCCGTGTCAAACAATGGTGTCGTACATTGCCGACCAATTTGATTCATCCTTTCGAACAACTTGTCATGGAGCTTCATCAAGCTTTGGACAGGTATGATTATCAAATTGTATACAAGAACATTATCCGACTCATAATGAAATCTGGTGAATCCTTGTAAGATTTTATTGATCACTTTATTCACTTTTGTTAAGAGTTTTTAGTGGAAGATATGGATTGGGATTTTATGAATGAAAAATTGCAATATTTAGTGTGTATTTCTTTGGAACCCCTTGAATCTGAACCTCTTATGAGTCTCACAACTTTTCTTAGTCATGGAGCACTTGAAATTTCAAAGGAAGAATCTAATCTTTCTTTTGTTTCTTCTCCCTCTCTTATTTCTTCATCAAAAGACGCAGTACCATGTAACAATGTTGAAGTTGGAAAACTGGAAGATCAGATTGTTGATCCATCTGTCCCATCTCCATCCTCCGCTCGTAATAAAAATTTGAATGCTTGTTTGATTAATCTTGAGTCTAATTCGATTTATGACATTTCTTCTTCAAGATACACCTCTTGTTCTCTATCAAATATTTCTTATGATCCTCTCTATCTTGATTCACCTGATCAACCTGTTCTACCAATTTTTCTTGATTGTTACGATGATCAAGTACCAGATGATGAGGAACAAGAGGCTTATGTTATTTTTTTATGATGATTATGTGTGGGCTTCAAATTGTGAATAATAATATGTCACCATAGATGATATTTCATCCAATTATTCTTTCCCCTCTTCACCATTAACAAACTATTCATCATTTCCTGATGTGTTTAATGAATCTGCTACACCAGTTTTTCCTTCAAATATTTTTTATTATTCCATTGCTAATCTTAATCATAATAAGGAGTGGTGTGGTGTTGGTTTTCAACTAAAAGAAGAAATGGTGTAATCCATTGTTCATGATATGTTTCATTCCTCATCTTTGATATGTGAAGAAGATTTCATAACTCTCAGTGCGCAAGCAAGCCTGTCTTTTGATTCATCCAACCATGAAGAGTCCTTGGACTTGAATGTGAAATCTGATCTATCTAACGTTCTTAATGTGTTCATTGATACCTCTAGTGATGATTTTGCATATTCATTAGTTGATCTTTCCAAGCCACTAGTATTTGATGATTCATCATTCGATAGTTTGGAAACTTGCCAAGAAGTCAAGGCACTTCAACCCTTGCTGATGGTTATGTCAGGATCTCACGATATGGAAAATATTTCCAAAGAAGGTCAGATCAAAGTTCCCTTGGGGGATAATCTTCATAATTCAACTAAACATGGTGAAAATGTATCTCTCTCTCAATTTCAAGATTCTTCACTTAGTTGTTTTTCATATCATGATCTGATCGTCGAATGGTTAGAAGAATATTTATTGGCAAGCTCTTTTTCTAATAACAAGCTTCGATCTTTCTTGATATTTTCCAAGATTAAAGGTATGAATGAATATACTTCCACGAGAATATGTCGAGACTTGTGGGAACATCAGGACACAATGGTAGACTGTTTAGCACAAGCTTTCTTGTTATACTTTTCCGCTAATGTTTCTGGCCTTCGAGTCTTAGAGTGAGTCTTATCGATTTAACTTTTTTCATTTTCACTTGGCTTGATTATGGTTTTTTCTACTCTTACCCTCGCCTTTGCAAGTCAAGTACTGCTTCTATGGTTACATTGGAAATTTCACTTTACGTAATCCTAACCTCCTTTTGTTATATTAGGAGTGATTTCGCGTGGTTTTCTTTCTTACTTTCTTGGATCATTGTTTCTTTCATTCACCTTTTTAATTTACACTTTTCTTTTGAGTTTGTTTATAATAAGCTGCGGGTGAGACCCATTTTGTTGGATTTGAAAAGGTGTGGAAAAGTTTAAGAGGACACAGTAAAACTATCAATGCTTGGTAAATTGTCAGTCCCCTTCTTTGTCGGGGCCTTATATCTTTAGGAGTAAGTGATACTTCGATGGAAAATATGTTTCTTTCTCGATGAAAACCTTAGTAGTTCTATGATACTCGTATCTATAATAGGATTTTCTTCCTTGGATATAACTTTTATATATTTGGTTGTTTTTAACATGTCAACTCGGTCGAGTAGAGAAGGGAAAGGAGGAAACATAAGCGAGCTAACCTACTTAAGAGGTATATACTTAAGAGTCTTTGTAAAAAAAGGAACAACCTCTCATGCCCATTAAATAAGTCAGGAACTCTCTTCCACCCATGGTGATATAAACATTGATAAAATTCCAATGAGAATAAATTTATAAAATAAACAACGGGTGAAAGAAGAGAAAGGCTTCCTATGCAGAGAGGTGAAGAAAGCAACTTCATTAGGGTATTGAACAGGCTTGCTGATAGTGAAGCAATGCTTGTGATTCCTTGAATTGACTCTGCCGGGGTACTGAACAGGCCTGTTGGCATGAGTGCAACACCAGAGATGATATTAAAACTCTTACATCTTATACTCACACTTTTACATACTCCTAACCTCTAATCGAAATGATTAAAGTTTGACTAAGTTCTATGAATGTGTTAAGCTAGCGATAGGGATATAAGAGATTACATCTGTAATTGAGATAAGTAGAGAAACTATGGTGATCTACTATTTGAAGCAATACTTATTAAAATCTAGACTCAGTGTGCAAAGTTAGACCCAAATAGAGAAGTTGGAGTTCTTCTAGTTTGTCGCCAAGTGTTGTAATTGCTACAACCCCTCTCCAATTTTTTTCTCACACTTTGACTTTGGAGCCTCCCTTTGGTCACGAGAACTGTTGTTTTAAGATATTAAGGTCACCCTTGGTCTTATTTCTCTTAGTGTCAAGTTTTCTTCTTTGAATACTAAGTGTCGAAACCTCTCACTCCTTCATGCCTAAATTGTGATATCTTAACTATGCATTCCCTTAAATATCTATTGGGCAATTCATGATGACAATCAGTCCTTGTCGACAATAATTGTCCAACTTCTAAAGATATGCAATGAAAATTTTGTGAAGACAAGTTTAGGCATGCCTTGATGATACTGATGGCAAAACTTGATTTGAGGATTGCGAAGTTCCTTGTGGCAATAAACTACGTAATCCCTCATGACAGGAAATTGTGAAATTAGTTGTGGAACCAAACTACACACTCCTTTGTGGCGGTGAATTGCATGCTTCACTGGGACAACCAATTATGTAGTCTCTCGTGACAATGAACTACGCAGTTCCCGAAGTTAGAAAATTATGCAACCCTTGAAAATAGGAAGTGTGCACTTCCTGATGATAGACCATATACGCTTCCTGATGGCAGTGTGGCACGTTTTCCATGTGGCTATCTTTACATGTGTCAATTAACTAAGTTTAGCTCCTTGATTTTAAGCATGCATGCTCGAAACCCTAACTCTAACTTCATGAGTACTATATAACAAGGCATCCTAGAGCTCATTATCACAGCCATCTTTGGAGATCTACATATTATCATGAACACAAGGATATTTTGGTTTTATTTGCACCGCTTTTCTGGGTAAGTTTCTTAATTGTCACTTTTTGCTGCTTTTGTTTTCGCTATTGTCACTTTTGCCTTTGTAACTGTCGTTTTTTACTAATTTTCACATAACAAGTGTTATTTTAGCTATTATTAGCTTCTACATGTGTCATTTTAGTCTTTTATGTTTCTTTTCTAGAGTCGTTTCACATTCCATGTCTTTTCGTATGCCAATAATCATTTTTGTTGATGTATGCCAATACATGTTTGTCTTATGACTTTCATTGTTCTTCTCTCTCAATGTGTATACATACTTGGGTAAATATTGAACTACTACACATCCTTGCTTCACCTTGCTCCCTTCAGTTTGCAGATCTCGAGCCTTGCCTTATGTCATAAGAAAATGCAGAACTCCCAAAGCATCCCTCTCTCTCCAACCGTGCATTGTGCAATTCTAGTCAACAAATGGACTTGTCTTACCTACTATGATTGCGAACTGTGCAATCCTAGACCCAGTTGCGCATTGTGCATTCCTAGCCAGCAGTGAGGTCCATCTTTTCCACTATCACTATGAACTGCATAGTAGGGAAGCCTCTTTCCATGAGCAACTGTGCATTGTCCAGTCATAGGCCATAGTACCTCTCTCTTGCTCACTCAGCCTAAACAATCCTCTTTCAGTTACTGCACAATGTGCATTTCTAGTGACCAGTGAATCGCTTTTTCCTCTCTTGTGCTCAAACATTGCACAATTCCCCTTCCCAGTGGTTATCTCCTGCTTGTGATTGATTTATAGATTAGTTGATCTTTTATGGAACTTACTTGTGGTTTCAGGTACTGTAGACAGATCATATCCGTCTTTCATCATCCTCAAGCACCATGCCTCCAATTACCTAAAAATGTTGATCAAAGGAGTTTACATATAGCAGTACTGAGGATGTCATGGAAAAGAATTTGAAAGGAGTGCCCATCTTGTCAAACACTCAATGCTTTATCGTTAAATCTTATGCTGTTACATGGTTGACCATCAAGGATATCTTCAATACGAAGGAGTTCCCGTAGGATCTAGAAGATAAGGAAGTTTATAAGAATGTTAAGAAACCAAGGTTCCACAAAGTTTCTTGTAGGTATATTGTGCTACCTTGTGTCGATGCAATAAGATGGATACTATAGGTTCTAGACACCAAGATCATGGTGCTTAATTGTGTTAGTGGGGAACCATTTTCCTCTTACCAACCACATGAATTACACTCGTACTATAAGTTACCCAAGCTTAAGCAACATTTGCATTCCTAGTTTTATATAGGTTGGAGTTATTTGAATACCAGAGAAGTGATTAAGTCACGGTGGCAGGAACTGACTAAGTTTCGCCAAAACACAGATGGTATCTGTAGGACTAAGTCTCTCAGGAAGGTTTATCAATACCATATGGCTATGTATTGCAAGATGTATGGGTGGAAGAACACTAAATTATGTGATGAGGGTTGGATCTTAATGCTTTATCCACTTGTCACAGAAGAAAAAATATTCAATTGGGCTCAATTGTTGGCCCAACCACTGAAGAAAAATGTGATTAAGGTGAAAGAACCATCACAGGGAAAGTAACCACAGTTCTAGATGGTATTTGTACCCGCAATGAGTTCCCGGGTCTAGGCTGGAAGTGGAATCCAAGAGAACTCCCTATCAATAGGTTATTATCAGAATATAACTATAGAGGAGTTTATGAAAATATTTCTCAACTTTTCTTCATTGTATTATATCATATGATCTTTGAAGTAGAATCACCTTGCATGTCTTATGAAGCTAGAACAATAGTTGCTGAGATAACATATTGGTTTGCTTCGCCTCAAGGTACATAGCTTAGAGTGTTCAGTTTGTAGATGCCTCCACATATCATGCCAAGGTATGTGACCAACAAAGTGGTCATGCAAGAGGTTGGATACCAACTTAGCACATGTCTATCCTAGTTGTTACAAAATAAGAAGAAGGCATGTTGGTCTTCCTTTCCTCTGCAAGTGGGATCTTATGAGCTCAAGAGCTTGAAGGCTATAGAAATAGAAGCTGAGGAACTTATCTTCCTTAATTTTGGTGAGATGAATTTTCACATATATGATCCCAGGGGAGTGTATAAACAACATTGTGCTAAGTTCCATTTTCCCTACCGATATAAGTCTCATCGTCGGGAAGCAGAAGAAAAGATAAAGAATTGGTACAATGCTTCCTGAGCACATGCGTCAGGTGATGAGGCAGGCCCTTCCAATATGGTTCATGAACAAGATGGTGTCCAGGAAAGGAATTAGAAGGAAGTGCCCACTCCAGTTAGCATTGCCAAGACAAAGAGGAAATTTGTGCACATTCATGAGGCAGAGAGGAGCCAGAAATTTAGAGCAAATCCTATTATTACTAAAGGGGCCATTGAAGCAAAAAATAGGAGAAAGGAGTTTGAGGAATCAAGGGAGAAGTAGTAAGAGGGAGAATAGAAAAAAGAAGAAGAATGAAAGCAAAAAGAAGAACAAGAAAATGAGGAAAGAGAAGACATGCAAAAAATATATGAATAGTTAAGAAAGAAGGAAGAAGTGGAAACTAGAAGGAAACAACAAGAGGAAATTTGGTAGAAGTAGTTACAAGAAGAAGAACAACAAAATCAGTTAAAAGAAGAAGAAATCAAGAAGAAGCGGGATGAAGAGATTGCAAGAGATATAGAGGAAGAGATGCAGACCCATGACATAGAGACTGAACAAGAGGAGGATGACCAAGAGGAAGACATTGTTCCTATTGCAGAACAAACCAACTATCAACCTTCACCTCATCTTACTGGTGGCTACATCCCATTCAGTGAAATATGTTAATATTTTGATATCTTGAATCGAATTATCCGCATGGGAATATGATATAGATGCATCCTTTCTTCTTTTTTCCCTCGTCTTCTTGATCGAGTGGATTTCCCGTTCTATTGTTTTGTGTTTTTGGTTTCTTGTGAACTTTATTTATATTTTTTATTTATTTTTAACTGGATAATAAAGAAAGCCTCTCGTATTATTGAGGTTAAGTTCTATAATTTTAGTATATTTTTACTTAGTAATTTGATATATAAATAAATATGTTTAAAATTATAATCATGTATTTTAGATAGCGAATCAACTAATTAATTGATTATCATTTAGGTTTATTCCTTATCGTTCCCTTAATATATTCTAATTTGACTAAAAGAGTTAACCAATTTATTTAGTAATTAATAATCCTTTATTTATAAATTTATTCTAGTTAATACCATAGTACCTCATAGGTTGGAATTATTATGAGTTTATATATTTTTAATAAAAATTATTCATATTTGGTTATATAAAAATAGGTTGAGTAATAAAATTATCTAATTAATTAACTAATTAGAATAAACATAATATCCTATATTATTAGAAGTTATTTAATTCTTTTTATTAGTAAAGATAATGAGGGTAATCAAAATATTTTTAAATTAGATTTATTTAGGTTCATATGAATTAAAAATGATTATTTTTGGAAAACTAATAAATATTTTGATTATAGTTCCTAGGTTAAAAAATATTTTTAAATTAGATTTATTTAGGTTCATATGAATTAAAAATGATTATATCTAACAAATTAATTAATGAATTAACTAACTCTTGGACCAGTCAAATATAGCTGTTGCCCTGTCCCTGTGGTCAATTATAGTTGTTTCTTTCTAACTGTTTGAATGATCTCTCTCTATTTAAGCTATGCCTGGATCTGGTTCTTCATCTTGTCCTGATGATGAACCACACTTGTTGGTTCAAAACACGTCGACAAATGAATTTTGATGTGATTATCGCCAAAAACCTGTCTCAAAAATTGGATATGGATCACAAAAGCCTCAATTCAATAAAAACTAAAATATGTTGGAGAACAGATTAGATAAGATTTAATCTGCCTCCAAGAGATAGCCAGTGATGCGACTAGGAAGATAAACATTTATGGATTTTTCGAGCAACCAAAACCAATCAGAAACTTTGTAATTATTTGGTTTTATCCTAAAACCCAAATAGTATATGCCATCTGAAATGTCTAAAACCACCATGCCAAAATGTGAGGGAATATTGGAGATCACCTGCTCATCACTCGAGGAAAAGTACAAAAGATATTTGTGGCCATTTGGATATAGGTCGGACACAACAACATATTTGTAGATAACAAGATGAAAATAGTTCCATTCTGCCAATGAAACCTGACCAAAGGTGAGAACACCGTCAACAAAAAAAGGTGAGAGATAGTTACATTTCGAGATGCCTGAATGTTGCTGAAATATCCCAGACTGTGTGCTTCACCTATGTTCTTGCTCAACCTGTTCATAACCAGGATGAATAAATATGGAGATAGGTAGAAGCTTTGTCGAAGGCCTCTACTAGCCAAAAAAAAATGTGATGGTGCTCCATTAATTAATACCATAAAATTAACCGATGTCACACAGGCCATGGTCCAAGCCACATTATGCACCGAAAGACCAATCTTTGTCAGAATCAAACACATGAAGGACCAATATACATAGTTTTATGCCTTGTGTAGATCCAACTTCATGACCAAAGCCTCCCACTTTATCATGTGAACCATATGAATGGCTTCCTGTGCAATAACAATTGCATCCTGGATCTGTCTCGTTGAAAGAAAACCAAATTGTTCCTGCAAGATATGTATAGAGAGAGTATTCTTCATTCTAAAAGCAATTATCTTTGAGATAAATTTATATAGAATGTTGCAAAGGGAAATCGGCTTGAAATCTCAAAAAGATGTCGGATGTGAGGACTTTGGGATGAGGGTGATGAAAGTAGAGTTTATTGACCATGAAACCTGACTCGTAAGATGCGACTCCTCAACCATATGCAAGAGATCCCTGCCCATGACACCAAAAAAATGGATAAAGAGCTCTACCATCCAACCATCCAGATTAGGACTCTTTTCCTTCGCAAATTATTTAAGAGTATTGTGTATCTCATCCAAAGTCACCGACCTTCCCAAGTCAGAATTTTGATATGGCGAGAACATACAAGGGTAAGCCCCCACCCCCCAAAGTTGATCCAGAATATCCACATCTGTACGGGTCGAAAACAAATTTTCAAAGAAAAGAACTGCTTTCTTTTGGATGTCTAAGGTGCTATAAACTTTACCACCTGACGTTGATTCCATTTCCCAAATGGAATTACTACTCTTCCTTTTCTATGCATAATGTTGAAGGAAATGAGTGTTTATATCACCCTTCGTTATCCAAATGGATCTACTCTTCAGACGCTAAGTGGCCTCCATAGAACTTAAGATATCCCTTTTTTCACTTTCCAATTCTTGAAAACGAGCCATTTGTGATGGGGATGGGACATATGGGTCCATGAGCTTCCCCAAATTGTCACCTCACAATTTGGTCCAAATATTCCCTCATGACTTGCTTCCTACATCTTTCCCATGCATAAACTTTATGCTTCAAGTGCTTTAATTTGATAGAAATCAGGTCCATCGCTGAAGTTTTCTCCCAACAAGCCATGGCCCCCCAAGAGTCACAAACCAATTTATTAAAATCCTCCTCCTAGAGCCATGTTTTTTTGAACTTGAAAGGGATATATGCCATGTCATCTCCCCTTTTCACTAAAGGACAATAAAAAAATGATCAAATATTTTTTTCTGTTCAACCCACGAGCTAACATACCCCACCATTTCCAAAACATTCTCATGAAGCATAAACCTTTCAAGTCTCTTACCAATATATGAAGTACCTGAACGACCATTGTTGCAAGTGGAAACCAGAGGTGTAGGGCACACGTCCACAAGATGGTTTTCAATAAAAATGTCTTGCAGGTCACTGCCTAAAGGATCATAATGACAACCATGTCGCCATACTTCACCACCCAATAAGGTCGCATTGAAATCTCTCGATAATATCACTGATCCAAAACATTCTCATGAAGCATAGACCTTTCAAGTCTGTTACCAATATATGAAGTACCTGAACGACCATTGTTGCAAGTGGAAACCAGAGGTTTAGGGCATGCGTCTACAAGATGGTTTTCAATAAAAATGTCCTGCAGGTCACTGCCCAAAGGATCATAATGACAACCATGTCGCCATACTTCACCACCCAATAAGGTCACATTGAAATCTCTCGATAATATCACTGATCCAATTTTGAGAATTAGACACTTATTCATATGATTCCAAAAGGCCCTATGATCACAGTACGAAGCATAAACATTTACAAAATGGAGACGACCCGACAAACCCCTGAAAAAGCCAGTTACTAATATGCCTGGTCCAACATTGACCTGAATATCAGAATAATGACCAAACATTTAATTTATTTTGTTAAAACCAAAATCTTAGCCTCTAACCCCTTCCACTTGAACCGTGTCATTAGGGAACCTCTTGAAATTAAAAAGCACCCTAACAACTTTAATTGAAAAGATGGAATCAACTAAGCCATTCTAAGAAGCCTATTATCCATTTTCTCTCCTCTAAACCTTATTCCCCTAATATTGATGTCTGTAACCCTCCTTCACCTCTCGCATGATTCTCATATGTCCTTATTTTCCCCCTCTTATTTCAATCTTATCCCACCCCTTTTCTTTTAATAATTTTTAGTAGGACTTTTTATTCTTTTACTTCTAATCACTAATGTGTATTCCATTTTAATTCATTCTCAATCTCTATTAAAATTGTCCTTTATTCCATTATTATTTTATTCTTATTTTAATTTAATTTCTTAATCTATTCCATCTCCTTAACCCAGTTGTATTCTTTCTTAATTTAATTCTAATTTAATTTATTCTATAATTTAATTTAAGTTAATTTAATCTAATTAAACTTTTACCCTAGTCACTTTCATTTAATTGAATCGTAATTAGCTTTAACCCTCATCTCTTTAATATTAATATCACCAAATTTAATTTATATTTTCTTAATATAATTTATTTACTTAATTCTTTTTAATTTACTCTTCCTTAATCTTATTCTAATTTAAACTATCATATTCTAATATAATTTAGTTTTAATTGAATACTATTTAATAATTTAATATAAATAATTAACTCTTTTTCTATATATTTTAATTTCACCATAATCTATTTTTATTAATTTATTCTCATTTAATTCAACTTTATCCTTCTTTCCATGTTACTCAAATTCTCATAATTAATTTTGTTAATTTTTTTTCTTTCTAATTTATTTTATATTCTTAATTTATTTTTTCCTTTTCTTAATCTAACTCTAATTTAATCTATCCCTATATTTGGGTTACAAGTGGAGATCACAGGGAATGATGGGCTCCATGACAAGCAACTCTAGAGCATTTATGGTAGGATGATGGTGACGCATCCCACTTGCCATCACCATATGCCACATTCTCTGCATAAGTTGGGGTGGTTGGATGACAAAGAATTCACATTCAATATCGCATTGGGTAGAGAGACTAAGGTTAATTCCATAGGGGGTTGTTCAACTTCTCATTTGTAGCGTCAAGAAAGGAGGAGAGTTTAGCAGAGAGGGAAGAGGGAATTCATGTATGGCAACCATGGTCCGTGAGAATGGTTGTCCTAGAAGAGGTGGAAGAGGAAGAGGAAGAGGCTGTCAACCTCTGCCACCATGGCATGGTCCAGGCGCATAAAAATTTGATGAGGGCCTTCCATTACGCATCAAACAAATGATTGTTGAGATGGAAGTAGAAGAGATAGGAAACACAAGTGATGGTCATTGGGCACTGAGGAACTTGCTTGGATGACACTTGAGAGATCATGAAGACGTTCTTAGGGTGGTGGATAGCCAAGTCAGATTTAGACTCTTACCTTGTCCAGCCTAGGTCTGCATTACATGTTTTGGTTGGCACTATGGGAATTCAGTTCCCTCCAACACCCCCGCCTTTTACGCCTTCTAATTCCTTGGATAGCTTGGACTCCTCTTCTTTGAATCCTCTGAACTTGGTATCTCAAGGTGCAAAACCACCCAGTCCTAAGAAGTCAAAGCTTAAAAGAAGGGGGGATAAGGCCTTTGAAAAATTAGGTCTATTGGGTAATGATGGGAAGGAGCAGGCCACTCGAAGTAGGGTAATAATAGATGACAAGCAAAAGGAAGAGATACTGTAACAAGATGCAAGCACCAAATTTGGAGGAAAATTAATGGAATAGGAAAGGAAATCATGGCCAAAGGAAGGACAAGACAATTCCTTCAATTAATTCCTAACATGTATAGAAGTGCTATGAGGAATCGAGAATTTTTTTTTTAGTCTCTTCTATTTTTTTTGCATGTTAACTCTGTTTTTGTTGTTAAAATATGGTTTCAAGACACTCGGGGAGACCATCTGGTTTCCCATCTATGGGTAGATGGTCTTCCCCAGACTTGGCTCAGTGCCAGTTTCAAGCTAGACAAACTTTTTGTTTCTTGAACAAAAAACAAGAAACAAATTCTAGACAAGGTCCATCAACGATTCTACAAGCTTGTACTCTATGTAAATTCTTAGTAATCTAATGAAATCTTAAAAAAAAATCTAATTTAATCTATATTCTAATTCTTTTTCAATATTTTAATCTAAATTATTAACTCTCATCTCATCTCTTTAGTATAAATTTAACCATCATCTATTTTATTATTTTTAACATATCTAATTGACCCTTAACTCATTAATATTGATATTAGTTTACCATAATCTAGTATTTTATTATTTAATTTATCTTTCTTTCCATTTTTCCCATCCTTTTAAAACTTTTTTAATTAATCTCATCAAATTAAAATTAAAAATTAAAAATTAAAAATTATTAATAAATGTATACATTTTTTTAAAACTTTTTAATGGCCATATATTTTTAATTTAATATTTTTAATATCAATTTAAGTTTTTATCTTTGAAGATAGTAGAATTATAGATTAATAGTGTGTGCGGCGACGACTACATCTATGTCGACTTCTGCGGGTATCGTCCAGGGTTCGAACCTCGTCACCTCGCATCTGGGGCGAGCGCTGGAATGGAGGCTAAAGAATGGTGAGATCGTCAAATGTAGATCTGCTTTCATTGGAAAATTGACATTTCTGACTTCTGGTTTCCGCTTGCCTGCAGAAATGAAGGGGAAGAGAAAAAACCCTTCTTTTTCCTTTGCTAGTATTGTCGTTAGTATTGTCGTGCACGCGTCTGGCGACGCTGCTGAAGTGCAGGTAGAGACGCCGGAAGAGGTTCTTTCCTGTGAGAGGCTGGGGAACTTCTCCATGCTCAACTATGAAGATCTGTTTTCTTACCTGGAGCCAAGGATCTTTAAAGAGGAGGCACAAC
The DNA here is from genome assembly GCA_031772625.1 of Pinus tabuliformis. Classification (NCBI taxonomy): domain Eukaryota; kingdom Viridiplantae; phylum Streptophyta; class Pinopsida; order Pinales; family Pinaceae; genus Pinus; species Pinus tabuliformis. Next base: position 136,905,897 of record CM062804.1, on the reverse strand, counting down.
CTTCAGCATCCCTGGGCGCTGAGATGTCAAGGACGATCCAGACAGCTACGACAGAGCAACTGTTGGAGGAAATCGACTATCATTTTGCCTGTATCTCAGGGTTTCCTGTCACTGATAAGGATCTCAAGTGCATTGGAGTCATCTCTAAGAAGGACATAGGAAAAGCTCCTAGCTGGATCCAGTACCCTACAACCCCACCTCTGCTGGAGAAGAAGCTCGGACCTGCTGCAAACAATGCATGCAACATGTATGCTGCTTTCACTGATGCAGTGTGGATAGGCGAAGTCACCAAGGGTAGGGATTGCAGAAGGATTAACCCCAAAGATACGAATCAGGACAGGATGCTGAGGAAGCCGGACGTCAAGGACAAGTCAGGAGTTACCAGTGCTGAACGGAGGATGCATGTCACTGTGGATCCACACTTCAGATGGTCATGGTATGGAATGGAGACAACGGAAATTGCCCAGGAAGGGAAAAAAACCCTCAACCCTATTACCGATCTAATAGATCTCCTACACAGAGGATTGATTCGCCCACGGCAAGTTCAGATCTGGGGGAAAATAAGCGCGGAATAACATTCTATCCCGATTCACAAGCAGAAGAAGGCCTGAAAGGCAAGCTGGAAAGCAAGGGGCTAGCAGTTTGGAATAGGACAACCTGGGCAATGGATCGAGGGCTTTTAGCATCTGAAGCAACTCAGACAAAACCAGAACCCGAATCGCAGGTAAACCTGCTTCCCTCTCAAACTTCTGGTCAAGAGCTGATAGAAATCTTTATCAGAACCCTAACAGGAAGAACGATTTGCAAGCGAACAGGGAAGGGGACATTGATAGAAGATATAAAGTATGAAATACAAACACATACAGGTGTACCAACAAACATGCAAAGCTTGATATTTGTAGGACAAATTTTATAGGACCAATACACAGTATAGGACTATGGAATTGTGTCTGACTCAACTATCATCCTAAATGATGAGCCCCAAAAATGGATAATTATATGGGCTCATTTAACCTCCTAATTCGACTTAATCCACCATTCTCATTAGTTTATTGCATGTTTTTGATTATATTTATGCTAATAGAGTGAATTGGGTTAGTCATTATGCCAACAAGTCTAATGTGTGCTTTATGAAGTCGTTTTGGTCAATTTGGAGACAAGATCAAAAGTTTAAATGAGCACTTGACAGCCAAATTCGTGTTGGCATTATGATTCTGGTATGGCTCTATGTTACAGATGTTGTACTTGATGGCAACACCCTCAAGTGGCAATGCTCTGATCAGGCTCTCAAAATGTTGGAAATTAAGAAGTACGCAGGAGAATAGTTCAAAAGGTGCGTACCCGCAGGTACGTCGTGAAGGGACTGCGGCCGCACACGCAGGTCACCCGTTCAGAAGGTGCGTACCCCCAGTTCACTTACTTCAAGGCAGAGAAGCGCGTTCACGTGGGGTTTCCTATGTTTGGCCCGTGGTATTTAGCCCGCTGTTATTGATTCTACGGTTTTGGCCCGTGGTATTGTTTTATATTATTATTATTATTGAGCCCCATGTTTTTGGGCCCCTTGTATTGGTTATCTATGGTATTGATCCATGATTTTAGGAAGAGCTTGCCTATATAAAGCAAAGGAGATCACTTGGCTAAGCATATTTTGCAAGTTGAATATCTGAAGATCTGAATTATTGGGTTATTGTTTTAAAAGCTTGATCTATATAAAAGTGAAGTTGAAAGTGAATCTATGAAGGGTGATCTCTCGAGTGCATGATCAGATCTGGGCATCTGACGATCTGTAGCACACTGGTGGACTACCAATTCGGCCCTAACCAGAGGTACGCAGGTGATTAACAGTGCAAGTGCGTGGGTACGCAGAGCAGAAGAAGGAGAAGTGCGTGGGTACGCAGAGCAGAAGAAGGCGCAGTGCGTGGATACGCAGCACGACAGAGGTTCAGGTGCGTGGGCACAGGGAAAGTACGCGGCGCTTCAGAAGCCACAGGTGCGTGGGTACGCGGCGCGATAGCATCTGTGGGTGCGTGGCTGCAGTAGCAGTACGCGGCGCGATAGTATCTGTGGGTGCGTGCCTACAGTAACAGTACTCAGCTAGATTGAAGAAACAGTGCGTGGGTACGCGGTGTGGCAGAAGGGTCTCTGCGGGTATACGCAGGGGAGAAGAAGGTGAAGTGCGTACGCTCGCAGGCCAGAGAAAGAAAAACTGCGTATCTGTCTTAAGATCTTTTGTTGGATGACTTTTCTCTGTTGATAAGGTGTTCTGGGTTTAGTTTACTGTTATTGTTGATCTGGTTACTGCAGTTGACTGGGTGATTTACTTGTACTTGATGACCTCTTGATGTTTATGGATCCAGTTTGAAAATTTATGAAAAGTGATCCTTGAAAGAAAAGAAGTAGGGGGTTGTAGCTCCCTTCCAGGAGAAACTGGAAAACGAGAGAGAGTTGTAGCTCTCTGCAGGTTGCAGCCTGCGTACTGGTAAAGGACTGCACCAGTACAAAACCATTGTAAAAGGTGTTTCTAATTTGAAAGAAGATAGAGACATATTGCAGCAGGTGGTTTTCACCCACATTGGGTTTCCACCTTACATCTGGTGTTCTTTGGTGTGACTATCTATTTTCTTTGTTCATGCTCATTATTTTATGGTACTGACATGCAAAAATAATTCAAAGTATAAATAAGGAAGATTTATTAAAAGAACTTGATAATACTGATTCACCCCCCCTCTCAGTATTATTTCCAACAATTGGTATCAGAGCAGGTCCTTCAGAAAAGCTTGATCGCTTGGAGGAAGATCATTCATCACGAGCAACTACGAGAGGGAAGCATCAATCAGGCCACCAATCTTTGATGGGACAAACTTCAATTATTGGAAGGTAAGAGTTACTGCCTATCTTCAATCTCTTGGTACAGAAGTTTGGGATATCATAGATACAGGCTACACTTTTCCTTCAGCTACTCCTACAGATTCGGCTGAGAAGAAGAAATATGAAACAAATGCTAAAGCAGTCAATACTCTACTAGGATGCTTATCTCAAACAGAAATCGTAAAGGTTATGCAATATAAATCCGCAAAGGAAATATGGGACAAGATTGTCTTGAGCTATGAAGGAGATGAACAGGTAAAGCGTGCTAAACTTCAAACCCTCAGGATTCAGTATGAGAATCTCATAATGTATAATGATGAAAGTGTGGCTAACTATTTTCTTCGGGTAGATGAGATTGTTAATTGCATGAAAAACTTGGGTGAAGAAATAAAAGAGGCTATTGTGGTTGAAAAAGTTCTAAGATCATTGTCCCCCAAGTTTGAATCTAAAGTATCTGCAATAGAAGAAAAGGAAAATCTACGAATTCTTACTATGTCTCAGCTACACGGAATTCTAACTGCTTATGAAATGAGAAAGGGAGGTCCTTCAGACAGAAGAGAAGCTGCTTTCAAGGCTTCAGGCAAAGGAGACTATTATGAAGCAAGTCACGTGCCAGAAGAAGAAGAAGAAGAATCAAATTTTGTCAGAAATCTTCAAAGGGGTTCTGGAAGGTTCAGAGGTAAGTTACCTTTTAAATGCTTTGCTTGTGGAAGAGTAGGTCATTATGCTGCGAAATGTCCTTATAAGGATAAAGGAAAGGAACCTGCTAGATGGAACAAGAAACAGATTGCAAATAAGAAAAGCTACTACACGCATGAAGATAGTGATGGTCTATCAAATAGTGATGAAGATGAACGAGGTAATGACTATAAACTTTTAATGGCATTTGAAGATGATGATTACATGGATGCCATAGATGTGGATAGTTTTTGTGAAGAAATTTCTAGACTCAAGACATGTATAGAAGAAAAGAATAGGATCATTGATACTCTACAACTTCAAATTGATGAAAAGGAAAAATATCTTGAAAAGTTAGAAGGTGAAATTGTTGGTCTTAGAAAAGAGATTGAGAAAACAAAGGCTATTAATCTTAAGTTTTTCAAAGGATCTGAAACTCTGGATGAGATCATCAATGTACAACGTTCTCCTCTAAACAAGACAGGTCTGGGCTATAATGGAGAAACTTCTCAAGCATCCACCTCAAAAAGTTATCTTGATGCAGCAAGAAGGAATGAGAAAAGGCACAATGGAGATCACCAGGTAAAACAGGGACCAATTACAAACAAAGACTATCAGGCAAACCAGGGGCAATCCGTCTTAAGGATGAACAAAAGCTACAACCAGCCACAGGTAAAATCCTCTCAATTTGCTTCAAGAATGAATGACAATAGAAATTACAATCGTTTGGCCGGAAGATTGGATAACCGCAGAAGTTTCTTCAATGGAAAATGCTTTTCTTGCCATAACTTTGGTCACAAAGCAGCTCAATGTGTTGCATATAAAACGATCATGACTAGAGAAGCTCAAAAACAAAGAAGTATGACCGGGATTACAAAAAGGACCTATAACAACTTTTTCGGTTCTTGAAAATGAAGTTGAATGTTCTATTTGCAATAACTTTGGTAATGAAGATTCTGAATGCAGGAGCATGTTTCAGCAGACAAAGGAACAAGCCTTAAGCACCAAAACATGGAGAATAAAGGAACCACAAACAGAAAGATGTGGAATAGCATTTTATGCAGAGGGACAGGAAAATCTATGGTACATTGACAGTGGATGTTCGAAGCATATGACAGGTGATAAAGAAAAACTTGAATCATATTCTGCTCTAGAAAAGGGAAAGAAAGTTTCTTTTGGAAATGATACTCCTGCAACTATAAAAGGAAAAGGCATTGCTCAGTTAAAAGAAAAGGTCAAAGCTGGAAATGTTTTGTATGTTGATGGATTGAAGCATAATCTTCTGAGTGTCAGCCAGATGTGTGATCAAGGAACCGAGGTGATATTTAGATCAAATGGATGTCTTGTTCGTGATCTTGATACAGGTAAAACGGTGATCAAAGGTAAAAGAACTCCAAATAATCTATTCATATTTGAAGAAGCGCAACAACAATGCTATCTAAGCAAGGATGATGAACACTGGTTATGGCACCGGAGGTTGGGGCATCTAAGCTTTTCACAAATAAGGAAAGCATGAAAATATCAGGCAGTTCGCGGTCTTCCAGATATCAAAATTCCAGACAACACCATATGCAAATCATGTCAGTTTGGAAAGCAAACCAGAACTAACTTTCCAGAGAAGGAAGGATCAACTAGCATGCCTCTTGAGCTTGTACATATAGATGTATGTGGACCATTCAGGAAAAGGACACCTCGAGGAGAAGAATACTTGATATTATTCATTGACGATTTCTCCAGGTTTGTCTGGTTAGGACTTATGAAGCACAAAGATGAAGCATTCGAAAAATTCAAATCCTTTAAAGCCTTGGTTGAAAATGAATCAGGATACAAAATTAAGTGCCTCAGATCCGACAGAGGTGGGGAGTTTACCTCAAATGAATTTTTCGATTTCTGTGATGAACATGGGATAAGAAGAGAATTCTCTACAGCTAGAACTCCTCAGCAAAATGGAGTAGTGGAAAGAATGAACATAACAGTCCAACAAATGGCTCGTGCTATGCTTGATGAGTCTGGAACTCCCACAACTTTCTGGGGTGAAGCTGCATATGCTGCGGTTGTTATTCTCAACAAAACAAATGTCCGGGTGAACAGCACTCAAACTCCTCATGAGCTCTGGTATGGTGAGACTCCTTCGGTAAAGCACTTCAAAATCTTTGGGAGCAAATGCTATATTAAGAATACTGATGAGCAACTTGGCAAACTTGAACCTAGAGCAGATGAAGGCATTCTTCTTGGTTATTCTCCACACAGCAAAGCATACAAGTGCTACAATAAAAGACTTGGAAGAATTGTTGACAGCATTGATGTAGTGGTTGATGAGAAGGGATACATTCCTAGGCAAGTAAATCATGAAGATATCGAAGAAGATGAAGACTACCCTCAAAGACAGAATGATGAAGAAGAAGAACCTCAAGAAGAACCAGAGGAGCAGATAAGGATAGAAGAGAAGACTCCATCCAAATATGTTCAGAAGAATCATCCAGAATCTCAGATTTTGGGGCAGAAAGAAGCCAGTGTACAAACAAGAAGAACAGTTGCAGAAGCTTCAAGCTATTTGGCATTACTCTCTTCCACTGAACCACAAAATGTGAAAGAGGCATGCAAAGATGAATGTTGGGTGAAAGCAATGGATGAAGAACTTGAGCAGATCGAAAAGAACAACACTTGGGAGCTGGTTCCTAGACCAAAGGATAAGAATGTTATAGGGACAAAATGGGTCTTCAAAAATAAATTGAATGAAAATGGAGAAGTAATTAGAAACAAGGCAAAAATTGTTTGTAAATGGTATGCACAGCAAGAAGGAATAGATTTTGAAGAAACTTTTGCTCCTGTTGCAAGACTTGAGGCCATCCGAATGTTCCTTGCTCTCTCAAGCTTTCAAAACTTCAAAGTATTTCAAATGGACGTGAAATCAGCCTTTCTGAATGGAGACTTGGAAGAAGAAGTTTACATTGAGCAGCCAGATGGTTTCATTCTTGGAAATGATCCAAAGCTTGTATGCAGATTGAAAAAGGCTCTCTATGGTCTCAAACAAGCTCCAAGGGCTTGGTACTATCGTTTGGACAAATATCTTCATCAACAAGGTTTTTCAAAAGGATTAGCAGACAGCAATCTTTATATAAAAGTTGAAAATGACAAATTGCTAATACTTGTTGTGTATGTAGATGACATTATCTTTGGCAGCAATGAAGAAGCTATGAGTCAAAGCTTTGCCTTGGTGATGCAGAAAGAATTCGAAATGTCCTTGCTGGGAGAACTGACATATTTTCTTGGTTTGCAAATCCAACAAAAAGAAGGAGGGATCTTTTTGTCTCAAACCAAGTATCTCAAGCAGATTTTGAAGAAATATGGCATGGAAGATGCAAAACCAGTATGTACACCCATGGTCACAGGATGTAGCCTCAGTGCAAATGATGACTCAGCAACAGTGCATCAACCAACCTACAGATCTATGATTGGAAGTCTACTTTATTTGACAGGTACCCAACCAGACATCATGCATGCAGTGGAAATAGTTGGAAGATTTCAAGCAAATCCGAAGGAAACTCATCTTCAGGCAGTGAAGAGAATCTTTAAATATCTTCAAGGGACTCAAAATTATGGCTTATGGTATCCTAGAGATACAGATCTCACACTTCATGCTTATACAGATGCAGATTGGGCAGGAAGCGTGGATGACAGGAAGAGCACAAGTGGTGGTGCGTTCTTTATGGGTTCCAGATTAGTATCTTGGTTCAGCAAGAAACAGAGTTCGATTGCCTTGTCTACAGCTGAAGCAGAATATGTTGCTGCTGCATCTTGCTTCACTCAACTCCTTTGGATGATGTAGACCTTGCAGGACTTTCAAATCACTTGTACACCACCTATCTCCATCTTATGTGATAACACAAGTGCAATCAACATTTCAAAGAACCCAGTCATGCATTCAAAGACCAAGCACATACCGATCAAGTATCATTTTCTCCGGGAACAAGTACTAGAACAAAAGGTCAAGTTGGAGTATGTTCCTTCTAAGGAACAAGTTGCTGATATACTCACCAAACCATTGCCCAGGGAGACCTTTGAATACCTCAGGCAAAAGCTGGGGGTTGTTGATGCATCATCTTGTTGAATCTCTTCTGATGGTTGGTTGTACGCAAGGTTCATTTGGGGTATATGCGTACATTTGCTGGGTTGCGGATTGGTTGAAGATCGAATGGCACAGGTTCAGGGGGAGCATATAATGCATTGTTGGCATTATGGAGGAAGTACATCATGGATGCTGGTCTGAATATTGCTGCAATATGTCTCTATCTCTTTCATGGTCATTTATGGTGTTTTGGTGGCTTATGGTTCTTATTTGCAGATCTGGTTTATAGTCAGGGGGAGCATGTTCTTAGGGGGAGCATAACCCTTTGCCCTTGATGTCAAAGGGGGAGAATGACGTTGAAGATTTTGAGGTTGCCATCAAGTCCAAAGGGGGAGATTGTTGGCATTATGATTCTGGTATGGCTCTATGTTACAGATGTTGTACTTGATGGCAACACCCTCAAGTGGCAATGCTCTGATCAGGCTCTCAAAATGTTGGAAGTTAAGAAGTACGCAGGAGAATAGTTCAAAAGGTGTGTACCTGCAGGTACGCTGTGAAGGGACTGCGGCCGCACCCGCAGGTCACCCGTTCAGAAGGTGCGCACCCCCAATTCACTTAGTTCAAGGCAGAGAAGCGCGTTCACGTGGGGTTTCCTATGTTTGGCCCGTGGTATTTAGCCCGCCGTTCTTGATTCTATGGTTTTGGCCCGTGGTATTGTTTTATATTATTATTATTATTGAGCCCCATGTTTTTGGGCCCCTTGTATTGGTTATCTATGGTATTTATCCATGATTTTAGGAAGAGCTTGCCTATATAAAGCAAAGGATATCACTTGGCTAAGCATATTTTGCAAGTTGAATATCTGAAGATCTGAAATATTGGGTTATTGTTTTAAAAGCTTGATCTATATAAAAGTGAAGTTGAAAGCGAATCTATGAAGGGTGATCTCTCGAGTGCATGATCAGATCTGGGCATCTGACGATCTGTAGCACACTGGTGGACTGCCAATTCGGCCCTAACCAGAGGTACGCAGCTGATTAATAGTGCAAGTGCGTGGGTACGCAGAGTAGAAGAAAGAGAAGTGCGTGGGTACGCAGAGCAGAAGAAGGCGCAGTGCGTGGATACGCAGCGCGACAGAGGTTCATGTTCGTGGGCACAGGGAAAGTACGCGGCGCTTCAGAAGCCGCAGGTGCGTGTGTACGCGGCGCGATAGCATCTGTGGGTGCGTGGCTGCAGTAGCAGTACACGACGCGATAGTATCTGTGGGTGCGTGCCTACAGTAACAGTACACAGCGAGATTGAAGAAACAGTGCGTGGGTACGCGGTGCGGCAGAAGGGTCTTTGCGGGTATACGCAGGGGAGAAGAAGGTGAAGTGCGTACGCTCGCAGGCCAGAGAAAGAAAAATTGCGTATCTGTCTTAAGATCTTTTGTTGGCTGACTTTTCTCTGTTGATAAGGTGTTCTGGGTTTAGTTTACTGTTATTGTTGATCTGGTTACTGCAGTTGACTGGGTGATTTACTTGTACTTGATGATCTCTTGATGTTTATGGATCCAGTTTCAAAATTTATGAAAAGTGATCCTTGAAAGAAAAGAAGTAGGGGGTTGTAGCTCCCTTCCAGGAGAAACTGGAAAACGAGAGAGAGTTGTAGCTCTCTGCAGGTTGCAACCTGCGTACTGGTAAAGGACTGCACCAGTACAAAACCATTGTAAAAGGAGTTTCTAATTTGAAAGAAGATAGAGACATATTGCAACAGGTGGTTTTCACCCACATTGGGTTTCCACCTTACATCTGGTGTTCTTTGGTGTGACTATCTGTTTTCTTTGTTCATGCTCATTATTTTATGGTACTGACATGCAAAAATAATTCAAAGTATAAATAAGGAAGATTTATTAAAAGAACTTGATAATACTGATTCACCCCCCCTCTCAGTATTATTTCCAACAATTCGTGGAGAGGATTTTTAGGAAGGTGTCCCCTTCATTTATGGGCCCTTACCTCGAATTCTCCACCATCAGCTCGGAGTTCAAGGGCCACCAAATCGATTATCACAAGGGCAGCCGAGCAAGTGCTAGTAAAAGTGCTGTTAACTACAAGTTTTGGCAGCTGAGTTCCTAAAGTTTAGGAGGGCTGTTGGGGTCCTCAATTTGTATAAATAAGAGGGCTTAGGGCCTCATTTCAGTTAGTCACTTTGTAGGTAGAAGTTAGCTAGTTTGTAGTTCGATTTTAGTCATTTTTTAGGCAATAGGCTAGTTTTGCATTTCAGCACATGTTCAAGCTTTTCCCTTGTGGACAGTTTTTTATGTAAATATTATTCCTTGCTCAATAAAGATGAATCCAGCTTTGCACCAGCTCTAAATCTCTCTTAGGAGGCTGTAGCTCTTGGGGTTGGGCCCATCTCAAGTGCCCAGTACCTCCTTTGTTTATCTTTATGTGTTTTTGCTGCATTCTTAGAATAAAATCTGCTATTTAGATTTAAATCTTGCTTTGTTATTTAGATTGCTTTTGATGATTAAAAAGGATTTTTATGTTCAGATTGAGTTGATAGGTTATTAACAGGGAAGAGCTTTAGAAAAAGGCCATCAAGCACCTCTGATTTCACCTCTCCCTCAGTGGGATCAGGAGCTGGGATCAAGGTGACCTTGCTGCCAACAAAAACACAGTCTTTGCTTCGCCATGCAATCATTAGTGTTCGATTTTTATTTGTAGAAGTTGGTTACATGTTCAGATTCTTGATTGCTTCGTTGCATATTTATTTCACATGGTTTCATTGCAAATAGACTTCTGTTCCATTTCTTTGTTGTTATCTAGGTCAGATTAGGTCAAAGTAATTAGCTTCTTGATTTTCCAAGTCTTCATTTGTCTAATTCGAAAGATAACTTGCAGAGCACCTGTAACACTTTTCCATCTGCCCATACTCCATCAATCCCACCTGCTCCATCCTCTACTTTGGATTCTTGCCTCACGTTTGCCATTTGCTCACTTTGCCCTAATTCCCATATTTTTGTGCAACATTGCTCCACTCCTCCTTGAACAAATCCAACCCACCTTAGCCACTCTTTAGCCTCATTCACCAAGTCCTGGACATCCTCACACCCCTATCTCACCTCCATACCCACTCAGTCATCTTTCTTCCTCCATCCATCCTCCAAAATCCCATTTCTGAACATCCTGTAGAAAATTACAGACATCCTGTAGAACCCCTGCAGACTTCCTGTAGAAGCTCACGAATGAGGTTTCTTGATAGCCAAACTCTGTGAAACTCTATGGAAGGGTGTTAGGGACCCCTTAGGCCCTCTCTGAACCTTCCCGACCTCCTCCAAGCATTTCCTCACCATTTCCTGCCATCAATCAATCTCTGCACAGTCAAACCAGTTAAGCACATGCATAATAATTTTCCAAAATTAATCAAAAATACAAAAAGATGTTCTTTTCAGGTTTTACTGTAGAAGTAGCTTAGACATATGCATCTCACCTTCTTAGAAGTCAATGGCATCTCTTTCAGTAGCTTGCATCCTCTTTCTTGCATCAGTAGGGCTAACTGGTAAAATTAGGGTTTGCTAGGGTTTGTATTTCCTTTCAGCTTTTCAGTTTCTTTCTGCAAGTAGATTAGATTCCTTTGAGTTAGCTTTCATCCATCAGTTAAAAAGCTTCTTCTGAGAGCTCATAGAAGTTGGCTTAAGCCCCTAGTGGACTTGTGCCAGCTGACCAAGTGACAGCTGCGGCAAGAGCTAGTACCTGTGCATACAGCACCGTTGCTTCCAAGTTTGTTATGAACTACCGAGTTGATAAAATTAAAGAAGGGAGTTCCAGGAGTTGCAACATTATTGTTGCAATACTAGGGCCCACCATTCTTTTTGGCGCCGTTGCCGAGGAAGCGTCAGAGTATTGGTGATTGCTGCTTTTCTTCTATTTTTCACTACAACCTTCTGCTAAGTAGTTTATTTCATTTCAATTCCGCAATTTCAATTCTGCAAGCGTAGATTAGCATTTCAATTCTGCAAGCGTAGATTAGCATTTCATTCCTGCAATTTCATTTGAGAAAAATAGATTAGTCCTTTCCTTCTTTCATTTCAATTTCGCATTTTCATTTCAGCAAGATAGTTAGTTGCAATTCAATCTATTTTAGTTTTGTAGGTACAAGTAGAAAAAAAAGAAGCAAAAATCAACCAAAAAGATTTCCTTTCATGCCTTGTAGGAGTAGAGATAATTCAGAAAAATGATTGCACAACACCCCCAGTGCTTCACACAGCCAACCTTCTCTCTTCTTCGATGGCTGTGATTAAAGAACCCCTAGGTGGACATCAGGCATATTTGAAGAACCTCTAGGGGAGAAGAAGAAGAAAAAATTCCTTTGGAGCAAATGGCTACAAGCAGAAATGTTGGGAGCAATACCTTATCCAAAAACGAATTTTCAAATCAAATGGAAGATTTCAAGAGCGAGATGAGGTAGTTTCTTGCCATGCAACCAGATGCCTTAAAGATCCAAAGGAAAAAAGAGGAAGCCAAGAGGGCTTTGGACATCTTTTGTCCTAGGTGCACTAGAAAGCATCCTAGGAACAAATGTCCAATGCACTCTCTAGAAGTGTGTTTCATCTGTGAAGAATGCCATCCTACGAATCAGTGCCCTTCCTTGCCTGGACTTAAAGCTGCATACCAGAGAGCCAAAGGAGCCACTAAATCACTCTATTATATGAACCAAAGGAGGCCACATGGACCCATACCCTACCAGCAGGGAATGCAAGGTACATCCCAAATATATTACGACCCCTATCCAGCCACTTCCATGCCTTCTTGGGGTCCCCCTGCTCATCTTTCCTGGTCCACACCCCCTCCTGGGTCGGATCCATCTCCATATTATGCCCAACCAGCTGCTCATCCATTTCACTCTTATGCTCAGCCACAACCTTAGTGGAATGCACCTCATCAAGGGTGGAGGCCCCAACACAACTCTCATCCCGCTCATTTTCCTCCACCACTTGCCCAACTACAACCCCATCCACATCCATCTCAAATATACACCCCCACTCAACTACCCATACCACCATTTCCAAACCCGCACATTGGAATAGCTCAACCCAATTGCAAAGCTGAGGCACAACATGTCCAAATGACTCCTCTTGAGCTCGATGATCTTCACCATAGCTCAGGAAGAGTATTGCAAAATAGAGATTATATTGACAACATTGAAGGACCAAAGGCAAAAGAAGATTCAAAAGAAAAGATCAAAGAACCATGGGCTGCACTTGATGAAGAGAAGGCATCAAAATTAGAGATCGAGAGAGTTCCCTCATGGTTACCATCAAATCTTCCATGTATTCAAGAGAAAGATCAGCAAAAAGAGGAAGATGAGAAAGTCATGGTAGAAGGTGACATGAAACATGATCCAAATTAGCAAAAGGACCAAGGATATCAGAGCTATATTGAGATATGGTTTCAGACGGTCACTAAGTTGCAGTGGTACTCTCTTCCTCAGCTATGTTTGATCCCTTCAAAGTCAGATCATTTGGTCTCTGAAATCCGGATAGCTGTCAAAGCATGCATTTCAAGCCTCCACATCATTTTTTCTCTAATCTCGATGTGCACATGGCTCCATTGGAAGTATTCTTACACTTGAAAATGAGTTTGTTTTTCAAGTAGGGTAGGGTAAAAAAAAAAGAGAAAAAATGAAAATAAGAAGAAAATAAAAATATAAGGTGAAAACCTCCTCGAAGGCGCCTTAGATTGGCTCATTGATTGAAAACCTCCATGAGGCGGTCAATGGGTTGGGAAAAAAGAGAAAAGAGAATAAGATCTCTGGGTGAAAACCTCCCTTGGAGGCGCCCAGGGCAGGCAATTAGGGTGAAAACCTCCATGAGGCGCCCTAGTTGTCTTCAAAAAAAAAGAGAGAGAGAGAAAAAAAAAGAAAAAGAGAAAAAATAAACCTAATTTCCATTGAGTAATTGCAGGTTGCAAGAAGGACATTGCAGGTCAGGGGGATCGCTCAAAACAAAGACAGAGAGAGTTTTGTGCCTTCTACAGGAAGTTCTGTGTCTTCTACAGGAAGCCTACAAACAAGCCAAAATTGATCTCTGAAGAGGACCTGAAGGCCGGGAATCTGTCCATGAGGCCTACAAGCATCCATGTTTCCATCCCTCACCCTTCTCCATCATTTTTTCCATCTCATTGTGCTTCTTTCCTCAAAACTGTGTGTTCTACAGGAAGTTCCTGTAGAAATTACAGGATTTCTACAGGAAGCTAGAAATGGATTTCAAAAAGGTAGTTTGGTGAACATGATAGCTTCCTCAAGGGTTCAGAAGTCCTCCTACAATCTTCAAACTCCTCCTCCATCATCTCCATGCCTGCATCACAGCCCAAGCTCAGTTTTTCTTTCTATGCAAAAACTTGCAGAATGCTTTGAAGAAAAAATACATAGAACATAATTTGTTTTTTCCCTCACGTGAAAACCGTGCATCCATTTACAAAACCATTTTACGGGGAGTTGTACAGGGATGATGGCAACATGCCCGAGCAGTTTCAGCTAATTTTGGTGCATGATTTCCAAGAAATCCGCCTCCATCACCGTCAACCATTTTTGCATTTTCTCCATATTCGTGCATCTATTTCAAAACCTGTTTCATGGGGAGATGCACATGGGTGATAGTAGCCTACCCAAGTAGTTTCAGCCGATTCCGATGCACGGTTTTCGAGAAATTGATCTTTGTAATCTTTAGTGATTTTCCATTTTTCTCGAAATATGTGCATCCATTGATCGCAATTTTGCTATGGGAGGTGCATAATGATGATAGGAACATGCTCAGCAAGTTTCAGATCAATCTGATCTATCGTTCGGGAGAAATGGCGAAAAGAAGTTTCAGTCCTGTGAAAAGTCGACATCAGCAGCTTGAGGGTGCAGATCTGAACATGAAGCCAGCTCCTACAGCATGGATCTGGCCAGAGGATACCTGCACAAGAAAAAATAGCCATGAATCAGCCACCAAGCCATCATGCAACCACAGAAACCAATGCATGCAGCAAATGAAAGGCCACAACACCTCACAGCAACCATTCGACTTCCAGGTACGTGACTAAAACTCATTCCTCTGATTGCATGAATGTAATTTGGAAACTGCATGAGCAATGAGATGGTTGGGATTAAAAAAATCGGTGGCCAGCTAACTGGCCACCCTCATCTAGTTCAAACAGCGCTCGGTGGGTCAAGACGACACGTGTGCTCAGCCATCTCAGGAGGAAATCTGGAAACGGGTAGTGGTGACTGTTTAGCCTTCAACGTAATTGATGGGAGTGATCACAGGTAGGAAACATGATGTTTTGTGACAGCACTGCCATCTGCATGGGCCAGCGCACATTTTTGCCACCTCACCACGAATCACGCAGCAATTAAATGCTCGGCTGAAACTCACAAACTGCTGTTCATTTGCACTTGCAACATCCTCAACTGAAGTATGCACCAAATGATTAACTAGTCATCCTCCACCGGTTTTTCTACCTGTCTTCGAGATTCTGCTGCGTATCGGGCTCGCTCAAGGGCGCAGGGGCGTTCTACAAGAAGTACAATATATCCTTACGAAGCAGAGAAGCCCGAGTTTTTCTTCATCAAGTTTGTAGCTTGAAAAGAGGTAGGCTTAGGAAACTGCTCTGCATATGATATTTATATAAGGTGGAGGATTAAAGACACAATATTGGGTTGAAAGAAAGGAAGTGAAGCTTAAAAGACTGCCCGTGTTTTTTTCCTTCTTTGGGTTATTCACAGTCTCTCCGTTTTCCTGCTCTGCATCCAAAATATGTTTTTTCTTTCTCACATTCTTCTGAAAAGAGAGATGCAACCATAGGAACTAAGCCTATGTGAAAGAATGAATTTGCAAGACTGTCCACTTTCTAAAAGAAAAAAACTGTGTTATTTGTTCTCTGATCTGTAAAAAATAAAAAAAAATAAAAATAAAAAATGATTTCTTTTCAAAAAACTAAGAAGCAAATTCAGGTTGGAAAAGTTTGAAGAGAGAAAAAATTGGAAGTTGTTGTTGTGAAAAACACGAACATTCTAGGAGCAGTAACAAGTTTACAAGAGGGGCAATGAGCTGCCTTTTTAGAAGAAAACATGGGTTTTGCAAAATTTCTAGCTTCAAGAGAAGAAGAAAACAAACAGTTTTATTCGTTGCATGTTGATGCAAAAGAAGCGATGCAATTTTAGGGAATAATCAAGCCTGAAGAATGTGAAAAAACCAATGATGAGGGAGCACAAATCATTCAAGCAGAGGGCAAAACAAAGGAAGAGCATAAAAGAAAAAGACTACAACAGAGAAGGCAGAAGCTAAACAAGATGAGAAGAAATCCAAAACAGAGCGCGAGGAAGCAAGCTAACAGACGCAGAGAAGATAAAAGAAGAGGGAAAAAGGAGGAAGAGCCACATCCAGCCAAGCAGACCAAAACAGTTGAAACCGTTTCTACAGGAAGCCAGAAAACAGTCAGCACAGGACTTTCTACAGGAAGTCTGGAAAAAGGGCAACAGAAGGAAAAATCGTCAAAAGAACCAATCACGATTGTGGACACCCCAGCTACACAAAAGGAGAGGTCTCCCTCCAAGGCATCCATCACCTATGAACGGGGAAGCCCGAAGACATCCACCTGGAGAGAAAGAATGAAAATGTTGGACACAAAGGCCTCTCTACAGGATGCTGAGACAGTTCTACAGGAAGCTGAGAATTCTCTAGGAAAAGGAGCACAGGCAGTGGGAAGAAGCAGAGAGAAAAGCATGGTTTCATGACCAAGAAGAGGACATCACTTCAGAAGCTTGGCATGACAGGGAGGCCACCAAGGCCATCAAAGATGAGGAGATAGATTGGTTGCTCAGAGGATGAGCAACACTTTCAGTAGGGGGGTGATGATGAGCCCCAAAAATGGATAATTATATGGGCTCATTCAACCTCCTAATTCAACTTAATCCACCATTCTCATTAGTTTATTGCATGTTTTTGATTATATTTATGCTAATAGAGTGAATTGGGTTAGTCATTATGCCAACAAGTCTAATGTGTGCTTTATGCAGTCTTTTTGGTCAATTTGGAGACAAAATCAAAGGTTTAAATGAGCACTTGGCAGCCAAATTCGTGGAGAGGATTTTTAGGAAGGTGTCCCCTTCATTTATGGGCCCTTACCTCGAATTCTCCACCATCAGCTCGGAGTTGGCAGCCGAGCAAGTGCTAGTAAAAGTGTTGTTAACTACAAGTTTTGGCAGCTGAGTTCCTAAAGTTTAGGAGGGTTGTTGGGGTCCTCAATTTGTATAAATAAGAGGGCTTAGGGCCTCATTTCAGTTAGTCACTTTATAGGCAGAAGTTAGCTAGTTTGTAGTTCGATTTTAGTCATTTTTTAGGCAGTAGGTTAGCTTTGCATTTCAGCACATTTTCAAGCTTTTCCCTTGTGGATAGTTTTTGATGTAAATATTATTCCTTGCTCAATAAAGATGAATCCAGCTTTGCACCAGCTCTAAATCTCTCTTAGGAGGCTGTAGCTCTGGGGGTTGGGCCCATCTCAAGTGCCAGTACCTCCTTTGTTTATCTTTATGTGTTTTTGCTGCATTCTTAGAATAAAATATGCTATTTAGATTTAAATCTTGCTTTGTTATTTAGATTGCTTTTGATGATTAAAAAGGCTTTTTATGTTCAGATTGAGTTGATAGGTTATTAACAGGGAAGAGCTTCAGAAAAAGGCCATCAAGCACCTCTGATTTCACCTCTCCCTCAGTGGGATCAAGAGCTGGGATCAAGGTGACTTTGCTGCCAACAAAAACACAGTCTTTGCTTCGCCATGCAATCGTTAGTGTTCGATTTTTATTTGCAGAATTTGCTTACATGTTCAGATTCTTGATTGCTTCGTTGCATATTTATTTCACATGGTTTCATTGCAAATAGACTTATGTTCCATTTCTTTGCTGTTATCTAGGTCAGATTAGGTCAAAGTAATTAGCTTCTTGATTTTCCAAGTCTTCATTTGTCTAATTCGAAAGATAACTTGCAGAGCACCTGTAACACTTCTCCATCTACCCATACTCCATCAATCCCACCTGCTCCATCCTCTACTTTGGATTCTTGCCTCACGTTTTCCATTTGCTCACTTTGCCCTAATTCCCATATTTTTGTGCAACATTGCTCCACTCCTCCTTGAACAAATCCAACCCACCTTAGCCACTCTTTAGCCTCATTCACCAAGTCCTGGACATCCTCAAACCCCTATCTCACCTCCATACCCACTCAGTCATCTTTCTTCCTCCATCCATCCTCCAAAATCCCATTTCTGAACATCCTGTAGAACCCCTGCAGACTTCCTGTAGAAGCTCACGAATGAGGTTTCTTGATAGCCAAACTCTGTGAAACTCTATGGAAGGGTGTTAGGGACCCCTTAGGCCCTCTCTGAACCTTCCTGACCTCGTCCAAGCATTTCCTCACCATTTCTTGCCATCAATCAATCTTTGCACAGTCAAACCAGTTAAGCACATGCATAATAAGTTTCCAAAATTAATCAAAAATACAAAAAGATGTTCTTTTTAGGTTTTACTGTAGAAGTAGCTTAGACATATGCATCTCACCTTCCTAGAAGTCAATGGCATCTCTTTCAGTAGCTTGCATCCTCTTTCTTGCATCAATAGGGCTAGCTGGTAAAATTAGGGTTTGCTAGGGTTTGTATTTCCTTTCAGCTTTTCAGTTTCTTTCTGCAAGTAGATTAGCTTCCTTTGAGTTAGCTTTCATCCATCAGTTAAAAAGCTTCTTCTGAGAGCTCATAGAAGTTGGCTTAAGCCCCTAGCGGACTTATGCCAGCTGACCAAGTGACAACTGCGGCAAGAGCTAGTACTTGTGCATAGAGCACCGTTGCTTCCAAGTTTGTTATGAACTACCGGGTTGATAAAATTAAAGAAGGGAGTTCCAGGAGTTGCAGAATTATTACTGCAATACTGGGGCCCACCACTAAACATGAGGCTAAGAGGTGGCAGCTTCGGATCTAGCTCAAAGGGCATTGGTTCTTTCAAGGACGTCGTCAAAGGGAAGGGGGAAGCCATCAACAAACCAACACCACCTCAAGACCTACCTGGACCCTATATTGTGGAACAAAAAGCGCAGACTCCAGTACTGACAATCGATCTGCCTGAGGTAAATAACTTTTATACTAATTTTTACACAAAGGTTGTCATATGCAGATTCAATGGTTTTTGGCCCAAAACAGATGCATTACAACAATGAATCTTCTCCACATGGAAAACAAATTGTGACCTCCATTTATGCTCCAAAGGTTTTTTTATTGTCAGTTTCGACACGGTCCAAGAAAGGGAATATGTCCTCCATGAGGGTCCATGGTTCTGGGGCAATGCAGGAGTCTTCATTATTCGCTGGTTCCCAAGTTTTGATGCCACTACTATGGTGGTTTCCAAAATGTCGATATGGGTCAGACTACACAACCTCCAGCTACATTTTTGGCTACCTAGAGTTCTCGAAGTAATGGGGAATGCGCTAGGAAAATTCCTGAAGATAGACAAGGAAAGAGTTTCAAGAGACATTCATAATTTTAGGAGAATTTGTGTAGAGATAGACCTTAGTCAAGGCTTACCTGACAACATAATTCTTATCCATAATAACACATAGTGGAAACAACTTTTAGATTATGAGAATATGGCATTCAGGTGTCGTGGCTGTCAACAAACAGGTCACCTCCTCAGTAACTACCCACAAGTCAAAAAAGACACCAGAAGAAATAAGAAGCAATAAAAAAACCACGAGGCTGGCAACACACAGTGAATCTAGATGAAGCAGCAAAGGATGAGGAGGCAACTATCCCTCCACTAGTTCCTGATGATGGCCCAATTGAGGAGGTAGCTATGGAAACCATTCCCAAGACACACAAGGCGCCAAAAACTAAGGAATCTGTAGCACAGGATCTCATGGACTCTTTGCCGGAGAAGATACCAGACATAACGGACACCAGTGGAGCCAAAAGACATCATTCTTCAGACCACTCCGATTCAGACAAAGACAATCCTCACCCTGTGGAGGACACTTCTCTAGTACTTTTTTCGTCCTCACCGACTCAAGGGGAGTGGCGAAAGGTTGAGAAGAAAAAAGGGAGAAAAACATAAATTTTCCCAATTGTACATTAATTTCTACTTTCTGGCTTTTCTTTTGACAACAGTCTTTTGATCTGCTTTTGCATATGCGATTTAGCATCTACAAAATGTAATTTTGTTATTATTAATAAAATTACGACTTTTCTTACGGGAAAAAAAAGTTCTTATCTTTGAAGATGGATGAAGTGTTCACCCAAAATATTTAACACCTCAACAAATCTATACAATATTCCAAAAAAAAAATCAACTAAATAATATAAATATAAAGGAAAAAAAAATCTTTAATTCTAAATTCCCTTGGAGAAATTATTGGGTGTATCAGATCAATTGGCGGGCTTGTTACTAAAACAACAGTTGAAGTTGTCATAACTGAGCATGCCATTGCACCTCTTATTGCAAATTCAGGGAAGGGTGTTGCTCAAATTTCCCCGTTAAGATTATTGACAAGAGAGAATGTTCAATGGTGGCAGACATTGTGAGTTCTAAATAAGTTAAGTATCCCAGCCCCTGATGCAAAGGATCATTATTTTCCCACTGACTATGCACAATGTGCTTGGAAACAATTCACAACCTACTTTGTGGAAACACTTTTTAGCATATTGTGAAGTCCTGGTTACAATTTAGTGAACTTTTGTTTTTTAATTGCATGGCTATTTGGCACTATCTAATGGCAAATACGGACAAAAATTTACAGCTAATTTGTTATAATCGAGATTATGTTTTATTTATTTCCTTTACAATCTATCACTTTTAAATTTTAAACATGGTTCTTTGGTTTTAGCTCTCAATCACTTTTAAATTTTAAACATGGTTCTCTAGTTTTAGGTTGCAGATTATGTGATAAAAATGTGCTCATCATTTTCATTATACCTATATTTTTTTCAATTTGTAAGTATTTAATACTGGCAAGCAAATGAATTTGCAACAAAAACGATCAAGAATAGAGGTTTTGTGAAAATTATTTATTATTTTTATTAGATTATTTTACAGAAAATATGGCCAACAATTAGCTTACAGAACGTATTCCCAACAATTATCTTATTGTTGCACAGTTCAATCAAATTTGACATCATTAAGGAAACTCCGTTTTTAACTGTCAACAACATTGATACATACATCTCTAATTTCTGTAGCCTTTAGTAATCATGCACACATGTAGTAATAGGTCACATTTTTTGAGTTGATTGGGTTTATCTTTTATGTTTTTGGTTATGTTTTTTTGTTGGAATTTTGGAATCAGCTGAGTGGACTTTTTGTCCCTTATTTCGCTCTCTTTTAATAGACTTCTCTAGACCCTTTCTGAGGCTACATGCACAGGTCCTAGAGGTCATATTTGTCCTGCTTCCTTGCAAGGGTTTGGCCTTCAAAGAATACAATCTAAGGTCTGAATTCATCCTTCTTCACAAAGATTTCTATGGAAAGTTCAGGCATCCATTTAACATTCTATTTCAGTCCTTTTTGAAGTCAATTCGAATTTATGGGTTGAGGTAGAATGGGCTTAACTTAAAGCAAGTTCTTGCCTCCCTCTAAGGAATATTATTGCCAATCTTTTGCAGATATTTATTACCTACATTTCGGCCTTGAGGAAGTTTCTTATTCACACAAATTCAGGGTTATTTCTGTGTGGTTAACTTGCACTATTTTGAGGGTAATTGAATGATGTTTGGAGCACAATATGTGGATTGATTTTGAATTCAACATTCTGTCTGCACACGTGTGTCTCAAGCTCATCCTACTGTCAGCTCATTGACATTGCCAGAGCTTCATCTCCAATGTTCTTCAGGGTAACACATATCCAATGCAAAGAACATGATCTCATGTAAGTTTTTTCACTATGTGTAGTCCTTTCAACACCATCATTGCTTTGGTGTGTTTCTTTGTTTCTCTTCCTGTGCTCCATGCAAAATCTGCTCCCCTCCAGTCACCCGGGTCAAAGATTAAGAGGGAAAGATTGCTTTTGAGGAGCCTGCCCAATCCAATAAGTCCTATTTCTTCAACCAATCTCTCCTTTTCTCCAAGTATAATGTTTATTTGTCTCTCTGACATGCCTTCTGATGACAGAAGATCAGTGGTAGGAATCTACTTGAGTATGAAGAGAAAGCAAGAAAACAAGGGGGGCCAAAAGGATATGGAATGTACGGATAAGATCAATATCTCTTTAATTAGTTCTCGGGTTGTAGTTTCAAGTTATCCTTATTAGTGTTTGGTAAGATTGACTCATTTTCACTCATTGTGTGTATCAGATCAATTGGTGGGCTTGTTACTAAAACAACAGTTGAATTTGTCATAATTGAGCATGCCATTGCACCTCTTGTTGCAAATTCAGGGAAGGGTGTTGCTCAAATTTCCATGTTAGGATTATTGAGAAGATAGAATGTTCAATGGTGGCAAACATTGTGAGTTCTATATAAGTTACGTATCCCAGCCCCTGATGCAAAGGATCATTATTTTCCCACTGACTATGCACAGTGTGCTTGGAAACAATTCACAACCTACTTTGTGGAAACAATTTTGAGCATATTGTGAAGTCCTGGTTACAATTTAGTGAACTTTTGTTTTTTAACTGCATGGCTATTTGGCACTATCTAATGGCAAATACGGACAAAAATTTACAGCTAATTTGTTATAATTGGGATTATGTTTTATTTATTTCCTTTACAATCTATCACTTTTAAATTTTAAACATGGTTCTCTGGTTTTAGGTCGCAGATTATGTGATAAAAATGTGCTCATCATTTTCATTATACCTATATTTTTTTCAATTTGTAAGTATTTAATACTGGCAAGCAAATGAATTTGCAACAAAAACAATCAAGAATAATGGTTTTGTGAAAATTATTTATTATTTTTATTAGATTATTTTACAGAAAGTATGGCCAACAATTAGCTTACAGAAAGTATTCCCAACAATTATCTTATTGTTGCACAGTTCAATCAAATTTGACATCATTAAGGAAACTCTGTTTTTTACTGTCAACAACATTGATACATACATCTCTAATTTCTGCAGCCTTTAGTAATCACGCACACATGTAGTAATAGGTCACATTTTTGGAGTTGATTGGGTTTATCTTTTATGTTTTTGGTTATGTTTTTTTGTTGGAATTTTGGAATCAACTGAGTGGACTTTTTGTCCCTTATTTCGCTCTCTTTTAATAGACTTCTCTGGACCCTTTCTGAGGCTACATGCACAGGTCCTAGAGGTCATATTTGGCCTGCTTCCTTGCAAGGGTTTGGCCTTCAAAGAATACAATCTAAGGTCTGAATTCATCCTTCTTCACAAAGATTTCTATGGAAAGTTCAGGCATCCATTTAACATTCTATTTTGGTCCTTTTTGAAGTCAATTCGAATTTCTGGGTTGAGGTAGAATGGGCTTATCTTCAAGCAAGTTCTTGCCTCCCTCTAAGGAATATTATTGGCGATCTTTTGCAGATACTTATCACCTACATTTCGGCCTTGAGGAAGTTTCTTATTCACACAAATTTAGGGTTATTTCTGTGTGGTTAACCTGCACTATTTTGAGGGTAATTGAATGATGTTTGGAGCACAATATGTGGATTGATTTTGAATTCAACATTCTGTCTGCACACGTGTGTCTCAAGCTCATCCTACTGTCAGCTCATTGACATTGCTAGAGCTTCATCTCCAATGTTCTTCAGGGTAACACATATCCAATGCAAAAAACATGATCTCATGTAAGTTTTTTCACTATGTGTAGTCCTTTCAACACCATCATTGCTTTGGCGTGTTTCTTTGTTTCTCTTCTTGTGCTCCATGCAAAATCTGCTCCCCTCCAGTCACTCGGGTCAAAAATTAAGAGGGAAAGATTGCTTTTGAAGAGCCTGCCCAATCCAATAAGTCCTGGTTCTTCAACCAATCTCTCCTTTTCTCCAAGTATAATGTTGATTTGTCTCTCTGACATGCCTTCTGATGACAGAAGATCAGTGGTAGGAATCTACTTGAGTATGAAGAGAAAGCAAGAAAACAAGGGGGGCCAAAAGGATCTGGAATGTATGGATAAGATCAATATCTCTTTAATTAGTTTTCGGGTTGTAGTTTCAAGTTATCCTTATTAGTGTTTGGTAAGATTGACTCATTTTCACTCATTGTGTGTATCAGATCAATTGGTGGGCTTGTTACTAAAACAACAGTTGAAGTTGTCATAACTGAGCATGCCATTGCACCTCTTATTGCAAATTCAGGGAAGGGTGTTGCTCAAATTTCCCTGTTAGGATTATTGACAAGAGAGAATGTTCAATGGTGGCAGACATTGTGAGTTCTAAATATGTGCACAGGCCACTTGGCTGTCCATTTGTTCAAACCATCTTCTTGGTTTCTGATTTGATTTGGTCAATCCTTTATTGTATCTGCATCGTCTCAGAGCTCTTCTCATGAGTATATTCATCAATAAGATCTTATTTACTTTTTACAAATATCAGGTGCAAAAGTTAACTTACTTGAAGTGAGACCACGCTCATATGAAGTGATTGAATATCTGGTATTCCAGAGCAAACCCATTCAGCTCAGGATCTACTTCATGCATTTATTCTAAATAACCAGTCATTGCGTGGTTCATATTCTGGATAAGTACTTGTATGGTAAGCTTTTTATATGTATAATTTTATGTAGTTAGCTACTGCAAGAAATTTGAAACTGGTTTGGTAGCTTATATTTGAATTAGTTACTCTTATTTGGTGGTGGTTTTGAACATAAAATAAACAACACTTTGTTCCTCATGTAAGAGGGTACTTATTTAGAATGTCGAATGTAACATATGCAATCTACATGTATGCCCTAACAACAATGTGCATGCACTATTCAGTACGACATGGATCCTAGCCCTTAGTAATGAATGGAGCAAGGACTACTATGCGACTCTTGGACATTGCCATTTATGCTGTGAATTTTCTTTTCTCAAGAGTTCATAAATGAAATGTTCTGAAATTTTCATGTTCAGAGTTATCCTTTCCTTTTTCAGTTCAAATGATATCCAATTTTTTAGCAAAATTTTGCTCTATCCTAATTTGGAAATAAAAAGTTCATATTCTGATTATTCTTTTGTTATCATTCACAGGATTTTGTTTCAGATGATTCAATCTTTTGTGGGGTTTTTTGATGGCCATGGTCCTTATGGTCTGTTAGGGTCCCACCCTAACCCCCTTATTTATGTAATAGGATTGAGTCATGGTTATAGTTAAGTAAAGAGTCAATAAATCCCACATTAATAATTGTAAGTGGTTAACCCGCATTTAATGAAGGGACCGCAGTTAGTTGCCAATGGGCCATGGTATTAGATAGATGGTATTAAAAATAACCATGGTATTTCCCCATGGAATTGCATGTATGAATCCTATATAAAGGATGGAGACTCCCCTCGAGGAGCATCGTGTCTTATTTTGTATTGAGCTCAACTCTATTGGAGGTTGTCCCCTCAAAGAGGCAAGTGAACATTGCTTTTTGAATTATAAAATACTTGATGTTATTTCTCATTGTTCTATGTTTTGGGTATATTTCTTCGCATATTTGGTATTCTGGTATCGTATTGTAGGTTAAGAGCATAACAAGTGGTATTAAAGCGCTTTCCGGGGCCGGTGGGATCTCCAATTTTTAGATAATTTTTTTTTTTGGCTAGAGATGTGTTCTGGCGTCTTTAAACCACGGGATCTTTCGTTGAGCGCATAAACTTGCGGATTTGGGGAGGCATTCACGCAAGAAATACAATAGGTGGTCACGCTTGTTGGACTCCCTTGTAACCCCTGTGGGTACCCCTTCGAGTAGTAGCGCATTAGACAGAACCGCGCATGGACTATCTTCCAAGTACCCTCTGGGTATATTGGAAGCCCCCTAGCTCCCTTGAAACCTCGCCATAGATAAATCGTCGGCCGTCTTGCTACTATAGTACACTGAGAACAGCACTCGCAGAGATTACTCGTGCATACGATAGGGTAGTTTGGTTGTACGATTGGTGACTTAGCCCATCAGAATCAGGACGACGAGCTGAGCAAGGTGGTACCATTCAATTGTTAGTGCCAAAAAATTCGGGCGGTCCCAAAATTTCAAGTACATCGGATCGGTGCATGGTAGAAACTAGAGCTCAAGCTATGGTGAATGAGAGGATCGACAAACTTGAATCAACATTGAACGAGGTCGTGACACTACTGCAGAACTTAAATACAACACTCTCTAAGGGCAAGGTGGAGGCACGCGAGGAGGCCTATATTGGCAATGAAAACAGTGAGGGTGAGTCTAGCCAGTCGCTTCACCTCTTTGGCACCCACCAACAATCCCATCCACAACCACCCAAGCTGGACATGTATAAATTTGATGGCTCTCACCCGGCTGCATGGATAGCACAAATGGAGCAATATTTCACTCTGAATTACATCCTGGATAATGCGACTCAGCTTAGTGTGGGTATCATGTACTTGGACAATGAAAGATGGAAATGGTGGCAATGGCATCAACGTTGCTATGGAAGGTCCTTGACTTGGGAGACATTCAAAAAAGCTCTTATGGATTGCTTTGACCATGAATCTGACTTTTTGGGTCGTCTCACTAAGCTCTGACAGACAGGAACAATGAATGAATATATTACGGCCTTTGAAGCCTTAGCTTTCCGTACTAGAGGTCTAAAAGATGAGTTCTACATCGAATTTTTTGTCAATGGTCTTAAAGAATCCATACAAGCCCACGTCTGACTGCACCACCCTATCTCATGGTTGCATGCTTGCAGGATAGCTTCTGAAGTAGAACGTGCATTAGCGGCCCAGTCCAATCGCCCAAATTTCATCGCCAAGGGTCGCCCCCCACAGGCTCAAAGCACCACCCAAACACTCAAGGTTCAAAAGGTGTCACCAGCAGAAATGGTGGAAAGAACGAAGCAAGGATTATGTAACTACTGTGATGAGAAATACTCCCCAGGGCATTAATGCAAGGAGCCCAAATTCTTTCAAATTGATGCTACTAATCACAGTTCATTGGAGGAAGCCCCACCACTTGAGGAACCATAGGAGGAAGAAGAGGACAACCAACAGGACAATGTACTTGAAGAACCAGATATCTCGTTGCATGCTTTGGCAGGGATTTCTTCGCCTCAAACTCTCAAAATCAGAGGTTTTATTAAGCATCGCCCAATAGTAGTCTTGATTGATAGTGGAAGTACACATAATTTTATCCATCAAAGAGTGGTGGAAGCAGTGCATTGTTTTGTCCGAGCAGTTTCTAACTTCCAAGTCCAAATTGCTGATGGGGGACAATGAAATGTTAAAACCGCTGTGAAAATGTCAAACTTCAAATGGGGGATTATCAGTTAAAGACCCACATGTTTGCCATACACATGGGAGGGTGTGACATTGTCCTCGGTGCTGAATGGCTTCACACACTTGGCCCAATCACAATGGATTTCCAGGAGTTATATATGAGCTTTAAGTAGAACAACCACACACATACCCTCCGTGGACTCCAGGCGGGAGCTCCCTCTATCATCAGCTCACATCGGATGGAAAAATTGTTAAAAAAGGGCCACCATGGAGTTATAGCTCAATTTAATGCCATCCAGGCCTTCGAACCCAATTCTCTTCATATTCATCCTGAGATGCAACAGATCTTAAATAACCATCTGCCAGTCTTTGACAAGCCTCATGAGCTTCCACCCTCGAGAGGGGAACATGATCATAGCATCACTTTGGTCCCAGGGGCCCAACCACCAAATGTGCGCCCATATAGATATCCATTCGCCCAAAAGAATGAAATAGAAAAAATAATCAAAGAAATTTTGGAAGCATGCGTTATTCGTCCCAACATTAGTCCTTATTCATCGTCGGTGGTCATGGTGCTCAAGAAATATGGGGAATGGAGTATGTGTCCAGACTTCAGGGCCCTTAATAAGTTGATAGTCAAAGATAAATTTCCCATCCCGGTTGTCGATGATTTGCTGGATGAACTAAATGGGGCTCAATTCTTTACTAAGCTTGATCTTCGCTCAGGCTACCACCAAATTCGCATGAAAGAAGTCAACATTCCAAAGACTGCTTTCCGAACTCATGAAGGCCATTATGAGTTCTTGGTCATGCCATTCGGTCTTTGTAATGCCCCATCCACTTTTCAGAGCCTTATGAACCACCTGCTCAAACCATATCTCAGAAAATTTGTCCTTGTTTTCTTTGATGACATCCTGATCTACACTCGCACCTGGGCCACACATCTTCAACATGTAGATCTGCTCTTGCAACTGCTCCGCAAGCATAAATTATTTGTCAATATGTCCAAGTGTTCTTTTGGCATGGAAGAAGTTGAGTATTTGGGCCACATTATGGGGCGTGAAGGTGTCAGGGTGGACCCTAAAAAGATCCAGGCAATGTAGGAATGGCCTCAACCTAAGACCTTGAAGAGCCTGAGAGGATTTTTGGGTCTCACAGGCTACTATTGCAAATTTGTCTGCAATTATGGTCGCATTGCTAGGCCCCTCACTCACCTCCTCAAGAAAAATTCGTTCCACTGGAATGATGAAGCACAACAGGCCTTTATAGCTCTCAAACATGCCATGTGTTCCACTCCAGTCTTAGCACTACCCGACTTCACCAAATATTTTGTGATTGAATGTGATGCTTCGGGTATTGGGGCGGTCTTAATGCAGGAAGGTCGACCCTTGGCCTTCACGAGCCAACAACTAAGTGGGAAGAATCTAGGACAATCTACCTATGAGAAGGAGATGATGGCCATCTTACATGCAATAGATACCTGGCGACCATACTTATTGGGGTGACATTTCCAAATCCACACATACCATCAAAGCCTTAAATATTTTTTGGAGCAATGCCTATCCTCACCACAACAAAATAAATGGCTCGCCAAAATGCTGGGATATGATTATGAGATAATTTACAAGAAAGGGCACGAAAATATTGTAACAGATGCATTATCCCACCAATTTGAGGAGGAAAGTACCCTGCTCGCAATTTCCATTCCCATTCCAAAATGGATTGAAGAGGCTCGCAAGGAATGGTTTTCACATCCCTGGCTCTCCCAACTCATTACTCAATTGCAGGTAAATCTGAATTCCACAGTGGGCTACTTGTGGCAGGATGAGAATCTAAGCTACAAGGACAGAGTCGTAATATCACTAAAATCCACCCTCAAAAACCGCATTTTGGCGGAGTTGCACTCATCTCCCGCTGTAGGTCATTTAGGCTTTCAAAGAACGTATGCTCGCACTCGAAGATCATTTTTTTGGACAGGCATGAAAAAGGACATTCTTACTTTTGTAGCTGAATGCGACATCTGTCAGCGCCACAAAGGAGAAACAGTCAAATCCCTAGGCACATTACAACCATTGCCCATCCCGGCATCAATCTGGACGAAGGTTTATATGGATTTCATTACGGGCCTTCCAAAGTCAGGAAACAAGTCAGTCATCATGGTGGTTGTGGACAAACTTTCTAAGTATGCTCATTTTTGCGCCCTACCCCACCCTTTTACACCGAATTTGGTCGCTCAATCTTTCATGGATCAGATCTTCAAATTACATGGCATGCCCACTTCCATTGTGTTTGATCGTGACCCGGTCTTCACCAGTAACTTTTGGCAGGAACTCTTCTGGTTACAAGGTACCCAACTATAACTTAATACTTCCTATCATCCACAAACTGATGGTCAAACTGAAGCAGTCAACAAATGTCTGGAAACCTAGCTTAGGTGTTTCACTTTAGAAAAGCAACATCAATGTTACCGATACATACAATAATAAAAAGAAGGCCAAAAATGCCCAAAATGACTTAGGTGGTGATGGCCAAGTCAGTTCAACAAAGGAATCCAATCTTTTTTCTGCCTGGAAAGACACCTACCTGAAAGCGTACAAAGTAAAGTAATTGATAAAGAATTGAGGTCTCATCCGACTATAGACTGCTTTTGCAGTGGAAGCACTGCAGTTGCAGTTGTTAAACAGGTAATCTTTAATTAGTCGATATATTTTATATCTATGAGTTATGAATGAAAGTTCCTTTCTTTCTGTTTTGTCCTGTTTTCTGTTGTTTAACTTGAAACAAGATATAGTCTATAGATGTTCCTTTTGCTGATGTAAAACTACATGCCTTTTGTTTTAGATTTATAAGCAAAGTATGGTACATTTTCAAGGCCCAAAAAATTAACATCTGAAAACTATAAGACCTGTGGGCACATAATGTCCTAGCAGGTAAATAAAGAAAGCCAAATGTCATCTTCTGTTGTGAATCCCAGTTGGACTTGTCAGTCTCCTATCATTCTTGTTTTTTTTGTCCTATTCTAATTTTGTCTTTTAGTACAATGTGTTTGTCTTCGTGACTTTATCTTTCTTCTTTGCTCCTCTTCTTCTTGTTTAGCTTTCTCTTCAAAGAACTTCACCCAAGTCTTATACATCTCCATCAATATGACAATTTTGGGTTAAACTAGTGTGGATTCATCACATTCAAGCTCTAGTAAACTTAAGCTTTGCAAGCTTTGGAAATCCAAGTGGGTCCTGCAAAAATTTCATCAAGGGCTCTTGCCATGCAGTGAATTCAACTTCCATTGTAGAAAATGTATGCACTTATTTAATACACTATTTTGATTGAGGGAGATAACTGAACGTCTGCTAACATAATTATTTTTTGCGAAGGCATTCCTTGGGAAGGAGACACGTTCCATCTCTGTTTCCGAAGATTTGTTTGGAATCTCCCGTGCTAACAATCTCAATTCTTTGGCCGCTGAGGGAGTTTGGAAATATTGATCAACACAGTTGCTACACATATTGTCAAATAAATATGTAAAAATATAACACTCGCTTCAGATAATTTTATATATGGAAGCCTGCAAAAATGATTCGAAGCAATTTTATAAGTAAACTAAAGGTTGGTGTTGAGTCTACATCTTTGGCTTGTCTTGGAAATTGTTGAAGACCTATTCAAAAGTCTCATCTAGAAAATAAAACGACTGGCCCAGATATTGGTTTAAGGACTTTGTATGATAGGCCCCTCTAGCATATTAAGGCTATTCATTGTGGTGGTCAATCGTAGGCTACTCTTCCACATTTTTGTGGTACAATATAATCCTTAAAGGCTTATCTTTATAAGTAAGAGTTTCATTGGATGATTTGAATGTGTTTTTTATGCTTTTTAGGAAAATGGAATAGTGGAATTTAGACCCAAGTCCTCACCATAATATTTTTTTATCTCGAAAACAATGATGCCAGTGAATGTTGCCAGTGTAATCTTGTTTTTAGAAGTTCTTTGTTGTACTTTATAATATTTTATCTGTCCTTTTAACATAGTTGTCATATGAATTGCAGAAATATTATTATAGGTCCCTTTAATATAGTTATCATAGGAATGGCAACATTGTTAATATATTTTCTTCATAATAATTGGTTTGGGAAGTTGAGAAGCGCTTTATAATATTTTTATCTGTCCCCTTTTTAACATAGTTTTGATATGAATTCCAGAAATATTATTATAGGTCCCTTTAATATAGTTGTCATAGGAATGGCAACATTGTTAATATATTTTCTTCATAGTAATTGGTTTGGGAAGTTGAGGAGACTCAAGACTGAAACTTGAAAAAAAACCTTAAAATAATGTACAAAAACATGTTCACATAAACAACAACAACTACATGGATAATGGGGATAATGGATAACCTGTGACATGACATTAACTATAACTCATTATCATCCACCCTTGCTTTCAACAATGTCGATTCACATGTTCCTATTCTTCCACACACTATTATTATTTACAAAATATCCATATTCAAAATACACAACTAATACTTTCAACAGTAACTCATTATCATCCACCCCTGCTCTCAATAATGTCCATTTAGTTATTTTTCTACACACTACTATTATTTACAAAATATCCTTATTCAGAATACAGATAACTAAAAATATCAATTGTAAATCATTATCATCCACCCTTACTTTCAACAATGTCCATTCACATGTCGTTATTCTTCCACACTTTATTGTTATTCTTCCACACTTTATGCCTTACACACTTTATCGTTATTCTTCTACACTTTATGCCTTACGGCGTTTCCTTTGCAACATCAGATGCAAATGCTAGTACAAAAAAAAAACAAAAACAAAACAAAACAAAACTTAGATTCTAAATTCCCTTGGAGAAATTATTGGGCTAGTTGAAAAATGAATGGAATGGGGACAAAGATTAAAGTGATTAATAGGCTAATATTTTATAGGCAATTTTTTTTTTTTTTTTTTTTTTTTAATAAATGTGTATGAGAGTTAAAAATTTATAAAGCAGATAGAAAATAAGTTTATTAAAAATAACTATTTAGAAATAAATAGAGTTACATTTTTGTAATTTGATTTTTGTTGGGGTGAAATCAAAATGTTTGATTTTTTACCTTATATTTTTTTAATGTAAAAAAAAGATACAACACATTAGAAAACCTTTGGTATTTATATGGTGTTTAGTGTTAACAATTTGGAAATTTATTATTTTCTCAAATTTTAATTAAATTTCTATAGAATTGACCATAAAATCGACCATAAAATCCACCCAAAAAATTAAATAAACATTTTAATAAACCACTATGAAATAAATAATACTGATGATGAACCACACTGGTTGGTTCGAAACGCGTCGACAAATGGTTTCTCATGTGATTTTCGCCGAAAAATCTCTCGCAAACTTGTTATGTGTCACAGAAGCCTCAACTCTACAATAAGATTTTTATAAAATCTACCCAAAAAATTAAATAAACACCTTAAAAACCCACTATGAAATAAATAATAATAAATTAAAATAAAAATAAAAATTGAGACCATTTAAATTCCGAATTTTCGCACGGTTAGAAAAAATGAAATTTTTTTAGTCAGGTCGTTGGAAGATGCTTTGACGGTTGTTGGTTATTCGAGGGGAGAATCGAACTCCGGATCTCTGTGTGATCATCGCTAAGAGTGGGATAAAAGCGCCCACAATTCCAAGTTTGTTGCCAGTGATCATCGCTAAGACTTGAATGAAAGAGAATGTGGCTGTAAATATAATTTCAAGAAGAGGGAAACAACTATTTTAAAAAAACAAGAATGAAATGATATTTTAACGTTCACGAGATTAAAAATAGTCTATGAGATTATTAGTTTTCTGTTTTTGGTCTTTTTCTATTCAATATTTTTCTTGTTGAAATTGATGATGAGCTGGCCCAACTTTCCAACAATCCCCTCACTGAAAAGGCAATGCCAAGACACTGATGCTAGCATATTCCCATAACTTTCTCTGATGTCTTTGAATGCATCACATTCCAAAATTAAAAATTAAAAATAAAAATAGTTTAGCTAAATCAGAATTATATGTATTTTTTTTCGAAAAAGAAAATACACTTGTTTTCATTATAATTTTTTGTTGTTGTTGCATATACCCTAGTTTTCTTCTCTTTTCACCATGTTGCTCTAATACAGATACAAAACATGTTACTTCTATTATGATTTTAAGTTAAAAATCTATCACTCTATTCACCCCTGTGGCTATCTCTAGAAATATCTTCTAACTATCCCAATACACAAAATTGATTATGTTTCTTTAGGTAATGCCAAAAAAAACAAGTATCAAACAAAAAGTATGTCAAATCATATTCCAAAGTTGTAAGAAAATCCTAATATACTAGAGAATTGTGACATCTTCTCATATTGTGATGTTTCTAGACCGCTAAAAACAACCATTTTCGAAAGCTAAGTATCTGATCAACCCCAACTCCAAGTCGCATCTATCTTTGGACAATTTATCTACTTCACTATTTTGGTCTCTATAAATATGGGAAAAGGAGAGCCTTCTGAAATCTTTGATGATCCTTCTAATCCCGTCCTTCTAATTTGTGAGCTCAAGGGTCTCTAACATATATCTGAATTTACCTACTCTACAACCACCTTGGAGTCTCTGAAGATGTCAATTTTCTCAAGGCCAAGCCATTTGGAGCAATAAAGAACTCCTCACATAGCAAGAAGCCCTGCTTTGGTGTTTGTGCCTTTTGCAAATCAGGAACTATATCTTTACAATTTAGGCAATAGTTTGATATATAATTACATTTTGCATTTAATGAGTAGTTATTTTGTATATATCATGTGTTTTTAAAATCTGTTTCACTATAGATATGTGAAAAGTGATATACATATATAAATTAGGAATATATAAAAAACTCTATATGCAAAATGTTGGATGTCTAATTTAATTCCGCATCTAATTAGTTCCTACAATTTCAATGTATTGCAACTTGTACTTCTACTTGAATTATCACTAACAAAAATTAATAACTGAAATACATATTGCACATTACCCCAGGTACTACTCACATTATGTGAAGTTAATGTTCATTAATCCTTTAGAACATCACATTTGTAGTGGCCTAATGCCAACCTTTGGTTTACCACTAGTGAAACTAGACTAATGGAAACTATTTGTCTTTGGAAAATTCATATTCAAATATCACAAAAATAAACAACGTAAAAATGTCATAGTTGTGGTTTACTATGAAGTCTTAGATACATATATTGACTTATGCTAGAAAGGAAATGAAGACATAAAACCATGAAAGCCATGGGCTTAGATAATATGCAGAAAATTAAGTATATTATGAGGGCTCCACCTCTCTTTGGGTGTCTTTAGCTTGACCTAATATCGAGTTGCTCCTAAGTATGGTTCCGATGCAAGGCTAATTTCAATTTTGTCTAGATGACACCCCAAGTCATGCATATCTAATTGCATTTCGTCAAACATGAGGAGTATTTTATCCTTTGCATCATTGCGCTCCAACAAGATTTTGCTTAACAACAACTTCATGTGGCAATATAAATCAATTGTGTAAAGGTTTTGATTCTATCAATCCCGTGTGCGGCTGGTGTCAGGGACCGAGGCTGCAACATCAACAAGAAAATTTGAGTTTAACAAACATTCTCGCTCTTATATCGAATCCTCCTCAATTATTTTTTATTTTGTTTTGTTTTCCGGTACCATGTTTCGCGGTCACTGAGTGGGAGCTACTTCCACGGGCAATAATCCATCAAAGGCGGCCTAATATATTAGGCCTAACCCCAAGGGCATTGAGGAGATTTGACCTCGTGACCTCCCAATAAGCAAGGTACTTAGCAATGAGGGCTCGACTAATTGAGCTATCCCTTGGGGTTAAAATCATCCTCAACTTACTTGAGTCCATGTTACATTTCTTTTGTTTGCTACTCCCTAAATCGATGCACTAAAGTCTCTACCCCAAACCAAGCTTGTGAACTAACAAATGCACCTCGACCTCCACTCTCTTACAACAATGTGCCCTTTGCCTAGTCATGGAAGAGACTAGAAAAATTGGGGATGATTGGAAGAGCAAAGTTGGTTGAGGACAATCATGCAGACATAAACTAGAAGGAAAAGAAAAAAGTAGACAATGGGGTTGTTTTTGAGCCCCTCCTCTTAAGAGCCAAGTCTAAAAATAGGGAACAATTCAAAACATGTGAAGGAAACATCCATTGTTGATTGTGCAAAATACACCTAATGAGCAAAAGTAGGAGGCGATGTCCATTCTATAGAGAGATGGGAAAATGAAATGATAGAGTTCATCATGGTGAAGGGTGGTTAGCCATTATAACCATCTGGTAAAAGCTTAACCCAACTTTTCCACGATGATATGATATTAATGTTGTAGTCCTTGGTCTGTTAGACATTAATTATTATTAATTCATGATGAGACGAGGGTTATGTGTCCCATGTTTGACTAACGGGGGGAGGATGTGTGGCATGTCTCCTCCACTTATTGTGTGGAGTGATGACGGTCCCATCCCCCCCTTCCTTATTTCATCCTTTCTCACACCATATGGGGAAAAAGTGTCTGTTTGCACTAAGAGTTCTCAATTTTTTTTCAAGGTATAGCCCTACAATTTCTCCCATGAGACAAAGAGGTGTATGTTAGGCCTTGAACAACCTTAATTTTCTAATCTATTCACCAACTTATTGTCATCCTTGTGTATGTGAGAGGGAATCACAACCCGAGTCTCACTAAAGAGACTCATTGAAACTATCTTAGTACCTATACTAAGTTTTTTTAAGGATAGATGAGGAGGAAGTTAAGTCATTGTCTTGAATTCTATTTATTAATGTAAAGTTTATTTTGATAATACACTGTTTGTTTCAAATTTCTTTTACTTTGAAAATTATTCTAATTTAGGATACCACCTTTATCCAAATAATAAAGCCGTATTATGCAAATATTTGTTTGTTCAGGTTCAAAAGTGCCCAGGTTTAGAATCAAACCTCAAATGAAAATATGATGCAAGTTATTTTAACCTTTTAAAACTCCTAAATTAGAATTTAAATAGATATAAGCATAGATAACCTTAAACCCAAATCTATCAAGAACCAAAAGGGATCAAATTTGTTAATGTGTAATTTTTTTATCATCTAATTCTATGTCATGTATTAATTCCATAATATTTTAAAAAAAAATATACATTAACAAATTGAATTGCTCTAGACACTTGATAGATCCTAACAGATCTATGCCAGTTTAAATTAATCTTAATTTAACACATAGTTATATTGGTTTATTTGTTTTTAGATATTGTTGCATGCACATATGTAATTATTTATTTATTTAAATATAATTTCATATTATTTAAAATACAGTTGATTTGTATTTTTAAACTTTTAATGTAATGTTACGTTCATTAATTTGTTTTTAACATAAATGAGAATTTTGTATTAAGTTGCAAGTCTATGCCTAGATTGAAGTAGATACATTATGAATTACATAGTTTTGTCTTCCATATTTCTTATAGTTCCCTCCTACTTGTTAGAGCTTCAAGGTCTTCCACAGAGACTATATATTTTAAAACAACAATTGGGGTGTTGTAGGTATAAACCTTACCAAATTGACCTCCTGAAAGGCAAAATTTACACATCATAGTTTATTCATTAGTTACAAATCTTAGAGAGAACATAACCTCCAATACTCATCTTGATTACGGAATGCTAATACGCATGTGAAAACTATTTATGTTTAACTCCCCAAACTTAGTCTGCAACCTTCATTGGCACAATTGTCAACGTTTTTGTTAAGGTCCCTAAGGACATGATAATATTCTATAAATGAGATACCTTTTGCAATCTTCTTGATTCTTCTTAGGATGCTTTCTAACATTTTGTCCTTTGGAGATGTGCCTTTCACTGAATGTTGGATAAGGAGTAAAGAGTTTCCCAAAACAATTAATGTAATAAGGATCACTATAAAAAAATCATTTACATGACTAACCTACTGCCAACACATTTAATTGAATGTCATTATGCCATATTACAACTATAGAATTAATACATCAAAGTAGATACATTAGGAATTACATAGTTGTGTCTTCCATATTTCTTCTAGTTCCCTCCTACTTGTTAGAGCTTCAAGGTCTTCCACAGAGACTATATATTTTAAAACAACATTTGGGGTGTTGTAGGTATAAACCTTACCAAATTGACCTCCCGAAAGGCAAAATTTACACATCATAGTTTATTCATTAGTTACAAATCTTAGAGAGAACATAACCTCCAATACTCATCTTGATTACGGAATGCTAATACGCATATGAAAACTATTTATGCTTAATCCCCAAACTTAGTCTGCAACCTTCATTAGCACAACTGTCGGCATTTTTGTTAAGGTCCTTAAAGACATGATAATATTCTATAAATGAGATACCTTTTGCAATCTTCTTGATTCTTCTTAGGATGCTTTCTAACATTTTGTCCTTTGGAAATGCGCCTTTCACTGAATGTTGGATAAGGAGTAAAGAGTTTCCCAAAACAATTAATGTAATAAGTATCACTATAAAAAAATCATTTACATGACTAACCTACTGCCAACACATTTAATTGAATGTCATTCTGCCATATTACAACTATAGAATTAATACAATAAAATGCAATTATCCGAACTGCGTGAGAGATGACTTAATATAAGTACCCCGTACTAAGAATTTAACAATGTAAATACATATGTAAGGGGAAATGCTATTTCCAACCCTATAGCAAAGTTAATGCGGCCTGACATGGCCGCTCGATAACCCGATATAACACACCGTTTTTTTTCCTAGTCATCACCGCGTGCGTGTTATATCTGAGTATCGAACGACCATGTCAAGCCGCATTAACTTTACTATAAGATTGGATATAGGAGTCGCCCATATGTAAGGCCCTATGCGTCTACCATGTATGATATGGTCGGGTTATTTACTCTTGTCGAATTTATGTTATACTCAGCGTTGTACTGGGCACTTCTCGACACATCACTTGGAGGTTTCAAATTACGGTCCTTCAGATATAAATGTGATTTAATTTGACGTGCATGAATTCAATCAATATACTTCCTACCCGGACCACCTAGGGACACATCCACCGTCCACCTGGGGGTTGCTCGACCCTACATGCAGGTGGAAGCAACAAATGTTGAGGTAACCGTCTGCTCTCAGGTCTCGAAGCTTCCCCTCATTTTTTTGTTCGTAGCTACGGTTTTCTGGTTCTATAACATGGTTTATTGGCCTGGGAAAATTTGTTTGAAAGGGCTTCATAGCAAGCGGTATGTTCTCCCTTCCACTGCTCAGGAACTATGCCTCTCTAGCCTTATTCTCCTAACACTTTTAGGAAGATTTCCCCTAATTTCTCTTGGTTTGTTTTTTTTGCAGGTTTTTTTTTGTTCCTACCTTGGTAGTAACAACAGAAAGGGTTGATGGAACAAATGCCTCTTGGATTAGGTCTTTTACTTTGAAATGTTTTCTTGTTTATGATTCTTCTCATTCATGGATTTGCTTGACTATAACAACTTCTCCTTCTGCGTTTGGCAGTGTTGGAACAACACGACCTTGCTTACTTAGTTCAAGTATTGTGTTTATATTCAATGTTATCTTTTTCCTTAAGTTTAAACTGCTTACAAATTCGTAGTTTCACTGACAGAGTTTTTCTCTGTGTTAATCTCATTGCCAAGTGAACTCCAGTGGCTGGTCTCGACTGTTTTTCAATAACTCCTGTCGCATCCAACTACACACCCACATTATCTCTCTCTAGGTTCTTCTTTCCTTTTCAACCCGCTCAAAGAATTAATGGGTTCTTTCAGAAGTTGCACTAGGGTTTGACCAATCCACAACTTTTGGTGGTTTACAGTGAGAGGCCGTAGGGTTTGATCATGACCCTAGGGTTTGATCCCTTTGAGGGTTTTGTTTATGGCGACCTACCAGTTAATTTGCCTGATAATAAAATTTGGTTATGTATTGGGTCACTGTTATGCACATTTTGTGTTAACTGAGAGTTCTCCCGTTTGCAAGGGAAGGTTAACTCTGGTTCCATTCGTCGATTTATCACACTGTTTTTATTAAATTTTCAAGGGAAACAAATGGATGGTTAAGAGTCTGTTAATTCATTCAGACTTCTTCGGTGGCATGCTAATTTTATTTTTCGTGAGTTATCAGTTAAGAAAAACGCCTTCTTGGGTTTTAATTTTTTGTCTGGTTATATGGCATATTTACATGATTTTCATTTTTATGAAATTCAGTTCCATACCTTGTGTATCATTTCTCTGCTTTGTTATTTTTAAGTTCACATTTATACTGTAAAAACAAAAGTTATCACCTAGCTGCAGGTGGAACTAGGTTATTCTAGCTCTACTTGTAACCATAGGTTTTAACATAGCTTAGCCATGGTTCTGGATAGTCTCCGATGGGCTTTGACCACTGACATCAAGACTTAACCACAACCCTAGCACGACAAACTCAATTTTTTTTCAATGTTCAAGAATTATGTTAATTTTAGTTCAAGTTTTTCTGGAAAAATGCATACATAGCAGTTATTCCTGTAGAAATTATTTTTCGGTTCCAGTTCTTCGACTGACAATGTAAGACAAATTATTTTTTTCTTTCATTGTTCATAAAATCTTAATCAATTTTGCAGAATTACTTACAATACTACTTCAAGTTGCATTCAAGATATAATTTTGCTTACACAATGTTTAATGATTCCTTCAAAGAAAACACAAAAACAATCTTTTTTCCTTGACACACATAATCATGAACTTCCTTTAAACTTTAGCAAAACATAATCATGTAGAAATATTTATCTAATATTTATTTGCACTGCAAGATTTAAACTAGGAAGTCTCTCCACCCAACCATGAGATTTAAATTAGGAAGTCTCTCCACCCAACCACGAGATTGGCAATGACGTCCAATCTCCCCC
This sequence comes from Pinus tabuliformis, assembly GCA_031772625.1. Taxonomy (NCBI): domain Eukaryota; kingdom Viridiplantae; phylum Streptophyta; class Pinopsida; order Pinales; family Pinaceae; genus Pinus; species Pinus tabuliformis. The sequence continues at coordinate 136,865,954 of CM062804.1, read as the reverse complement.
GACTAGGAAGTCTCTCCACCCAACCATGAGATTTAAATTAGGAAGTCTCTCCACCCAACCACGAGATTGGCAATGACGTCCAATCTCCCCCCGAGCTTCCTCTCGTCCAGACAGTATAGGAATGAATCCCGGGTTACACTATTTTCCAAACATAAAGCCCACCCGGCCTAATTCAAAACTCAACTCACATGGATCATTCTTAACGGTTCCAACTCAAGAACTCCTTAACTTTGGCAGTGTCCTGCTCACCTGCACAATGTCTTGTGCTAGGGATCAATTCTTCCAGCCCTCTCTCCTCTATCCTCTGGCTTTTCTCATTTCCATCCTCAGATCCCTTCCTCTCTCTATGAAGCAAGAAAGCTTGTAACTAACCTACTTATCTGGAGAGTTTATTATTATTTTTTTTCTTTTTTCTTTTAATACCAAACTTCCTTTCTTTAATTATTTTCATATCTTAATCACATTATTTGTTAGGCCTTACTCTAGGCCACAAATTATTTAAGTCTGTAAAATAATAAAATTAAAAGTAAAAATAAAACAACAATAGTAATTTAATAGAATATCCACACAGTGTCACATCTTCTTCTTCCCCTTGAGAGAAACACCATCCTCAATGTTCAACTCAAACTATTTAACCAAATCTAGATAGGCTTTTCGCATGAATTCCTCATCTTTCCACGTGGCCTCTTTTGGGTTAAAGTGCTTCCATTTCACTTTAACCTAGGAGATAACTCACCTTCGTAGCATTGTTTCTCTCTACTCAAGAATGTGCACTCTTCGTCCAGTTTGACCTGGGTCATAATCACATCGTGTCATTATTTTTTACTGGTTATTATCAAAATTTATTTAATTCAAATCACAACTTTACATGTTACCTACAAATCTTGCCGATTAATAACATGTCTAGGATCATAAACATATTTCTTTAATAATGAAACATGAAACACATCATGGAATCAGATGTGACCAGGTAACGCTAGTTTGTATGCACTGATCCGATTCTTTCCAAAAACTGGAAAGGTCCACAGTATTGAGGTGCTAATTTCGCACAACAACCCCACCACAAGGTGCTTTTTCTACCCTTCACTCATAAATAAACATGGTCTCCTACATGGAACTCCCCGTAGGTCCTTTTTTTGTCCGCGTAAGTATTTTTCCTGTCTTGGGAAGCTTTTAAATTTTTACGCATCTTCTTTACTGCCTGATCCATGTCAACAAGCATATCTAGTCCTAATTTAAACTTATCTTTAGGTTTGTTCCAATTTATGGGTACTATGCATTTCCTCCCATATAACACTTCAAAAGGGCTCATTCCCAAGGGTCCATGATCGCTATTATGGTAAGTGAATTCAACTATGTGGAGGTACTCCTGCCACTTGGTTGGTTTTTGCATCACATACATTCTTAACATGTCTTCCAGTACCTGATTCACCCGCTCAGTTTTCTCATCAGTATGTGGGCGATACATGGTGCTGAACTGGATTTAAGTGCCCAATCCTATAAAAAGTGCTTTCGAAAAGGCGAAGATAAATTTTACGTCCCTGTCTAAAACCACCACTTTCGGTATACCATGTAACTGAAATATTTCCTTCATAAATAAATAAACAATTTCAATTATTTTTTATGTGTATTTAACCAGTATAAAATGGGTTGTTTTGCTAAATTTATCCACCACTACCATAATGGAGTCTTTCTGCTTTTTGGATATGGGCAGACCCGTAATAAAGTCTAAAGTAATTGTATCCCATTTCCATTCAGGAATAGGTGGGGATGGAGTAACCTAGCGGGATGTTGATGTTTTTCTTTAACTTGCTGGCACTTTAAGCATTTAGCCAAGTATTAAGTGATATCTCTCCTCATTCTCGACCAAAAGTAATTCTTTTTAATTGCAGAAAACAATTTTTGATATTCGGGGTGGGTGGTATACAGACTTTTGTGGAATTCATCCAACATAAATTGCTTAATAGAAATATAATTTGGAACATATATCTTGCCTCTAAAGGTTAACAAATTTTCACTATTTAGACCATAATCAGATTTCTCTCTCGAGTTCCGTGTCTGACTAGCTTGCTGCCGAAAGAAGTTATATTTAGGGTTTTTGTGGGTAGCTTCCTTAATTTTCTCAAATATTTTTAATTCTAATTGGCTATACTAAATTTCGTACACGCAATGTAATTTTCTACTTAGTGCGTCAACCACTTAATTCTCCTTTCCCTTGAGATGTTTTATGTCAAAATTGAATTCAATTAGAAAAGAAATACATCTAGCTTGGTGAGCATTTAAATGAGGTTGTCTAAAGAAACTCGTTAAACTACTGTGTTTAGTCATTAACGATTTTTTTCCCTATAAATAATGTTTCCATACCTTCAAGGAGTGCACTATCGCAGCCAACTCCAAGTTATAGGTAGAATATCATTGTTAATGATCTTTCAATTTGCGGGATTCATATGCTATGACTCTTCCATCCTGCATCAACACTCCTCCAATGCCCTCCTTGCAAGCATTTGTGCAAACAATAAACTCCTTCTCTAGATCTGCTACTTTCAAAACAGAGGCAATGGTCAGTAAATGTTCTAAACATTCAAAACTTTGTTGACATTCCGCTGTCCACTTGAAATCTTTTCCCTTCTTTTGCAAGGAAGAAATAGGGTAGGTAGTTTTAGAAAACCCTTCTATAAATTGACAATAATATCCAACCAACCCCATGAAGGATCGAAGATCGGCCACATTTTTTGGGACGGACCATTCCATGATTGTTTTAATCTTCCCAGGATCTACAACTATACCCTCTGATGAAATTATGTGTCTCAAACACTGAACCTGATCTTTTAAAAATCACACTTACTGTATTTAGCATACAACTGGTTATCTCATAAGATTTTCAGAATGATTCTTAAATGTTTTCATGGTCCTCCAAAATTTTCGAGTAAATTAGAATATCATCAATAAAAATCAAAACAAATTTGTCTAAATAGGGGTGGAATATACCGTTCATCAAACTCATAAATGTTGTCGGGGCATTGGTGAGCCCAAAGGGTAACACCACAAATTCATACTGACCATAACAAGTTTGAAATGTTGTGTTACAAAAATATTCCTCTTTGATTCATATTTGATGAAATCTCGATCGCAAATTGATCTTTGAAAACACCCTCACCCATCTAACTTGATCAAACAGATCATCAATCCTTCGTAGAGGGTATTTATTTTTTATAGTCAGCTTGTTCACCTTTCTGTAGGCAATACATAATCGTAAGGTATCATCCTTTTTCCTTACAAATTATACAGGGGCTCCCCAAAGTGACACTTTTGGGAAAATGTAGCCTTTATCAACTTAGTTCATGCAGTTTAATTTTAAGCTTTGTCAATTCATGTTTACTCATACAATACAAAGTCTTTGACACATGGTTTTCTCTTGGACCTAATTGTATGGTAAAGTCGATATTCCTCTTTGGTGGCAGCCCAGGTATTTCGTACGGAAACACATCAACAAATTCTTGAATAACTGGTAAATTTTCCAAGGAGGTTATCTTATCCTTAGAATTCGTAAATCCTACTCGGAAAACGTATATTTGACAACATTTCTAAATGTCTATTTCTAATTGGTAGCAGTAATAGGTCGTAATTTAATAGCTCTTTTCACTCTTTGAATTTCCTGCCTCTTGCCACTCTCATCAAGGAAGCTTACAGTTTTATCTTTACAATTTACCAAGGACCAATTCTTTTCTAACCAATCCATACCAATCAACACATCATAGGTTCCTAAGGGTAACATATTTAAATCCATTATAATTTGCTACCCTGCTATCTCAAGAGGGTAATTTTCTATTTTAGCAGTCACCCTTCGCTTGGCTCCAGTAGCCAATTGCACTAACAAGGGGTTTTTGAATTTAATTTTTTGTCATTGACACAATTTCACTAACTTTGGACTAACATAACTCAGGCTTGCACCTAGGTTAATTAAAATATAAATAGAACAATTAGATATTTTACCTTCAATTTCTATCATGGTGGTCTGATATCCAGCTTGATTACCATCTAAGGCTGCATTAATTCGTGGTATACTCCTCTCCATTTCTCCAATTGTAGAGGCTTCTTGTATATTAACAACTTGTTCGATATGAGTACAGTGAGGACAATTTTATAGTAATGGGAATTTCCATAACCCCAACATTGCAAAGGGGGTTTCTATTGTCGGTTAGGTTCTGGCTGACTTGCCACCTCCGTTTTCCGGACTTCGGTTTGCAGTCTGAACTTCTGTTGATTTCTTCCTAGTATCTTGGACCGTCGTTTCCTGTTCATACTCCTTCCATTAGTATTTTTTGCACCTCTAACGTTCTAAAAACTTTTCTGCCCCTTAAGTTAATCAAGCCACCTCTTCTACCTTCCCCTTTTTGTTTCATCTGATGATAACAAATCTAGGCCTTCTGGATGGCTTCATCCATTGTCTTTGGGTTATCAAACTCTAATTTCTCTTTCATGAAGATGGAAAGGCTTCTGATGAAATGTTGTTCCTTCGCTTGCTCCTCTCGGATATATGGAACATATCTTAATAAAGACGTAAATTTCGTTACAAACTCATCCATAGTCAGTTGCCCCAATCGTAAATTGTAGAACTCTTTCACTTTTTCATTGTATAACCGTTTAGTCAGATATTTATCCTTAAAATGTTTCCGAAATTCATTCCACGTTATCTCTTGCTCTTCAATTTCCCGAACAATCTTGATTTTTTCCCACCATAGGGTGGATTTACCTTGTAATTGGTAAATTACCAACCTAGCTTTTAAATTATTATCATATTCATATATATGAAAATACTTATTCATATTAATCAGCCAAGCCTCAGCTGCTTCTTCAACTTCACCATTAAATGTTGGGGGTTTTATCTTCTTGAATTCTCCCTGAAGCTCGACTTTCTGTCTCTTAGCCCCTTTGTCATCAGAAGCATTATCAGATCTTCCCTCTTCATCATTGCGTCCCCCTTCAAATTCCTCATTATCCTCCCTATGGAAAAATACTTCAGTTTGATTTCTCTTTCCAACACTTGGGGTTTGTTTCTCGTTGATTATGTCTGTCTCTTAATATTTTCAAAATTATCTCTTATTCTTGCCTCAACTTTTCATTATCAGCTCTTAAGTTAGTTGTTTCAACCCATAGTTGCTGGACTGTTTCCAGTAATGCTGCATTAGCTTGCCAAGATTTCTCTCCCAATTGCACCCACATCTTCGAATTAGTTTCTATATAAGGTGCATTGGATCATGTTTGTGGTTTAGTCCCTCTCTGCGTCTCATCTCTTTTTGTGGGCACAATAACAATTTTATTACTTCTTAGTTACCCAGTTGGCCACAACGTTGAAACTGGGCTTTGATACCACTTGTAACAAGTATCACTATAAAAAATCATTTACATGACTAACCTACTGCCAACACATTTAATTCAATGGAATTCTACCATATTACAACTACAAAATTAATAAAATACAATGCAATTATCCACACTGCATAAGGGATGACTTAATATAAATAAACCGTACTAAGAATTTAACAATGTAAATACATATGTAAGGGCCTATGCATCTACCATGTATGATATGGTGGGGTTATTTACTATTGTCGACTTTATGTTAAAATCAACATTATATTGGGCACTTTCTGGCACACCACTTATAGGTTTCAACTTACGTTCATTAAGATATAAATGTGATTTAATTTTATGTGCATAAGTTGAATCAATATACCTCCTACCCCGACCACTTGGGCGCATATCCACCGTTCCCATGGGAGTTGCTTGATCATATGGCGCAGGTGGAAGCAGCAAAGATTGAGGTAACCATTTGCTCCCGAGTCTTGAAGCTTCCCCTCATTCTATCGCTCAGAGCTAGGGTTTTTTGCTTCTACAAGGGCTTCATAGCAAGCGATATGTTCTCCCTTCAACTCCTCAGGCAATGCGTCTCTCTAGCCTTATTCTCCTCGCACTTTCTAGAAGCTATCCCCTAATCTCTCTTGGTTTTTTTTTTTTTGTTCTTACTTTGCCAGTAACAATAGAAAGGGCTGGTGGAACTGATGCCTCTTGGATTAGGTATTTTTCTTTGCAATATTTTCTTGTTTATGACTCTTCTCATTCATGGATTTTCTTGACTGTAACAACTTCTCCTTCTACGTTTGGCAATGCCAGAACACACACGACTTTGCTTACTTAGCTCAGGTATTTTGGTTATGTTCAGTGTTATCATTTTCCTTAAGTTTATACGAATTACAAATCCTAAGTTTCATTGAAGAGTTTTTCCATGTGTTAATATCATTTCCAGGTAAGCTTTAGTGGTCGATCTCGATTGTTTTTCAATAACTCCTACCGCATGCAACTACTCACCATTCTATCTCTCTCCATGTTCTTCTTTCCTTTTCAACATGCTCGAAGAATTAATGGGTTCTTTTAGAATTGGATTATCACTTGCTCTGTTTTCTTTGCATCCATGGTTGTCTAAAGTTCCACTGGGGTTTGACCAATCCCCATCTTTTGGCGGCTTATAGTGAGGGTCCTGTTGTAGAGGCTACAACCACCCTCCAAAATTTTAGCTCGCATGCAAATTTTGGAGCCTACCGTGGATCCTGTGATCGATCGTTCCTTGGTCACTTATTAGTAAGTTGATGATTTCAAAGCCCCCTCCTTGATCTTAAGAGTTGTTCATGTTCTCATCTGTATGCAGCATGTGTCATCTTTGGGCATAGGGATTATTGTTTTTCATGTAAAGGGAAGTTTGTTCTTCTTCAAGGGGAAATCTTCATGCATATGGTTGTTCTCATCACATAGACATTTTTCACACTCACTTCACGCACTCTTGTCACGAAGGTTGTTGCATAAAGCATATTATGTTTTATATGTTCTGGATGGTCTATGTTGTATTACTAAGTGTTCCTGTGTGATCATAGTAAAGTTATATCATTGTTTACATCAGTTTCCATGATCTCACACAACAATTTTCTCGAGCAACCTAGCCTCATCCAAATTTCCGGAACTGCAAACTTTACTTCAACAACCCTCAAGCCTTTTCCCTTTCCTGTTGGGACTGAGCAATGCGTAAAGACCCCAACCTCCCTTGGCATCCAAAACTGCGCAGTGGTTTCCTCCAGTGTCCTTCCCCAGCCGGAACGTGCTGTCTTCAGAAACTATGCAGTGTTGTCCCTCAACTACCCAGTCTCTCTTGCGACCTGAAACTGTGCAGGGGTGTCCTCCCGAGACCCCATCCCGCAATAGTGCCTTGCATTTAGAAACCGTGCAGTATTGTCTCACAATTGCTAAGTATGTCTTGCATTCAGAAACTGCGCAAAGGTGTCCCCCTAGGACCCCATCCTGCAATAGTGTCTTGCATCTCAAAACTATGCAGTGTTGTCTAAGCTGTCCAATCTGTCTCGCACTAAAAAATTGTACAGATGGGCCTCCTAGGGCCTCATCTCGACAACAGTCACTGCTCGTTGAAACTGAGCAGATCTATCTCTTAGTGACTAGGAAAATATGACATGCTAGATTACTCTCAAGGAGTTGAGGAGAATAACCAAGAAACCGAGTGATGACAAAAGATCGAGACCGCATGCAAACTTTGTCAGATGCATAATCATCTCGAGGGTAAGTATGGTAAGTAAAGTACATCCTTTTGAAGTACATCTCTTAGTGTAGCTTGAAGTACTGCTTATCATTGTTATATCATTATGTCTTCAATAACATGCATGTTTGCAAGCACTAAAAGTCATTCCATGTGTTCCCTCTACATGTCTTTCTTCCTTTTCACTTGTTGGACCAAGTGTCGTCTTTTGGCATCTTGATTGCTATATCATGCTTGTGATCTTGTTCTTGTGAAGGTTTTTCTTTGTGTGCATGAGTTGTTTTCGCTATGTGAACATCGGTCGTACTCACACACAAAGTTGTAAGCATTGTCGCACAAGTGTCATCACAGTTGTTCAAAGATCTATCTCAAGTGTTGCACTTGTCGCTCTTAACCTTTAGACAGTCCCACTAAGCACATGTTTGTCTTGTTGATTTGAGGTGTCTTGTCGTTGAGTCATGCTAAGTGTGTGATCACAATGTCATGTATGCACAAGTTCACTTGCTCCCACACTTAGCCATTTTTCCTTAAAATCTATTGATCGGACAACCCTCCTTCAACTGGACCCCGACTGAGCTGTGCCGTGCAATTTCATCTCTCAGTGACCCTGCTTTGCTGCCCAGAATTGCGCAAAGCTTGAGGCTGTCCTTTGGGGTAGCTTGCATTGTGAAATCCTGAAAGTGAGAATGTTGACTATCTCCTAGAACTATAAGAATTTGTCCCCAAGTCCGATCCAATCTGCGCTTCCTGCATGATCACTCATCAAGCCTCCCTCTGGTCTACCAGAAACTTGCACTGCATTGTGACCTCAGGCTATGCTACTCTACAAAACCACACAGACATGCCCAACTGCCTGCCCAAAACTGCCTCCAGATAGTGTACATACATGTGAGTCGGCTTCTGCTGCTTGGCACTGCACTGTTCCAAGAAATTGCGCAAATCTAACTGGAAGGCCCCCCTGCTCACTCTGCCCTGCCTCTGAAAATTGCACAATTTTGACCAACACTCTCCCTACTGCCCTGCTCTATAATCATACTAGAAACTGCACAGTTGTTTTGGGAAGGCCCCTACTTCTTGTCCCATACTATCCCTAAAACATGCGCAGTTGTGACCAACAACTCCCCCTAGCTTGATCCCGCCCTGCTTTGGAAAATTGCGCAGAATCGTCTGGTAGTGCTTCCTGCTGCTCAACCTGTCCTCCTTAGAGAAACTACATAGATTCCCAGTTGGACCCCAGATGACCTACCTAGTCCTTGTCCTAAAAATTGTGCAAAACTGTCCAGCAGTTCCCCTGGACACCCTGTCTTGTCTTCCTCCTAGGAAGTACGCAGTCGTGCCCATCTGGGTTCCACCTTGCAACTATCACTACTGTCTCGGATTGCTCAAATCTGCCTCCAAGTGACCTCTGCGCATTTTTTGATCTACAGTCCTCTGGAGCCTCTCATCCTGACTTGAGATGTGCTCTGCGCAATTTTATTGTCTTTTCCTCCCTCCCGGTAACCTTGACCTAAAACACAAGAAAAAGACATCATGCTACACTAGGAGGTTTTTGATTTGATGTCGTCCCATCATGAGTGAATTGCAGGAACAGGTACACTGATGGATCATGGTGCAATGACAAATGAGATGAAGAAGGAGCGCATGCTAGAAAACTTGTTCGCAGTTGAACGTACACACGAAGCACATCAAACAACAAGCGAAACAAACACATGCATGGAACCATCTTGTGAAGAACAAGACCATGGAAGACCCTGTAACACCAAGCTATGCAGAGATGAAGGCAAGGTACATTCGAGGACACATCCATCACTTAACAACACAACAAATTTACGTGGACACCACAGTCAGCCAGTACATGTCAATAGTGTCATGTCGAGTTGTGTTATGAGTTGTCTCGACCACCTTACTACTGTGAGTTGTAACTGTTTTAATCCAATACACTGTAAAGTGAAATTACAAGTGTCATTAATGGAACACAAACAATCATATATAATGTGAAGAGTTATTTGTAATGAAGTTCAAGAGCCATGAGGGTAGTCCAGGAGTCAAAGGGGAATGTCAAGGGTTACCCCACCCTTTCCTATATATGGAACATCATAACTCATAGAATGGGCTTGTGGGATCCAAGATTTTGCTACGCATTACTTAGAGAAGGGCTTGGAGAGTATTATGACGAACCTTGTATTCTCCACAATGCAGAGCGAGTACATCTCTTTGGAGGAGCAGGCGGTGTTGACTGTAACGTTCCACTATTAGGTCTAGTAGCTGTCATGGTTGTATGTGTGGATGGAACTTTCACTTTATATATAATATAACAGAGCCAACACGTCTTCATGCATATGTTGTTATTGTAGTTCAACTATTCTGGTTACTTTAGCATTGTATGTTGTTTAACTTACACATTGGTGTATTTTAACTATTTCGTATATGATTGTATGAATCTTGTTGAAGTCATGTTGTTAGTTTATCCCATCACTTTGTATTGTTGACTATTCCGCTTTCCAACTTGTGATGTCATTCAGCTCATGTGTTCCTTTCAGGCTGCGTATTATTACAGGGTTTTAAGGGGCACACTTCTTTTTCCCCTCCGTGTGTTAGAATCTTCCCATGCATCTCGCTTGACTCGTTGTAAGGTCACACACTTGCTTCTAACAAAGATATATTGCTTACCTCTACGCGCTATCATAGTCAAGGCATAACTTTACTGCCCGTTGTTGGGACTCCTACTCCAAACAATCTGAGGTCTAGTTGGGACTTCTTACCAGGCAGATCCCTTCACATGTTGGCAGTCCAACACCATCAACATTTCTGGCGCTAGAAGGAGGGCCAGAGGACAAGCTGGGTCCTCAAAGTTTTTTTTGAATACTCGCACATCTATCATGACTAACTGTACCATTTGTCCTCCAAGATGTATGTCTTATGAAAATAAGTTTGAAATCTTAGAGGATCTCTAGAATCTCTTGCCACGTTTCACATACAAAGGTGAAGGCAGAGCAACTTGGATCATACATAGAGTTGCCTTCATAGCTTTCTATAGAAGGTATGAAATCCATGAGGATTACATGACCTTCCTATTGTTCGCATTCACACTTCGAGGGCACCCATTGCAATGGTGTGTCACACTAATCGATGAATCCATTCACTCTCTTAATCAGCTAGTTGGAGAGGTGGACAATGCTCTCCATCATTTTGACTGTAAAACACTCAACGAAGAAATTTTGAAATTACGGAAAGAACCTGATGAATCCATTGGGAAATTTCACATACACTTTCGTAATCTTGCATTTTGATTTATTGACGATGAATTTGATTGGGAATTTCTCGATGGAATATTTAAGTATCTTCTTCATATATCCAAAAATCTGCAAACCTTAGAATCATTCGAACCTGTCTTGGGATACCTCGGTGTTAGAGCTTCCAAATCCAAGATGGACAAGGTCACTGTCACAAGTGATTGTTTGTCCTCATCTCATCAAACAACTCTAGCTCCACAATGCAAGGTGGGAGAAGGTGCGTACCCATTTGTCGAACTGTCACATCCTCCCACCCCACCTTCTCTTGCTTTCTGCGCAGATTTGGCTTGCAAGATTGTTGGTTGTCACGTGAACTCATTCTCTCAACCTCCTTCCCCGCGTTCTGTTGGTCCTCCAGATTGTACTGTTTTGTGTTCTCCCATTTCTAACTCCACATCTTATGTTCACGAGGACCAAGTTGTCAATGAACTTGATGTTGTGCAGCCAACCTGCACTGTCATTCATGCTGAGTGTGTGCGGGAATATGAAGAAGAGCTTGCGGTGAAGGATGAATCCCTTCCATCTGTGCCTCATCTGCTCTCTCCTGACATCCCTTGTGATTCTTCCACTTTTTATTTTCCATGTGAAAACTCATCACCAGATGTTTCTACTTTCAATCATTCATAGAACACACCGGATGTCAATTCGTCATTGCATTGTGGAGAGGAAACATCTTTCTTTGAAAATCCATTCAATATTTCATCTGTCATTTCTGGAAAAGCAGAGGGTGAACATTCTTGTTTCTCATCAACACCTCTTCATGATTCATCAGATCATGAGAATGCCGATGAACATCTCAAATTTTTTATCATGGTTGTCATGATCTCTTTACTCCTTCATTTGATCACGGTGCTGATTCACTTGATGTTGATCTTTTTAAGCCATTGGTCTTTGATGATCTACCTACTAATGAAGTGGAAACCCCTCAGGTTGTCGAGGCACTTCAACTTGTGCTGATGGTTATGTCAGGTCCTCGCTGTCTTGAAGTCGATTCCATTTCAGATCAAAAATCTGTTGAAACACCCCAAGCTCCTCATCACTCACATGTTTGCATTAAATATCAATCTAGTTCACGGATTTTACTCCCTCCACCAACATCACACGATTCGATTGCCTATGCACTAGAGGAATCTTACACGACGAGCACTCTTGCGAAGCGCAAGTTGTATTATTTCTTCATTTTTTCTCATCAGTCAAGGTTAAAAGAGTGTATGTGCTTATCATCTGCTCACAAGTGTCACAACACCATGATACGTCTACAGAATGATTATCTTGCACTTTTACTCTTATTTTCTATGGATTCCTTTAAACTTGGAGCTTGTCGATCTTCATTGTTTTATCTTTTCATTTTGCTAGTTTTAATGTATATCTTTCTTGTTAACCGTGCCTTCACCAACATGGGCCAACCAATGTGCCGGTGGCTGCATTGGAAATATCACTTTACGTGAACAGGGCCATGCATTGTTTAGCTCAGGAGTTGGAGTAGTGTTTTATTTCTTGCTTTGCTTTGCTTTCTGGTTTGCTTTTTTTTGTTTGCATGTTGTCTTTGCTTACTTGTTTTTCTTTCGTTTTACTTTTGCTCTTTGCTTTCTTGTTTGTTTTCTTATTTGCACCCGTGTTTTAGCCTCAAATGACATTGTGTTTGGCTCTTGAGACAAGCCGAGAAAATATAAGAGGACTTGTACAATTATCAACATTTGGTTATTTGTTGTCCTCTCTCTTTATGAAGAGCTTGTTGTCTTCAGTCGATGATACCCTGATGGAAAATACGCTCTGTTCAGAGTGAGTCTTGGTGAAAACACAACGCTTGCGCTTTTAAGTAGTACCACCTACTGTAATCGGTTTTTGTGGGTTAACCCTTGTCAGCTCAATCAAGTAGAGTAAGGTGAGGGGGAAAACCTTAACAAGTATGTCAGAGGTATATATAACATACTTCTCTGAAGGGACAACCTCTTCTGATTTCAATAAGTCGGGATCCCTTTTACACCTCATGAAAAATAAATAAGTGCTTATGCATAGTTCTTTGAAAATGAAAAATGAATAAGGTGAAAGAAGAGAAAGGCTTCCTGCAAAGAGGGGTGATAGAAGTAAATCCGCCAGGGTACTATCCAGGCTTGCTGGCAGCGGAGCGATGCTTGTGCTCCTGCGTGACTCCGCCAGGGTACTATCGAGGCCTACTAGCAGTGGAGCAGCACCAAAGATGAAACTAAAATTATGAAAGTTATATTACTCATGAATCAATATACTCCTCATCCCCAATCGAAACAACTATGTTGACTTGGCTTGGTATGTGTGTTGATCAATCAAGAGAACATATTTCAGTCAAGCTAGTGAGGAAGCCATGACAATAAAAGAATCGAACAATACTTCCGGAAGAGTTGGGGATGATTTCACGAGATAAGGTCCATACAGAGAGTTGGAGTTCTACCAAGGTGTCGACAATGTTGTAGTGGCTACAACCACCCTCCAAACTTTTGGCTCCCTAGAAAATTTTGGAGCCTACCCTGGATCCTGTGATTGATCGTTCCTTGGTCACTTAATAGTAAGCTGATGATCTCAAGCCCCCCTCCTTGATCTTAAGAGTTGTTCACGTTCTCATCTCTATGTAGCATGTGTCATGTTTGGGCATAGGGATTATCCTTTTTCATGCAAAGGGAAGTTTGTTCTACTTCAAGGGGAAATATTTGTGCATATGGTTGTTCTCATCACATAGACATGTTTCACACTCACTTCATGCACTCATGTCACGAAGGTTGTTGCATCAATAAAAGTATGTTCTGGATGGTCTATGTTGTATCACTAAGTGTTCATGTGTGATCATAGTCAAGTTCTATCATTGTTTACTTCAGTTTCACTAATATCATACTTAGCCAATTTCTCGAGCAACCTAGCCTCATCCAACTTTCTGGAGCTGCACACTTTGCTTCTGCAACCCTCAATCTTTTTTCCTTGCCCGTTGGGATTGTGCAATGCGCAGAGACCTCAGCCTCCCTTGGCATCCAAAACTGCGCAGTAGTTTCCTCCAGTGTCCTTCCCCATCCAAAACCCATTGTCTTCAGAAACTGCATAGTGTTGTCCCTCAACTGCCAAGTCAGACTTGCACCCTGAAACTGTGCAGGGGTGTCCTCCCAAGACCCCATCCCGTAACAATTCCTTGCATTTAGAAACCACGCAATATTGTCTCGCAGCTGCATAGTCTATCTTGCATTCAGACACTGCGCAGAGGTGCCCTACCAGGGCCCCATCCTGCAACAATGTCTTGCATCTGAAAACTACACAGTGTTGTCCAAGCTGTCCAATCTGTCTTGCATTCAGAAATTGTATAGATGGGCCTCCGAGGGCCTCATCTCGGCAGCAGTCACTGCCCATTGAAACTGTGCAGATCTATCTCTCAGTGACTATAGGAAAAGATGACGTGCTAGATCACTCTCAAGGAGTTGAGGAGAAGAACCAAGAAACCGAGTGATGACAAAAGATCAAGACTGCATGAAAACTTCGTCGGATGCATAATAATCTCAAGGGTAAATATGGTAAGTAAAGTACATCCTTTTGAAGTACATCTCTAAGTGTAGCTTGAAGTATTGCTTATCATTGTTATATCATTCTATCTTCAATAACATGCATGTTGCAAGCACTAAAAGTCATTCCATGTGTTCCCTCTACGTGTCTTTCTTCCTTTTCATTTGTTGGATCAACTGTCATCTTTTGGCATGTTGATTGCTATATCATGCTTTCGATCTTGTTCTAGTGCGTGCATGATTTTTTTTTTCGCTCTATGAACATCGATCGTACTCACACACAAAGTTGTAAGAATTGTCGCACAAGTTTCGTCATGGTCGTTCAAAGATCTATCTCAAGTGTCGCACTTGTTGCTCTTAACCTTTAGACAGTCCCACTGAGCACATGTTTGTCTTGTTGATTTGAGGTGTCTTGTCGTCGATTCATGCTAAGTGTGTGATCAAAATTTCATGTATGCACAAGTTCACTTGTTCCCACACTTAGTCATTTTTCCTGAAAAACTGTCGACCAAATAACCCTCCTTCAACCGGACCCCGACTGAGTTGCATTGTGCAGTCTCAGTTCTCAGTGACCCTGCTCCGCTGCCCAGAATTGTGCAGAGCTTGAGGTTGTCCTTTGGGGCAGCCTGCACTGTGCAATCCTGGAAGTGAGCAAGCTGTCTGTCTCTCAGAACCACACAAAATTTGTCCCCAAGTCCTATCCAATCTGCATTTCCCGCAAGATCACTCATCAAGCCTCCCTCTAGTCTACCGGAAAACTGAATTGCATTGTGACCTTGCGCTGCGCTGCACTCCAAAAATGCGAAGACATGCCTAATTTCCTACCCGACACTACCTCTAGAAACTGCACAGACATTTGAGTTAGGCCTCTGCTTCCTGGCACTGTACTGTTCCAAGAACTTGCGCATATCTGAATGGCAGGCTCCCCTGCTGGCTTGCTTTACCCTGCCTTTGAAAATTGTGTAGTTTTGATCAGAGCTTTCCTTGTTTTCTCGCTCTATACTTATCTCGGAAACTACACAATTGTGTCAGGAAGGCCCCTGCTGCCTATCTCGCACTATCCATCAAAACTGCGCAGTTGTGAGACCTGCGCAGAAAACTGCCAGTGCTTCCCACTGCCCAGTTTGTACTCCTCAGAGAAACTGCGCAGATTCCTAGTTGGACCCCGGATGTCCTGCCTAGTCCTCGTCTTGAAAATTATGCAAAACTATCCAGCAGTTCCCCCAGACGCCTAGTCTTGTCTTCCTCCCAGGAACTGCGTAGTCCTGCCCATATGGATTCCACCTTGTAGTTGTCATTGCTATCCCGGATTGCGCAAATCTGCCTCCTAGTGACCTCTGTGCAATTTTTCCCGACAATCCTTCGGTGCCTCTCATCCCAGCCTGAGATGTGCTTTGTTCAGTTTCAGTGTCTTTTCCTCCCTCCCGGTCACCTCAACCCAAAACACAAGAACAATGTATCATGCTAGACTAGGAGGTTTTGGATTTGATGTCGTCGTGTCATGAGTGAATTACAAGAATAAGTACACTGATGGATCATGGCACAACGACAAACGAGATGAAGGAGCACATGCTAGAAGACTTTCTTTCTGTTGAATGTACACAAGAAGCACATCAAACAACAAGTGAAAGAAACACATCCATTGAACCATATTGTGAAGAACAAGACATGGAAGACCCTGCAACACCAAACTATGCAGAGATGAAGACAAAGTACATTTGGGGACACATCCATCACTTAACAACACAACAAATTTACATTGACACCAAAGTCAGCCAGTACATGTCAATATTGTCATGTCGAGTTATGTTATGAGTTGTCTCGACTACCTCACTATTGTGAGCCGTAACTATTGTAATCCAATATAATGTAAAGTGAAATTCCAAGTGTCATTAGTAGAATGCAAACAATCATATGTAATGTGTAGAGTTATATGTAATGAAGTTCAAGATTCATGGGGGTAGTCCAAGAGTCAAAGGGGAATGTCAAGGGTCACCCCACCCTTTGCTATATATAAAACCTCATGACTCATAGAATTGTCTTTTGGGAGCCAAGCTTTTGCTAGGCATTGCTTAGAGAAGGGCTTGGAGAGTATTATGATGAGCCTTTACTTCTCCACAGTGTAGAGCAAGTATATCTCTTTGGAGGAGCAAGCGTGCTGAATGTAACGTTCCACTATTGGGGCTAGTGGTTGTCATGGTTATATGTATGGATGGAACTTTCACTTTATATATAATATAACAGAGCCAACACATCTTTATGCATATGTTGTTATTGTAGTTAGACTATTATGGTTACTTTGGAAATGTATGTTGTTTAACTTATGCATTGGTGTATGAACTATTTCGTATATAATTGTATGAATCTTGTTGAAGTCGTGTTGTTGGTTTAACCCATCACTTTGGATTGTCGACTATTCTTCTTTCCAGCTTGTGATGTCATTCAACTCGTGTGTTCCTTTCAGGATGCGTACTATTACAGGCTTCTAAGGGGCACACTTCCTTTTCCCCTCCGTGTGTTAGAACCTCCCCATGCATCTCGCTTGACTCACTGTAAGGTCACACACTTGCTTCTAACAAAGATATATTTCTTACCTCTACACGCTATTGCAGTTAAAGCATAGCTTTACTACCCATTGTTGGGACTCCTACTCCAAACAATTTGAGGTCTAGTTGGGACTTCTTACCGGGGAAATCCCCTGACATGTTGGCGGGTCCATCACTGTCAACAAGTCCCTAGGGTTTGATTACGACTCTGGATAATATGTAATTTATATTTTTTTACAATGAAAGTCAAAGGGTAATCCCTCCGAGGGTTTTTGTCTATGGCAACCTACTGGTTAATTTGCCCGATAAGAAAATTTGGTTATGTATCAGGTCACTGTTATGCAAATTTTGTGTTAGCTGAGAGTTTTGTCGTCTGCAAGGAAGGGTTAACTCTGTGTTACACTAAAAAATGTCACCTTGACTACTTACAGTTAGTATGGCTCAAATCAACAGTCATGCTACCCTCTTAGGCAAGTCTCATGCCTCTGTTATCCATCTCAAACTCAAAGAAGAGAGAAAGTCTTGTAAAAACTATGTTTATCTATGGGGTCGCAGGTTCTCTCTAGCCTTACCTGCAGGGACGCTGACCTTGTTCACAAAATATGCGTCCATGGACGCTCTGTATGTTAAGGGACAGGTGCGTCCCTCTGTAAAAGGCAAAATGCGCGAGTTTTATCTTGAAAAAGTTACTTGTGGTTACTTCTAGAACATTCTAGAGGTCGGTTTGATGAAATGGATGCGCCTCCAGTTGGTTCATGTATCTCTATTAAGGGGGAACTAATCCCATCAATAAGGGAGCTATCCCACCCAAAGAGGGGGATGATCCCATTGATAGTGGACCTGAATAACCTCTTTACAGCACTATAAATAAAGGCATTGAGCCAGAAGGAGAGGAGGTTGGAGCTATACATTTTCTTTGGGTAAATGCTGCAGGATTTAGGTCTTCCATTAGAGCCTTTGTGAGGAGAGATTGTCTTCACTTGATTCTACTTGGGAGAGGGTGAGCTTTGTCAAAGTAGAGGAAAACCCTTGATGGACCCTGGGAGGAACTTGCACAACACCAAGGCCAGGTTGTAAGAGTTTCTTTGTTTCGTTATTAATACAAACTGGTTTATTTTTCTCAATAGCTTGTGTTAATGAGTTATTTCATGTGTTCCTTGGTCTGCATGTTGAATATATGTTTTATTATATGAAATGCAAGTGCTTGGTAATTGTTTGATTGTTTGTGGTTGCAGGAATTGACTTGAAGGAGGGGCTCATCCGGATCGTCAAGAACGAACTTCAACAACAGCGTTTTGGAATAAGGTAAGCCTAAACACTTGTAGTTTTCATATTGTAAAAGGTGTATTTAGAGAAAGATCACTCCATTTTGTCTTGTTTGTCATTAGAATGTCTTAGACTTCTAGGAAGGTCAGCTGTGTCCGCACCCTTGACAGATTCCGTGTGACAAATTGGCGACTCCGCTGGGGATAGATTCCATTGATGAGAAAAGTCTTTTCCTTTATGTGAACTTTGCTCTGAAAAAATCATTTTTATTTTTTTGGTTTTGGCTCTGTGATTCTGTCTCTGGGTGGGTTAGCTTAGGATTAGTTTTATTTTGGTTTTTCTAGAGTTTTTCAGACGGACGCACTCTCTGAGTGCTGCACAGTGCGTCCCTGGACGCACTTTTGCTGCGTGCACAGAGCGGGCCCGCACCTGTGCTAATGGGTTGCCTGCGTCCCTTGCCAAAATTTGAGAAAATTCCATTTTTTGCCTTTTTTGCTCTTAGATTTTGTTTTTTCTTAGTTTTTTCTGCCCAGATTCATTAGTCCCTTGTCCAGAATCTTCACCTAAGCTTGTTCCTGCTCTTAGCTTTCATCAATTGGGTGTTTTGAGTCTCTTTTTGAGAAATTCTTGATTTGATTTCCATTGGTCATTACTTGGCGGTTTGTCTCAGTCTTTTCACAATTTTGCATCTTTTTGCTTTTGTTTTTGCAAAAAAATTTCCCCCTCATTCGCCGGGGGGGGCTAAATTGTGTATGAGTGTTAATCGCCTTTGAGTGTTTTTATTTGATCTTTGGAACTCTCACCCAATTTTCTCAACTTGCACTTGATTGGTTCTTAGATCACATTAGAATCATCTTGTGTTTGAGAATTCTCTTGCATAGATCACATTTGCATAATTAGAGTTCTCAGTTTCAGAATATGAATGAAAAATGTGCATAGATTACATTTGCATACTTTTCATGTGAATTGTGCATAGATTACAATTGCATAGTTTACATTCTGAAAAATCAATCGTAGATTTAGATCAGCTTTCTTTGATTTGAATTTACACAAAAATAAAAATAAAAATTGGTTTGGAATTGATTTGCATTAGTTTTTCTTGATGAAATTAGTGCATTAGAGAATTTGTTAAATTTTCTCTTAATGATCAATTTTTTGCATTGTTGGAAGTGAATGGAAACTCTTTCCTTACTCTAGTTAGGATTCATCGAATTGAAAGGATTGCATTATCATATTCGATTGCATTCAGTTGAGTCGGGTCATAACATCATTGGTTTCATCTCCATTTACCCATTTGAGTAATAACAGCCTTAATAACACAGCGCTTAATTAAAATTCATCTAGCAATTTTTACATTTCTAGGGCTCTGAAACACCAACATAGCTTAGGCTAGGGTCTTGGAGTAGGTGAGTACTTAACTCTCCAAGACTACAAAACCAAACAGATAGTTTATCTTGAGTAGAATAAATCCAATTGTTTCAATTGCACTCTGGGAAAGCTCCTCTTAAAGGAGAAGCACGAGCTCGTGTCCGAACCAGTGAGGGGATCATTCCCCCCTCGTTGGGAACGACGCCAGACAGTACGTATTACAAACGGTAAACCTCGGATTAACCATTGTCGAGGAGCCAGGGGTCACTTATCGGTAAACCTTGGATTACTGTCAAGGAGCCGGTAAGGGGATTGAGCTTGTTACTCTGCCCTTGCGTGCTGTCGGAGTTTAGACTGTTCCCCCAGGTGTAATTGTTGTGATTGGTAACTTTAGTGACCATAATCTTTAGGGTTCTACCGAGGTGACGGTGGAGGGAAGGTCCCACTGTACCTGGAGCAGACGTCGGTTATACTCACTTGGATTTTCCGGGGGGTTCACTTCACTTCGAGACGGTTAAAGTGGAGGAACTTGTGCCGGTCTATTCATTAAGCAGGTTGCCGGGGTAACTGTTCCACCCGCCATTTCTGTACTGAATTCTGCGAGGTTGGGCTTCATCACCAACTAGTGTTTTCGGTCCGGAGAGCTAAATGTTGGTCCTCCTTATATGGCTACTTTGTCATTACCTGGATTTACAATAGGTTTACCGATATGGTTATTTTCAACTTCGTTGGCCCAAAATACTCAAATTGTTCCATCTCAACCGGATGCTTCACCTCAACAGAGTTCACCATCTCAACATCACCAACCTTTTGTTGACCCTTTACCTTCTTCACCTAATTTTTCTTCCTCCATTTCTTCCTCTTCGCCTGGTAAAAGCCTTGATGCTAGTAACCAGGAGGCTAAGAAGAAGAAGAAAGGGAAGAAGAAGAAGAAGAAGAAGAAGCAAGATAAGAAAGAAGTCAACCAACCAACCATGGCTGTAAGTGTTAGTTGTGTTGAGGAAAATTCCGACATGCACCGTAAACCCAAATACCCTTGCAGGCTTTGTAAGGGTGACCACTTCCTTGTCAATTGTCCTGGTATTCCAAAGGTCTTGGAAGTATGGTCAGAAAAATCTCATCAACTTTCCGTTGATCCATCAACCAGTGATAGTCAGGTTCCTGGGAAAAAGGGTAAAGTTAGGTTTCCTTGTAAGTTATGCAAAGGGAGTCATCAAACTCACATTTGCCCTCACATGGATGAAGCCTCAACATTGTTGGAAAACCTTACTATTCCACAGCAAGAATTTCCAACTGGTTACCGTAAACTTTCTCCCAACCTACCGTCAACTGACGGAATGATTGATCTAAATTCAAGTACAGTCGATCACACTCTCCCATTGGAGAGTGAAACTCATGTCACTCAGGTTGATGATCCATTAGTTGATCAAGTGGTCGATTCAATTTCACATTCGGTCGATCACACTCTCCTTTTCGAGAGTAAATTTCATACCGCTGATGTTCTTCTTGTTACATCGGATTCTTCTATGCCGGGGGGCATTTCACCTGTTTCTACAGAACCCCCTCCAAGTACTGAGGTCTTTTCCTTTGATTGGAATAGACTGACAGAACCTCGTCTTCCTTCCTCCATCCCTTTCCAAATCATTGTCAAGGCTGGTGGTAGGGACATACATCGTACTCAGGTAGATGAAGGTGCTTCTGTTAGTATTTTATCCTCAACTGTTTGGAAAGCTTTGGGTTCCCCTCAGCTTGCGCCTATTACACAGAATCTGAAAGCTTTTAACAGAACCATTAGCGAACCTTTAGGGATCCTTCCTAAGTTCTCTATTACCTTGGAAGGTAAAACTGTCCGTATTGATCTTATGGTAGTTCGAGGTCCCTTGGATTTCAATTTACTCCTTGGGCGAGACTATGTTTATGCAATGAAAGCTGTCGTATCGACACTCTTTCGCGTGATGTCTTTCCCTCACAATGGAAGTATTGTGACTGTAGACCAGCTTTCGTTCCATAGTCTTGTCTCAACTACCAATAATATGACAACCCTAAATGTTCCTGATTCTCAAGTGGTATCTACCCCGCCACGGGTTAATTATGTGGCAACTGGTCCCATGTTTTCAGCTACCGATGTAAGTGAGCCTCCCGTTGTTTGCTCATCTTCCTTTAATTTAGATCCGGTAATTGACATGGAAAACTCTATGGGATTACTTGAACACGATGTTCTTATCCCTTTTGATTCCCTTGACATGTGTTCCTTCCCAAGAAGTATTCTTCCTTCGGATGAAGACCTCTTGGAAGCCATGATCAAGGTGTGTCCATTGACATGTCTTTCTTCCAGTTGGAAGTCATGATCAGTGAACACGAGGATAGTTTGTTCCTCTCTCAACCTCGTTAAAAAATGAAATAGGGTGTAACGAGGATAGTTTTTTCCTGTATCAACCTCGTTAAAAAATGAATCAGTGTGTCCGAGGAAAGTTCCTTTTACTGTGTCAACCTCGTTAAAAAAAAATGAATCAGTGTGTGCGAGGAAAGTTCCTTTTACTGTGTCAACCTCGTTAAAAAATGAATCAGTGTATGAGGATAGTTCTTTTACTGAGTCAACCTCATTAAAACATGAATCAGGTAGATTTTAGGATATGTAGGTAGATTGTAGAAAGTAGGATTGTGAGGAAAGTTCCTTTTACTGTGTCAACCTCATTAAAAAATGAATCAGTGTGTGTGAGGAAAGCTCCTTTTACTGAGTCAACCTCATTAAAAAATGAATCAGTGTGTACGAGGCAAGTTCCTGTTACTGAGTCAACCTCGTTAAAAAATGAATCAGGTATGAGGATAGTTCTTTTCTTGTGTCAACCTCCTTAAAAATGAAACAACTCCCTTTTCAAGTTAAATATTGAAAGTAAACCTTCATTTCATCCAGCCGGTTGAATGCAATGAAGCCTGGGGGGCATGTACCTCTCTTTGCGTCATTATGCTGGGGGCATGCGAACTTTTTGAGCATAGTTCCTTGTCTTGTGTCAAGCTCGTTAAAAAATGAAACAAGGGTAGGTTAAGTAGGTAGATTGTAGAGAGTAGTCATGAGCATAGTTCTTTGTCTTGTGTCAAGCTCGTTAAAAAATGAATCAAGGTTTTTAGAGCACAGTTCCTTGTCTTGTGTCAAGCTCGTTAAAAAATGAATCAAGGTTTTTTAGAGCACAGTTCCTTGTCTTGTGTCAAGCTCGTTAAAAAATGAATCAAGGTTTTTTAGAGTCTAGTTTTTTGTTAGGTAGATTGTAGAAAGTAGTTATGAGCATAGTTCCTTGTCTTGTGTCAAGCTCATTAAAAAATGAAACAACTCCCACAAGTCTTTCCAAGATTTTGAAAGTAAAGCTTCATTCCATCCACCTCATTGAATGCAATGAAGCTTGGGGGGCATGTACCTTGATTTGCATCATTATGCCGGGGGCATGTGAACTTGTAACAAGCATAGTTTTTCGTTTCAAGCTTGTGTAAACATGAAACCGAATCCGAGCATAGTTCTTTTCCTGTGTCAAGCTCGTTAAAAAATGAAACAAATCCTCCTCTACTTGAGTCGAGAGATTGACTAGATCTCGTAAATGTTAAGTTGTATATTTAGGTTAGTTGTTTCGGTGTTTTGCATAATTTTCTTACAGTTTTAGGTCAAAGTCTTTTAAATGATCTCGTCACTAAACCTTCATTTCATCCAAATGGTTGAATGAAATGAAGCTAGGGGGGCATGCACTCTAGCAGTTACGCTTAGGGGGCATCAAGCACAGTTTTCTCTCTGTTTCAAGCTTGTGTAAAAATGAAACTACTCTGAAGCATAGTTTTTCTCTGTTTCAAGCTTTTGTAAAAATGAAACCTATCTCGAGTCAATTTCAGTTATTTTCAGGACTCGTTAAACTCATGAAAATACCGAGATTATTTTGCTATTTTTCATTCTCGTAAAACAAATGAAAACGCCGAGTTCTTTCCGTCTTTTCCTGCTCGTAAATTAAATTGAAAGTCGGTCATATGAGTACATTTTTATCCCTTTTTCAGACTTTTTAAAACTTGCGAAAAAGTGAAAACCATGAGTACATTTTTATCCCTTTTTCGAACTCGTTAAAACTTACGAAAAAGTGAAACCTTAGAGTCATCTTTTAAGCCCTTTTCTGACTCCTAAAACATGAAAAGATTGCCGAGCGTTTCTTTTACACTCGTTAAAACGGAATTAAAAGACGGTCCTCTTATAGCTCTTTTCTGACCGTAAAATCAGGAAAAGATTGCCGGGTTTTTGTCGTTTCAAACTCGATACTGGAAATAAAACGACGTGTCCTTGATCGCTTTTTACTTTTCAGGTCAGCGACACTAAATATGAAAGTACTCCTTGGTCGCAAGATCAAGCGGTTCCCCCAGGTATTATTTTATACTTTTTCGGGCTTGAGGGACACAAATATACGAAAAAGTTCAACGTGGAGTCTCCTTTAGTTTTTTCAGACTCTCTAAAAATGAAAAACGCCGAGTTTCTCCTATACTGGACTCGTTAAACTTTTACAGTAGAGGACCTGTTCAATTACAAACAGGAACGAACCACTCCTTCCTAGGGTTCGAATTTAAACTAGGTTGGACTCGTCCGAAGGATGAGCTTATAATCAAGCATATGTTATCCTCCTCAAGCTTGTTAAAAATAAAGAGGTACTTGCCAGAAATGGTGGGGGAAAAGAGAGAAGAATGAACCTGTTTGTCACCTTTTGTCTCAGAAGAAACTTTATTACCACTCTTGAACACGACACTTTTCATTCACCTGGGTTGGGAAATCTTTTACCTCACAGTTGACCAAATCACTTTGAAAGTCTTTAACCGGGTTTCGGGGATTAACTTTGAGTTATTCGTCACCAAGCCATCTGTTGTGTCGTTATGTGTTCAAGAGGTCTGCAAGCAAAACTTTCATCTGCAAAATACTTGTCATCCATTTGACCATCCCTGAGTCAATCCTCACAGCAACATTTCTTCAACTTGAACAATGATTTCGTGTTGTGGGCTTGCCTGCAACGGGTCACTTTCTATCGACATCGACACATTATCTAGAAAGATGACTTAGGAATCGACAGCACCTTGAAGTCTGCATGCATCAATGGCAGGTTTCTCGCCTTTGACGTCAGTTTACATCATTGACTTTCGATCAAAGGATTCCGTGAAGTGTTCGACATCAAATCATCTATTCACATTTCACGGGTTGTGCTTGGTACTTTGAGAACCATTGACATTACTGGTGGTTTCTCTCACGCTTGTTAACAGTTTACATCATCGACTGATAATCAAGTGGTTTCTAACATGTTCGACATCGAATCATTTAATCACATGGCTAGAATCGTACCAATTCGGGAAGTAGAAGTGAAGACCCTGGATCTAGTTTCTACCATCCAGGCTGCGAGGAGTTTTGTATTCATTATCTATGTAGACTAATCATAAACAGATGGCTGCGTCCATACTGTGTCTACAAAAGTCTATAAAAATGATGTACTGCAAGATCATTCCTGTATCAGAATAGTTAGTCCATTAGTTAAAGTTTTGAATCTGAGTATGGGAATGCCTACCTCAGTGATGATATAATCTTATCCATGTATTTTGTGTTGAAAATTGCAGGTTCCAACCAGGCCATCCACAAGACAATCCTTGAAATGATAAAGCGCTTCACCCTTCCTAGAATTACAAAACCCTATTCTATTCCAGGCTTCGCACTTTAGGGGGCAATCTGTTACACTAAAAAATGTCACCTTGACTACTTACAGTTAGTATGGCTCAAATCAACAGTCATGCTACCCTCTTAGGCAAGTCTCATGCCTCTGTTATCCATCTCAAACTCAAAGAAGAGAGAAAGTCTTGTAAAAACTATGTTTATCTATGGGGTCGCAGGTTCTCTCTAGCCTTACCTGCAGGGACGCTGACCTTGTTCACAAAATATGCGTCCATGGACGCTCTGTATGTTAAGGGACAGGTGCGTCCCTCTGTAAAAGGCAAAATGCGCGAGTTTTATCTTGAAAAAGTTACTTGTGGTTACTTCTAGAACATTCTAGAGGTCGGTTTGATGAAATGGATGCGCCTCCAGTTGGTTCATGTATCTCTATTAAGGGGGAACTAATCCCATCAATAAGGGAGCTATCCCACCCAAAGAGGGGGATGATCCCATTGATAGTGGACCTGAATAACCTCTTTACAGCACTATAAATAAAGGCATTGAGCCAGAAGGAGAGGAGGTTGGAGCTATACATTTTCTTTGGGTAAATGCTGCAGGATTTAGGTCTTCCATTAGAGCCTTTGTGAGGAGAGATTGTCTTCACTTGATTCTACTTGGGAGAGGGTGAGCTTTGTCAAAGTAGAGGAAAACCCTTGATGGACCCTGGGAGGAACTTGCACAACACCAAGGCCAGGTTGTAAGAGTTTCTTTGTTTCGTTATTAATACAAACTGGTTTATTTTTCTCAATAGCTTGTGTTAATGAGTTATTTCATGTGTTCCTTGGTCTGCATGTTGAATATATGTTTTATTATATGAAATGCAAGTGCTTGGTAATTGTTTGATTGTTTGTGGTTGCAGGAATTGACTTGAAGGAGGGGCTCATCCGGATCGTCAAGAACGAACTTCAACAACAGCGTTTTGGAATAAGGTAAGCCTAAACACTTGTAGTTTTCATATTGTAAAAGGTGTATTTAGAGAAAGATCACTCCATTTTGTCTTGTTTGTCATTAGAATGTCTTAGACTTCTAGGAAGGTCAGCTGTGTCCGCACCCTTGACAGATTCCGTGTGACACTCTGGCTCCATTCGTGGATTTATCACACTATTCTTATTAAATTTTCAAGGGAAACAAATGGATGGTTAAGAGTCTATTAATTCGTTTAGACTTATTCAGTTGCATGCTAATTTTATTTGTCGTGATTTATCAGTTAAGAGAAACACTTTCTTCAGTTTTAATTTTCTGTCTGGTTATGTGGCATATTCACATGATTTTCGTTTTTATGAAATTTAGTTCCATACCCTAAGTATCATTTCTCTGCTTTTTTGATTTTAAGTTCACATTTATATTGTAACAACAAAAGGTCTCACCTACTCACAAGTGAAACTTGGCTATTCTTGTTCTACTTGTAACCCATAGGTGTTAACAGAGCTTAACCATGGTTCTGGACTGTCTCCAATGGGCTTCGACCACTGGCATCAAGACTTAACCACAACCCTAGCACAACTAACTCATTTTTCTTTTAATGTTCAAGAATTCTGTTAAATTTAGTTCAAGTTTTTCTAGAAAAATGCATACATAGCAATTATTCCTACATAAATTATTTTTCAGTTCTAGTTCTTTGGGTTATGATGTAACAACAATTCCATTTTTCTTTCATTATTCATAAAATCTTAATTAATTTTGTTGAATTATTTATAGTACTACTTCAAGTTGCATTCAAGATAAAATTTTGTTTGTATAGTGTTCAATGATTCCTTCAAAGAAAACAAAAAAACAATATTTTTCCCTGACACACATAATCATGAAGTTCCTGTAAACTTTAGCAAAATAAAATCTTATAGAAAAACTTATCCGATCTCTCTCCACACTGCAAGATTTAAACTAGGAAGTCTCTCCACTCGACCACAAGACTGGAAATGATGTCCAATCTCCCCCCGAGCTTCCTCTTGTCTAGAAAGTATAGGAATGAATCCCAAGCTAGATTGTTTTCCAAACCTCAAGACTACCCGGTCGAGTTCAGAACTCAAATCATAGGGATTATTCTTAAGGGTTCCACTGGCTCGAAGTCCAGCTCAAGAACTCCTTATCTTTCGCAGTGTCTTTCTCACCTGTACAACGTATTGTGCCAGTTATTAGTTCTTCCAATCCTCTCTCCTCTATCCTATGGGTTTTCCCATTGCCATCCTTGGATCCCTTCCTTCGCCTGCGATTCCATGGGTGCGTGGTGACCGGGGGCCAGGGGCTTAGCCCCGACCCCTTCTTCCAAAAGGTGGCGAGTTCAAATTTTTATATGCGTTCTGCCCATAGTGTGTTAAGAACCACCATATATCCTAATGGTAAAGTGCTACGATTGTGAATAGGAGGTCTTGTGTTTGAATCTCCTGGGGCTCAATCAAAATGTAACCAAAATTTTGCACAATTTTTAGGGTGCCATGTGGCAGCCCATGAATGGGTCACATGGCACCATACTACTAGTCCACCACACAAAAACCACTAGCTAATAAAAATCGAGAAGCTACCCACAAACCAGAGGATGCACTTTGAATCCTGTGATTGGCTCATGCTGGCTCACCGTACAGTCAACCCAGTCAAGGGACCTGTTAAAATTTTAACTTTTGGGCCAAATGGTCAGCATGCGATAACTTAAGCATATAGTGTCATATTAAGGTGAAACGAACGTCGTTGGATTCAAAATGACGATCACTTCAACTTGAAGCCAGTTTCAAGACTTTCTGGGCACTTTCATTTTTGAGCTAAAATTTGATCCCCTTATCACATCTCCCCACTAGGAACTTTTGAACTCCAAAAGTTTACTTCCCTAGTCAATATAATGAGACTGAAACTCAAAAACACCCAAAAATTCAATCTAAAATGCTTAGTTTTCAATTGGTTCCCTTCAAGCCCCAATCAAGGCACTTCACCTATCTTCTTCGTGAAGACCTACTATCCTGCTAAGAATTGAGCCAACATTTTTATCGTTGATGCATGAACAAAATAATGATGAGTGGAATTTGAAAATTCTCTTTAATATCGTCTTTGAACGACTCAAAAACAACTTCATCTTGAAGTTAAACTATTGAAGACAAACTTGACTCCATCTTGGAAATCAAAAGTAACATAAACTTGCTTTACTGTCCTCAAGATGAGATTGTACATAAAAAGTACACTGCTATAAATTTTCAATGATACACTTGGCCTTACCTACAAAACATAAACACTGTACAATCTTGAAACAAAGATTCTATTCACACAAGTTTCATCTCGAATACTTGCATCTGTGAGTACATGACAAACTTGTAGAAGACTTTGAACAACAATCTTGTACATTCACTAAAGTCCTTGAACATGTGAACTTATAAACGAGCCAATACATACATAAATTAAAATCACATACTTGTTGAATGTTGGACACCTAATCCTAATGGGTTAGTGTGGAAGTCGAATGGACAAAAGCAGTCCAAGAGACCTTGGGATCTGAAACCCAAGAGTCACATAATGTACTATAAATGTAAATCATTTGTCAATAAAAATTGTACTGCATAATTATCTTTCATATCTTTCTTTGCTGTCCATGTGTGTTTAACATGGTATCAGAGCCATGATGTGTGGCCTGTGTAGTTTTCTCACGGTTTAGCAACTGGACTGAGCTGCCTTGAATAATGCTGGCCTCCATTGATTATCCACACCTGCGCTGCCCTGACATATTCTATTTATGATTCCTGCGCTTCTCTGATCATAAACGTTTCATATTCTCGGAATGATGTCCATCAGTTAAATTCGAATTCTGTCTGCCATATTCCCTTGAAACTGCTGTTGCTTAAAACCTGACATATGTTTGAACCGTGGACGCTTGTGTTACAGTGTGTGTGTGGGGTCTGTCATATTCCATTTATCAGACCTGCGTCTGACATTACCTGCATTCTGAATAATTTCTCATTTGAATCAGTGTGTAGTGGTTTTGGACGGCCATACAGCTCCAGCAAAGTGTATCAGTGCAAGCATTGATGATTTGTTGAACGCTGCCTGACAAAGAATTGTGGAGGATGCAGCTGGTATCATCGTTCTGAATGAGCAGAGCATTAAAACTGAAATGATGGTGCACTGCACCACCTCTGTCGCTACCCAGAGATGCGTTGGACCCAACGCTCATTGAGGCACAGTAGTCTGATCCGCTATAGCCTACCAGTCTTCGTCCGAGCTAGCTGCTGTTTCTTTGGAGTTTTGTCTACGAATGGCGAAGTAACACCGTCCGAACCCAGTTCTACTGTAATTTCGTTGGTAATTCAATAATGGCTCTCCACATCCAGAAATAGCCCTGTGTCACTGGCCATATCTCAGAAGTTGGTTACACCCGATGGCAGAGAGAGAATTTTTAGTTATGATGATTCAATTGTATTTGTGACAAACGCTGATTTGGATGGATACAAAAGTAGTTTGTAAAACCTTAATTGATGCATTTCATTTAGCGGTTTTACAAATCGGCGTTCATTCTTAACTTATGGCTGGATATTTGATGATTGAGTGGTCTTTTATGTACATTTTGTTCCATCCCAGATGCTGGAACTGATGTTGGAACAGGTCGACGTTTCACTACTGTAGGCACAACCAGCAGCGAGTGATCTTTGGATTTCCTGCCTCGAACTCCCAGAGGATCTCCCTGCTTCGATGTCGCTGCAAATGGGACTGATGATGACGGAGCTGGTGACTGATGGCGATTTGGTGTAGGCTGTAAATGCATACTTGACATTACATGTGTAGTCTTTTGCTTCTTTTGTGATACTGAAACAGTGGGACTGTGTGTAGGACCGGAAGGAGGTACAGCATTGGATGTAAATCCTGAGTATATCGTTGTTGCAGCAGTTTTCATCATTGCCGCAAACTCTTGCATTGTTTTCAAATCTAAGAGTGATTAAAACGTCAGAGTCAAGGAAGGCAAGAAGATGAGAAACGTCAGGAGCATTATCCTTCAACTGCTCATGGAAAAGCACAAGTCGAAAATCAGCAGATAGTTGCTCCAGATGCTGGAAAACTTTTGAAAGTTTAAGGCGTTGCCCTTCATCTACAATCACTGCTTCCCAATCAAGGCATATCAAAGAGTCCAGATCCGCGGTGACAACATCAGAGGTTGATAAGACAATCTGAACCAGCACACATCCACTTTCTTCTGAAAATTCAAGCTTCCGGATAATGTCTCTTGACTCTCTATTACCACAATAAGCCACCATATTTATAGAAGAAGCCCACCTCAAAAATTCCGACTCCCAGCAATATATTCCAGCAGTTGAGAATAGGTCTGTCATTATTGCAATGCGTTCCTGATTAACTTCATCAATGACAAGAGCATTCCTGTGGTTTTGCCAGAACTCTCGAAGTTTATTGACAGATCTAAGAAGAGAAGAATCCAGTAGCCCTTTCATCCAGTCTGGAGGTCTTTTCAACCTTGAAAAAGGACTGTTCCACAGGCTTTTTGCCTTAACTGCTTGAGTAGGACTAGCTCGCTGGTGTGCCTCATCATAGCGAAGTTTGTATGCTTTCATTAGTTCCTTAGTTGAAGTTCAAATTTCTTCGAAGGGAAGAACTTTGAGAAGGTTTTGGCGATTCATAATCGATTGGCAGATTCAGAATAAAACCCACGAAAATTTCTGAGCGAACTGGGGTTTTAATTCGGTCGAGTCGTGAAATTTGGTGTGCATCAATGTATATCATTTGGGGTGACTGCCGACAGGAAAAGACATAGTTAGTCTATGGTGCGACATAAAGCTGGCGCGTAGCCTTATAAATATCAACAACAAAGGAGTTTTATTTGTTGCAGATCCGATTTGTTGGGTTGATCTTCCAATGACCAATAAATTTGGAGAAGCCTCACCCAGAATCACATCCATTATGCATGTAGCAACTCCCAAGCAGTAAATTCAAGTTTGTCTTTGGTGATTGAAAATTCCAGATTGGCTGGGTACGTTACAGTATAGCTTCAACATTCATCTCTCAGTGTAAGAGGCTACAACACTTGGTTATTGGAGGTCGAATTCATAGGGAAGTGTTCACTTCAACCAGTGGACTGAATTTCATTGAATTAAATCCTTGTGTTGGCCTAGAGAATATTTAACATTCAATTCCTATTGGCAGCACAAATTATTTCATGTTCAGATCAGACCAAGGTCCTATGGCAGCTTATTGAAAGAAACCGTGTTGTTGGTAGGCTACCTTCATTTTCGGAGTTGAATATTGTTGCAGAGGAAGTCAATAGAGAAGCAGTCCCAGGTTCCTGCATATTCTTCCTTCTAATTCTGTTTTCGAAATTCTTATCAATCCTGTTCTCAAATGATTTGAAGAAATTTGTTTACAACAGTACAATGATTGTGAGCCTTATATCATGTACAAACCCGAGTCATGTATTAGGTGCTGAGTGGGAATAATGTATGATGCTTGTGTTGTCAACAAGAATATAGTAGATTTGGAATTTTGTATGTGGTCAAAGAGTTAAGTCTTATTCATATGTACGTTGGTAAGGTACCTTGCTGGAGAGTATTCTTGTACATAGTATTGCAAGCTGATTGATTTGAAGTTGTTGCCATAAGTTTATTTGGTGTCCATCTTTTCCTCATTGTTTTACTATCTTTTGAGGTTAGAAATTGCTCCAATCGGTGCAATATTAGAGTTAGTGGACAATCTAATACTCTCTAGTATGAATAATACAATCAAAATCAGCAAGGATTTTCTCACTGATATTCATAGTTGTTTGCAAAATGTACAAGAAAAGATCGATTTTTTGCAGCTTGAATCACAGCTACAACAAGAAGAGCTACATCAAAATAGACACCATTCTGAACCTGTTTTTGTTCAGAACATTGAGACAACCACCCATCAGCAGCATGTTAATAATGTTATAGTTCATTCAAATAAAGCAACAGTTGTATATGCAGATGCAGAAACTCAGTCTGCACTTCCCAAGCCCATCATCAGACCTTGGGAACAGCTTGTCCACAACAAGCACAAAACTGGTCTTGGATATGACAAGGACTTGTCCTTTCATATTCCAGACTATGCCAAGCCCATTCAGTTTCAGAGTGCTGGATTTATTCATGATAGTTCACCAGCTCTTCATGACAGTTCAGCTTTAGCTGTTCTAGATTCTGCCCCTCTTCCACAACAACAACAACAACAACAACAGATCATAAAATGCCAACACTGTGACCGAGTTGGCCATCTGAAAGATCACTGTTTTGATCTTCATCCATGTAAGCACTGCCATAAAACCAGTCATTCTTCACACAGATGCTTCAAAAACAAACGTCCTGCAAGAAAAAAGATTCATCTTGGATGGATCGCTTCTTGGCAATGGGCATCAACAGCCAAGAAGATATTTCAAACACATGTCAGAACTTGTTCCAGAGTATTGAACAGTCTTGCAGTTGAGTTTTATCCATCCTCTCACCTTGTATCTGACAGGGGGGGAAATGATGGTCATCTACAAGCTTCAAAGCCACATCAAGCGAGCCTGAGCCACAACCTGCCACACCAGTTTCAGAGTTGTAGCCAGAGACAAAGATGCCCGTGAACATGCCTTCAGTTGGCAATCTATGACACTTCCTCTAGCAGAAGACTTCAGCTTCTTGCCAGTTTTGGAAGAGTTCCAGGAATTGCATTAAGCATTCCAGAGTTGTTGGTCATCCTTAAACCATCACAGATTAAGAACACTTCCTCTAGCAGAAGACTCCAGCTTCTTGCCAGTTTTGGAAGAGTTCCGGGAACTGCACTAAGCGTTCCAGTGTTGGTGGTCATCCTTAAACCACCGCCCTTTTTTACCAACATTTCATAGAGCACATTCAGCCTAGTGCTGCCATGCATTTTTTGCACATTTTGTATTACAACTCTCTTCTTGGACTCATACATAACCCTTCGGATTAGGGGGGGAATGTTGGACACCTAATCCTAATGGGTTAGTGTGGAAGTCGAATGGACAAAAGCAGTCCAAGAGACCTTGGGATCTGAAACCCAAGAGTCACATAATGTACTATAAATGTAAATCATTTGTCAATAAAAATTGTATTGCATGATTATCTTCCATATCTTTCTTTGCTGTCCATGTGTGTTTAACATTGAACATAGTGACAATGATTGTTCACTTTGCAAAAGCACCTAAACAGGTAAACAACAACAAGTAATTACAAATTTACAAAGCAACTTTACAATCAAGTCTACCCAATCTCTCCCTCTCCCAGGCTTATGAGTTCTCTTTTTATATCATATTTGCCTTGAAGGTTGCTTTAGGATTGCTGCAAGTTCTCTTTTCCACCTCTTGTTTCCCTTGCATTATGTTGCACAATCTCCTTTCCTTTCTTGGAATGAAGCTCTAGATGTAATTTCCAACATCGTTTAGTGCCATGCCCATGCGTCTTGCAATGGGTACAAAAGAACTTTTTCTTGCTTGCTAACAAAGAAACCCTCTCATGTGAAGGAGAATCATTATGCTTGATGCCTATAATATTATCCATTCTTTTAACCATTATTATATGTTGCTCACAGACAACCACGCAATGGTCAAATGCATCCCAGAAAGTACAAGGGTACTTATTCCACAAATAGTCACAATTACCATGGATTGTGTTGTAGCTTATATTGTGCTTGAGGTTTATTTATCAGTTATATCACTATCGGGAGTTCAAACTCAATAAAAATCCTTTATATTCTTTACCCTTCCTGAAAAGTCTAAAAGAAATGAAATATTTTGTTTATTATATATCGGCATCGCTAAAGGAAGAAATGTAAAAGAATCGGATATAAAGGGTTATATGGAGCTAGACCCGATATGTATATATATAAGTGCATATCGAAACGAGAAAGAAATAAAGAAATATATCGGATTTACAAAGGAAACAAGTGTTAAAACATATATAGCTGGACATGAAATATATACATTGTGTTTAAAAGTTCGGCGGGTCTGCTGTATCGAAAAGCCCTTTATATACATGCATACGGGTTCCGCCGATCGCGATTTGTGATGACGGACCCGAAAAGATATATATTATATTTATAATACCGGCGGGTCTGCGATAACGATAGGCCAGACCCAATATTGATTACGCCATGATTTATAACTCTGTCGGGTCCACGATCATCACATAACATTTATGACTTATGCCGATTGCGATTTGCGATCGCGGGCTGGACCCGAAAGCATATATATTATGTTTTATAATTGAGCTATGGGAATTCCAGACCCGATAGTTTATATGCTATATTTTATAACTCAGCGCATCCGTCTTATCGCAAGTTGTAAAGGTTTTTATTGATATATATTTTTTTAGGTCAAGTAAGAATGGAGCTTTCTATTAACCGAACAAGTACATTACATATGTTATAGGGTAAACCAAAGTCCTTTCATTTACCAAAAAATGGTCCACATAACCTATCAGAAGTGTTATTGGCTTTAAACCTCTAAAACTCGGAACCATTCACTCTATTACACAGGAAATACACAAAATCCGATCCGCAACCCATAAGGTTTGACATCAAAAATAATACATCCGCGACCAAAAAAAATTGCCGTCCATCTCATTCAATGATCCAACGGCTAATGTCGAATCTCAAAATTGCATATCAGCAAATCGCAGTTCCAACTCCACCTCCTTCCTTCGAACGCCGAACAACCACTAGCACGACCGAACCTCCACTGTTGATCTACCCTTCGTGGATCCAACAGTCCACGCTGATTTCGGGTGGACAAGTAGCATGAGGATTAACCGCCCGAAAAGCGGTTTTCTCTCTCCTCCTCGTTGCTACGTGTCTCTTGAAGAGTGGAATCAGAGGCCTTTCTCGAAAAACCGGTTACCACTTAGACCCCGCCCGAAATACCACTTGTGGTTCGAGAAACCATTTCCGCGCGAATTAATTTGCACGCTCTTCTGCCAAGCGAAGACCGTCGATCTATCCCATCGGACGGTTCTCGTTCCTTCCGCCCTGCACCGTTGATCTTCTGTTGATCGCTGGATTTGCACTTAAATCCCAGTTTAACTGCCATACTTCGTTTAACACACAGACACTCATAGATAACAATATTTCTTTAATCAATGAGTCACCATCAATCCATATAGTGATCGATGGTCGATTAAACCTGAAACACTTCCAAAATTGGTCCTCACGCCACTGCATCCTTGGTCATCCTCCGCTGGTCTCAATCTTCCCCTCAAATCCAATGGAACACTAATGCCCACACAATCTTCAGACTTCTTCCAAACAACAAGCAAACAGTTTAGGATTCCCTATCCTCCCGCCTGCCTCCTGATCCTCTTTGATCCAGCCTATCAATCCATTGCTCCCTATCTTTGGTAGCCTGACAGAGACAGTGCTTTAACAGTTTACCTGGGGATAAAAATTCCAAAACATGCCGAGTGTCCCTTTCCTTATTAGTCACTCCTTCATTCGCCAAAAGATCAGCTAACATGTTAGCTTTTCTTTTCACATGGACAAATCTTATAGTTTTTAAGGTTTGCAGATGGGTGTAGATATGGTGAAAGACCTGCGATAGCCTCTAGTGTTTCGACACTTTATCTGGTGATGTACCATTACATATTTTCTTGGCCGCTCTAATAGTCAATTCTGAATCTGCTTCAATGATGACATTATGTGAATTTGAATCCACCAATATTTCCAAGCATTGCTCTAAGGCCATGAGTTCCACCATGTTATTAGTGTCCTTCCCCAAGTGGCCATGAAAGATCTTCTTTATTTGACCCTGTTCATCTCTTATAACACCCCCAAAACCAACTAACCTTGGGTTTCCCTTAGAAGCTCCTTCTATATTAACCTTTAAGAAACCATGTGGAGGAGGCTTCCAAATATTTATATCTTCATTTGTTTGGCTCACACCCTTGATTATGCCTTGTGGGTTTATAGACTGGAGACCCAAATGTAGTAGAATACTCACATCTTGGGGCAGAGGAGGGTCCTTAGGAAGTGACCTCAACAAGCTACTGACTGTGTTTTTGAGTTTCCTTAAAATTTGGTCAAATATGTGCTGGGCTTGCTTGCTTTTTTCTTGAAGATCTGACTATTGCGCTCTTTCCAAACATTCCAGATAACAAAGCTTGGAACCAGAGTCCAGGTTTTATTAATGATTTCATTCCCTGAGAAATTTTTCCTCCAATTCTTCAAAGTGTTGGAGATGCTGAGCCTGTCCCTATCAGTGTACCTAAATATTGAGGCCACCCATTCCCACACGGTGGAGGTGAAAGGGCAGAGGTTGAGAAGGTGATCCATCGTCTCCTCTTGTGAGCCACAAAGGTAGCATTTGGATGGTCCAATGAAGCCTTTTTTCAGGAGATTCTCCCAAATTAAGATTTTCATTTGATGAACTAGCCAAATAAATAACTTTATTTTCATCCAGTGGGCACTCTGCCAAAGATTCTTCCAAACTTGAACAGGGTTTAGATAGTTAAATCCTGTTACTACCTATTTAGCTTCTTTGAGGTTAAATTTTCTTTTGGTGTTCTTTCCCCATCTTAGTTGGTCAGGCAAGGAGGATACCAGAATCCTCCTATGCTCTAGATCCTGGGTAAGAGAGTCTGCCTGGGCCTTCAGAGGACTCTCTTCACTGTGGCCTAGATCCTTCCAAGTTATCCATTTTCCATTGTTCCTATCCT
This sequence comes from Pinus tabuliformis, assembly GCA_031772625.1. Lineage (NCBI taxonomy): Eukaryota > Viridiplantae > Streptophyta > Pinopsida > Pinales > Pinaceae > Pinus > Pinus tabuliformis. The sequence continues at coordinate 136,829,008 of CM062804.1, read as the reverse complement.
GGTCCCAGAAGTCTTTTACCATAAGTAGACCTTTGTTGTCTGTGTCATTCTTGAGAGCTGCTAATTCATCCTTATACAAGTTGGGTTCCTGTTGCCAGTTGTCCTCCCAAAATCGAGCTAGGTTCCCAACTTGAAGTTCCCAGGCAAGGTTCCAAATATGGTAGCCCTTAATATGCCCTGAAATTCTAATGTGATTCTTTTCCTGCCAATGCTTGGAATATTTTTGTTTCCAAAGCTTAGTCCAGGGAGTTGTCGATTCCTTGATCCACCTCCACCAGAGTTTAGCTCCCGAAACTCTGCTGATTGTTTTAGGATCATGAAGCCCCAAGCCACCATGGCTCTTGGGTCTGCAAATCTTGTCCCAAGCAACTAAAGCCCATTTCTTTTTCTCTTCTCCTCTGCCCCATAGAAAGTCCCTTTGTATGCTCCTGATATGTTGCTTAATTCCTTTAGGAGCAGGAAGAGTTGAGAACATGAACATGGGAATGGCCTGCAAGACGGCCTGTGTGAGCACAAGGCACCCCACCAAATTTAGAGACCTGCATGTCCATTTTCTGATATTGTCCTGAAGTTTATTTATAATTGGGTCCCACACTTCCTTGTTGAGAGGTTTATTTGTGAGAGGTATGCCCAGATACTTGGAAGGTAGCTGGTCCCTTTGAAACCCAAGAATTCTGGTGATATTTATTTGAATAGCAATGTCAGTGTTAAAGAAAAAAACTTTTGATTTGTTGAGGCTTATCTCTGTGCCAGCAGCCATAGCAAAGTCATTCAAAATCTGTTTGATCGTTTTGGCTTCCCTGACTGTGGGGATGCCCTACAACATTGTGTCATCCACAAATTGTTGATGAGTGTTAGCCACTCCATCCAAGGTGAGTTTGATGCCCTAGATTCTTCCTTCAGCATTTTCCATTTTAATCGCTCTGCCTAGCCCTTCCATCATAAGAACAAAGAGGAAGGGTGAGAGCGGATCCCCTTGTTTGAGACCTCTAGAGGGTGTGAAGAGTCTTGAAGGAGCGCCATTAAGCAGGATGGAGAAGCTTGTCGTGGTAACTAGTGCCATAACAAATCTTATCCAGTTTTGGTCGAAGTCAAAGGCTCTTAGAACTGCACTTATATAAGACCAATTTAGCTTGTCGTAAGCTTTTGCTAGTTCTAGTTGAATGATCATACCAGCTTGTTTGTTGCTTTTGAGAGAGTGTACCGCCTCATGAGCTTGGATGATATTATTGAGGATTTTTCTTCCTTCCACATAGCCCGTTTGCTCCTCTAAGATGAGCGCTGGTAAAAGGGGCTAGAGTCTATTGGCGATCACCTTGGAAATAATTTTCTACGCCACATTACATAAAGCTATGGGTCTGAATCCCTCCAGAGTCATGGCTTTTTCTTGATTTGGGATCAAAGCTATGAAGGAAGCATTAAAAGCCTTCGAAACCTTTTTGGATCTTCTTGAGTCTTCCACCACCTCAAGGATATCATGTTTGACTGTTTTCCAACAAGCTTTGAAGAAGACTACATTAAACCCATCTAGGCTTGGAGCTTTTCCATTTTGCATTTTATTGATCACTTCACTGAACTCCTCTTCCGACACTAGCTTGTTAAGATTGTGGTTATCTTCTCTGGTAACTAGCTGAGGGATATATTGAGTGAAATGATTGACGAACCTATATCTATCCCCCGGAGGCTCCTTTGCAATACTGAGGAAATGTTGTACAAGGAGAGATTCCATGTCTTTGTGAGAGATGATTTCTCTCCCTTGAGAGTCTTTGAGCTTTGTGATTCTGTTGTGTGCCCTGTGATCCATTGTGGATTTATGAAAGAACTTTGTGTTTCTTTCTCCCTCTCTAATCCACTGTATCCTTGATTTCTGTCTCCAGAAAATCTCCTCTTGCAAGCACCGTTCTTCCCATTCTTCCTGCAAAGAATCGGCTAGATTTTTCCGTTCCTGTGTAAAGCCCTTTGTGATGTTGATCTGATTGATCTCCTGGAGTTTCTGCTCAGCTTCTCTTTTGGCTTTGAAGATATTTCCAAATTCCTTTTTGTTCCAACCTTTAAGCTTGGATTTGATATGTTTAAGTTTCTATTGGAGCAGGAACATTCTAGTGCCTTGAATGTTCAGATCCTCTTTCCACCATTTGTCAATATTATTGGTGAATTCAAGGTGAGAGAGCAAGGCATTCTCAAACCTAAAAGGTCTGCTTCTTGGTGTACCCATAAAAGTGGCTTGCAGCTATACAGGCCAATGATACGAACCTCCAAAGGGAAGAATAGAAGCTGTTATGGCAGGGCCTGAGAGAAAGAGGTCCTCTGAGATAATAAATCTATCTAGTCTAGATGCAACTTGTGAAGCCCCTCCCCTTTTGTTGTTCCAGGTGAAGGTCCCATTTATTGTTCCAGTGTCCACTAACCCCATGTTCATTATGAAGTTCTAGAAGGCCATGGAGTCTCTGCCTAGCTGTCCGATACCGCCTTTTTTCTCTGTAAGAGATCTCATCATATTGAAATCTCCTGCAACGATCCAGGGCATATTAGGGTGTCTTGCTCTTAGTTGCTCAAGGGAGGTGAGAAGCTTGAGTTTGTCTTCTTGCTTTTGAGGTCCATAGACATTTGTGATCATGTATATCTCCTTATCACCTAAAGGTTGACAAACCAAAGAAAGATAGTTCCTAGATGCCTCAACATCCAGGATTCCAAATTTTTGTGGATCCCACAGCGTGAGAATCCCCCCGCTGAGTTTTTTGTTTTAACCTCTAGATACTCATACTTGATTAGCCATTTATTATGAATTTCTCTAATTTTATCCATCGAACATTTTTTCTCCTGAATAAAAACCATATCTGGTTTTTCTTCTTTTATTCTAGTACTGAGATTTCTTTGTTTCCTTCTATTTCCTATGCCTCTAATATTCCAGGTTGTGAGCTTCATTAAGAAAGGTTTGTAAAGGAGTAACTGGTAAGCTCTTTCATCTTACCTGAGTTAATCAATAGTTTCCCACATTCGTTCAACAACTCCTTCTGTCTTTTTCTTCCTCTTTTCCTGCCTGGGTTCTTTGGAGATTGTGCCTGTGTCTCCTCCATCATTTTGACCCCTCTATGTTCCTAGCTTTCATGATTTCTTTTGACTCCAGTTCCCTTCATTTGTGATCTCCATAGGAAGAGCTGTTGAACCCTGTCATATTCCTCTTTTGGTAGGGAGTCCACTCCTTTGGTCGTTCCTTGTTCCAGAAATTTCTCTAGATCCAGATTTTCCCTATCTAGAATCTCCTGCAGTTCATGGTCCTCTGTTCCCGCCTCACTTGGAGTCATCTCATGGTCCCTATTTATCTCCATCATGTTTTCTATGATATCTTCCATGCTGTCATCCCTTTCCTTCTCAGCGATAATGTTCTCCATTTCTTGGTTTGTTTCTCTATTTCCTTCATCTTCTTCTAGGATCTTAAAGCTATTGTGGCTCGGTTGTCTTTCCTCATTGATCTTCTTTTTCAACCTCTTTTCGCCTTTCCTTTTGCCCCCAACCTTGGTAAAACCCTCAACATTTTTATCCATAGTGGTTTTCACATTTCTCTCGATGTTGTTTGTTGGGCAGTTTCTATATAGATGCCCATGCTCATGCCATTTGCGGCACCTAAATGGGATGTGCTCATAGTCCATCGCCTGTACCCATTCTTCATCATATACTTCTAAAATTATCACGTTCGGAAGTGCTCCAGATAAGTCCATTTCCACACAGATCCAGGCAAAGGAGGTGTATTTTCCTTTCAGAGTCGCATCTGAGATCTTTAGAAAATGCCCCAGTTTGTTGCCTATTGTTTTCAGCGATTCTGGTAACCAATAATCTAGAGGAAGGGAGTATAGTCTAATCCATACCGATACCGATACCGATGAAAATGTCTCGCGTTCCAGAACAAAGTTCATTATCCATGGCCGCATGTAGAGGCTTGCAGCAACGTAGAAATATGGTCCTCCTTCAAACACTCTGTCTTTATCCTCTAGGCTTGTGAATACTACTGTGAAGAAGCCCTTGGATCCCAGATGAAGGTGTATTTCCCCCTTTGGCTTCCAGTGGCTCCTTATCTAGGCATGTAGTGCCCTCTCCGTCAGCCATATTCCCATGAATTTGTAGATGACCGCATGTTCCGTCATATGATCCCTATGCGCTTGTAGCGCAGGGTCGCTCAAGATGACCCGAGGAATGGTGTTCGACTTAGGTTTGCAGACCCCAGATGTCCTTATAGAAGTAGGTTTTTGACTGTTATCCCCTTTCTCCTTTTCCTTACTAGCTTCCTGCTGCTCCCCTTCTTGTTCATGAGGTTTGTTTCCTCCCAATGTTTCCGTGTTACTTGCCCCTGTTGCCTTCTCCAAAGGTTTCTTGAAACACTGCTTTCCCATGTCCTTGCTTCTATCCGTAACTACTTGACTATAGGAGGGAGCATCACTCCCCCCTGCGCATCCTGCCATGGTGCCCAACGTCAAAACCCTAACCCTAGTTCAAGTTGCAAAGCCTATCAGAAGCGTTATTACATATTTTACAGGGTAAACCTTTGTCATATCGGGTTTTTATTGATATATCAAAAGCCCTTCATATATATATATATTTTACGCAGTTTTATATGTATTTATATTATAAAGGAATATAATAGAAAGGTCGAACCTGAATATATATATATATATATATATATATATATATATATATATATATATATATATATATAATGATTTATAAGCCCCGCGGGTCCTCGAGGCGTACGGAAAGGCGTATATTAAGCTAAAAGGCAAAATTCCGGGCAGATGCAAAGGGGTAAGCGGTTTTTAGTAGAACTCACCCCGATTCCATTTATTGTTCAACATGTAATAGCTGGGTGGAGAGAGAAAACTGCCCATTTCGGGTGAGTATTCTCTGGGCTTATGTCCCACTCAAAATATTTGTAGACAATATGATCTGCTAAGCACATATCTACGGTGGGAATTTATCGCAGGAAAGGTATGCCTCGATAGTTGTGCGGAGTCCGTATTAAAAGCGGAAAAAACATGTTTATGGCATATTTTCATTATAAAAGGTATATAATAGAAAAACGCAAATATGGAGGATTTATGCGTAAGTCCAACATTACAATGGAAAGGACCAATTGCGATTTGTGATGGGAAGTCAGAAGGCTGTTGAAAAAACGGATCCGATAGATTTATTAAACAGAGCTAATTCCTTTCAGTTCCACTTGGCGTGTTTTGTGTTGATTTCGCCATGTAAGTGGAAAAATCAGTGTTAAAGCCGAATTTCAAGAAAAGGCAATTGGTCGGGTTTCTTGGTGTTTTGGCCAATTAAAATGCATTCGATACATGCGTAAGCCCAGGTTTAAAAGTCAAACACAGTTCATTATGATAAAATCGGATTAATTATTATTAAAGCATTTATGGAGGAACTCGGCATCGGATTAACAGAGCAAGCCTCTTCCAAATTCAATTATGTTCCTGTTATTTTATGCTCTTTGAAATGTCTTTACCCTCTGTGTAATATTTTGTAATAATTCTTACTTCAGATAGTTAGAGAAATAGTTTTAGTAGTTTGACAGTTTCAGATATTAGCAATTGTTTCACAATGTATAAAAAGAGGAAAATTTACAGAGAAAGGGTTCGAACTTTGGATAACCCGGAGACTAGGCCACTGTATTCCTGATATCATCGTTGATTAATGAAAGAATCACAAATTTCCATGATTGTTGCATATTATTTTGTAAGCTTCTTTGTCATGTGTCATGCTATGTTTTCTTCTTTTCAAGTATAGTAATGAAGCTGAAGGGCTTTATTTGCTTAGGTAGATAAAGTTAAAATTCCTTAAAAGAGCGCTCCTATACTTGAAATCCTCACTTCCTTTCTAAGTTATCGATAATAGTTTTTGTGAAATACCAACATATTGTCTATGATTTAGTTCTCATTATCATAGTTCCTCTAAGTTACAGATAGTAGTTTCTGTGAAAGATCAACATATTATCTTTAACTTCTCCTTCAAACTTTCTTCATTCATCATTTATATCTGGCAGCAAATGGCATTCTGAGATGTTCTGGTCATACATGTATTAATATTTAAAGGCCAAGTTTTCCAGGTCCTTCATTTGAGAACACAACAAACAATAAGTGACAATAAATAATATTTATTAATGTCTTAAGCACAATTTCCAAACAACCAGGAAATTGGTTTCTTAAGGAACAACATTAATTGGCGCCGTTGTCGGGGAGAGAAGACAATAACACTTTCCCCTGGGTTTTCATTATTTTCCTCTGGTTGTTCAGTGAGGAGGAAATACTTGGTTGTTTTGAATAAAAGTGATAAAAGGCGACTCCATTGTAACAAAGACCACAGACTACAAAGCAATAGAATAAGAACACTTTTTCTGGAATTCATTAAAGTTTGAAGCTAATTCTTGAGAGTGACAAGTTTCATCAGTTGGTTGTACATTCACACCTGTGATTTTCATTTACAACATTGATTGGCGACTCACTGTACTTTGAAGTTTTCTTTCTTTGGTTTCCCTGCATTCTTAGTCCATAAATTTGATCCATTTGATTTTACTGGGATCACTGATTATCCTCATGATATGCCTGCATATTATGTCTGGGATGAGTATCTTCCAAAATTCAGTAGAAAGGAATATGAAGATCTAGCTCAGCGTCTCCAAGAGTTTCATGAATGCATGGAGTAGCAGGGCATCATTCATGAAGATGTTAAGATGAAGTTGTTTATGTTTTCTTTGGACCTAGAAGCTAGGGATTGTTTCAAGTCTCTGCCTCATTCAAGCATTTCATCTTTGAAAGATTTCCATTTAGCATTCAATTCTTCTTGTAGAATTTATTATCCACACAAGTTTCTTTTTGAAGGTTGTTGTGAATATTATGATTCTAAAGAAGTTTTAAAAGCTCAAGATAATCCTGTTGAGGAAACTGATGACCTTGTTGATAATATATCAGGCATTCAGAGATATTATAGCCAGATTAACTATGAGAAAGTCTCTGAAAGTGAGGAACTATCATTTTCTCAAAATGATGCAGAGAAGTTTATAAAGCATTCTTCTTCAATAATCTCCCAAGCAGAGAATTGGTTGACTATGGTCCAAGCAGATCGAGCATCATTTTCTCAAAATGATGTGGAAAAGTTTATAAAACATTTCTCTCCAATGATCTCCCAAGCAGATAATTGGTTGACTTTGTTCCAAACAAATCAAGAGAGTATTCAGATGGAGGAAAGTTCAAACATGCATCAAGAGTCTTTACTCAGCAGTCAAGAAGAGGAAGAAATAATTGAGTTGCAAATAAATCCCTAGAGTTCCTATTTTGTTAAATTTGATGATCCTCCTATCTATAATGAAAATGGTTTAAATGGGGAACAGGATGAAGCTCTTCAAGTTCATCAGTTGGGTGTTGAACATACAAGAAGAAACCAGCAAGTGGAATATGTTGGACAACAATATATTGAGCCATCTATCATAGCAAAAGAGGCTATCTTATGTAAGGAGAAAGCTGATAAAGAGATGGTATATCAGTGCATTGAAGAACATAAGGATGCCCATGGATCAGAGGTAATTAATCTATTTGAAGTTGATCATATGTCGTATAGTAATGATAAAAAAAAATTCTTTCTCCCTGAAGTTAGAACTACAAATTATTTTCAATCAAAGCTTAGAGATGAAAAGTGGAGACATGAAAGTGACATAGATCATTTTCTTAAAGATGTTGCTGATTGTTCTGTTGAACATATTATCCCAACAGAAGGTTTAATTGAGCAGGAACCTTCAGACATAGAGAATTTCTTTTTTGGAGCTGATCAAGAACATATTTTTCCCCATACTTTCGAAGATCCTGTGGCAGATTACATGGAAGAATTTATCAGCAGTATACACATATCATTTTGTGGATATACTCTTAATTTTCATTGTGAGCTGCTTTTATGTATAATTTATTTTTTGTTCAGGATGAATTGCATTTTCAAGATTCATTGGCAGAATGGTTCTAGATTAAGCACTCAAATGCTAACTTGGTACCATTGGAAGATTGACTTCACTTGATGGAGATCAATCATGTACATATGTAGGAACTTGTACATAAATAAGCTCATGCGTTGAGCATTTGGTTTGCAGTTGCAGTTCTTTAGTTTAATCGTTAGTTGAGGAATAAGGGTGACTTTCCCAGTTGGAAATTGGTTTGCAGAAGTTTCAGACTTCAAGATTGTCAGGTTTCAACGCTCAAATTTCAGGATTTTCATATTTTTGGACTCCATGCCCAACTAAGGCTACTGATCTGTGATTTTCAATATTTTGCTATCAAAGTGCAAGCATCTTATCACTGCAGATATCAGCGTGGGATCACATTACAAAATTTTCACACAGTTAAGTTTGGAGAAGCAATATATGACTCCATGCCCAATGGATAAGGCATTGATCTGCGGTTCTTATTGCTTCTGTGGCAAAAGCACTATCCCTAGTTGGAGTCAGATGTTGTAGCTTATATTGTGCTTGAGGTTTATTTATCAGTTATATCACTATCGGGAGTTCAAACTCAATAAAACTCCTTTATATTCTTTACCCTTCCCGAAAAGTCTAAAAGAAATGAAATATTTTGTTTATTATATATCGGCATCGCTAAAGGAAGAAATGTAAAAGAATCAGATATAAAGGGTTATATGGAGCTAGACCCAATATGTATATATATAAGTGCATATCAAAACGAGAAAGAAATAAAGAAATATATCAGATTTACAAAGGAAACAAGTGTTAAAACATATATAGCTGGACCTGAAATATATACATTGTGTTTAAAAGTTCGGCGGGTCCGCTGTATCGAAAAGCCCTTTATATACATGCATACAGGTTCCGCCGATCGCGATTTGCGATGACGGACCCGAAAAGATATATATTATATTTATAATATCAGCGGGTCCACGATAATGATAGGTCGGACCCGATATTGATTACGCCATGATTTATAACTCCGTCGGGTCCGCGATCATCACATAACGTTTATGACTTATGCCGATTGCAATTTGCGATTTCGGGCTGGACCCGAAAGCATATATATTATGTTTTATAATTGCTGCAGGTCCGCGATATCGCATAACATATATATATATATATATATATATATATATATATATATATATATATATATATATATATATGGAAAGCGTCGATTGCGATGAGCGATGGGAATTCCGGACCCGATAGTTTATATGCTATATTTTATAACTCAGCATGTCCATCTTATCGCGGGTTGTAAAGGTTTTACTGATATATCAAAAGCCCTTCATATATATTTTGTTTACGCAGTTTTATATGTATTTCTATTATAAAGGATTATAATAGAAAGGTCGGACTTGAATATATATATATATATATATATATATATATATATATATATATATATATATATATATATATATATATATATCTATATATCTATATATATATATATATATATATATATATATATATATATATATATATTATGATTTATAAGCCCCGCGGGTCCGCGAGGCGTACGAAAGGGCGGATTTTAAGCTAAAAGGCAAAATTTCGGGCGAAAGGGGTAAGCGGTTTTTAGTGGAACTCACCCGATTCCATTTATTGTTCAACGCGTAGTAGCTAGGTGGAGAGACAAAACCGCCCATTTTGGGTGAGTATTCTCTAGGCTTATGTCCCACCCGAAATCTTTGTAGACAGTCTGATTTGCTAAGTGCATATCTACGGTGGGAATCTATCGCAAGAAATTTATGCCTCGATAGTTGTGCGGAGTCCGTATTAAAAGCGGAAAAAGCATGTTTATGGCATATTTTCATTATAAAAGGTATATAATAGAAAAGCGCAAATATGGAGGATTTATGCGTAAGTCCAACATTACAATGGAAAGGGCCGATTGCGATTTGCGATGGGAAGTCAGAAGGTTGTTGAAAAGGTGGATCTGATAGATTTATTAAACAGAGTTAATTCCTTTCAGTTTCGCTTGGCGTGTTTTGTGTTGATTCGCTGTGTAAGCGGAAAAATCAGTGTTAAAGCCAAATTTGAAGAAAAGGCAATTGGTCGGGTTTCTTGGTGTTTTGGCCAATTAAAATGCATCTGATACATGCGTAAGCCCAGGTTTACAAGTCAAACAAAGTTCATTATGATAAAAGCAGATTAATTATTATTAAAACGTTTACAGAGGAACTCGGCAACAGATTAATAGAGCAAGCCTCTTCCAAATTCAGTTATGTTCCTGTTATTTTATGCTCTTTGAAATGTCTTTACCCTCTATGTAATATTTTGTAATAATTCTTATTTCAGATAGTTAGAGAAACAATTTTAGTAGTTTGATAGTTCAGAGATTAGCAACTGTTTCACAATGTATAAAAAGAAGAAAATTTACAGAGAAAGGGTTCGAACTTTGGAGAACCTGGAGACTAGGCCACTGTATTCCTGATATCATCGTTGATTAATGAAAGAATTAGAAGTTTCCATGAGTTGTTGCATATAATTTTGTAAGCTTCTTTGTTATGTGTCATGCTATGTTTTCTTCTTTTCAAGTATAGTAATGAAGCTGCAGGTCTTTATTTTCTTAGGTAGATAAAGTTAAAATTCCTTAAAAGAGCGTTGCTATACTTGAAGTCCTCACTTCCTTTCTAAGTTATAGATAATAGTTTCTATGAAATAGCAGCATATTGTCTATGATTCAGTTCTCATTATCATAGTTCCTCTAAGTTACAGATAGTTGTTTCTGTGAAAGATCAGCATAGTATCTTTAACTTCTCCTTCAAACTTTCTTCATTCATTATTTATATCTGGCAACAAATGGCATTCTGAGATGTTCTGGTCATACATGTATTAAGAGTTAAAGACCAAGTTTTCCAGGTCCTTCATTTGAGAACACAACAAACAATAAGTGACAGTAAATAATATTTATTAATGTCTTAAGCACAATTTCCCCACAGCCAGGAAATTGGTTTCTTAAGGAACAATAGATTGGAAAACAACTATGAAAATTATACCTATCTCTAGGGCTGAAACTTTAACGGAGTGGAGTGGAAGATGACATACATGGTCCCTTCAAGCATTCATCTCAAACCAATGTTCTCCATACGAAGAGCCAAATTCAGCTCCTCTAGCTCTTGGTGACTCTTTTTTCCCATTCTTGCAACTTGTTCAGATGGAGCTTTGATACCATTCTAATATGAAAATGGAGGAGGTTTCTTTTTCCTCTTCTCTAAAATCAAACAAACAAATAAACAAGGACCGTTCTGACGCTTTGCAAGATAATAGTAGGTCTTGACACAAATTAACCTTCTTTTTAAGGTCTCTTCAAGTCATGAGTTAGTCTTCACATGTAGACTTAACATAAGCAACCTAATATCACGTAACTCATACAAACATCATAAAGAGCATAACAAAGGATTTGTTTACGGAGTTCACCCCTCCTGGGCTACATCTTCAAGCCTGCCAACATAGCTAGACCACTCCATATATTCAGTGTAAAAAGGAGTACATAAAAGTTTGTTGGTGAAAACATGTGGCTATTACCCCTACAAGGTAATGTTCTCCTGTAAATAACTCTCACATAAAGCAACAATACAAGGCATCTCCTACAAAGATCCTATACTCCAACTAAAATGAGCTTACATGAGCATATGAGCACTTCAATTCCACATTGAAGAGCATAAACAAAACTTCCCTCAACATGACATAATGAGAAAAGTAAACTTGAATTGAACCCTGCAAGTGACAGCTATTGCAGTAGATTTTTGAAGGTGAGAAAACCCCTACAAGGCCTTCTCCATGCTCAAACACCTTTCAAAACTGTTTGAAAACCCTGATTGATCCATACACCCTCGGTCTTAAACCTGTAAAAATACTCCTTAAATGTACTCAAATCAGAAATTAGAGGTCACCATTAGATCCAAGATATCTAAAAACCTCTAGGTAGACTCTTCTTGAGCTCAATTTGGTCAAAAACTCAAAAAGGTATTGCTCTCCAAGCTCTCCCATGAGTTTTGCTGTTAATTGTCCTACAAATCAGACCAACAGTCTAACTATCCTACAAATTTTCCCTATTTTTCGCTAACGGAGTGACATTTTCGCCATCTGCCAGTGCATTTTGTTGGACGATTAAATTTGTTAATGACCCCTTAAGTCCGAAAAACATGGTCATATAGGCACATAAGGTTGTGGGTTGGGCCTTAACGCCCACCCCCGCTTACCTAGCCCTTAAACATCGGGTGTGTGGTCATGTAGTGCGCCACAGGATCAAGGGCTTGGTTAATCGCCCGCCCTTCCCACCGGGCTCTAAAAACCTCCGCGCTCTGGTCACATTGGGGTCCAAAGAACCTAGGGTTGGCCCTCTTACATAGCGCCTCCACCTGTAATTCCATCGGTCACATTGTTTTTCTGTTTAGAGAATATCTTACTTTTATTTTAAGGACATGTGTCAACTCCAAGTTGAGCATCAAGAAAATTACACGTCTCTCTCATACTAGGTTGTAGAATGCGCCTATTGGCGTAAAAATATATTTATTATAAATATTTTTGAGAAGTTTTACATTTAATTATGTTATATATAATATATGTCAACTTGGGTTATCTCGGGTGGTTGAGTAGAATGGTTGTATCTTCCCCACTCAATTTCAATTCCACGTAAGTGACATGATGATGTAATGTTGTATTCTCTTTAAGCCTTGTGAACTCTTAAGTGAGTAGACATGTGGGCTACCAACATCCCCACTCTAGATGCTGATTTCTAACTATCTTATAAAATTTATATTTTTCCTATAAGTAATATCTTTATATCACCTTGATGTGAAGGTCACTAGTTCGAAACTCCATGGGGAAAATTTAGGCACACTAAGGGTTGGTGTGGCCTACGCTGAGTGCAATCCCCAGTTGACTTTGACCACTTGATGTCCCTGGATTGCGACTGCTCAAGCCATAAATTAGGCTTTCCAGTCATCTCAGAACTCGCATAACTTAACAAAAAAATATCAATTAAATTTAATTACATTATAAAACAAACTTATTGACATAATTATTATATTGTGAAATAATATAATCTATACAAGTTAATAAAAAATATCCATAATAATTTGAAAAATAGGGCTAATGAATACCCATCTTTTTATTATTATTATTATTATCCAATTTTAAGGTCACAGCCAAGCCAAACACCAAATTGGTGTATGAGACCCCCTTGTTTGTGGGACAAGGGACCCAGCTCCGCGCAACAATTTGATTGCTAAGCCTACGAAGGCATACATACTCTACCCCCCTAGTTTTGAACCTATGACCTCTTAGGAGGAAACACATGCTTTTAACCATTAGGCCCACTCAAGTTGTATATTAACTAAATTTAATTGCGCATAGAGACACATTCTACAACCCACTAGGAGGGAATGTGTAATTTTGTCTATGCTCAACTTGGAGTTGACACATGTCCTCCTTAAATAAAAATAAAATATTCTCTAAATAAAAAAAAATGTGCGAAAAATAAAATAAAAAATAAAAAATATCAACCTCACTATGGTCACTCGATTTGTTGTTGATATTACAACCCAATGTATTTAAAAAAAATCACTTTGATACTCACATGATGTAATATAATTTTATAGAAACTTTAAAAAGAGATAAGTAATTAAAAAAAATAAAAATGTGTGAGTAAGATGTTTAAACTTTATACTTCTCATAAATATTTTCACATGACATTTAAATAAACTATTTGAAGTTACATGTTAACTAATTTATGTTGATAAAAGAACATATTTTAATATTGTATATAATAAAATATTCAATGTTAAAAAATAATAATTGAAAGTTAAAAAATGAAATAAAAAATATCAAGTACTTACTAATAAAAATAATATGAGGGAGTTGTGTAATTCATTCAATTTTTAATATAATAAGAATTTCAATTTGAGTCATTAATAATATTGATGTATACTTAAAATGGAGTTGTCGTTAGTGTGATTTTTCGGACTTTCTAGTGTCGGAATCCGATGGAAAAATTTGCAATGAAATCTTGATTTGTATTATTTAAATTGGTTTTTTGACTGTATATATGAATTCAACACCCTGAAAAACCCCTAGGGCACTTCGATTGTGCAGGGGTTACCCATCAAGCTTGTGATTTCAATAAATTCCTGCCGGATTTTAGAGAAATTAGACCGGAAAAGCTTCCAAAAAGTCTCACTAAAGACAACTCGCTTGAAATATATTAATAATAAAAAACAATTTCAATGTGGTAATGTAGCCCATAGATAAAATGTTTCAATTCACATATTATGTAAAATATTATAATGCCAACTATCTATATATTTTTTACTATTTAAAAAAATATGTATATATCATATAAATCAATTAAAAATATAGTGGTTATGGTTAAAATATTTAAAGTAGTCTTACTGTTTAATATTTTGTTCATTTCTTAGGTATATCCTTTTTTGGTAAATTTTCCCTAAAATGCAACCAATATTTTTTGGACTTACAAGTTTAAGATATGTACTCTATAAAACATTACAAAATATAATTAATATATATATATAGCGAGAGAGAACTATTGAGATCTATCAAGGGATGCAATTTTTTTTTTCAAATTTTGTACTGTAAAGAAGATTTGCATAAAAAAAGATTTGTTTCCTCTCGGTGCATGCTAGATCTGATATGATGAAACAATAATGTATAAAAACTCATCAATAAAACAATTTTTCCGCATAACTTTTATAATAATAATAATAATATCCATTTTTAAGGTCACAGCCAAGCCAGACACCAAATTTGTGTATGAGACCCCCTTGTTTGTGCGACAAGGGACCCACCTCCGCGTAGCAATTTGACTGCTAAGTCTACGAAGGCATACATACTCTACCCCCTCTGGTTTTGAACCTATGACCTCTTAAGAGGAAACACATGCTCTTAACCATTAGGCCCACTCAAACTTTATACAACGAAATAACGCCATATATCGAATTATATCATAATAATTAAAATATATTCTCTAATAAAAATTTATTTGGTTTTATTTGGATTTATCTTGGTTAAAATTTAATAAAAAGTAATTAGAATTATAAGTTTTTATCTTGTAGTTGTATGATGTCCAAAAAATTGAATTTGTTACTAAATTAAAAATATAATTTAAATAATAAAAAATCAAATTTATATCATTAAGTTTCAAAAAAAATAAAATTTATATCATTAAGTTTCAAAAAAAACTTAAAATAATTAAGCTACACCCACATAGAATTTCAATAAAAAACACAAAACTTAATTTAATTAAATTACACCACATTAAATTTCAATAAAAAAACAAAACTTAAAATAGCTAAGCTACACCACATTAATTATTAATAATTATTAATTTTAGAAAGAAATATTCTTATGAAAAAAATATATATTATTTTAACCATTCATTCATAATAATTAAAAAAAAAAAGATATGTTCTAACCAGTATCATCCATTTATAAGTGTTTTTAACAAGATAGTAAATGATTTTGGTTTGGAAACTAAAATGTCCTTTGAAAATGTATATTTATATTTTCATGTTGATGGCTTTACATAATGGTAAAAAGTTTATTTGGTAAAGAATAAGCATATCAATTAAATTTCTAGTAAATATATTTTTATATTTTCATGTAGATGGCTTTGTATAATGATAAAAAGATTATTGGTAAAGATTAAACATATCAATTAAATTTCTAGTAAATATTTGAACAAGAGAGATGGTTGGGAGCTTTGCGGTATATGCATCTCCGTCGTTAGGGTTTCCCTAGTCGTTGTCGAACTCTTTGTTTGCAGGCATCGTTGTCAAGATTTTCGTATGCAGTCGTCGTCAATGAATCGTGTCTGTGTTTGTGCGTTCCAGTGGTTAGAAGTCGTCGTCGCCTATTCGAATTTATGAATCCCTCTCCTCTTTGCTCTCAGATCATCGACCAACCTGCTCGTGGCCGTTGTGTGGGCTTAGGGAGAGCCACTTCAATTGTGTTTCAATGTGAAAATTGAGAATCAGGGTGTCGCCACCTCGCTTCAAGTGATAGATGCCCGCTTTTATTGATGTCGTCCCTACCACCTTTGTGTTTAGGTTTGCTTTTCCAGATCTTGAATGGTTGAGAATATTTCTTGTTAAATGGATTTCCCATACAAATCATTGCTCATGGATAACTTTTAAGGGATATGAAGTGGGTGTTGTGTTTGTTGTGCGGTTCAATTCTTGCACAATGATTGTTTGAAACAAATTCGTGAAGAAGGTCGAATCAAATCTCTCTTTGGACTTGGGGTTTTCTTCCTCAGTGAAAAAGAATGTGGAAATTTTGAAGGAAATAATGCTTTTGGGAAATTTTATTGGCACATGGCCAAGTTATGAAGCCGTTGAAGATCGAGTTTTTGAAATCTGGGAAAATCGTGAACCCACAAGCATTTAGTATTATGGAAATGGGTATTACACATTTCTTTCTAAAAATCAAGAAGATAGAGACCAAATCTATAAGGCGGGTCCTTATTTCATGGCTACCATAGGTTTGTCTCTCACTCATTGGTCTTCGGAATTTAACCCGATAATGGAAATTACTTTTGCACCTGTATTGATCAGAGTGTCATTTATCCCTCTTCTTTGTTGGGGTGAAAGTGTTATTAAGGTAATAGGAGATAAACTTGGACGATTTATTTCCAATGATACGAAACATGGGAACTTAGGGGAATTTTGAGGTCTAAAATGGGCCTCCTAGGGAAATTATAAAATAATAGTGGAAATAATAAAATAAGATTACATTACATCATCACATTTTAGAGGGAAAAAAGAAAAAAGCTATTTTTTCAACTCGTATTTTCAACTTATCTCCCTATCGGTTTACTCAAATTTCAAGTAGCAACACTCGTTGGATGCATAATTTGATTTCTCATCCAAGGAGTACCCATGTTGCATACTTTCGATGGACCCTGCTACATGGAAAAAAAAAAAAATCAACTTATCTCCCTATCGGTTTACTCAAATTTCAAGCGGAAACATTCGTTGGATGCATAATTTGATTTTTCATCCAAGGAATACCCATGTTACATACTTTCGATGGACCCTGCTGCACGATAAACCAAAAAAAAAAAACGTGATTGCAATCACATTTTTTCATGTATATCTCATTTTTTGTGTATCAGGGTCCGTCGAAAGTATGCAACATGGGTACTCCTTGGATGTGGAATCAAATTTTTCATCCAACGAGTAATCTCGCTTGAAATTTGAGTAAAAACTTAGGGAGATAAGTTAAAAATACGAGTTGAATAATTTTATTATTTTTATTTTTTTACTCCAAAAATGGTGAATCATCTCCATGGTTGACATCATCATCCTGAATCCTATTGGTTCTTATAAAGTTTATTTTTGTTGTACATTTTTCTTAGGAGGCCCTATTTAGATCTCAAAAGTCCCATAATGAAATTTTTGTGTGCAATAATTTGTGTTGAAATGGATTTCTCAAAAGGCCTCCTTGAGGTAATTCAGTTAAATGTGGATGGTTCGTCCAATCTCCAGGCTTTAGATTACGAGCAAGTTCCTTTCAAGTCATTAGAGAAATTTTGAGGTCTAAAATGGGAATCCTAAGGAATATTACAAAATCATAGTGGAAATAATAAAATGAGATTAGATAACATCATCAAATTTTAGAGGGAAAAAAATAAAAAATCTATTTTTTCAACTTATCTCCCTACGATTTAACTCATATTTTGAGCGAGAGCACTCATTGGATGCAGAATTTAATTCTTCATTCAAGGAATATCTATGTTGCATGTTTTTTGTGGACCCTACTACGTGAAAAATAAGAGATACATGAAACATGTGATTGCAATAACGTTTTTCATGTATTTCTCATTTTTCGTTTAGCAGGGTCTATCGAAAGTATGCAACATGGTTACTCCTTGGATGATAAATTAAATTTTGCATCCAACGAGTGCCCCCGCTCAAAATTTGAGTAAAAACGTAGGGAGATAAGTTGAAAAACGAGTTAAAAATAGTTCTTTTTTTTTTACTCCAAAAATGGTAAGCATCCCCTTGGTTGACATCATCATCTTGATTCGTAGGAGTTTTTATAAAAGTGATTTTGGTTGTACATTTTTATTTTGAGGCCCATTTTAAACCTAAAAATTTCTCTAATGGTAATTTGTGTCATGATTATGGACACTTTGCAAAAAGCTATCCAAAAGGTTCAACTTCTTGAAGCTCTCCAAATCCATTTTCTCCTCCTAAAGAAGAGAAAAGAGAAAATATGCAAGGATTCATTCATGTTACAAGGAAACATAAGAAGCATGGAAATAAAAGCAACAAACATGTAAGGTTGAATCTAAGCATCAACCCTTTTCCAAAAATAGTTTTGAAGTCCTAAAAGTTATAGACGAAGAAAGTGAGAATCTTGAGGCCCAAGTAGACTAGCCATTAGCAAAGAATAATCCTAATCTGAAGGTCCCTACTGATTTGAAATATGAAGAAGACCTAGATCAAGACCCTCCAATGAAAACTCTTGCATGGAAAAGTTTTCTACAAAGCTTTCTCCTGCACTTAAAGATGAAGAATCTGGTAAGGTGGCCAAGAAGAATTTCACGCGCTCCTCTTCTCCCTCTTCCTATTCAGATATGATTAAAAATCAACATTCCTCCTCACAGGTCACAATAAGCAAGAAATATCATAGTAAAAACAACTCCAATCCTGATTCTCGTGAGCCAAGTAGTAGGTCGTCTTCTAACAATTTATAGAAATGTTTTGTTTCTGGATTTTCTTGTACAAGCAATTTGTTTAAAATTACCCCTGCTCCCATGAAGTAATAGGAATAAACATTCAAAGAATTAGTCTTGGACATTTTCCCCCTTTTCCTTACTAGGAGTAGGTTGCTTTTTAGTCTTTTTAGAATTTTTTGAGGCAAAATCTATGTAAATGACGATGTACTTGTCACATCCAAGAGCATATTTTCAATATAATCAATATACTCATTCCTGTAAAAAAAAAGGATTAAGAAGATGAATGATCTATAAAATTGGAAGGGATACAATGAATAATCTCTTTGTTTCTTATAGATAATTTCTACAAATCTAGCTCTGATACCATGTAGAAAATCCGTGTAGGTTAACATGATAATGCAATATAAATAAAAGCAGAATACTATAACGTACTTCTACTATCAATTTGCGGAAGCTTAAATATCGAGCTGAACAATATAACCAGAAGAAGAAGAATCAATGGCACAATACACATGAAAATACTTTAGGGAAAGCCTCAGCTAAAAGCCCCACACTATTGTATTATCACACACAGTGGAAATACATAGGAATTATATAAAACCTTCACTCTCACAACTAGCTAGCTCTCAGTTCAATCCTCACATATGCTCACAGGAAATCTTGGCTTCTCTCCAGCCTTCCTCTCTGCCCTCCAAGCTCCTATTTCCTTGTGCTGTTCTTTGTGGATGATTCACCTTCAACCAAGTGGAAAACCTTTTTCAAAACTGCACAATCCTCAAGGATAAATCCTTAACTGCATGCATGAGTTTTCTCCATGAGAAAACACATGCAACTGATAGTAAACTGTCCTTGAACATTAATCTCAACTGGGTCTTTCTCAGAATAGACATGCATGAGTTTCTGATGAGGGAATCTTCAATTAACTGGGGTAGCACTGGTTGAGTGCATGCATGCATCATCTGACTGTTAACTCACTATTACTTCCTCAAACAGTTTGGAACTAGTTTAACTGGACTTAACTCAGTAAACTGAGTTAACTAATTACAACTCAAATATAACTCAATCTTATCTCCTTAATTTAAGGGGTAACTCTTGCATGACTTCAGAAAGACTTCTAACTTGAATTTATCCAACTAATTAATTTAAAATAAATTAATTAATTATTTCCAAGTAGTTGTTAAGACTAAATTTGATTTTAATTCACAATTTAATTCAAGGACAAACTAAATTGGAATATTTTTGTTGCCATATTTCAACACTCCCTCTCAACAAGAAAGGGATTATCTGCCACCCCGATCCTGTCTCTATGGAACTCGAATTTACACTTTGATAATGCCTTTGTCAAAATGTCAGCATCTTGCTACTTTTTCGAAATATACTGCAGCAACATGATCCTCCTCGTTACATAGTCTCTGAGATGATGATACTGGATGTCAATGTGCTTGAACCTATCATGAAATATTGGATTCTCATAGAGTTTGATACAACTTTGATTATCACAATAGATCACAGTTGGATCCATCCTCTGATCAAACAAACCAACTAGTATTTTCCACATCCAGATGGCATCACATGCTGCCTGACTTGTAGCCATGTATTATGCCTCTGTCGAGCTGAGTGCAACCAACCTCTATTTCCTGCTGTACCAAAAAACTGCTGACCCAAGGTTGAAAATCCCTCCTAATGTGCTCTTCCGATCTGATGGATTCCCTGCCCAATCTGCATTAGTGAAGCCCTATAGCTTCACTCCCTCTGTCCATCTGTACCATAATCCATACTGAGATGTGCCTCTGAGGTATCTCAATACATGCTTTGCCGCCTTCCAAAACATCTTGGTAGGCTGAACCATCGCTTGACTCAATTGGTTCACCACATATCACAAATCTGGTCGTGTGTTCACTAAGTACATCAGTGAACCCACAAGCTGCCTGTACACAGTAGCCTCTACCACTTCTTTTGAAGTAGAAACCTCCTTCCTCCAGTTACCTGCTAGAGGAGTCTGCATGGGCTTGTACTTTTCCATGTGGAATCTCCTGAGTATCTCGTTGCCATACTTGCCTTGAGACACAAACAACTCCCCATCCTTCTACCACACTTCCATGCCAAGGAAGTAATGCATGAGACCCATGTCTTTCATCTCAAATTCGATCAGCTGATCATCACCAGTCAATATGAGATCATCAACATAAAGTATGATGATCAACAACTTACCTTTCACCACGATGTGGTACAGGTTCGCATCCGCTTCACTCTTTGTGAAGCCCAACCCAGTGAAGTAGTTGTCTATCCTGGTGTACTAAGCACGAGGTGCTTGCTTCAGCCCGTACAACGCTCTCTTGAGTCGGCACACATGCGACTCACGATCGAAGGTCTCAAAACCTTTCGGCTGCTCTATGTACACCTCTTCCTCAATTTGGCCATTGAGGAATGCAGTCTTCACATCCATCTGATGGATCTGGGAACCCATCTGTGCTGATAGTGCCAACATAGATCTGATAGATGAGTACCTTGCGACAGGAGCAAAAGTATCATCATAGTCAATCCCCTCGACCTGTGAAAATCCACGGGTAACAAATCTTGCCTTATGCTTCTCCACACTACCATCAGCAGCTTGATTTACCTTGTAAAGCCAATGGGAACTCACAATTGACTTGTTCTCTGGTCTCGGAACCATGTCCCAAACACTGTTACGAACTATGGAGTCATACTCCTCCACCATAGCATCAACCCAAATCGGCTGCTGCACTGCTTCCTCAAAGGAAGATGGCTCGGTCTCAACAAATTCCCCAATAAGGGCCATGTATCCAATGTACCTCTCAAGTGACCTCCTCTGTCTGCGCTGAGAAGATGGTGCTCCCACATTCTCTCTCGCATCCTCCAACAATCTGTCAGCTTCTCTTATGCGCTTTCGTCCATCTCTGGAAGACTCTTCTTGAGTGGATGTCTCCACTCCTGGAACCTTTGCATACGGCTGCTCCGCATTAGTCTGAGGCTCCTCCTCCTTAGGAACCAACAATTCCTCCACAGCCTGTAGTTGGAGCTCCCTCTCAAGGGAAACTCGCATGGCCTTCTGCTCATCAAACTTGAGATCTATGCGAACCACTGTCCTACGACTAGTAGGGAAGTACAACCGATAGTTGTGAGATGTATCAGTGTACCCCACAAATATTCCCAACTCTGCTGTCGGCTCAAGCTTCTTCCGTGCATCTTTTGTCACATGGCAATATACCGATGAGCCAAAGATCCTGAAGTGACCCACATCCAGTCTCTTACCAGAGAAAGCTTCCTCTAGTGTCTTCATCCCAAGTATGCAATGTGGGCTTCTATTCTGCAAATAGACCATTGTGTTGCATGCCTTAGCCCACAAGTGAAGTGGTAGGCCTTGGTCATGCAGCATTGCGCATTCTGCCCCTACAATAGTTATGTTCTTCCTCTCGGCCACCCCATTCTGCTGTGCGTTATGAGGTGTCGTCAACTCTCGTTTAATTCCTTCCACTGCACAAAAGTCTTTAAACTCATGAGAGACATATTCTCCACCGTTGTCGCTTCTCAAGGCCTTGATCTTCTTCCCTGACTCTTTCTCGACCAAAGCTTTGAACTCACATAACTTTGTGAAGGTTTGGTCCTTCTTCTGCATGAAATAAATCTAGCATTTACGAGAATAGTCATCAATGAAAATTACATAATACCTTTGCTTCGTTGTGGATGCTGTCGAGAATGGTCCACACAAATCCGTAAGAACTCGCTCTAAGATAACCTCTGCTCGACTGTCTCGGTCATGAAAGGAAGACTTGGTGTACTTTTCCAAGGTACAACCTTTACATGTGTCAACTTGCTCAAGTTTACCTTTGGGAAGTCCTGTAGATATCTGTTGCATTATCTTCAAAGCCCCATGATGCAAATGGCCCAACCACATGTGCCATAACTCGCCAATGTCTTGGCTTTGCACCAATTCTGCTTTCATACTCAATGTTGCACAATCATCTACCTCTAGTTTATAGAGATTCTTCACTCGAATCCCTATCCTCTTGGTCTGACCTGTGGCTATGTGTCTTAGGAACGCCTTTCCTTTACTGAAGACAACATCGTAGCCTTTTTCCTCCAACATCACGACCGATACCAAGTTCTTCTTCAGTCCAGGCACATACATCACATCTGTCAAGGTGAGAGGAGCTCCATGCTCCCTCTTAAAAGCAACTATGTCCACTCTTGAAACACTATACCTTCCGTCGTCACCCATCTCTATGTGCATCTTGAGGTCTTTCTCCTCCAAGACATTGAATAAATTTTTATCACCGATCATGTGGAATGAGGCTCCACTATCAAGATACCAGACACAACCCATCATCGATGACACCATGCATGCGATGAGGGTAAAGTCCATTTCGAACTGAGAGGCTAATGCCTCACCTTCCGAGGATCCCTTCTTGGACTTCTTCGATGGGCAATTAGTCGCATAATGTCCCATCTTGTGACAATTAAAGCATCTTACTTTAGACATGTCACCCTTCTTCCCTCCATGAGAAGAATTCGATTTGAAATGGGAAGCCTTCCCCTTCCCTTTCCTTGCCTTACTTGCTAAGGCTAGATTTTCTTCATCATCATTTTTGGATGAAGAACCATCTCGTGTGCTCCTCCTGATCTCCTCCTGCATAAGATCCAACCACAGTCGTTCCCAATCCGACAGTTTCTCCCTTCCATTCACAGAGTCCTGGTAGCTATTCCAACTCTTTGGAAGGCCAAGGAGAGCGAGGCTCACCATATCATCATTGGCAGTAGTTATTCCCACACTGCCAAGCTCATCTCTGCAGGTGGTGAGCTTGTTCAGATATGTGGAAATAGTATCTCCCTTCTCCATCTTGATTCTTCGAAGTTGAGCGCCAATTTCCTCTGGTCGCTACTGTTCTGGTAGAGGTCCTTCAAGGTCTTCCACTTTGAAAATGGAGTATCCTTCCCATGGAGACTCGAGACAATATGGTCTCGAACTCCCTCAAGGATGATCCGTCTCGCCTTCGCCACAGACTTCTTCCACTCAACCAACTCTTGTTCATTAGTTGAAGCTGGCTTTGAGATTTCTTGATCAATGAATTCCTTCAAGCCATTGTCTTCTAATATAACCTCTATTCTAACTTTCCATGCTATGTAATTCGAGCTACCCTCCAAGGCATACTCGAGTCTCAATCCGTAGAACGCCATTGGCCAACCTTGAAGTATGATATGAATTCGATTTGCACCTGCAACCCCAAACTTCAAACTTCGAATTCTCTTCTCAGTATACTGTTCACAACTCCGATACCATGTAGAAAATTTCTACAGATCTATCTTCGATACCATGTAGATAATTTCTACAAATCTAGTTCTGATATCATGTAGAAAATCTGTGTAGGCTAACCTGATAATGCAATATAAATCAAAGCAGAATATTATAACCTACTTCTACTATCAATTTGTGGAAGCTTAAAGATCGATCTGAACAATATAACCAGAAGAAGAAGAATCAATGGCACAATATACATGAAAATACTTTGGGGAAAGCCTCAGCTAAAAACCCCACACTATTGTATTATCATACATGGTGGAAATACATAGGAATTATATAAATCCTTAGCTCTCACAGCTAGCCAGCTCTCAGTATAATCCTCACAGATGCTCACAGGCAATCTTTGCTTCTCTCCAGCCTTCCTCTCTGCCCTCCAAGCTCCTATTTCCTTGTGTTGTTCCTTGTGGATGATTCACCTTCAACCAAGTGGAAACCCTTTTTCAAAACTGTGCAATCCTCAAGGATAAATCCTTGACTGCATGCATGAGTTTTCTCCATGAGAAAACACATGCAACTGATAGTACACTATCCTTGAACATTAATCTCAACTGGGTCTTTCTCAAAATAGACATGCATGAGTTTCTGATGAGGGAATTTTCAGTTAACTGGAGTAGGACTAGTTGAGTGCATGCATGCATCAACTGGCTGTTAACTCACTATTAGTTCCTCAAACAGTTTGGAACTAATTTAACTGGACTTAACTAAATAAACTGAGTTAACTAATTACAACTCAAATATAACTCAATCTTATCTCCTTAATTTAAGGGATAACTCTTGCATGACTTCAAAAAGACTTCTAACTTGAATTTCTCCAACTAATTAATTTAAAATTAATTAATTAATTATTTCCAAGTCGCTGTTAAGACTAAATTCGATTTTAATTCACAATTTAATTGAAGGACAAATTAAATTGGAATATTCTTGTTACCATATTTCAACATTTCTTGCTCCCTTGCTTTGCTATTTTGGCATGAGGTCTTTCAAACCTCAAATAGTTTGAGTTATTAGACTCAATTCTCTCTAGAATAGTGCTTAAGGGCTTGGGTGGTGAATCCAATGGTTAAAACTCTAAGATATCTCTCTTGCTATGTAATCTAGGGTATTTGTGTGAACATGAATCATGTTTCATTTAATGACACAAGCTTATAAGGTTCAAATTTCCAAAAGAGGAAAGAATATAGTGTCATTGGAAAGATTATAAAAATCCTTAGAGAACCTATGTTCAACAAGTTGGCAGTGTGGGGCTATTTAGAGTAATTGGTGGATGTGGTGTTAGATTTGTATTGTACCCTAATCCAAATCACTATTTCCATTTAAAATTTAGAATTAGGATTGGACAAAAATAATTAAGCAGAACTTATTGCTCTGTGGGTACTACTTAAATTTTCTTAGGGCAAGGGTTCAAGAAATTTACAAGTGATATTTTATTTTAAACTTAGCGGAATGGTTTAAAATGAGGTCACAACTTTTCATCTTAACTTCGATACTATGGCAATGAGGTTAAGGAGGTTTTTTATTCAGTTACAATAAAGCATATTTATAAAGAATTTAGTCTTGAAATGAATGCACCCTCCAAGGAAGCGGTGACATTACAAGATAATTTGTTAATTAACAAGGAAATTTGAGGAGAAGATGAGTTTTTATAACTGCATTTGTCCATCTTTTGATTGTTGTTTGAGTTCATAAAATCAAAGGTAGAAGGATGTGGAGAAAGCTCTTCGAGTGATCTTTGTTATGTTTGCTTCTAAAACCTGTGTTTATTTAGAGAATTTGTTTCGTTTCATGTTCGTGCTGATGTACATTAGATAATATGGAGATTTTCTTAGCGGGAGACTATAATTTCGCATAACCATGGGAAGTCAATGGGTTCTTTTTAATCCTATTGTAGTCTTAAGCTATAAGGTATGTTCTATATATATTTTGATTTTTCTTTGAAATAGTAAATATAATGGTTTTTTTGTTTTCTAGTGAAGTTTAATGGTTCAAGTCTTATTGTTTGTATTTAGTAAAAATTCACTGATACAATTCTTGGTGAGATTTTTTTTATGTTACTTTGCTCATATAATTCTTGGCAACGTTGCTATTTTTTGTTGCTTGAAAAATCATTTTCAAATCCACAAAACAATTTAAAGCTTTGAAAAAACTCTAAAGGCATCTAGTCTTTGTAAATTTTACAACTCAAATTTACTTAGGGTTGTGGGGGAGTGCTCCCCAAACCCCCCCACGAATATGCTCCCAAAGCGTTCTCCGAGCGGGACCGACCTTGGAGAGTGCTCCGATAAAAAAAAATCGTTCCCTGACTTGTTCGCAAAATTATTTTCATAAAGATGTTCTAAACACAATTTTTTTCAAAGAAATAGGAGTTTTTGAGTGGGGCAATCTAATATTCAAGCCTATGGCCCTAGTATTGATATGCAATTCATGGTAATGTTAAATTCTTAAAATAAAAGTGGCATTCTCCTTTATCTTTCATTTCATCCTTTTACTTAAATTTTTAACATTACCATGAAACGACTCATGATGTTTGAGAGTGGTTCCAACTTCATTGGATTTCATATGGAGAAAGTAGAATGTTCGATCTCACTCAAAATCCAGTAGACTTATCAGTTTTTCAGGATTTCAGGATTGGGGGGAATTCAATGTTTCCATTGTATTTTGTCATCTACTAGGGTATGGAACTCGTATTTAATCAAGATCACCAAGCCCTCTAAGTATCTTGATGTTAGCGACATTGGTTTTCGAACTCCTCTATCATGACCCTACTAAAAATGTACCCATCACTCAAAAAAAATCTTGAGTTGACATGCTACATTTTTTCTATCTTATGTTAATGCTTAGAGGGTGATATTAATGACAAAGATCCCAAGATAGGCAATAATTTTTTGGAACATGATTTTTTGGATGTTAGAGGTCATTCCTATTTGTTGATGTATTTTCAGTTCAGAGATGGATTGCACTCGATGTTATTTTTCTTATTTGCACCCTTACATGTTATATAAATGAGAACTTGTATTTTGTGGATCTATGGTTGATGAAGATTATAACTACTAGGTGAATGATGTTATATGGTTTAATCCATGTTTTTATGCTTTTTATCATCAATTCATCATTCTACATGCTTTTGTTGACATATATGCATCAAAATAAATAAAAATATATATTATATAAAATTTGCTCCCAAAATCTCCCTCGACCGGGGAACTTTTGAAAATGTCGCCCCTCGCTCCCCTCTCCCGCTCCTATTCCTGCTCCCAAGCAGCAATGAATTTACAATTCCTACCATTTTTAACCAAAGTTTAGTGAAAACTCATTAAAAAAAATGTAAAAAGACTAAAAAGTAGAATTTAGATTATGTTTTTTCTTCCCTAATTTAAAACGAAAAGAATTAAAAAAGTAGAAAACAAATATCAACTATTTATATTATAAAAAGTAATTATATATTTAAATATTACTATTATAAATTTAAATATTATAAATAATAAATATTAATTTTAAATTATATATATATATATATATATATATATATATATATATATATATAACTAAATTATAGTGAAAACTCATAAAAAAATATGTTTAAAAAAATTAGAACATTTAGATTATGCTTCGTGATTTTTATTTTTATTTTATGTTTTACCTAGAGGAACTCGATAATCGACTGACACGTAATTGTCAGTAAACCTCTGAGGGCTATGACCTGTCTTCCTCCCCGTAGCTCGGGCTCCAAGAGGGGGATTTGAACCTGAGTCTGTCAAGTTACCAATGATTTCACTTGTCTCGGGTTACCAACTAAGTTGTCCCTCCGCGACTACGCTTTGTGATTTAAAACAAAAAGGGAAAGAAGAAAGGAGAGCAAGTATCATCCATTTATATCCTAAAGAATAAATATATCCTTAAATAATTTTTAAAATATTTTTATTATAAATTTTGATATTTATTTATATTATATTTCAAATTCATTCACATTAAATATTAAGATATTTTTATTATGATTTTTGATATTATAAGTAATAAATATTATTTTTGAATTTAATTTAATTTTATATATAAATAAGATTTTTAATTTTTTTATTATAGATAATTATAGATGATATAGTGTCCTTAGATGGGGTGACTATTGAGGATGAAGGGGCTATCGTTGTCTCACTTGGCTAATGAACTGGGGATGTGACAACATGCCCATGTCAATGTTAAATGTTGTCACATGTTATAAAATCATGCAAGGAATTAAGGTGGAGAGGAAACGATGGTCCATAGAGAGTTCTCTGAACAAGTAGCTCATTCATGTGATGGTAGTGTGTGTTAATACCCTCCCATGTTTTTAAATATGCAGTTCTATAACATAGACACACCAGTGGAAGTTAGTAAGTACTGGACGAGGGATGAAACATTTGTAGCGTATGAGATAGGGGAGAAGTAACTAGGCACAATAGAAACTATGAAAGGTTTTCTAGTGCAATGAAGTTGACCCCCTAATTGGAACTCCATCAGGTTGTGGGTATCGTCATCTTATAGGATTTGTGTCATCTAGAAACTGGTAATAATGTGTTTCTTCCAAGAATTTTGTTGCAACAACTAATTTGGCCAATTTGTAGGGTGGTCAACATGGTGTCTAGGTGGGGATGGAAGTCTAAGTTGTTTCCTCTAATGTTCTCCTTTCCTTATTGAAAACCCCTGCTCTCATCCATGGAATATTATCTGTGTTTAACAATCCTACCTTTCATCCCCTTCTAACAGTTCTACTTTCTTTCCTCTATCTCAAACCTCTTGTTTTACAAGTGTTGTTTCCTTGGTGGTATTTTTGCAAGCTCGCTAATTGGCATTGGGTGAGGAATTGGTGGTCAGGGGGTTTTATTATTGCACCTGACTCTCCTTTGCTTCTATATATCTTGAAGCCCCTCCTAGCTATCCTTTTGGTCTCTGACTCCTTTCTTCCTAGCAGTTGTATAATGGGGCACCCCTGCTCCACTGCACACCTAGGTCTGAGTTGGTCGTCACTTTAATTTCCATGTTCATTCACTTTGATCCCCATTCCGTTTCAATGAACACATGTTAGAAGAGGGGCCGCTTAATATCAAGAGCGGGCCCATGGAGGTCATACCCACATGCACCATCGGCTACAGGAATTTTCCTTGCTATATCAGGATCTGACACCAACCAATGTACATGAAGAAATCACCCAGGCTGAGGAGGAAGCATCCTCTCAAAGGATTACCCTTTCGAATATGGGGGTTCTTACATAATGGGCTAATTGGATCACGAATACATGGCACATGAGGGGACATTTCAATCAATACATGTAGAATGTGGATCTTTACTGGGAAGATGAAGTTTTTACTCGAATGGACTCTCTTGGACCGACATGAGAACCGCATGGATATCCTTCACTCTCTTGAACACTTGCACATACACTTGAGGGATCTATATTGAAGAATGGAGAGGATTAAACAACATCTTTTCATCCCTCCAACGGTAGGGGGAACCTAAAAGGACCCAAGAGCACCCATCTTGGTTGCAGTCTCAAATTCATACCCATTGACTCAGTTGTGGAATGTTTACGGTTTATGACTTTTTGTTTATAGTTGTTTGTCATGTACAAGGCCACATAGACTAATGTTCCAATCCTAGTTTGCTTAATTTTGTATCTTTTAGTACGCAGTTGTCCCTCTCCTCCTTGAGGAGAGTTTATTTTTGGATATGATCAAGTCTCCCCAATGAGGCTAAATCAATTGTTTGCAACCCATTTTATAAATTTCATTTTCATAAGGTAATATAGTTCACCCTACCAAAAAATAAAATTGTAAATAATGAAGTGTAAAGGTATTGATATGATTTTTTTTGAACTAGGTTGAGTTATTGGATAGAAGAGTGATCTACCCACAATGTTGGGTCATTCTTGAATGCCCCTTCAAATTGGAATAGTTTAATTATCCTAAAGTGACTTTTCATTCGTGACCCTCCCCATGAGGTTTGAACTTGAGACTTGGTGGGGACTATACCCCACTCAAACGAACTAGTCTACACCTCATGGTGTATTAATATTAACTATAATATTTAATTTGATAAAAAAATGACTCGAGTCAAAGGATCTTTGCTTGAGTCAATGTTTTTATCAAATTAAAGATTATAATTAATATTAATAAAATTTACTTATGTCAAAGGATCTTAGCTTAAGTGATTTAGTGAGAAATTGTTTCTCCACCTATGTGGATTCAAGTCTATGAAGACATGTTGTAATCAACTCGTTTGTGGCATTTGTGAAATAGTTTTATCTGGTGTAATAGTGGCAACGAATATTTCCAAATTACCAATTGTCCCGAAATTTTAGTTATGATTATGAAAATTAGCCTAGATCCATCTAAAATTTAGATAATTAATGATAATTATAAATATAATTATTAATTTTATGTTTTTATTTTGAATCTTATTTTATTTTTATTCTATTTTGACCGAGTCAAAATGTTAAATAGGACATTACAACATCTCTACCATACTTGATTAGAGAGCGCCTCTCAACACAACAATAAAACATTAACTAAAACATATAATAAAAATAAATCTCATATTTCAAAGTTTTGTGATCCATATTGTTTTTGAGACAAATTAATCGCATAATTAGTTATTTGGTCGATGTTTCGAACCATCAAATGTGGTTCACCCTGAAGACAAAGATGAAATGGTTCATCCTCGAGACAAAGATGAAAAAACCCGATCTATTCACATGTTTAAATAATTGAGATGCATCATGTTCCAAATGTAAACCTTAAAACAAGTCAAATAAGATGAATAAAACTTAATATTAAATTTAAATATGAAAGTTGGGTTCTAAAATATTTGATTTTTTATTTTTATTCTTTATTTGATAAGGAAAAAAATTGTAACATAAAGTTAGTTATGTAAATAAATAAAATAGTAAAACTAATTATTATAAAATAAATAAATATATTTGGAATAAATAAATAAAAATATAGAAAAAAGGAAAAGATATTAAACCAATTTTTAATATATTATTTTATTATACAATATAATAAATTGAAAATAAAGTATTTGAGAATGAAAACTTCTTTTATTCATAGTGTTTTTTTAGGATAGTTCTTCTGTTCAATTATATTTCAGATTATTGGGTCAACACATTTTGAACCACTAAGTGTGGTTCATCATCAAGACTATGATGAATATTCTGATACATACAAGTTGATATATATTGCGGAGATGCATAAGGGTCCAAAAATAAACGTTAGAGAAAAATGAATAATATAATTAAAATGAACTTTAAAAAATTACGGACATGATACTAAGTTTATTAAAATATTATTTAATGAGAAATTGTTAATATTGTTAAAAAGGAAAATCTTCCCCTAATTGATTAAATATTTAATTAATAAAACTACTATTATTTATTTATTATTATTATTATTATAAGAGTATTATCCTTCTTATAATTATAATAATAATACTAAATAATAATAGTTTTATTAATTAAATATTTAATCGGGAATATTTTCCTTTTTAACAATATTAACAATTTCTCATTAAATAATATTTTATTAAATATAATTAGCAATATTTTATTAAACTTAGTATCCTATCCTTAATTCTTTAACGTTCATTTTAATTATTTTATTCATTTTTTCTCTAACGTTCATTTTCGGACCGTTATGCATCTCTGCAGTGTATATCAACTTGTATGGATCAGAACATTCATCATAGTCCTGATGATGAACCACACTTAGTGGTTCGAAACACGTCGACCCAAAAATCTGAAATGTGATTTACCAGAAAAATTACCTTGAAAATAAAGTAATCAATTAAAATAAAATATCAAAATATAATCATATATTTATATTATTATTATTATAGTAATATATATCTCATTATATCTTATAGTCCAATATTTATTAAAACAAAATTATTATTATATAATATCATTATAGGATATCAACAATCTCTTATAATACTTGAATGAGCTCAAGACAGAACAGGGAGCTTTGAAACTATGGTGCCTCGACCTTAGGAGTGCAGGTCTAGTGCTGTAGTTGGTCATTGGGTCCCCACAGAGGGTTTGTGCTCGCTTTGTTGTTGAAGGAAGTGTAACTAGGTTCAATATTCATAAATGTAAGTTTGACTTTTTATTCAAGAAAAGCGAAATTATTTTTATGATACTTGTCAATGAGTTTCTTGCTCATTGAATTAGGTCAAGCACATGTTTAAGTGATTCTAGGAAGTCAAGAGTCAAATGTATTTACGTAAGACCCTTTGAGGGCATGTTACACTATGTATAAAATAATATAAAGGTCAAATAAATACCTCCAAGACAAGTGAAAGTCCTCTCCATACAACAACGTCCCCCTCAAGAAGCAAAACAAAGAAAAAGTCAAGTCGGCCTAAGGACAACTAGTCAGCCTAAAAGGAGGGACAATCCTCTATTTATAGAGGTTTTCCACTCCAATACAACACACTCAATGAGCTCTAAAATCCGCAATGAAAATGAGGCAAGAAAAGAACGAAGAAAGACGAAGTAAAGGGTCTATAAGGGAAGCGAAGGAAGAGGCTACAAGGCTGAAGGTTAGAGGATTGTTCTAAGGTTAAAACACAGCCACACATGCGAAGGAAGGAGGCCTCTCTACGGTCATAACAACAGTAGTACATCATTCCCATAGTTATCAATGTGTGGGTTAGAAATTAAGGTCTATAAGGACTCCCTCTAAGAGTGCTCAATGGGGCTAATATTCGCCGAGTGGGCTAATTTTCCATGATAATCCACAAAAATGATTCGCCAATTTCCAATTTTTATAAAATATGATTCGCCCAAATTTTAGAATATAAAATTATTTTACCTTAAAAATCACCAACATTATATAGAGACTATATATAAAATCATTATAAATTTGAATAGTTTTAAAATATATCAATAAACATTTTATAGTTTTCATATTAGGGATTAGTGAGATTCGCCAATGTTTTTAAACTTCAAGAAAATTTTCCATCCTTAAAATTTTCCTTGAAGAAGAGACCCTCACAAACGAAGGAAGAAGGAATAAGGCTGAGGAGAAGAGGATTGTTTCTAGGGCTAGAAACGGTCACACGTGCAGAAAATAAGAAGACAAGTCTGCAGCTGGTGAACATTCCATGACATATTATTGTTTGGGTAAGAAATCAAATCTTCAAGGACTCCCAAGCCTAATGAAGGAGCCTATCTCTCTAACGAAGGTGGAATGACCCTAATTCACTAAGGGTACCTTCTACACATAAGAAAACTAGGGCATCAGAATAAAAATATAGTCATACACCCATTCATCAAGAAGGATCTCACTTAAGAAGTCTACATGAGCAATGGATAGAAGAGGAACACCTCATCTAGAAGGCTCACTCAAGGAAGGTCTATCTCTGGACAAGAAAAAAAGGAAGAGGACAAAGTGCCGGAAGGAGGAAGCCTATGTACCAGGGAACAAAGTGCAGAAAGGAGGAGAGGACTTGACTTGTGCTTGGAGGATATTCTAGTCAAGGGTCTAGGGTTTGGAATTTATCAATAAAATCTTCAATAATAGAAATTCACTCAAGGGTTTTCCTCTCAAGAGAAGAGAGGTTTTGGCCCTGGCAGAGAGCCAACACCTTGTGTTCTTGTTCTTATGTTTTTGTAGCAGTTTGATGAAGTACACAGACATGCATTAATAATAATAATAAGAAGATTAAGCTAAGAAGAAAAGTAAAAAGACTCCACAAATTATTATCAAGTAACGAAAAATCACAGTACACCTAATTTGTCCTAGATTCTCCAACATGGTATCAGAGCGAAGGTGACACATCAAGGAAAGGGAAACTCAAGAACACTCATCAAGGAGAATCATATACAAGGTTGAAGCATCAAGCCTATAAGTCTCAATCACTTCAAGGACAAGAAGGTCTACAATCTATCAGTCATCAAGAAGGTCTACATAGCAAGAAAAAGAGCCTTACATAAAGGCACCTACAAAGAAGAGAAGATTGAAGCAGGACCTACATCAAGCTCCAAGTCATCAAGCAAGTCCACTTGAAGAAGGCAACTTGAAGAACATAAAAATCCAAGGAAGGCAAGCCATCAAGTCTTCAAGGAGGAAGAAAATCCATTACATCTCAAAAATATATCAAGTAAGTACATGCCCCCTTCTAAATATACATCAATGTCTTTTTGCAAAGAAAGAAATAAATTGGTAGGTACCAATAACTTTCTTGCATGGAAGAAGAGGACTGATCTACTTCTCAACGAGAATGAACTCCTAGAACATGTCAAAGGGAATACCACTATCCATACCGAGGAACAAACTCAAGCCTTATCCAAGTACAATAAGGATGAGACAAGAGCTCAAAGGATTCTAATAGAATCAATCAAAGACTCTAAATCCCTATGTCTCCAAATTCGAGACATTGAAAGAAATTTATGGTAAGCTAGTAGAGCTATTCTCGGTATCCACAACTGGATAAGTAATATCTCTGAGGAATGAATTGTACAAGATGAATATAACAAAGGTAGGAATAGCTCCCTACTTCATGAAAATCTCTGAAATGAGAGATCAACTTCAAGAGCTTGGGGAAGTCATGTTTGACAGAGAGATGACAATTGTAGTACTCAATGCTCTACCTAAGGATTGGGGAAACTTCACATCAAGCATATATTCCAAGAATGAAGCAACCACTCTCAGTGAAATGTGGTATCTATGTAGGACAAAGGAAACTAGGCTTAAAGAAAAAGAATATGTGGGATCAAAGCAACAAGCATTTGCTAGCATGGCCAAGAGAAAAGGAAAATTTGGCAAAATTAGTCCACGAAGAACAAACAACAAAGACATGTCCTAGAAGAAGTTCAAACAAAGAATTCATGACATCAAATAAAGGAAGGAGATCAAGCAGTTGAAGGACCCACAAAGAAGAAGTTGTTGATAAATGAAAGAGTCCCTAATTAAGAGGGAGCTCTGACAAGTCCCTGATCAAGAGGGAGTTTTGGATCACACCTGATTACAAAGGAGTGACAATTGTGTTTTTCCATTTTCTTGGGTCATACACTAGACTAGGACTAACAGTCGTAAGTCTAGATGAAGGCCATGAATGGAAATGTAGACACAAGATAGACACAACATTATTGTCTTCACTTGGGAAGAAAGAATGGGAGGATTAGGTAATCATCTAGCATCTGATACTCTTTGAGGATGTGTAGGGCATCCAAGACAAGAGTAGGCAAGAGGACTGATATTCTTTGAGGGTTGGGAACCCAAGATAAGAATAGTCCTAGAAGGTCATACTCAGTGAACACCCAGGTGGGTATGTACCTTGAGAGACAATGATAAAGGTGTCTATAAATAATTGGTCTCACCATCATTGTAGCTCATGGTCTCGTTGAGAGATGGAGATGTTAGTCAAGGCCTTGCACTATGACAATGTTGATGGATATGATGCTATAACAGATGGATTGCTAATCTGCTTTCTCTTATGTGAATTCTTAGAGATTGATAATAGCCAAACACCTTGTATTGTTGTATGAATACCTCCCTAGTTAAGAGGGAGTGTTGAAGGAAGTGTAACTAGGTTCGGTCTTCATAAATGTAAGTTTGACTTTTTATTCAAGAAAAGAGAAATTATTTTTATGATACTTGTCAATGAGTTTCTTTCTCATTGAATTAGGTAAAGAACATGTTTAAGTGCTTCTAGGAAGTCAAGAGTCAAATGTATTTATGTAAGACCCTTTGAGGGCATGTTACACTATGTATAAAATAGTATAAAGGTCAAAGAAATACCTCCAAGACAAGTGCAAGTCCTCTCCATGCAACAACGTCCTCCTAAAGAAGCAAAACAAAGAAAATAATGAAGAAAAAGTCAAGTCAGCCTAAGGATAGCTAGTCGGCCTACAAGTTGGCGTAAGAGGAGGGACAATCATCTATTTGTAGAGGTCTCCAATATAATGCACTCAATGAGCTCTGAAATCCGCAATGAAAAGGAGGCAACAAAACAACGAAGAAAGACGAAGTAAAGGGTCTACAATGGAAGTGAAGGAAGAGGCTACAAGACTGAAGGTTAGAGGGCTATTCTAAGGGTAAAACAGAACCACATGTGCGAAGGAAGGAGGACTCTCTGTAGTCATAAAAGTAGCAATACATCAGTCCCATACTTATCATTATTTGGGCTATAAATTAAGGTCTATAAGGCCTCCCTCTAAGATCGAAGAAGAGACCCTCACAAATGAAGGAAGAAGGAATAAGGCTGAGGAGAAGAGGATTGTTTCTAGGCTAGAAAAAATCACACGTGCGGAAAAGAAGAAGATAAGTCTGCAATTGGTGAACAATCCACTAAATATCATTTTTTGGGTAAGAAATCAAGTCTACAAGGACTCCCAAACCTAGCGAAGGAGCCTATCTCTCTAGTGAAGGTGGAATGACCCTAATTCACTAAGGGTACCTTCTACACATAAGAAAACTAGGGTAGCATAACAACAGTACAATCATACACCCATACATCAAGAAGGATCTCACTTAAGAAGTATACATGAGAAAGGGATAGAAGAGGAAAACCTCATCTAGAAGGCTCACTCAAGGAAGGTCTATCTCTAGACAAGAAACAAAGGAGGAGGACGAAGTGTTGGGGAATGAAGTGTTGGAAGGAGGAAGCCTATGTGCCGAGGAACAAAGTGAAGAAAGGAGGAGAGGACTTGAATTGTGCTTAGAGGATATTCTAGTCATGGGTATAGGGTTTGGCATTGATCAATAGAAGCTTCAATAAGATAAATTCACTTAAGGGGTTTCCTCTCAAGAGGAGAGGAGTTTTTGGCCCTAGTAGAGAGCCAACATCTTGTGTTCTTGTTCTTATGTTTTGGTAGCGGTTTGATGAAGTACACACACGTTCATTAATAAGAAGAAGAACAAGATTAAGCTAAGAATAAAAGTAAAAATACTCCACAAATTGTTCCCAAGTAACGAAGAATCACACTACACCTAATTTTCCCTATATTCTTCTACATCTGTCAGGGATTGACCCTTCCTACCGGTGCTGGTTGGCCCCCGTTGGCCGCGTCTGCAGTTGTCGAGCTTGCCTTCTGCTTTGCCTTCAGGATTCTAAGTAGTCTCTGCCTATTGGTCGCTTGGTTTGGAGATTTAGTCTAACGTTGTTTCCGCCTGTTGGGTCCCCGCTACAGGTCCCCGCTCTGCTAGGGTTGGCCCCCTTCCTGCATTTTCTGGTTGGCCCTAGTTAGCCGGGTCTTCAGTCATCCAGGTATCTTCTGCCACCCACCCTGTCTGTTTTGGGGTCGGGTGTTGGATATCTGGGCCTTCCTTGGATGTGCTACTGTAGGCAGAGATTGTCGCCTTCAATACTCTAGTGGCCTCTGCTCCAAAGTTAAGCAAGCAGGGGAAATCCAAGTTTGTGAAGAAAGTTGTGGAGATCCCAAATATCGAAATATGTGCACCGCATGCCCACTCACGGGCTCTGCAGTTGGCAGACAGGGACCTTATTGGACAGTTCATGATCCTCTGGCTGCCCCCTCAGACAGTTAAGGCTTGATTTGAGAAGAACTGGAATCCTCTTATAAAAGGTGCAATCATCTCCTCCTTCTGTGGCAAAGGTTTCTATAACTTTTATTTTGAGAATCGTTTGGATCAGGATTTAGTGTTTAGGAGTGGTCCTTATTTTATGGGGACTCAGGGGCTCTATCTGGACCAATGGAGCCCCAAATTCAACCTCGAATGTGATGTTCCTTCATTGGTTCCTGTCTGGGTGAAGCTGCCATACCTCCCCCTGCATTGCTGGAATGATGCGACCTTCAGGCTTATTGGGAACTCCTTGGGGAAGTATATTGATTGCTCTGAACCTAAAGATGGCCTCTTCTCCTATGCATGGATCTATGTGGAGGTGGATTTGGAGAAAGGTCTCCCGACGACAGTCAATCTCTATATGGATAGTTGGACACATGTACAAGAGGTTGATTATGACTAACTGCCCTTCAAGTGCAAGTTGTGCCATGAATATGGACACTTTGCAAAAGGTTGTCCTAAAGGAGGGGACTCTGCAGAGAATCAGTCTGGGGATCCTAAAGACCAATGGAAGCAAGTAAAGTGATGCAAGTCTTCAAAATTTTCACCTTCGGCCAGCACCCTTGGCTCGGTTCAGGCCACAAAGGTCATCGATTCGCCAACCCCTTGGGGATCGCCTATTGGAGGTTGTCTTGGATTGATGTCGGAGAATAGTTTTGGGATTTTGGACTCTGAGGTGATGGTTAAGGGTTCAATACCCCCCACGCCCCCCCCCCCCCCCCCCCATACCTCCCCCCCTTTGCCCCCTCCTCTCTAGGTGCCCCAGTCCCTAGTTATGCTCCCCTAGGAAACCCCCCTAAAGGGCACAAGGAGTCTAGCTCAAGCCCTGACACTGACAACAGTTCAAATGAATCATTAGAAGAGGAGGAAGACGTGGAAGCCTTATTTACGTCTACGAAAGTTTTGGGACCTTTTGTGCAGCTGAGCTCTGCTGACGATAGATTAGAGGGTGCAAGGTTGAAGTAACCTGTTAGAAAAGAGAAGAAAGTAGGATGAAAAACAAACAAGGAAGTCATAAGGGAAAAAACTGAAAAAGACAAAGAGTTAGGAGTCCAACACACTATTCCACGTTAGCTAGCAAGTACAAGAAACAAGGGAGGTGGAGGAAAAAAAGGAAACAATATAGGCCTTGGAAAGGGGGTGGGGAATCCAAAAAAGTGATTAATGAATATTATATCTTGGAATTGCAGGGGTCTGGGTTCAGTAAAAAGAATCACGGAAGTGAAATCCCTCATTAGTAAAGAAATACCAGAAGTCACTCTCCTGCAGGAAACCAAGTTGGACGAGGAGTCTATCAACTCTATTAAAAACAAGTTTTTGGAATACTAGCAATCTGGAAATAGTCAGTTCAAGAGGAGCATTTGGAGGCCTTTGTATGTTATGGAATCTAGAAAAGCTACAACTGGTAAGTACTCTAAAAAAAATTCACTGGGTAACAACTATTTTTAAGATTATTGAGAAACAACAACTCTTCACTGTGATCAATGTGTACATGCCCACCCATTTTCGGGAAAAACAAGAGTGTTAGAATTCCCTGATGGAGCTAAAAGACACAGAATTCGAGCATAATTGCATTATTGGGGGATACTTCAACACCACGCTAGGAAACCATGAAAAAATAGGGGGATCCATCATTCGTGATGCCAAACAAGGATATATGGGGGATCTCATCTTAGCCTTGCACCTATTCGATGTCAAACCTAAAAAATTCCTATATACTTGGACTAAAAAAAGAGTGGGGGTAAACCATATTGCGACATGGTTGGACCGGTTCCTTGCAGATGACAATATCCTAATTCTGAATTACAACCTTAAATATTCCATCCTCTAGTGTGTCGGTTCAGACCATCAGCTGATTCGCCTAAATATCTCTCTGCCCTTGGATTGGGCCCTATTCCCTTCTGATACTCTCCCCAATGGCTGGAAGTCCCCAAATTCTTGTAGATGGTCTCCCTTTCCTGGCTAGGTTGGATTGATGGTATCCCAATAACAATATGGGATTCCAAGATCCACAGACTGAAGGGAGACATCAAATTGTGGCTCAAAGAACAAAAATCCGAAAGACATATCAACATCAAAGACATGGAAGAAAAACTTGTAGAAATCCAAGGGAGAATGGAAACTATACCAGTTCAGGAATCAGATCTCCACAAGGAAGTGGGCACTTTCAAGATCCTTCACTCAACTCTAAGAAAGGAAGAGGAGTATTAGAGACTAAAATCTAGAAATAACTGGTTTAAGGTCGGTGATAGGAATACCAAGTTTTTTCGCAAGCAAGCCAAGTTCAGGGAATTGAAAAACAATATAACTTAGATTATTCATGGGGGGAGACCATCAATACGTTTGAAGTAATAAAAAGAGTAGCAGTAGAGCATTATAAAAACCTGTACACTAAGGCTCATACTTGGGATCTGGACAACAAAGACTTCTTGCTCGATGGCATCCCCCATTTAGTGTTGATGGAGTGGAATCGCTCTCTGAATTCCCCTCCGACAGGGAAAGGAATTCGAAAGGTGATCTTCCCCTTCCCCCCAGATAAGGCGTCGGGTTCGGATGGATTCACGATGAGCTTCTACCACACCTTATGGGATGTTTTTAAGAATGAACTTTGCATATTGGTGGGATACTCCTTTAAACGCTTTGCTATAGGGGGCGGGATAAACTCTTCCTTTATGGCCTTAATCCCTAAAGACTCAAATGCCTCCTCATTCTCCAGATTTCGCCCTATTTCCATTTGTAATGTTTCCTATAATGTCTTCTTGAAGTTGCTATCATGTCGTCTCAAAGTGCTACTGCCCCTCTTAATCTCTGAAAACCAGGGGGGGCTTGTCCCAGGTAGGCAGATCTTCGATAATATTATCTTTATCCAAGAGGCTCTGGACTCAAGCTAGCGCAAGGTGGGCCAAGGTATGATCTTTAAGTTGGACATGGCTAACGCTTTTGACCGTGTCAGGAATGGTTTCCATTTAAAAGTCCTCAAAAAAATGGGGTTGGGTGATACCTTTATAATATGGATAAATCTTTGTATTGCGTCTCCATGGATTGCTCCGTTGGTGAATAGAAGAGTTGTTGGCCTCTTCAAAGCATCGCAGGGTCTCCGCCAAGGGTGCCCCCTCTCTCCTTTCTTATATATCATAATGGTTGATTCCTTGAGAAAGAAATTGGAGCTAGAAAGAGCTTCTCTTAACCTTCTAGGCATTCACTTTATGGATGGCATCAGAACTATAAGCCATGGTCAGTTTGCAGATGATACTATTTTGATGGGTGATTCCTTGATCAAAATCGCTCGGAAATGTAAGAACATATTGGACATATTTCTTAGTGCGTCCGGGGGTGCCACAAATGACAACAAAAGCCACATATACAGCTGGAACATCTCAAGACAAAAGGAAAAAAAGATTGAAGAAATTATGGGATTTAAAGCAGTCTGTGAGTGGAAAGACTTCAATTATTTAGGGATCCCAATCTTCCTAGGACGAGCTGCTCCCTATGCCTGGAAAAAAGTGCAAGATAAAATGAAAACCAAAATTGTAAACTGGGGTGGGACTTGGCTTAATTATGCAGGTAGAGAAATCCTTGTAAAGTCAGTCTTGTTGGCGATCCCTCTGTATCAATTCACTGCCCTGCAAGCCCCCAAGAGCGTACTGCACCAAATGGGAATGTATATAAGAAAATTCATGTGGGAAGGAGGTAAAATAGAAACAAAGAAATACCACTTAGTGAACTGGAAAATCGCCAGAGCTCTGAAACGACGTGGAGGACTAGGAATCAAGGACCCGAGCATAGCTAATATGGAATTAGGAGTTAAACTATATTGGAGCTCGATCACGAATCTGAGTCAGTGGTGGTCCCAAGTGATTCGAGCTAAATATCTATCTCAAAATATTGAACGAGGATTCTGTGTGGCCCCTGGATTGGACTCCCCCCTCTAGCACTTGATCAAATCCTCTAGGGACATTATCACCAAAAATCTAAACAAAATCCTGAGAAATGTAGCCTCCACCAAAAAAAATCAGATTCGATTCTAGGGCTTGATCCCTTGGAGTCTGATCTTTCCTTGGTGGATCTAAAAATCTTCTTGAGAAATAGGGGGGAGGAAAATCTAGGCTAGATCGTTGAGTGGAACCAACAAGGTGGCTGGAAGGGCTGGAAGCTAGAAAATATCCTGGAGGCTCTTCTCCTCCAAAGAGAAAATCTTCTAAAGAAGCTAAGAGGTTGTGCCCCCATAGCCCTTTCTGAGGAAGACAAGTGGGGCTGGAAGAATTCCAGCTATACTGTCAAAGAAGGGTATTTGCACATGCTTTCTAGCACCCAATTACCTCCTAAAAACTCTATTTGGGGAAAATCTGGAAAATTAATTCCATCCCAAAAGTTAAAATTTTATATTGGTTACTATCACATAAAAAATACTCATTGCGGAAAATCTTCGGAGGAGGGGACAGATC
This sequence comes from Pinus tabuliformis, assembly GCA_031772625.1. Taxonomy (NCBI): domain Eukaryota; kingdom Viridiplantae; phylum Streptophyta; class Pinopsida; order Pinales; family Pinaceae; genus Pinus; species Pinus tabuliformis. The sequence continues at coordinate 136,786,980 of CM062804.1, read as the reverse complement.
AGCCCCTCAAGATGCTCGCTTTGTGAATTTGTGGAGGAATCTATCCCTCACCTCTTTCTCCATTTTCATGTGACAAAAGAAGTTTGGTCTGTTTTCCTTGGGCCTCTATACTGTAGAACTGCCTAGCCTTCAAACATCCTGATCTTCTTTAGCTCTTGGCCCAAATATTATTTGGGCTCCCTTTAGGCCAAAAGTAATTTTAAATAAATCTGGTTTGCTCTTCCTAAGTATGTTTGTTGGAAAATATGGCTATCTAGGAACATGTGATATTTAAAAAGACTCGAGCCCCGACTGGGGTAATAACCATGACTACTCTTTTAGCCTGTATGGAATTGCATAAACCGATAATAGAACCTTCCTTGGATAAGCTTGAATCTGCTTGGTTGGCTCCGTGGGTGTGCTCCTCGACCTCTTAGGTTCTAGGGCGTAGTTCTCCCTCTTGGGCCAAGTGGATTCTGAGGTTGTCCTCGGAAGGTCTAGTGGATTGGCTCAGATCCACAAATAAATGGACCCTTCAATTTGATGGTGCATCAAAAGGTAACCCTGGGGTGGCAGGAGGGGGAGGGATTCTCACTAATCCCGAAGGAATCATTGAATTTAGATATGCTTGGGGGCTTGGATGGAAGACCAACAATCAAGGAGAATTGTATGGCTTGTTCATGGGCCTCACTCTGGCTCAAAAGAAGGGCATAAAAACAATACAGGTTTTAGGATATTCCATGATAATTATTAGGCATATGATCTATGCTTCATTAGCTAAAAACACTACCTTGAACCAAATTATCAAGAGATCCCAAGGGTTGCTCCCCTCCTTTGAATTGGTGTCTTTCTTCCATATTCTCAGAGGAAATAACCAAGAAGTAGACAAATAGGCTAATCATGCATGTTAGTTGAGAGAGGAAAGACACATAATGAATGAGGTCTAGAGCACGACTAACATCCCATACATTTGTTGATGGGATACAAATTTTGGATTGTGAGAGTTGTTCAATGCCTTGCAAGGAAGTTAATAAATTTGGGTTTTGGAGGCATTGTTTTCATATTGTATAAGGTGGTTATTTTGCCCTTCCAACCTCCCCTTATCCCTCCCCTTTCCTTTCCATCCCCTCCCCTTCCCTTCGCTTCCCATTCTCCATATTTATCCCCCCCACCCTCACCCCTTCCATCCTCCTTTCTTCTTTCATTTTCCTCGTCGTCCCCCTCTCCCATCCGATCCCCCCCGCCATGTTCTCCACCCCTGCCCATCTCATCCCCTTATCCCTTGGGCCTTGTCGCATCACTTCATGTGAGCCCTAGCCTGTCATGGAGCCTCGTGGCAGGATCATTCTATACCTTCATTTGCGATGTGTCGGAGTTCGTCACCCTGGTACTACACTTGTTTACGGACAAGACCTTTGTGTGAGTTTTCAGCTCCCACGCCCTGGTTTATGGTGAAAATGACTACGCACCTCCTTAGGAGGTTGCAGGAGTATGGGGATTTCAGAGAAAAATTTAATTTCGGTGCACAGAGCAGCCCTATTCGCTCGTGGGAGGATAATTTGGTTGGGAAGAATGGACCAGGAGAAATGTGGGGAATTAATGGAGGATGACAGAGAAATAATGGAGACTCATTGGGATCTCAATTTCATCAACTTCTTTGCTCAGTACAACATCATCGCACAGTCCAGCAACTGTTATAAATGGAATAACGGTATGTTCAATTTTTATGGTTTAAGGTTATATTTTGCTAAGGTGGCCTCTGTGAAGGCCTGGCGATTGAAGCTGAGGTCGTTGTTTGTCTGTTATTGGGCCTGGGTTGATGGGCTGAAACTCCAGGAGTTGGATGTTCCTGAGTTTTCGAGCGGGAAGCTTTAGAGGGCCACGGGTCTGTGTGAATTTGAGGGTCTGAATGTTGTTACTGGGTTGGGAGTCGTTAATTTGTTGAATTGGGAGGAGGTTCAGGTCCAGAACCTCAGAGAAGATTTGTTAGTCGACCAGCAGAGGGTAGTCTGTTTGAACACGGTTGTTGGTGAGAAAGATTATAATCCCTGGGTCTGTGAGGGTGTCATGGATCAGATCCCTGGGGCTTGGTTGGAGACCAGCGAGGTGGAAAGGGTCAAGCACACCCTAGAGTTGAGTGGGAGTGACAGAAGGTTCTGGAACATTTTGGGTAGTTGAAAAATGGATTCAAGTGTGGAGAGTGATGAGGACATCTCCTAGTCGAGCTCTTGGGGCAGTCATCGGTCGAGGTCAGGGGGATTGTGGGCGAGAATTTCTTTGGAGGGTAGGAGAAATTGGCCATCCTGCATCCACTGTGTGCAAGACCACTTGGAGTTAAGAGAAGTCCTGACTGAACTACAACACAACATACATTAGCAGCTACAAGAGAACTTGTCGATGCAGGAGAGAGAGTCGGAGAAAAGGGATCGTATACATTAGCTAGAAGATGAAGTTGATGCACCGAGGCATCAAACTGAATAGTTGAAGCTTAAAGTGGATGAGAGAAAAAAGGAGCACAAAGAGGACTATACTGAGCAGGACAAAAATAAAGGCTCCAAAGAATTCTCCACTGACCTGGACCTTAACAGTCCAGCACCAATGGATATTTAGTTTTCATATGTTTTTTCTCAAAGTTTCTAAATGACACATTGTAAATGTAAATATTTACTGCTACAGTTTTATCAAATTTATAGTTGTAAAAGATTTGGAATGGGGAATTTTTGTGAGCAGATCAGAGACCACTTAAATAGCAGGTTTGTAGACCAAATGAATTATTATCGGCTCTTTGATGGCTTGGAAAAACTATGTAAAATCCCAGTTTTGTATGCGTACGAGCGCGATATATTTATATAAAAAATCTATTCATTATGGTTAAAAATATATATCATTATAGGTTATATATATTATATAATATATATGATTAAAGAGAAATATGCCAAGTAAAAAATATCTTATTAAAAATATATCTTACTATAATGAAAAATTATTGAAAGAATAAAGTAATGTATTATGGTATGAGTACAAATCCATACAAGAGTATATTAATATATATGAAAAAAAAATAAAAAAAATCTTTCATAAAATCAATTCTAGAGTAATGATATCTAAATAATGAATTGAGGAATAATATCTATATACTATATAGTTATAAGAATTAAATTAGGATAAAAAAAGAGGGAACTTGAGATAATCATGAAGAGAGTGCATGAATCCAACTCTTAATTTATTCACTTGTTTCTCAATTTTGATGGTCCCCCTTAACTTCCTAAGATGGAAGTGATCATTCCTTGCGATGACCTAGGAACCCTCAATGCAAACATGGTGTTTAGTTTTTTCAGCATGCTTAGCTATAACTGAGGAGCGGGAACGATAATGTTTAATGTTTGTTGCATGCTCTTGAATTCTCTGATTAATAGAGCGGCCAATTTCCCCAATGTAGGGAATCCGACAAGAGCAAGGTATTGAGTAAACCCATTTCATATATCTAATGTTTATCGGGTTTTTAACGAATCTAAGGGAGCTTCAAATAGTATTAAGGGGCTTGAAGGTGGTGGAGACTTTATTCTTCTTAAGAATACAAGCAATCTTATCAGTGGTCCCATGGATGAAGGGACGTTGAACATTGGTAACTTGTTCATCAGAAACTTTTTAAATGTTGGAAGTAATGCTTCCATGTGTTGTGAGTTCCAAGGTGTCAATCTACAAGTTGATGTTCCCTGTGAGTGAGTTGTATTAGCTATCTAGATCCACTTTCTAAGGATCTGGATTTGACGAAGTCAATAATTTATATCCTATATATATGTGATTATTATGATCAATAAAATATAATTGTGTGATTTGTTGTGTGCCTAATTTCTCTCTCTGCTCCCTCACTTTTTCTATCTTGTTATTAAAACTAGATCAGCCTTGATTCTCTCATGAGAAGAGTTGAGATCATGTAATTTTAAACGTGATACTCCTATGTACATAGGATAGCCTAGAAGAGTGCACAATATTTTTTGTGTGTTGAAGTATGTGTGAGTTTAGAACCCATTGTTTTTGGATTTGTTGCTTTATCACAAAAGTGTGCAGACCAATATCGGTTGTACTGAATGCTCCAGATCGGTGATTTGCATAAATTTTACAAGATCAGCGCCTTGATTGCAGAATGGTTATCAGTCTTGCGATTGTTTGCGGCATAACATTGTGGATCGTTTTCGCTGAGCCGAGTGGCATGAAAGTGGTGGAAGCCATTTGTATTTGATATCATTTCTCTGGTTGCGTTCGAGGTTGATTTACATTGTGTGCTTTATTGTTTCATGCTCATCTTTTAGGTTGGTGCTTAATTATTTTTTAAAGATTTATTGACATGGACCTAAACTAAGGCTTTTATGAGGGATTACTTTATACAAATTCTTTTTTAAAGATGGTGTTGCCACTGTCATGTAATGTGTTGTTAATTCCAATGAGATTCTCTAAGGTTATCGAGATCCACCTGCTGGAGGATATTTAGACATGGCGTTCATCAAAACCACAGTCACGAGTCAGCTGCTCGAGACATTGTGTTGGTCGACAATCAATTAATTCAACCTCAGTGCAGAAAATGAATAAACCTCAGCCGAGCGATGAAAGTTGTCCATGTTCTTGCGGATGGCATAATTATATAATGCCAACAACAAAGGAAGAATATACATTCATGGAGCTATGTGCAGACCTACGCTAATACGTTTAAACCTATGTCAATTTTTCAACATGCAGAAGATCAAAATATGGGCAGTGGTGACATCAAATCTTGATAACGTTGTCCAACGAGCAATGAATGTAGTGTGGGTAGTTCTAGAAATAAATCTGCACGAGGTTGGCAACGTAGATCCGTAAATTTAATTTGCTATTCAGGGTCATGGCAATCGGTCAAAAGAAATGCAGGGATATTTTGTTTACTTCGATCAATTTATTTTTTGTGGTGTGTTTGTTAGTCCGTTCAAGTTATAGTATGATATTATATTGTGCAAGAATCAAATGATGCAGAATCACAAAGAACGGGTCAAGTGTTCCGCGAGTATTAGTCATAGGTAATTCTTAATAAGGTCAAGTTGGTGTAACTCGTCGTGCTCCGTGAACATCAGTATAGGTTATTTTATGCAAGTTCAAGTTGTAGAATTGTCTTCTGAAGTCATTCTGTACCCAGAATGTTATCCTAGATAAATGGTGAATATAGTGGAAGCCCATATATTCAACATATGGTGGCAGTTCCATAGGATGGTCTAGTATCGACACTGACTCGTTGCGCTACGGGAGGTTGAAAAGCATCAATTCTACAAAGTACGTCAATGATGGTTTGAAGCAGTTATGTCTTAAATGGATCAAGTGGGAAGCTTGAAAGTGTGGTGAATAAAAGAGCGGAAATCGTGAGATTTCAGAGTGGATATGAGTGCTAGTGATGACCATATCACACAAATGTGACAAAGATAAATTTATTGTTGTAATGTATGTTTTTTTAATAATTGTTACATGTAAGCATTAAGGGAGGGTGTTGGAAGTAATGTTTCCGTGTGTTGTGAGTTGCAATTGTGAGTTCCGAGGTGTAATTCTAGAAGTTGATGTTCCCTATGTGTGAGTTGTATTAGCTATCTAGATCCACTTTCTTAGGATCTGGATTTGTCGAAGTCAGTAATTTATATATCTTATATATATGCGATTATTGTAATCAATAAAATATAAGTGTTTGACTTGTTGTGTGTCCAATATCTCTCAGCTCCCTCAATTTTCCTATCATTTAATCCTAGGTCCTTCACTGGCTCTTCGAAAAGCTCAAAAACTTTGATGTTTGTTATAACCATTATTTTCAAAAACTTTCAGGGGATGAGATTCATGTCCCAAATATATTTTATATTTTATAACAGTTAATTTTCCTATTTTAATTATTTCCATAACTAACTTTATGTTACTAAATATTTTCTTTTGAAATAAAATAAAATAAGACCAAATATTTTAGAACCCAACATTCATTTTTTTTTTTTGTAAGCGTAGGTAGTGCCTTTCTTTTCTATTTATGATAAACAAGGAGACCAGATACATCGTTTTGGTGGCCTCAACCTGCCCCGAAGGGAAACCAGGTCTGTTGGCCACCTTAGTTTGCTATAAGCATTCCAAAAACAAAATTTAACGAGTCTTTCCATATTCGCTATATGCACTATACGACTGAAACTACCTATTAAGCTACTAACATGCATAATACTATGAAAATAAGAAGTTCAAAAACCACATAAGAGCCTCAAGAGGATCATTCCTTTCTGGTGCCTGTGTTCTGGTCCATGTCCATGGGAGTATCCATTTGTTCCTCCTGACTAACCCAACATTCATATTTTATTTTAATATTAAATTTTATTAATCTTATTCGACTTGCTCTAACATTTACATGTGGAACATGATGCATTTAAGTTATTTAAACATGCGGATAGATCATTTTTTTTCATCTTTGTCATGAGGATGAACCACATTAGATGGTGTGAGACCAAATAACTAATTTTGTAATTAATCTAAAAGACAGTCTCAAAAAAAATAATCATTTAAATAATCAATACAAATATTTTAGCCCTAGTCTATCTGTTCTAGGTTTTGGAGAGTTTTACCGTACATATTTTCTGGTCTAATTTCTTGGAATCACAAGTTTGAGTTATAAACCCTCCACAATTGAGATTTCTCAAAGTGTTGAATTCATTACATGTAATCAAAAACACATTTTAAAACAACAACAACAAAAAAAAAATTAGTAAACAAAAATCAATAAATTCCCAAAAAAAATAATAAAAAAAATTTGGTAAACAAAAATCAATAGATTCCCAAAAAAAACTCCAAAACATAAACAACGACAATATTTTATAACAAACTCAAAAACTTTAATAATTCATAAATTAAATTTAATATATTAATATTAAAAAAAATTATAACATAAATAAAATAGATTATCTCATTTTATCTCGAAAGATACCTCAATTAGGCATGCTGGTGTTATAAAGTAATATATAAAAATATGACATTCAAAATTCAATTCCCTAGGAATGAAACCCAAAAAAAATTCATTTTATATATTTTATTATAATTTAATGTTGTATAAAATAAATATAATATATTATTATCATGAATCACGAGTATTGATAAAATAAATTATTTTTATTTAATATATTTTTATTAAAATTATTTAATATTAATATTAATAATATTATAAATTAATAATAATATAATATAATTCTATAAAATATTTCAAACTTAAAATCCTTCCCATTAATTAAAATATTATTAACAATATTATAATTTATAATAATATAAAATATTTTGGTGGAATATTTCAAACTTGAATTCCCTCGTATGCGGGAAAAATTTTTGCGTTACGACAAAGTAATTACAGCTTCCTTGTCCTACTGTAAAAGGTTAATATAATTTATAATGATATAAAATATTTTCAAACTTTGACTTCTCTGTCATTAGTATGTGTCTTTCTTAATTAAAAATAATTTAACCATTTATAACTATAATCTTTGTATGTCCATTTTATAACATTGAACGGTTATCTAACATTTTTTTTTTAATAAGTTATAGTTTAATTGTTTTTTATATTTAGTATGAGTTATTTTTCATTTAATTTTATATTTATAATTATAATTAATTAATTTATGGTTTTATTTTTTATTTAAGTTAGTGATATATTGTTTAAAAGGTTTTGGAAAGATAGTGATTGGGTGTTTGGTTAAGGTACTATTTGATGTGAAGTCACTAGTTCAATTTCCCGCCCTGATCGGGATGACATATTGGACATAATGAAGACGTAGTCTTACCAAGCTTAAAAAATAGTGAGATATTAAAGGATAATAGTAAGTCAATTTCAAACAAGAATGTAATTTTTTATTGTTTAAAACACATTTTGAATACATAAATTGATTCAACACCTTGAAAAATCCTTGAGACACTCGAATTCTACAGATTAAACAACTTAAACTCGTGTTTTTTTTAAAACACATTTTTGAATACATAAATGGATTCAACACCCTGAAAAACTCTTGAAACACTCGAACTCTATAGATTAAATAACTTAAACTCAAATTTTTAAAAATCTCTACTGGATTTTGGATAAAATTAATAAAAAAAAATTAGCAAAAAACAACTTAAACGCTTTTAAAAATCTCTGTTGGATACACCCTAAAAAATAAATCAAATGATTTAGTAAAAAATTTATTCCCAACTACATGATTCTCCAAAATGTCCTCATTCTAAGTAAAAATTTAATGATAAAATTGTAACTTTCACCATTCAAATATGTGATTCCAACCTGATCCAATTTTTGTTAGAAAATAGAGAAAGATCTAAGAGAGATTGCACAACACAAACACACATTGTGATATCTTTATTGATCACAACAATTACACATATATAGGACATAAATCTCTGACTTCCACACATCTAGATCATAACTACAACTCATACATAGGAAACAACAACTTTTAGATTGAAGCTTGGGAACTCTCAATGACAACTCATGACAACACATGGAAGCATTACTTCCAATACCCTCCCTTAATGCTTACATGGAAAACATTGAAAACATGTATTACAACAACAAAGATCATCTATGTCTGACTGGTCTTCATCAGCACTCACATCCACTCTAGAATATCACAAACACCGTTCTTTCACTACCACATCTTCGAGCTATCACTTGACCTCCATTTAAAACGTAATCACATCTAACCATCGTTGATGAACTTTGCAAGATCAATGATATTGACACCTCGGCTCGTCGGGGCTTCCACGATAAGAATCGTTAAGTAATGAACCATCCTATGGACCAACCACCATTTGTTGGATATTTCGCTTTCAGCTATCTGTTAGTTGCTAGGATGGAGGTTTGGTTATTGAATGTGTTCAAAAGTTACTAAACAACTTGACCTTACTAACACACAAGAATTGATGTTTCAGACACCTGGGCTCGGGCTTCCAGTTTAAAAACCACCAAACCTTTTTATAACCAATAAAAACACAAACATCAACCACCAAAACATACAAAGACAAAATCAATGACTGCTCTTTATTGATCTGTGTATATCAAATCCAATATAATAATAATAACTTTGCATATTGGTATTTTCCATGAGATCTGCAGCGTTTGGATCTCAATCTTTGAATAAACAATACCACAATATTTTATTAGTTCAAATCTAGAATGAGGAATGTCAACATTCCACCTGCATGCAGCAGTTGTACATCTTGCATCCTCTGATAATCTCAAGAACCACCATTTATAACATGTAGACATTGCTCTCAATTGTAGATCCCTAGATCAAACCCAATCTATGTTGATCCAGTTTCTTCACACGCAGATCTCTTCTTTTACAAAGATTTGTCCACAATGGAACTTTCACAACAACAACACTGGATCTTCCCAATTCTCCTTTGCATGCAACTATATAAAATCCACACACAAATCAAATATTCATACAAACAATAAATGAAACACTCTATTAAACTAACTATGTACAAAGGAGTATCATGCCTAAAATTGCATGATCTCATCCCCTCTCTGAACCAACGTTGATACCAGGTTAGAAAATAGAGAGAGATCAAAAAGTGATTACACACAACACAAAACACACACTGTGATATCTTTATTGATCACAACAATTACACATATATATGACATAAATCTCTGACTTCCACACATCTAGATCATAATTATAACTCATACATAGAAAACAACAACTTCTTGAGAACTCTTAATAACAACTCATTAACCAAAAAAAAATCATTTTATATATTTTATTATAATTTAATGATGTATAAAATAAATATAATATATTATTATCATGAATCACGAGTATTGATAAAATAAATTATTTTTATTAATATATTTTTTATTAAAATTATTTAATATAATATTATAATTTATAAATTAATAATAATATAATATAATTTCTATAAAATATTTCAAACTTAAAATCCTCCCATTAATTAAATATTATTAACATAAATATAATTTATAATAATATAAAATATTTTGGTGGAATATTTCAAACTTGAATTCCCATATTATTAACAATATTATAATTTATAATAATATAAAATATTTTGGCGGAATATTTCAAACTTGAATTCTCAATATATAATTTAAATAATATAAAATATTTGGCGGAATATTTCAAACTTGAATTCTCTCGTATGCGGGAAAATTTTTTTGCGTTACGACAAAGTAATTAC